>OY856409.1:1867716892-1868341892 GCA_963693085.1 Alisma plantago-aquatica | reverse complement strand
TGTTTCGACAGTCTCGCAAAATCCTCTTCATGATGTTTCTGAAATTGAAACGTTTGACGGTGTTCATTACAGACGATGGCAAGAAAAGGTTTTTACTGCATTAGAAGTATCGAATGTTGCTTTTGCTTTATCCCAAACGAAACCTGAATCTGATTATGTTGAATGGGAAAAAGCAAATCGTATATGTCGTCATGTTATTCTAAGTACTATTTCTAACCAACTGTTTGATGCATACTTCCCTGTTAAAATTGCTTCTGAAATATGGGAAAGCATAAATAAGAAATATGTCTTAGAAGAGGCTTCTACGCAAAAGTTTATAGTTGCAAATTTTCTGGAATTTCGCATGTCTGATGACAAGGATATAATCACTCAAATTTATGACTTTCAAATTTTACTCGATGATTTGAAAAATGAAAAATAGATCTCCCTGAATCGTTTATAGTTGGTAGTTTAATTGAAAAACTTCCCATTTCTTGGAAAAATTATAAGAATAACTTAAAACATAAACGAAAGACAATGTCTCTGGATGATGTGATAATACACATCCGAGTGGAAGATAAAAATTGTATAAGAGAAAAATCTGATATGAATAAGGAACTGATTTCTTCCGTGAATTTTGTTAACTCTGATGTTAAACAAAATAATAAATCTTCTGATCATGCTAAAAATCGTTGGAAGAAGAAGAAGGATAAAAGAAACAATCATAAAAACAAAGGCCGCAAAGACATAGATAAAAATAATGTTTTTGTTATGTATGTGGCAAACCTGGTCATACTTCTCCTAAATGCAGGCATAGGAAGAAAGAAGCAATCCAGGATTCGAAGGAACCTTCAACCAACCTTGTTACAGCATTGACAGCATGGGATCATTCCACCAGAATGATTGGATCATTGACTCGGGGGCTAATCGCCACATCAGTGGCAACAGGGATGCCTTCGTGACTTTCACTGAAGTGGGACAGGAGGAACACCGGGTTGTCATGGGCAACTCCACTAATACTAATATAATATAACTAATACTAATATAATATAACTAATACTAATATAATAGAAAATAGAAAAGAGCTTTCTGTATACTTTCCCCGGTTCCGTTGCTACCGCGGGCCTTACACAATCGATCGGATCATATAGATATCCCTTCAACACAACATAGGTCATCGAAAGGATCTCGGACGACTCACCAAAGCACGAAAGCCAGGATCTTTCATAAAATGGATTCCCATTTAAAGAGTGCATAACCGCATGGATAAGCTCACACCAACCCGTTCATTTTGGATCCAATTCGGGATTTTTCTTGGGAGGTATCGGGAACTTCTCCTGTGACTGGAAAGGGCAATGTCATGATCAAGATGACTTCTGGAAAAATTCTGCTGATCAAAGATGTGATGTTTGTCCCAGATATTCGTGTGAATTTAATTTCAGTCTCTCAACTTGTGAAGTTTGGGGTGAAAGTGTCCTTTGAATCAAACAAGGTCATTCTCTCCAAATCTGGAGACTACATAGGCATGGGATATTGTTCAAATGGCCTTTTTATGTTGAATGTACCAAACTCTGCTGATAATGAATTAAGTCCTTCTACTTATATCGTTGATTCTTTTGATGTATGTCACAGTAGATTAGGACATGTTAATTTTAAATATTTACAACGCATGAAATCTTTAGGTTTACTAAAGGATATTGATGGTGTTGTCAATTTAAATAATAAATGTCAAATATGTGCTGAAACTAAATCTAACCAGAAACTGTGTCCTCAAATTTCACATAAAAATTCTGAATTGCTCGATTTAATTCACACTGATCTAGGAGATTTAAAAGGAAACCTATCTAGAGGTGGGAAACGTTTCTACATTATTTTTGTCGATGATTTCTCACGATATACAAAATTATATTTACTACATTCAAAGGATGAAGCCTTTGGAATGTTTGTTAATTATAAAACAGAAGTAGAAAATCAACTCAATAAGAAAATAAAACGTCTTCGCTCAGATAGGGGTGGTGAATATGATTGTTCTCTTTTTAATGAATTTTGTGTGAACCATGGTATTATACATGAATACACACATCCATATTCACCTCAATCAAATGGTATTGCTGAACGTAAAAATAGAACTCTAAAGGAGATGATGAATTCTATTTTAATCAATTCAGGAGCACCCAACAACTTGTGGGGGGAAGCGATTTTGTCATCTTGTTTTCTTCAAAATCGCATCCCTAGTAGGAAGACAAATAAGACACCATATGAATTATGGAAAGGATATCCTCCTAACTTAAAATACCTCAAAGTGTGGGGGTGTCTAGCTAAAGTCTTATTAACTGAGCTTAAGAAACAAAAATTGGGATCTAGAACCCTAGATGGTGTTTTTATAGGTTATGCTTAGAATAGTGTTGCATATAGATTCTTGGTTATTAGAAGTGGCAACAATGTTATAGAACCTAATTCAATTGTTGAATCTAAAAATGCTGAATTTTTTGAGCATATCTTTCCTATGAAAACTCCCTTAGAAAACTTAGCTAATCATTCAAATGAAACTTTAGAGAATATCCCAAGTACATCCAATTCTAATGATGTCTTAGAACCGGATGATATAGAACCTAGAAGATCCACTAGGATGAGGAAGGAAAAGAATCTTGGTGATGATTTCTATTCCTTTATAGTGGATAATGATCCTCAATCTTACAATGAAGCTATTAATTCATCTGATTCCTCTTTATGGAAGGAAGCAATTAATAGTGAGATTGAATCTATATTATCTAATCATACATGGGAATTAGTGGATCTTCCACCAGGTATTAAACCCATAGGATGTAAATGGATATTTAAAAGAAAATTGAAAACAGATGGGACTGTAGATAAATACAAAGCTCGTTTGGTTGCCAAGGGATATAAACAACAAAAGGATATTGACTATTTTGATACCTTTGCTCCTGTTACTAGAATCTCTTCAATTAGGATCTTAATTGCTTTGGCATCTATTAAGAAATTAATCATACACCAAATGGATGTTAAAACTGCTTTATTAAATGGAGATTTAGATGAAGAAATTTATATGGATCAACCTAAAGGGTATGTAGTTTCGGGAAAAGAACATATGGTATCCAGACTAATCAATTCTCTCTATGGTTTGAAGCAAGCACCTAAACAGTGGCATGAGAAATTTGATAAGGTCATTGTATCATATGGATTCCATATAAATGAAGGAGACAAATGTATATATTCTAAAGTCGATAACCAAGGTTGTGTTATAATATGTCTCTATGTAGATGATATGCTTATTTTTGGCACTAATATTGATATTATAAATAGTAAAAAAGGCTTCTTGGCTTCTAACTTTGACATGAAAGATATGGGAGAAGAAGATGTAATTTTAGGAATTAAACTTCTTAAATATGATAATTGCATCATGCTATCCCAAGAACACTATGTTGAGAAAATTCTCAATAAGTTTTCAATGTTTGATTGTAAGCCGGTCAGTACACCTTTTAATTCTAATTGCAATCTCAAGAAAAATAACGGTAATAGTGTTCAACAAGTCAAGTATGCACAAGTTATTGGAAGCCTGATGTACTTAATGAATTGTACTCATCCAGATCTAGCATATGCAGTGGGGAGATTAAGTAGATATACTCAAAATCCTAATAAGGATCATTGGGATGCTCTACATAGGGTTTTAAGATACCTTAAAGGCACAATTAATCATGGATTGATTTTTTGTGGATCTCCAACTGTGCTAGAAGGATTTTGTGATGCCAATTGGATTTCGGATTCAGATGAATTGAAATCTACAAGTGGCTACATCTTCACCATGGGTGGAGGTGCTGTGTCTTGGAAATCTTCCAAGCAAACATGTATAGCTCGTTCCACTATGGAATCTAAGTTTATTGCCTTAGAAAAGGCTGGAATTGAAGCCGAATGGCTGAGACATGTTCTAATGGATCTTCTCATTTGGGAGAAACCTTCTCCACCAGTGTTTATACACTGTGATAATCAAGCTGCCATAGTAAGAGCTAAAAACAAAGTTTACAATGGGAAGAGTAGGCATATTCGCCTACGTCACAATATTGTGAGGCAGCTTGTATGTGATAGCATAATCTCACTGGATTATGTTAAGTCAGAATTAAACTTGGCCGATTCTCTGAAAAAGCCATTAAGTCAACGACTAGTGAGCGATACATCTAGGAGAATTAATGGGATTATGCCCATACCATAAGTTGAAGTGATGGACACCCAACCTTCATGAACGGTGATCCCAGGAAGAAGGTTCAATGGGAAAAACTAAGTCACTAGAGGACTCAACGTGTTGTAATAAATGTATCTCATTCTTATGATGTAAACAACAATTTACAGTGATTTAGTTGAATATAATTCTTAATGGATTTCATAGTCATTAATGGTGGTGTATACACTGCAATATATGCTTGATGAAAGTCCAACTATATGAGTGTGGAGTGGGGCCGCTCCTGTTGAGATTTGGGCAGATCTCTAGAGCATTCATGAATTTTCCCAGTAGGCGCATGGCCTAAAGGCGCCAATCCGTAAGAAAGGTAATTGATTTTATGAATGTCATGTGAGTAATGTACCACTAATCAGATAAAGGAGGAATTGGTTCAAGAACATAGTTCCACCAATCTTCTACAGATTACGTACATCTACTCTATGTTTTAGTTCAAAGAACTCAGTTCTACTAAAGCTTATGCATGTCATTTGTTTAAGTTCTTCCAGTGGTCAACTCGGTTTTTATATTGTTTGTTTTGAAATAGTAGGGATTGTTATACTTCTTTGTTGTATTTCAAACCAAAAGGCAAAGGTTTAGTCCCATATTACTTGTGGTAGTTACTTCCCTCCTCCTTATATATGGACCCTTGTCCATGGTACAATTGAGGAATAAAAGGGAATGGTCTCTACGCACGCGCATGGTGGGCCTTGCCGATGGGATTTGGGCCGACCCGGTCCTGAAACGCTTGAATCGGGCGCGTCGGCGCACGTCGCATCCCGCGCGCAGGGGGGTGCAAATCCGGCCTCCCGGAGCCCCTTGTGCGGGCGCGGCCCCGGCTTGATTTTGCTCTTCGGTTCATTGAACCATTTTTTAACCGGGCCGCTGCGATGCATCTGTTCGTTTGGCAGTTCTAAACCGCACTGCGTTTGCAACCGCTCGCATCCGTTGATCCATCTCTTGGCTCCTATAAACCAAACACTTTCTTTTGTTTTACGATACACGCAACAGAATTGTTGTTTTGCCGCTGCCGCTTCTCCGGTGATCGCTAGAAGAACGATCAAAGATCTCTCGCCTGAGGAGGGATTTGCGGGTGCACACTTCGCTCCTCTTGTGTTGTTGTATCCTGGGAGGGTAGCCGCCGTGGATTACTACTGCACCGACGTTCGTCGTTGAGTAAGACGGAAATACTCTTAAGGACAGTGCATTCCTGCACGCCTCAACAGTCTGGTATACATTCTTGTTTACATTTCGTCTGTTTATTATCACCGTAGAACAACAATTTCTACGGTGTCTGAGACGATGGTACATAGAGCGGGCAAAAGCTGATCCGACCCGAGAAACCCTACCCGTCCTATCTGCAATGGTGTCCGAGGAAAACAAACCGCGTTTCTTTTTCCACAATTTCTACGGTGTCTGAGATGATGGTGCAGTCCATTTCTGCACTCCAGTTCCGTCAAACCAAACGCAAGAATGGAGTGTTTGTAACTCACGGAAATCATTTTTGTCCGAACCAAACGCACCCTTAATTACATATGTGAAACAAACAGAGGCGAGCACTTATTCTTTATGTTTTGCATGTATGTACGCACCTTGCGCCGAATGGTTAGAATGTTGTCTCCAGACATGTCTTCCACCAGCTGCTTAGGATTTGGGAAGAAGCCGTGGAAGCCACCAGACTTTAACTTCACCTGGAGAAGCTTATGGCGGAGGGCGTTGGAGATGATGAAACCTCTGAACCCATGTATGCTACGACTAGATTCAGTGATCACTAAGTGCTCCCGGCTGGGGACGCAGTACTGCTGGCCAACAACTGACACTAAGTCGTCAGGAACGGCAATCGCCGGCTGCTCTTTCATGTGTTCCATCTTCCCTCCGTCGCTAAACCTAATCTAGGATGGACTGCTACTGTGCATATGATGGTGCTGGATCGTTAACTTGATCCAGGGTAAAGATTATATATGCAACCAGCACGCTGAATGTTGATTTTGTGGGAGTTTCCTCGATGGTTCTTGTTGGATAAGAATTGTTATATTGCTGTAACGAACAGAAAGATATACCCATTGATTAATACTTAATTAATATACGTAATAGCTGGTATACATCGGGCGCTTCAACACGATACTTCTAAATGGCCGATTCTCCAGGATCACCGCCTACAGTACACAAGCCGATTCATATTATAATAAGATGTGATGTTGGTGTCGCGATATGCGAACAGCGTATTTCGAAAAGGCATATCCGGAACAAAAATGAAACGCTAGACGGACGAACGGAGGGCGTGTGTTTCTCCGCAGGAGACTGGTGGGGACCCATTTCTTGTTTCCCCGTTCACCACTCATTCCCTCAGCAATCACATGAAAATTATATTAGTTACCGTGCTAGCCAAGGCTCTGTTTGGCAACGGAATTCACATGATTCAGCGTCTTGTCTTCTGATCAATAAGAAATGTGGGTCAACCACGACATGACCGGCTAAGGTGTTTGACAAAATTTAGAGAATAAATGGAATTTAGGACTTGCTAATCTCATTTCAGTCTTGGATCAACTCAATTATATTTTGAATGAGATTTCAAGGTTTAGTGCAGATTAGCATCTCTATTCTAACATTCATTTCACAAAATACTCATACTTGAATTCGATTGGATTCCTAAACAACATTTTATGCAGACCAAATTGATCATGTTACATCGTCAAGACTAACTCAGTCCAGATTTTATAAAATTTCAGTATCCTTAACATGTGCCATACAAAAGCTGGATATCTAAACTTCTGATAAAAGAACAAAATCTGCCCATACTAGAAAATCGAGAAGAGAAATAGTCAAATAGATATGAAGTCCACCCCCCACACCCAAACTATGAAATGCAAATTCACTCCACCGTTTCCAGACAAATGGAAACTATATGCGCCAATGGTAGCAAGATGACACGATGGCATGTTGTAACCCCTTTGGATAATTATTAACCATGTTCTCAGCTTTGTGCTTATTATTCTCGCGGGTTTCTTCTGTATAAAATTACATTAGCGTAAATTTTATTTGATTTACAGAATTTGAAAGTGGAGTCAATCCTAGGATTTTCAGACACAATGGAAAGACCAGATCTTAGTCTCTCTTGAAATTGTTCAGCTAACCATAATCCAGCTCCAACTTGTCCAATTTTATCTTATTTAATGTCCAACATTTTACAAATGGGTTAAATGCAAGAAAATTATAATCGCGCTAACGTCCTTTGTACAAAAACTAAATGCATGCAAATGAAACTTCTCTATGCATAAAAACTACAAGCCAATCTGACTTTTCTTGATACATGAAGTAGATTAGCAAAGTTTTCCTAGAATTATTTGTTTTTTGCCCATTCAAGAATGATCTGAATTTTCTTTAAGTCATCATATAATCTATTATAGTATAACTAAATTCACCATGAACTACTCAACTAGCTTGTCATCCATTTGTTTGTAAGGTTAGAGCATAGACAACACAAGGATTGTTAGCTTTCATAGAATTGTCATAATTAGTGATTGTCACTACTGCAAATTTTGTATTGTTTTTAACAAAAGTATATTTGACTTTAATACATGTTATAATTTGATAAAAAAAAATTTCGTGGACAAACTAGTAGTGCTTCATTTGTTTCAAACCCAAATTTAATGAGATCAATTTATAAAATAATATTATTATTTATTTACATTGGCTTAGTATAAAAATTAGAAACACATATATAAGAACCATTCTAATTGACCATTAATATGTTCTTTGAAGGTTTTGAGAAGGCATACTTTAGGAATTAAGGACCACATGTTTTTTTCCAAGAAACTAACAAAAGCAATGGATTGTTTTTAAAAATCTATCTTGTTCAATCAAAATAGGAATCAGATTCTTAGGTAACATAAATAAGGACTAACCACCTCCTAACTCTTAGAGAATGGTGCCTCAATATCTTGTTGTTGAAACATTATAATGGGATATAGGTCTACAACTTTCAATCAAAGAATATCCCCTCAAGCAAAGTAATATACTTCACAAAGTATTACCATATGGGTCATCATAGATCCACCTTGAGAAATACTCCTAATGTTGTTCGAGAAAGATAATCGACAATTTCATGTATGCTTTTTTTAGCTACTTTCCATTCTAGTTATAATACTCATTTATAAAATATGTTTTTATTATCCTCATGCTAACCATTCAGCAATTCAACCACTCATTCGGGGTTTATGCATTCACCCCAAGGGGCTTTAGAAATTGAAAGAAAAAAATAGTACTAGAAATCATGTTAGTAGAGATCCTTCTTCCCCACACAAAATGAGTGAAAAATGATGTGATGATCTTTTTCACAAACCACTTCATATAGAATAGGTCATACAAGTGTGGTAGCAGACAAAATTACAAATAATATATTGTATCTTCAAGTCCATAATAAATCAAAGTGGCAATTAATTTTCTTGCATGTGCCAACAATATGGTCAAATAGAGATTCTACATAAACATAATAACAAAATGAAGGCACATAGACACACACACATCGAGAAAAGAGTGGGGTGGTGGTACTGTTGAGTAGAAAGGTGACATTGTATGCCCAACTCAGTTTGTACCCTACAAATATATTATTGCAAATCGAAATCATTGGTCTTTTTATATATATAGAGGGCATGCAACAAAGCCTACAAGAATGATGCATTTGTAACTATTTGTACATGTCCTTGTATGGGTGATTCTTAAGTATCCAAATGAGTTTAGATTTGGTATGTAGCGTATATTTGACATAATAAAGAAGACAAGTGTTTTATATTCTTTAAAATCTTGACCTTCATATGTAGGTATCACTTGGATATACAATGTGATCTATACACGCGAGTGTATGCTATCCTAACTATTATATATACACATATACATGCATATATGAAACATACATATATACATACAGTAGACAAGATAGCACAGTGGTAGACTCAGGTGTTCCGCAATAATGACACATGGGTTCTAAACACTAGAAAATCATCTCTTGATTTAATACCCCCTCGGAGTTTGACCTCCACTATAGGTTGTGGGACATGATGTATGTGCGTGTGTCTATGAAAAATCCATAAGTATAAACTGGAGAAAATAGGCAATGAGTTTAGAAGGGAGAAAAAAGACACTTTGTAATTAGAAGTTCAACAAGAATATATACGACACTTTATAAGGATTATATTAAATGTTACAAATATATAAATTCTCTCAATGCATAATATCCACCTAAAATGTTACAAATATTAAAATCTCTCAATGCATAATGTCCACCAAAAATGTTACGATGATGCTAGTAATATGCATGGACAGTGGAATTTAACAAACATTATACAGTACTATTATCCTGCTAGGTATTTTTTATTGTTTAATCACCATTTAGATTTCAACCTCAATGTTTTTTCAATAGAAGTCATTTCGTTCATGAGATTTTTACATTGATTTGAATTTATTAGCAAATTAATTTTTACATCATGTAGATCACTCTATTCAAATAGAAAATAATGCAAATTTACTGGCCACATACAAGAATCAAACATCGTTTGACTTTGTATTTATCATGCATTTAAATAGCAACATGATGGAATCATCATTATATCATATCAAGTTATATGAAATTGATCATTATTTTGTGTTAATATATCTCTTTTCACAAGATAACAATTTACAAGAAATCAAATCATGGTAACATGAATAAGTAATGTAAGTTTTGACATCAATATAATTTTTGGCTCCCATGAATTCTCTTTAATATTTTTTCTTTAAAAATATACATATGTTTGACTTCTGAGATAGTAAGAAAGTTGACTTGAATTATGAACTTATGTACCTAAATCTGCTAAAAAGTTATGTAAGTTTTAATTTTTCTAAGATTCACCACTTCCAAAATACATATTACATGATATGTAATTACCTTCACACAAGTGAATTTGAACTTCTCTTCAATCCACCATCATATGATGAGACCCTAACAGACAGTTTTAAGATTTTGAAATTTATGCAATAATTTCGTTGATACAACATTAAAGGTTTATTATCCTATCTTGAAATAATATAATAGTGAGGAATGGAACAACAATAAAAGTAAACCAATGATCACCCTATCATCTTAGAGTAGGAAATGTGGAACCTGAGATGACTCAATTATACCATCATTTTATGGTATGAGACAATTTTAGGCAAGTTAGTCCCACTAAAGACATAGCATTGTGTTCCCTTATCAATTTTGATTCCATAAGATGTTATTCTTGGATGACGACATAAAATAATAGGTAAAAACCAAATCAATGAGACTTTTCATGGATCGAGCATGCCTGGTCAATCCATTATCTTGATGGAAAACCAATAGAAAAAACACATCAATAATGAAAAAAATCAAGTTTGTTTGGTCCTTAGATGTCAAACAACTTCATTTTCTACAATTAGGATAAAAGTTGCATAGAAAATACAGATTGACAAAGAAATCGATTGGGCCATGTTCATCAATTCAAGAAGGGTGGAACAAGTGAGGTCTAGGATAAAGATGTATAAAAATGAGTGACAAAGTTGTTTCTCTTTCTTATGTTTCCCATTGGTATATTCTATACAACCTATCCCACCGCATTATTTAGTTACAAAACAATGTGATAGTGGGTTCTTGATTAAATGTAACAAGTATGACACTTGCCTTAAAAATTTGAGCATCACTAAGCTTTTGTTCCATAACATTTGTCTCGCTAGTATAATTAGTTGAGTAAGAAAATAAAAAAAAATTTATTTGTTGTTTTCCTGCTTCCAAGTAATGAGATTTTGTAAATTTTCTCCACCATGGAATTTGGTACTAGGTTAAGGGCTAGGGTGTCACAATTTGGTATCAGAATTTAGGTTGGGATATCGAGTAATGTCAGAGATCATTAGAATTCTAGGATATCCTTAATTCTTGAATATAAGGTTACCTGAAGGTTTTATCTGTTACGAGTATGCAATGGTGAGAGATAATATCAAAAGAACCAAGAAAGTGTAGAGAATATGTGCCCATCTAAGACCCAGTAAGAAGGAAAGGGACATACCAATGGCTTCATACCTTCTTAGGGGATTCCCAAGAGAGAAGTAGGATATGAAAGTGGAAGGATTTCATTGAGGAATTCCAACACTTCCCTATAACAATTTTGAGTAATACGAATGGATACTTGGACAATTTAATACAAGACAACCTTTTTGTTGAGATATTTGAAGTGTTTTTACAAGGTTGGTGATATATTAAACCCATAGTCGATTCCTAATGAGGTAGAGAAGTGTTTGAGTTTAAATCCTGACAAAATTATAAACTAAAATGATTTTGGAAATCTTTTAAGGTGGGTTGTAAGAGTGGAGGGTCTATGAATGTAATAAACAAGTTGTATACCAAGAAGAAACATCCAATTTTGGATGAAGTGGAAACAACAATCATGGAGGTTTCTTGGGAAGTTGAGTAAAGTATCCCTTGTTTTAGGGACATTGCAGCCCATGTTTGAATCTTCTCAAAAGTCTTCTAGAGAAGGTAGGTAAATTTCCTCACCTAGGGGGAACTAGTAGTGATGCCTTATGTCTCATTCTATCATAGGGCCTCCAAGGAAGGATGTTTCACCGTGTTGTGATCGTAGAAGGTTCCACTCTAGTGAATATAAGGGAGTTGAATACAAACAAGGCCACTTGTGTGGTTAGGAAGGCAACTTTATGTCCAACTATCCCCAACTCCAACAGTCACCAAGTCATAGTCAATAGTACATTTAGATTCCACCATGGTGTCCTCCAACCATAGGACCAACTATATCAAAGGCCTTCATTTCTTTTACAGGTGCTTCTATTATTGGTGTGCAGTAAGGAAAACTTGTCAGGCCATGGGCCACTAGGCAATTATATACCTTGACAACCCAAGAAGGTGTCATCTATCCTAGGACAAATAAATGATAGATGCAACTCTTTTAGAGCTTCTCTACATATAGTTTTATATACCCAAGTGTGACACACTTATTTGTATGGTCTTCTTTTATGGATCGTCTAATTTTGATGGCTCAAGAGATGACTTGTAGTTTCCCATTTTTAGGATTTTGATATTCAATATATTATTTAAGAACCATGAAAGTTGTGTAGATGGTCGATACCAAATTGATGAATTGGTTAACAAGTTATGGGATCTTTCCACTAATAAGGGTTGATTGGAGATATCAATGATGATTGCGACATTTAATTGAGTTCAACTAGGATGGACGTCATGTGATAAATACTTTAAGATTATACATCCATTTAGTGATATGTATGAATTTATATGGTTTAATAGTGACCCTTGGGATATATATATATATATATATATATATATATATATATATATATATATATATATATATATATATATATATATATATATATATAATGACCATACCAATTGGATCTAACTTGTTTGATGAACAATTGATGATTGATTCATTTGTATTCAAGGCTTATACATGTATTTCTAAAGCTATTTGAAGAAACATTTATATGATCCTATAATGGAGGAGTCAAACATAGATAAAAAGTAGAGTACGTGTTGTGGAATTGTTGCCTAAAATTTCATAAACATTTGACTAACCATTTGAAAGGTATTGAGTTTTGAAATATGAGCTAATGATTTATGATTCATTCATCTTGGAACTAAGTTTTTGTGGTATACATCTCATGCACATGGTCATCACTGTTGGCTGCCCTAGGAGTAGCTTTCAAATGCTATAGTGACTATCTCATGTGACTCTTACCAGTTAAGATTGGAGAGTGGAGACTCTGACTTCTACCTCCTACTTCGTCAGAACAAACTATAGTTAGATCCTGATCTTTTCTCATGCCAACAAACTGCACCCTCATGACTGAATTTAATCACTATGCCAATTTGTTGAACCTTTCATGATCCATGAGTTGTACAAGATGACCCCTCCTCTTCCTTTCTCCATATCTGCAAGTAGCACCCAACCCTGGAGATGAACGGACTTTTCAGCCCTAGCTCCTCGAGCCCAACCTCCTTCAAGATAGAGGAGAACCCCACATCCATCACACAACCCCACCACCTGCTAAGACCTATTCCAGGATGGAAAGGAGGATGCATATCTCCTTGAGGTATCGCAAACTTGAGTCAAGCATTGAGAATGAACCCCCACCCCTTCTAGTACTAGTAGCTCCGGTGTGGCATCCAACCGACGGGCACAAATGGAGTGTATGAACTCAGGAAGCCATGGCTTCTTTTTTGTAAGAGTGTACAACCAATGCAGATCTATTGATGACTTGAGGTCTCTGCAAGATGCTAATAAGAGTTCGAGATCAAGGTCACAGGATTGCTTGACTCCCCTCCAGCTCCAAGCAAGGTGCCCCACGAAACTTTGAAGCTCACCTTGATCTTGTCACTGCAACAACAACCACCAACCATATGAGGGGCATAGGATATCAAGTCGTCATCCCTTGGCATGGAGGCCACACCCATCCAAACCCATCCTCGTGGCGAGTCAAGGCAGAGCAGAAATAGTTTGGCATTGGTTATGTCTCTCTGGTACCCTGCCTGACCCCTTTCGTCTTGCTGGGATGTGTGCCAATGAGGAGAAAACGAAGGAGGTGCGGGGCATAAAGCTTTCTCTGTAGGTTTTTTGTTCGTTCAGGACTGTCCATTGGAGTTTCTGGTGGTGGCACCCTACCCTGGTGGACGAGTCATCAGACTCCCGTGCGTGACACAGATTGTGTGTGAGGAGACAGGGTGGGAGTCGAATGACCCGGTCCAATCACCCACTTGATTATTCCAGTTTGAGCTAGCCACTCAAGAACCCAGACTAAAGGCTAGGAAGATAATGCTAGTGCCATGGTGGCGTGATCTGGGGACATTAGAGTTGAAGATCTGACAACCCTTGAATTTTTTAGAAAATTAAATACCTTAGTTAATGTACAAATCTTTGAAATAGGATTACAAATAGTTCCCTTGTACTAAAAATGCCCAAAAAATACCCATGGACTTAGAAAACTACCATCTTTATTATAAGTCCCCTATATTCAACCTTTGAAGTGGTAGTGTTGGTGGTTTTTAGTTAACAAGATGATGCTTCATTTTAGGATGTTTGGGACACAATAAATGACATCTGCTATAAGTAAATTCTCAAAAAATTCCTATAGAAACTTAATGATTAATGGAAGCCAATTTTAGACCAAGATCTAAGTATATTGATAAACATTAGGTCTTTCCTCATTAATGACTAATTAGATGCTTTTAGTCTCATATTAATTCTAGAAAATAGATAAAGCATCAGAAAATTGTGAAAATCAAGCCAAAACTAACTTATGACCTCCTGATCAGTAGAAAATATCAGAAACAAGTTCCAAGTTGCTTGCACCTAGATTTAGCTAAACCCTAATTTGGACCTAAATGTCAAGTTAAATAAAGATCCTATAATTAATGATTGTAAATTTGTTTTTAATCATGTGATGACTAGATATGCAGATAGTCCAGAATGTAAATATAAATCTCTAAACTTAGGTATGTGGGTTTTATTAAGTATAAGATTAGTTTTCATGAATGCATAATGATATGATGTACTTTGGATGCTTGTATTTGCATATAAATTCTTGGATGCATATTAGTAGTATCTGATTCACCGAACATAAAAGAACATAAAAGAGAATATGGATGAATTGTAGCTACTAAGTTTTACATTCACTCTCTCTCCCTCTCTCTCTCTCTTTAAATGTAAGGTTGGCACAATCCCATAGCCCAAGGGGTGGCAATTCTCATAGCCCAAGGGGTGAGGAAATGTGAATTGAGACACCATTTAGTTGTACAATCACATCAAAAGACATCTAAAAATATGTGTTTACCTGATTTTTACATTAAATAATGGTTTTCTTTTACTCTTTATTTTCTTTCTCAAATTATTTCAACTATGCAAGCATAATAGTATGTACCTTTCTACCCACATACACAACACATTGTGTGTTGATTCATTGTTTCATGTATGTTTTAGGTTCAGATCTAGCATGGGAGAAAAAGACAGGAAGTGAGTAGTTGTACAGGTTACCTATTGTGTTTAGATCATATTATCATACATGTTCATAAACTATAGAATTTTCAATCAATATGTGATTGTAAGTCATGTTGTAATAACTCATTTTGTAATATACACATGTTGAATGTTGAGAATGTCATGGTTTATGTCTATATTTGTATGTTCATGTATACGCTACTTGCTTCTACAACGCACTTTGATACAATTGCCTAATGTTTTCGAATTTGTCCTCTCGGGCCATCTAAGTCTCCAAACAATAGAATATGGGGATGTTACAGTTGGTATTAGAGCATGAATAATAGCTACACCTGACAATTGCTCACCATGAAACATAAAACTATATTTCAAATTTCACTTTAAGCCCTACAAACTTAGTAAGTTGTTGAATAAGGACTAGGTTTGACTTAGCCTCTAGGTTAGAACCTAAATGTTCGAGTACTAGGTTTAGACAAGTGTGTGAAACCCTTTCCATATAAAGCTCATGTGTATTGGGTATCTACAATGATCTACACCTTGTTCTCACCATTTCACTAGGTGACATGGCACTAGACTATCTACTGTCTTTGGGACACTCAATTTTTATGATTTGGTTTTGTTTTCCAATCGGCTCGAGCCTTGATAGTTTCTCTAACATATTCTTTCTCAGAGAAAAATAATATAATATTATATATATATATATGTGTGTGTGTGTGTAGATATGAAATGTGTCCCTCACGCTGGAGAGTAGTTAGTGTTTATGCAATCTAAGTGAAAGGAAGAGATATAAGTCTAGAAGAGAGAGAAATTCTAGAGTACATGTCTATAGCCTTATCATGATATGTGATAGATAGATATAGGATAGAAAAGTATGGATGATTGTATCCTAGGTTGATATCTGATGATATAAGATTCATTGTATAGATATATGTTGCATACGAGTTATGATCCCAAATTTTAAACTATGAGCTAAGTCTACATGATGAAAGCACATACTCTTTTCTTACTTAAGATGAGATAAGTTAATATAAAGTTCAATATGCATGAGCCTCAATCTCTTTAACAAAGGAGGACCTCCACTATTAGGACAAGATATGTGGTGAACTCCAAAGAGAGTGAGACCCACAAGGAGAGGGTCATAGGACCTACCCTACAATATATGAAAATATGAGATATATGTCAATTGATGTGTCCTAAGTTGGGTTACTCATGTGTAGATGAGTTGAGTCCTTTTACATGATTCAATCTTATATGTGAGAGTTGGGTAAAAAAATAATGGGTAGAAACTCATAATGGTAAAGTCAATCCTTTCACTGAGTTAGGTCCTAGCTTGAGTGACTTATGATGTGAATCTCATCATTAGCTGCAAGTGAGATGATATATGAACTCTAGTTTTAAGACTAAAATGCCTTGTGCATAAGATACTAATAAATATTGTTCCTTCCACTTCTCTTTCTTAATATAAGATTCTAGAATCCTCACTTGATATATATAGAAAAAAAATATGAGGAGTCACTCGTATGAGCTTGGCCTATTCTATGTTCCCTTCCTATATCATATGTGTAATATCCAAGTTTGTAATCATGATAAGATTGGCATAGTATATTCTCTTTCCTCCTCTATCATACATGAAATATATAATTTTGAAATCATGAGCTTGAAATAAAGATATCTTTGGATCATAGAGTTCACGATCACAAATATAGTTCTTCAACTCAATCCCTATAAATCCATTCTTCTAATTTGAAGATAACTCTCACAATGTGGGATAAAAACCCTAGCTAACATGTAAATATGAAATAAATTCCCTCTAATGATGAAATCCTAGAAAGATGTGGTTCATAAACCATATTAATACAGTTAAGTCTCATCATTCTAGGAAATAATGGCATGAAATCTTGATATCACCTTACATTGTTTAGGTGGGTGAAATACAAAAATTAAGCATAACCCTCTCAACTTCCTATGTATAACGAAACCCTAACTTGTAAGGGAATGAGGATATGTAAGTCCTAGCATTAAAAAAATGTTTGGTTATGCCTAAGACATTCAATCATGCTTCAACCTAATAAATATGGGGTGGGTACACCCTAGATCCTTACAACCCTAAGATGAAATATTAATGTACATCTAGAAGTATGGGAACTTTGGAAGCTAGAAAAGGTGATCTATATGAAGTTGAACCTAGTTATATCATTTTAAGTATGTGACTAGTTGAATTTCAAGGATGAAATTATATATAAGGTGGGGTGAATGTGGTAACCCATATTTTAGGATTTTGATATTCAATATATTATTTGAGAACCATGAAAGTCGTGTAGATGGTCAATACCAAATTGATGAATTGGTTACCAAGTTATGGGATCTTTCCACTAATAAGGGTTGATTGGAGATACCAATGATGACTGTGACATTTAATTGAGTTCAACTAGGATGGACATCATGTGCTAACTACTTCAAGATTATACATCCATTTAGTGATATGAATGAATTTATATGGTTTAATGGTGACCCTTGGGAGATATATATATATATATATATATGTATATATATATATAATGACCATACCAATTGGATCTAACTTGTTTGATGAATATATGATGATTTAGTTATTTGTATTCAAGGCTTATACACGTATTTCTAAAGATCTTTCAAGAAACATTTATATGATCCTATAATGGAGGTGTCAAACACAACTAAAAGCTAGAGTTTGTGTTGTGGAATTGTTGCCTAAAATTTCATATATATTTGACTAACCATTTGAAAGGTATTGTGTTTTGAAATATGAGCTAATGATTTGTGATTCATTCATCTTGGAACTAAGTTGTTGTGGCATACATCTCGTGGTCATGGTCATAAGCGTCGGCTGCCCTAGGAGTAGCTTTAAAATGCTATAGTGACTATCTCATGTGACTCTTACCAGTTAAGATTGGAGGGTGGAGATTCCGACTTCTATCTCCTACTACCTCAGAACAAACTATAGTTAGATCACGAGCTTTTCTCATGCCAACAAAGTGCACCCTCGTGACTCAATTCGATCACTATGCTAATTTGTTGAAACTTTCATAATCCATGAGTTGTACAAGATTGACCCCTCCTCCTTTCTCTATATCTGCAAGTAGCAGCCAACCCAGGAGATGGAGGGACTCATCAACCCAAGATCCTCGATCCCAACCTCCTTCTGGATGAAGGACAACCACATTTCCATCACACAACCCCATCACCTACTAAGACCTCTTCTAGGATAGAAAAGAGGTTGCAGATCTCCTTGATGTATCACAAAATTGAGTCAAGTGTTGAGAATGAACCACCACCCCTTCCAGCACTAGTAGCTTGGGAGTGGCGCCCAAGCGACTGGCAGATATGGAGTCTATGAACCCCGGAGGCCCTGGTTCATTCTCTATAAGAGTGTATGACCAATGAAGATCTATTGATGACTCGAGATCTCTACAAGATACTGACTAGAGTTTGAGGTCGAGGTCATAGGGTTCCTTGACTCCCCCCAGTGACTCCAAGCAAGGTGCCGCCATGGAACTGTTAAGCTCCCTTTGATATTTTCACTATGACAGTGACCAACGACCATATGAGGGGTGGCAGTGATCTAGTCATCATCCCTTGGCATGCAGGCCATACTCATCTGAACCCAGCCTCACAGCAAGTGAGAAGACATAGTCTAGCACCTATTACGACTCTCTAGTACCTGACCTGCTCCCTTTCACCCTTGATGGGATATGTGACGATGAGGAGAAAATGAAGGAGTGAGGCATAAACCTTTCCCTGTAGGTTTGTTGTCTATTCGGGAGTGTCAACTAGAGTTTCTTCTAGTGGAACCCTACTCTGGTGGATGAGTTGTCAGACTCTTGTGTGTGACACAGATCACGTGCGAGTAGACAGAGTGGAAATCGGCTGACCCGATCCAATCACTAGCTCAGTTATTCCATCTAGAGCTAGTCACTCAAGAACCCAGACTAAAGGCTAGGCAGATGATGCTAGTGTTGTTGTGGTACGAACTAGGGATACTAGGGTGAAGATCTGACGGTCCTTGAATTTTCGAGAAAGGTAAAAACCTTAGTAAATGTACATATCTCCAAAATAGGATTAAAAATAGTTCCCTTATCCTGAAAATTCCCAAAAAAATACCCATGGACTCAGAAAACTACCCTCTTTATTATAAGATCCCTAGAATCGACCTTCAAAGTGGTAGTATTGGTGGTTTTTACTTTACAAGATGATGCTTCATTTTAGAATGTTTGAGACACAATAACTGACATCTGTTCTAAGTAAATTATCAGAAAATTCCTATAGAAACTTGGAACCCAGTTTTAGACCATGATTTAAGTTTTATTGATCAAAATTAGGTATTTCCTCATTAGTGAATAATTAGATGCTTTTAGCCTCATATTAATTCTAGAAAAGAGATAAGGCATCAAAAAATTGTGAAAATCAAACCAAAACTAACTTATGCCCTACTGATCATTAAAAAAATATTAGACACAAGTTCAAGGTTGGTTGAAACTAGATTTTTCTAAACCCTAATTTGTACCTAAATGTCAAGTTAAATAAAGATCTTATATTTAATGATGGTTAATTTGTTTTTTATCAGGTGATGACCAGATATGTAGATGGTTCAGAATGTAAATATGAACCTCTAAACTCAGTTATGTTGGTTTTATTAAGTATAATACTAGTTTTCATGAATGCATAATGATATGATGTACTTTGGATGCTTGTATTTGCATATAAATTCTTGGATGCATATCACTAGTATATGCTTTACCAAAAAAAAAAACATTAAAGAGAATATGGATGGATTGTATCTACTAATTGTTTACTGTAACATATCGAAACTTTGACATATTCTCTTTTTGGTCATTTCCCAATATTTTCCTATCATTTCTATCCTTTTTGCCTTTGATTCTTTAATTGTGGAATTTATAGTAGTTTGGTGAACATTTGTTCAATAATTATACCAATTCAAGGGTTTATGCACAAATACCTCAGTGAAATCTTATTTAAGGATCTAAAATGTAAAATTACTGCTTAAGTGGAACAATGGTAAATAAATCCATGTTAGATGTGTAAGACCCCAAACCTTACTTAATGTATTGAACAAGCTTAATTACCATAATAAAGTGCTCTAAACCTTAATATAACTTTTTGATGTGATTTGAAAACATAAAATGAGCTTAAGTTTCAAATTTAATTTGATTTGGATGTTGTTTGTGCAAGTTATGCAATTTTAGGTACATTCTGGACTTTTATGCAATTTACCCAATTAGGAGGCTTTCTTTGCAAATTATCACCTGAATTTTAATATTTAGATATTCCCTTACCATTCTAGATATTTTGAACCATGGGTCACCTAGTTGCACCTTGGTTTGAAGGTGTTACTTTCCAAGGGCATTATAGGGATTACCCTCTTTATAAATGAGCTTATCTTTAAAAGCTATCAACCAATGGGGTTATTTCTTTTATTGGAGGACGGTGGGGATGGCCTAGAAGCCTCCATGGGATTTTAGGACTGACCTTTTATATACAAGAAGATTCTATGAGTTGTCCTCTTACATGGCCATGAAGCACTAGCCTAAGGACACATGGAAAGTCCCATAGACACCTCATGCTTGCCCCCTTCTTTATAAAGCCATGCCTACCCCTTCCCACCTCCCAATCTAAGAATAAATCCTCTCCTTCTCTTTCCCCCAACTTAGAGCATCATCCCTTATATGTTTGGCCACGAAGTTGTTGTCCCAAGGTAAAAGAGGGTGCCTACATTTAGGATTTCTTAAGCTCCTCCTTGGTGATTTTGACCAAAACTAGTAAGTATCCTCCTTTCCTTCTCTATTTTCATGCTGTTAGTATTCCTCCCACCTTCTTCCAGGTCAGAACCATGACCTTCCGTGGTAAAACTCCACCTAGAACCCTAAAACATCTCATCTCCATGCTCTTTTGCTAGGGTTTGCACCTCTAAAGTGGGGAAGGTGATCTTTGCTCAAGAAAGGAGCTTGGCTTGAAGCAACCAAACCTTCTAATCTCAAGATCCTTTCTGTTTGGACCTTTTTACCTTCCTAGAGGTGAGTTTTGTTAACCCCCTTCTCATATATTGCTTACTACATGCTTAAAACTCATGCTTCTGTGTTTAAAATTGATGACCTCCATCTCTATTTACCATGTTCTTCTAGGGTTTTAGTTTCTTACTATTTTACCTTCTCTAGAAGCTCTAGTTTGGTTACCTATGCAACTTCAAACATGATCTTGTGTCAAATAGTGTTTTCTCCCTCTCCCTCTCTCTTCAATTATCTCGATCAGTTTGATGATGTGGTAATTTCCTATTGGTTAGTATTGAAAATTTCATATCTTCTAATCCGCTTATCCAAATTTGACAAATAAATATGTTTTGGAATTCTAAAATTAATATCTATCTAATAAAAATATTTTCAAGCTCTGATTTTGTGGTTTGATGAAGGGTGGCTTTTGTAAAATGAAATTAATGCATAAAATCCATAAAAATTACATCTTAATCATCATAACTCCAAAATTAACATAAAAATATGTTTTCTTCATCAGGAGAACCTAATAAGTTTATTGGTGATATTTTCAAAATCTAAATCTGAGTTTTGCTAAAAAGTTCTGAAATTAGGGTTTCTATACATTAATGTGTACTATTTACTCTAATACATGTTAATACATTGAAAATAGGCAAAGTGGAAATTAGACACAATTAAAGTGGTGAAAGTTAGTAATTGTTATCAGTAAGAGAGGTATGTGCATTCCTTACACCCTATGTTGGGATAATTTCAGCCAAATCCTATATTTCCCTGATGAGGCTTAAATGAACCCTAAATCTTCTATTCTTGAATCCTAATGTTGTTCATGCCTCAAATCAGATTATAATTTCTTCTTGTTTGGGTATTATACCCCACTGCCATGCCTATTGAATATTATGACTACTCTTGCCATGACTACTTTTCTAGCATGTAGATTTATGTTCTATTTAATTTAAAGTAACGATACTTATGTACAACCTTCCACAGAGGGCATGTATTTAATTGCCCTGGGGAATGTTTTTATTCTCCTATATATAATTGTGTAGGTAACTAGGAATGTCTTATTCTCCCTTCACCTATAGGTTAGAGGTCTGGTAGGTGCCTCAACCCTACTTAGTTAGGTAGACATAATTATCTTACATGCAAATCCCGTTTAATATAATTGTCAATGGAAAGTTTCTTTTGGATATAGCCTCATACTTTTGTTATCTTCATCTTATGATGAAAACTAGCCTTTATTTACATGTTTTCTTTACCTTGATATCCTATTCATATTTGTTGACACATACCTTTTTTTCCTTTCCCTTTTGCTAGGTGTTTTTCCCAACCACCCAGGTTAGGACAAGTTGTTGAGTTGAATCAGGAGAACATAGATCTGGGCAAGGACCTAGCACTTGGATATGTTGCTCTGGGGATTAGATTTGAAGTAGTTAAAACTTCCCTCTACTTATATTCTTGTGTTGTATCATACATGTAAACCCTTACGGGATATTATGATGTAATTTTGTAATAACCTTGTTATAAATTGAATATAGTCAACATTTTTATTCTGCTGATATACTTTGGTTGTTTTGAATACCATTTATTGAAATTTGAAAATGTTACACCTATTCCAACATACCTTTGAGTGTGTTTGGAATGGATAGTTTATTCTTCAATTTTTCTTTAGTAAGGGGGTGATCCCGCCTCCTTACATTTACATTCTTTCTCTCCCTCTCTCTCTATATATATAAATATAAGGTCAGTACAACCCCACAGCCCAAGGGACGGGGATCCTCATAGCCCAAGGGGTGAGGAAATGTGAAGTGTGACACCACTTAGTAGTAAAATCACATCAAAATACATCTAAAAATATGTGTTTACCTAATTTTTTCATTACATAATGGTTTTCTTTTACTCTTTCTTTTCTTTCTCAAATTATTTCAATTATGGGATTAAGAGAGAAATATTTCTCCCCCCTCTCCCATGCCTGTAGTGGAGGCCGAACGACTGGGAGGGTGATAAATCAAGGCAGAAACTGGGATTCGAACCTGAATCCCTTCATGAGGAGACACCGTGCTTGACCACTTGAGCCACTCCTTGTCGACTCAAATTATTTCAATTTTGCAAGCATATTAGGATGTATCTTTCTTCCCACATACACAACACCTTGTGTGTTGATTCGTTGTTTCATGTATGTTTTAGGTTCAGAGCTAGCATGGGAGAAAAAGACTAGAAGTGAGCAGTTGTACAGGTTTACCTATTGTGTTTGGATCATGTTAGCATACATGTTCATAAATAGTAGAATTTTCAAACAATATGTAATTGTAAATCGTGTTGTAATAACCCATTTTGTAATACATTGATGCATGCATATTCATCTTGGTCCAGTCGCCTTATTTGGCCCAGTTTTGCACCATTTATTCACTTTTATTGCTCAAAACTCTCATACACATGTTTGCTTAGCCTAATTGGATTTTCCCTAATTTTGTTTGGTTTATCCATGGTTCTAATCAATTTGTGCACTCATTTCCAGGCTGAAATAGGCACTTGGGCCCAATCTTCTCTCGACCCATCTCTACAGCTCACGGCCCCCTCTATTCATTAACCGCGGTCACGGTTTCTTTCTTCTCCTAATACTGTGATCGTGGTTTTCTCCTTCACCCCCGCAACCCTAACCTATGAACTCACACACCAGTGTCTCTAACACTTGCTTCACACCATCTGCTGCCCGCAACAGCTGCCAACAGCTGTGATCATTTCCATCACCTCCAACAGCTCACAACGATCGCCACATCTTCCAGCCCCTCATCCACCAAGTAACAGACACAGTGACCTATCTCTTCCCAACCTCGACCGTAGTTTATCTTTAAGAACTATGACTCCACATCAAGAACCATGACCAACACCTTCCACAATACCGTGACCAGATCTCCTCATGCCCACGGTCTGTGCAATTGCACACCATGATCGTGGTGCCCGAAACCATAAACAGGGAAGAACCAAGAAACCACGAACAAGGTTGTAAAGAACTGTGACCTGCTCGCCAACCGCAATGCACATGCAGTCATCTTCCCTTCATCACAGTGACGATCAACTAGGCCATGACAGCTTCACCTCCAATGCATCTGCAACTGTACACCGCGACCAATACAATCGTGACACGTTTGCAAACAAGGACCGCAACCAAGTCAGGTGCAAGAGACCGCGACCTCAACTTCATGTGTACAACACCGTGATCAAAGGAAAAGAGACCACGACCAGAGTAAAATAGACATCGATCATACACAAAGAGGCCACGATCGTGGCACTAGTCCAGCCAACAGCCCAAGCCTATAATAGACCCCTGCCCCCTACCATTTGGGGGCACCCTCTCCAAACGTCGTTAGGCTGCAGGTCTGTCCCTAGCCTAAGGAGACAGTCTCCACTGCCAGGCTGCGGTCAAGAAGCATTTGACCCCTGGTGCATCCATCTATCCTCTCCATCCAACCCGTTCGTCCAGATCTGAGGTGAAAACCCAAATCTACAGCCGTCTTCATCATCTACGCCGTGCCTCCGCCGTCATCACGTCCACGAGCTGCTCCTCCTACTGGGAGCAAGGACTACGAGAAGAGAGAGAAGGTGGAGAAAGAATATCTTCCCCGTCTGTCATGGTGTTCTTCCCTCCTCATCCAGATCTGCCCCGACGTTGTGTAGAAGACCGTCTCTCCACTGTGCTGCGATCATCTTCTTCACCATGCTCATGGCGGAATCTTCCCTCTCTTGTTCTTTTTGTTTCTCTCACCATGAGCAAGTAGTTTCCTTTTGTTGGGGTGTGGGGACTAGCACCGATGCCCGTACTTACATGTCCAATTATGAAACACTCCATGGCTTGTATATAACTTTTCATTTTGTTGTTAATTGTTTGAAGTGTGCTTGTAGATTGACCACCTACTTGCATGATCTATTTTGTTCCTATGTTGCGAGAACTTCAATACATAGGTTTTGAATGTCGATTAACGCGGTTGGCTCCCTGACGAGAACTTTTTATGCGATTCCCTGAAGTCATAAGTGCATGATCTGTGAGGGGAAGAGACATCTAGCCCACTGTGACGCTTCTGTGTGCCTAACGCCCATATGGGGGGCCCGCAGCTTCAGTTGGATATATGTATCTTCGGAGTCGTAAGTGTGTGATCTGGATGGCGACGAGACATTTGATGCCTAAGGTGATGCTTACGCGAACCTAAACATCCTAATTGAGGGTTTACAGTAGCTCTATTTGGATGGTTATATCTAGCATGGATGTTTGTGTTTGGATGTGTAGCAGTGGGGAAACCTGGGTCCATCCCAGCAATTCCCATCATTAATCTTGAATCAACTTTTAATCATGCTCTTTACTTTCCTTGCATTTAGTTTAATTAAACTCAAACGAACCTCTATTCTAAATATTAGTCTTGATTCAACTAGATTTGACTAGTAAAAGATTCTTAAAAATGTTGTCCCTTGGGATTCGATCCTCAACTATACTGTGATAAGACCCGTTTGCTTGCAGGTGGTATTATTGCACAAGGTTTTGATAAAACTCAGGGATTTCAGCCCTGGGTGAGTTTGTTAGTGCAGTAAGAACCACGTAATACACATATGATGAATGTTGAGAATGTCATGGTGTATTTCTATATTTGTATGTTCATGTATGCTCTAATTGCTTCTGCACTTTGATACAATTCTCTAACATTTTTGGATTTGTCCTCTCGGGCCTTTTAAGTCTCGAGACGACAGAATCTGAGGATGTTACAGTTGGTATCAAAGCATGAACAATAGATACACCTAAAAATTTCTCACCATGAAACATAAAACTATATTTCAAATTTCACTTTAAACCCTAGAAACTTAGTAAGTTGTTGAATAAGGACTAGGTTTGACTTAGCCTCTAGGTTAGAACTTAGATGTTTGACAACTAGGTTGAGACAAGTGTGTGAAACCCTTTCCATATAGAGCTCATATGCATTGGGTAGCTACACTGGTCTACACCTTGTTCTCAAGATTTCACTAGGTGACATGGCACTAGACTATCTACTGTATGTCGGACACTCAATGTTTTTTATTTGGCTTTGTTTTCCAATTGGCTCGAGCCTCGACAGTTTCTATGACATCATATTTCTCAGGGAAAAACTATATAATATTTTATTATATATATGTAGATATGAAACTGTGTCCCTCACACTGGAGAGTAGTTACTGTTTATGAAATCTAAGTGAAAGGGAGTGATATAAGTCTAGAAGAGAGGGAAATTCTAGAGTAGATGTCTATAGCCTTATAATGATATGTGATAGATAGATACAAGATAGAAAAGTATGGATGAGTGTATCCTAGGTTGATATTTGATGATATAAGATTCATTGTATAGATATATTTTGCATACAAGCTCTGATCCCAAATTTTGTACTATGAGCTAAGTCTACATGATGAAAGTACATACTCTTTTCTTACTTAAGATGAGATAAGTTAATATAAAGTTGAATATGCTTGAGCCTCAAGATCTTTTACAAAGGTGGGCCTCCACTATTAGGACAAGATATGTGGTGAACTCCAGAGAGAATGAGACCCACAAGGAGAGGGTTATAGGACCTACCCTACAATATATGAAAATATGAGATATATGTCAAATGGTGTGTCCTAAGTTGGGTTACTCCTGAGTAGATGAGTTGAGTCCTTTTGCATGATTCAATCTTATATGTGAGAGTTGGGTAAAAAATGATGGATAGAAATTCATGATGGTAAAGTCAATCCTTTAACTGAGTTAGGTCCTAGCTTGAGTGACTTATGTTGTGAATCTCATCATTAGCTGCAAGTCAGGTGATATATGAACTCTGGTTCTGAGACTAAAATGCCTTGTGCATAGATACTCAGAAATGTTGTTCCTTCCACTTCTCTTTCTTAATATAAGATGCTAGAAACCTCACTTGAGATATATAGAAAAAAATATGAGGAATCACTCGTACAAGCTTGGACTATTCTATATTCCCTTCCTATATATTACGTGTAATATCCAACATTTGGAATCATGATAAGATTGGCTTAACTTATTATCTTTCCTGCTCTATCATACATGAAATATATAATTTTGAAATCATTTTTTTGTCAGATAATTTTGAAATCATGATCTTGAAATAAAGATATCTTTGGATCATCGAGTACATGATCAAAAATATAGTTCTTCACCTCAATCCCTATAAATCCATGCTTCTAATTTGAAGATAACTCCCACAATGTGCGATAAAAACCCTAGCTAACATGTAAGTATGAAATAAATTCCCTCTAATGATGAAATATTAGAAGGATGTGGTTCATAAACCATATTAATACGGTTAAGTCTCATCATTCTAGGAATAATGGCATAGAATCTTGATATCACCTTACATTGTTTAGGTGGGTGAAATATAGACATTAAGCATAACCCTCTCAACTTCCTATGTATGACTAAACCCTGACTCATAAAGGAAAGAGGATATGTAAGTCCTAGCATTAAAAAAATGTTTGGTTATGCCTACGACATTCAATCATGCTTCAACCTATTAAAGATGGGGTGGGCACACCCTAGATGATTACAACCCTAAGATGAGATATTAGTGTACATTTAGAAGTATGGGAACTTTGTAAACTAGAAAAGGTGACCTATATGAAGTTGAACCTAGCGATATCACTTTAAGTATGTGACTAGTTAAATTTTGAGGACAAAATTTTATATAAGATGGGGTGAATGTCGTCAGCCATATTTTAGGATTTTGATATCCAATATATTATTTGAGTGCCATGAAAGTTGTGTAGATGGTCGATACCAAAGTGATGAATTGGTTACCAAGTTATGGGATCTTTCTGCTAATAAGGGTCGATTGGAGATACCAATGATGATTGTGGCAATTAATTGAGTTCAACTAGGATGGATGACATGTGCTAACTACTTTAAGATTATACATCCATATAGTGATATGTATGAATTTAGATGGTTTAATACTGACCCTTGGGATATATATATATATATATAATGACCATACCAATTGGATCTAACTTGTTTGATGAATATTAGTTGATTGATTCATTTGTATTCAAGGCTTCTACACGTATTTCTAAAGCTCTTTGAAGAAACATTTATATGATCCTATGATGGAGGTGTCAAACACATCTTAAATCCAGAGTACCTATTGTGGAATTGTTGCCTAAAATTTCATAAACATTTGACTAACCATTTGAAAGGTGTTGAGTTTTGAAATTTGAGCTAATGAATTGTGATTCATTCATGTAGGAACTACGTTGTTGTGGTCATAAGTGTCGACTTCCTAGGAGTAGCTTTCAAATGCTATAGTGACTATCTCACATGACTCTTACTAGTTAACATTGGAGGGTGGAGACTTCGACTTTGACCTCCTACTTCCTCAGAAAAAACTAAAGTTAGATCGTGAGCTTTTCTTGTGCCAACAAACTGCACCCTCGTGACTCAATTCAATCATTATGCCAATTTGTTAAACCTTTCGGGATCTATGAGTTGTACAAGACTAACCCCTCCTCCTCCTTTCTCCATATCTACAAGAAGCGGCCAACCCTAGATATGGAGGGAGTCGTCAGCTCTAGTTCCTAAAGCCCAACCTCCTTCAAGACAAAGGATAACCCCATGTCCATCACACAATCCCACCACCTGCTAAGACATCTTCCAGGATGGAAAGGAGGCTACAGATCTCATTGAGGTATCACAAACTTAAGCACTGAGAATAAACCCTCGCCCATTCCAGTGCTAGTAGCTCTGATGTGGCATCCAAGCGGCTGGCAGAGATGGAGTCTATGAACCCCCACGGCCCTCCCTACTTTTCTGTAAGAGCGTGCGACCAATGTAGATCTATTGATGACTCAAGATCTATGCAAGATGTTGACTAGAGTTTGAGGTCAAGGTTGTAGGGTTCCTTGACTCCCCTCGGCTCCAAGAAAGGTGTCGTTGATCTTGTCACTGTGACAATGACCACCTACCAAATGTGGGGTGGTGGCAATTAGGTTGTCATCCCTTTGCATGGAGGCCACGCTAATCCAAACCCAGCCCAGTGGTCAATCAAGGTGGAGCAGACACTGACTGGCGTCGGTTATGACTCTCTTGTACCCGACCTGCCCCCTTTCACCCTTGTTGGGATGTGTGTCAGTGAGGAGCAAATGAAGGAGGTGTGGGGCATAAAGATCCCCATGTAGTTTTGGTGTTCATTCGAGACTATCCACTGGAGTTTCTACCAGTGGCACCCTACCCTGGAAGATGAGTTGTCAGACTCCCATGCGCAACACAGATCGCATGCGAGGAGACAGAGTGGGAGTCAGATAACCCGGTCCAATCACCCGCTCATTTATTCCAGCCTGAGTCAGCTACACAAGACCCAGACCAAAGTCTAGGCAGATAATGCTAGTGTTGTGGTGGCATGATCTGGGGACACTAAAGGTGAATATTCGACGGCCCTCGAATTTCCGAGAAAGGTAAATACCTTAGTTAATGTATAGATCTATGAAATAGGATTAAAAATAGTTCCCTTGTCCTAAAAATTTCCAAAAAATACCCGTGGACTCAGAAAACTACCCTCTTTATTATATGACCCCTAGATTCAACCTTCGAAGTGGTAGTATTGGTGGTTTTTACTTTACAAGATGATGCTTTATTTTAGGATGTTTGGGACACAATAAATGACATATGTTCTAAGTAAATTCTCAAAAAAATCCTATAGGAACTTAATGATTATTGGAACTCAATTTTAGACCATGACCTAAGTTTTATTGCTTAATATTATGTCTTTCTTCATTAATGACTAATTATACGCTTTTAGCCTCATATTAATTCTAGAAAATAGATAAAGCATCAGAAAATTGTGAAAATCAAACCAGAACTAACTTGTGACCTCCTGATTAGTAGGAAAATATCAAACACAAGTTCCAAGTTGGTTGAACCTAGATTTAGATAAACCCTAATTTGGACATAAATGTCAAGTTAAATAAAGATCCTATAATTAATGACGGTTAATTTGTTTTTAATCAGGTGATGACCAGATATGAAGATGGTCCAAAATGTAAATATGAATCTCTGAACTCAGGTATGTGGGTTTTATTAAGTATAAGACTAGTTTCATGAATGCATAATGATATTATGTACTTTGGATGCTTGTATTTGCATATAAATTCTTAGATGCATATTAGTAGTATATGATTCACCAACCATAAAAGAACATAAAAGAGAATATGGATGGATTGTAGCTACTAAGTTTTTACATTCTCTCTCCGTCCCTCTCTCTCTTTAAATATAAGGTCGGAACAACCCCATAGCCCAAGGGGTGGGGATCATCATAGCCCAAGGGGCAAGGAAATGTGAAGTGTGACACCACTTAGTAGTACAATCACATCAAAAGACATCAAAAAATATGTGTTTACCTAATTTTTGCATTAAGTAATGGTTTTCTTTTACTCTTTTTTTTCTTTCTCTAATTATTTCAATTATGCAAGCATATAAGTATGTATCTTTCTACCCGCATACACAACACCTTGTGTCTTAATTCATTTTTTCATGTATGTTTTAGGTTCAGAGCTAGCATGGGAGAAAAAGACAAGTGAGCAGTTGTACAGGTTTACCTATTGTGTTTAGATCATGTTAGAAAACATGTTCATAAAATGTAGAATTTTCAATCAATATGTAATTGTAAATCATGTTGTAATAACTCATTTTGTAATGTACACGTGTTGAATGTTAAGAATCTCATGGTATATGTCTATATTTGTATGTTCATGTATGCACTAATTTCTTCTGCAACACACTTTGATACAACTGCCTAACATTTTTGGATTTGTCCTCTCGGGCCTTCTATGTCTCGAGATAACAGAATCTGGGGACGTTACATGACTTATTATGAGGGTTTTTGGGTAATTCAAAGGTGATTTCTGCAGTTTCTAAGAGTGTTTATTAAAATTTGGTAATTTTGGTAGTGAACCTTGTTCCCATTATATGAAATATTTGAACATAATCCTATGCATGTATTTTTTGGAGTTATGTCCAGAGCAACTAGAAAGTTGGAGGAAGTAGGGTACCTTTTAGCTAAGATGATTTGTCCTGCATCTTTTATAGAAATATGAAAGTTTTACCTATGTATTTATGATTGATGTAGGGGGAGACATGTTGTTGAGTAAAGAATGTGAATCTTTTCAACATGTGGTGTGTTCTAATGTTGAGGAAACACATTTTGTAGATGTTCTGATAGTTTATGAGTTCCTTTATGTTGCCCCTATAGACCTCCTAGGTTATCTTCCAACTTGAGAGGTCAACTTTCAATGCAATTTTCTCTAGGTATCCAACCAATCACCCAACTAGTATATCAAAAGGAAGTTGTACAGTTGAAGGAGCTAATGGCAAAGTCACATGAATTTCTAGATAACGGTTCTATCCAACCTAACACTTATGTGTTAGAATTTGTTGTCTTATTTATAAAGAATAATACGGTACCTTGTATCGATATATCAATTACAAGAAACTTAACAAGATAATTGATGCACACAAAGTGCGCAACCAATAATGAAACCAATGCAAAACCTTTCCAACCACAATGGTATGGATAGAAAGTAGTATAGTGTTTGGTCAAATCTATTGGGAATCAATGAGATTTTGGAAGCTTTCTCAACTAAGTTAAATAAGCAATTGGGTACAACATGATCAGTAGGTTATGACTTTGGTTAAGGAAAATTAACCTAATATTTATAAGGAAGGAGAGTTTTCATTATCACTATAATTTAGGATATGCCAATCATTATTTATCCTTGTAGTTTTGAGATGAAAAATCTTACATTGATTGTTAATATTATTTTGTATTTAAGGGCAAATATTGATGATACATTGCTTAATTACCCAAATTGCATATTAAACCATAGTATACCCTAAATATGTCTATGTAAGAAGTATGTGACATTTATTATACACTTTATGAACCCAAACCTACATCTTTGTTAATAATACAGTATAATATCCAATTTACGTGTTTATAAATCTATATGTCAGTATAACACATATTTGCACTTATATGCTAAATATTATGCTAATTATGTGTTAACCAACTATAGCTTCTGGTTTAGGTCAAAACCAACATTACATGTTACCAAAATCTCTTAAGTCTAAGGTAATGTGTGAGACATTTTTATTACTCATCACTTCATAATTGTCACATCTATGATATTGTTCAAGTTATATGCAACTGGACTTTAAGCTTGAACCTAACCTACTTCATTATATGTGTATGATATATTCACTTTAGTACCATAAGGCATATTCGAGTGATCCATGGTTAATGGTTATTCGTTAATCTCATTCTTACTTAAACCATGGGATTGATGTTTCCCCATTAGGTATTTTTGAGATTTGATATGTTACACACCATATGATATATGGAATGGGAAATTTCCCAATATGTCTTTCATGAATGTTTGGGGATGTGAAGCTTATGTCATGAAGCATTCTGTAAAAATCTTGGACCCAAATTGATTAAATGTGCCTTTTTTCATACCCTAAGAAAAGTGAGGTTTACTACTTTTATATTTCATCTAACAACAAAGTATTTTTTGCTAAAACTATTGTATTTCATGAAATGTGTGACACCCTGATGCCACACGAACAAGATAAATCAAACAAAGTGCACAATCAACGACTAAACAACTACAGCCATAAAAGTAGGTAAATTAAAATTTAATATCATATTACTAACATATGTGGAAACATATCATAGAAAGGTCCAACAACATGTATCATATATCACATATCATACCATAATACGTATTACATCTCTACTCAGTGTCCACAGCCAGACACATGCATACAAAAGATATATGTCCACATATACATGCCATATATACAACAATGGCATAAATCCAAAAGCCTGGTATATACATACGGAACATCTATAAAACACATCCCTCCTAGAGCTCAGAGTAGAGGGATGCCACATAAGACTCTACTATACAACTACCAGCTATCCAACCTTCAATGGCTACAAATCTCTGAGTTGCTCTTCCTCAATGGCATGATCTCTACCACGTTGCTGCCTACCACCAAAAAAGATGTAGAGACAGACAAGGTGAGACCCATGTCCTAGTGAGAGGTACAACTCTCAGCCAATGATTATGGTTATAATAGATATATTACTATTAACAAGATGAGTAGATTCATCTTAATGAATCATTTAAATTGGTTACACTAGTGAAGTAGGTTAAGAATGCCTAATAGGTAAGCTAAACATCATATGCTTTTAGAAGGAATATGAAGAACATGTATAATAGTTGATTTCTCTTACTACATTATATTGTAACTAAGTAGTAGTAAAAACAAGGCAAGGGTAGACATCCAATGTGAAGTGTGTTTAACCCTATACAGATATACTACACAACTGTATTATGTATTTTATTATAGCCTTGAGGATTTGAGTCATACAACTCAAATCCAACTGACCACTGCGAAGTGTTATTCAATGCCATACAGGATTTAGGAATACATAGAATCCAAGATCTTCTCCCTACTCGATCAGTAAGAGTCTCCACCGTAGTGATATATCAATCAAACTATCACCAATGGCATATAGTCAAGTTGAAACACCTAGCCCGCCTTGGTACAGATCATGATGCTAGACACCAAGGTATGAAATCGTACCACCAAGGTACAACTATAGTTGTCCTCCAATCACATCACATATATAATCATTGAGGCACGACCATAGCCATTCTCACACAAAGGTGTGACCATGGCCATCCTCAAAACACATGGGGTCAAGATGACAAGGACACATAATCATTGGAACCTAACATACTCAACAATTTGCACTCTGAGTTTCCCTTAGGAATACTCATTCCACCATCCACCAAGTATTGACGCTGGAATGGATCTATGGCCAGGGCAACTACATGATTAAGGTTCCACTTGACTAATTAATGCCAATTGGGTGTCTTTTACTGCATCAATCAAGTAACATACAAACCCTAGAAAAAATATACAAAGATGAGGATAGATTATAATTCCAGAAGATATAAAATGTATAAAGAATAAAGCTCATCACATCACCACAATGTATTGTTCCATTGCCATACACGTGGACGTCACCATTATCTCATTTTCATGGGATGTCCATCCCTTGTCACATCACATAGAGGTTTTCATCTCAATTATAGTAATCAACCATGCATAAGTTCATAAGACCATTCACATAGTTCCCTACATGAACATCATTATCTCTCCAGGCATCATCAAGGCTCATAATCACTTCACATGATTTGCATAAGATCAAATACATTCTTACATTACGCACCATGATGTTCAAAACATAACATATTAGAGTTATAACACTTTAGGAGAGGGAAAGCATTCTATCAACATGCTAATTATTCAAGAAAGCTAAGGAACACCATTATGTACTTGCAATTAGGGTTAGGTTTCAACATTATGACCAAAATAGGTTTTCAAGATAATAATTACATGTAAACCCTAATTATCACCATTATCTCCCACATTCTTGGAAGCAAGCAGGCCAACTATCATCATCATAAATCAACCATATAAGAAAATTTTGAGTCTAGGAAATTTCATCGACTGAAGAGAAATAAGTCAAACCATCATCATTGGTCAAAGAGGTGATTAATCCAAAAAGACCACCTAGATCAACATATAGAGATCAAAGAAAACAAAGTTATGTCTTTGATCGAAGAGAATCGGTTGGAAGAAAACTTGGTGACCGAAGGGAAACATCACCCTCTTCATCGACCAAAGAAAGATTGTCACCCTAGAAACCATCATGGGTGAAGCACGTCATCGATCAAATAACACCAGTACATGGAGACCGAAGAGGATCCTCGTCACTTCATCAACTAATTGAGATAGACTCCTCAATGGATACCAAGGCAAATCCATACTTAGCGACCCAAAAGCCATAAAAACTCATCAAGAACATAAACCATAGCATCACAAACATCAAGAGGGAGAAACACATCCTACACACTATCAAAATAGGCTGATCATCATCATGAAACTGCAACCACTAAGGAGTAAAACACAAGGCAAGGATCATCTCCAAAACTCTTAATCCACCATCAACATGAGAGGAAAACCAAACCATGAAGCAAGAGAGAAAAAATCAATGTTTCTACCATAATCCATGTATCAAAAACCTCCATCATCAAGAAAGAAGCCAAACCATGATTATGAGGAAGAAAACCAAAGTTTAAAACATGGATGAAAGGATTAACACCTCCATTATCAAAAAGATAAAAGTGCACTAGATTAGGGTTTAGCAAAAAGGGTTTATCTACTCAAGAATTACCAAGGAACTTAAACCCTAGGTCAAGATATAATTATCATTCTAGTTGGGACCACGTTTTAGAGATAGGTTATATGCATGCAAGATTAAGTGCAAAAATAATCGAGGATAAAGTTATATAACTCACCTTGGATAAGAAGAAACAACTCCAACATCAAGGATGCTCCAAGAAGAGAGAAACGCCCTATCTTGATCACCACCTCGACCAAGATAGCACCTCCTTAAAGAGAAGAACAAAATCATAGGTTAAAGGAACACAAGGAATAGGGAAAACCCTAGGCCAAAGAGACAAGAAAGAGAGGGGTTCTTCAACTCAGCTCTAGCACTACCATGGAGAACCATGGATTTAGCCAAGAAGAGAGAATTTCCTCAAAATCAACTCAAGCACCTGCATGGAGAACCATGGATTCTTCCAAGAAGAGAGAAGTTCCTCAAGCTCAACTCAAGCACCACCATGGAGAACCATGAATTCAGCTAAGAAGAGAGAGAAGGAAGGTATAGTTGCAACAAAATAAAGATCAAGAGGGGTGGATCACTTACCAAGATCAAGGAACACCAAAGGATCACCAATGAAGTGTTGCTCCAAACCCTAGGCTCTACATGCAAGGGGTTTGGCCACCTCTCCAAGGATGAGAACCACCATCGTCGCCAAGAACAAAAGGGACAAGCTCCAAGGAGAAGAGAGATAGAAGGAAGGTGTAAAAGGATCACTTTCATGTAAAGAGAGGGGTATATATATCCAAGGGTAGAGAGAGGTAAGGAGGGTTAGGTGGCATGCAAACATGTGCCACTTATCCATTATAACTCCCCCATGCAAGGCCTACGCCCATGCATGCAACAAAGTCCATTAAATATAAGGAAACTCATCAACCTCATTTGGCCCTGATTGCCATCGGTCAAAGGGAACTCAATGACCAAGGGAGATCAAACTCAATCAACCGCATAAGATCAAAACCATCAGTCGCACAGAAAGTACCCTAGGGTTTTTTTGCTCTTCAACTACTAAGACCACAAGGTATGCATCAAACCTCATTGACTGAAGAAGCCAAGGTCAAAGAAATAGCATGGTGGTTGTTGAAAACCAAGGGAAACCATCAGTCAACACTCAAGGTCAACATCAAACTAGGGCATCCAAGCAAACCCTAGAACACTAACTCATGATGTCACCTCATCAAACCAAGGTAAAATAAGGCTATAGGGAGCCACTCTATCCCCAACATGATGCCAAAACAGGTGAGATACAACAAGCATGTGACGAATTGCAAGATAAAACCTAAACATGGGTAAATTGCAATTAGGTCCAAGATGAGCACATATAAGCATAGCTAGCTTAACCATCATCCAAACTAGAGACACAGGCATGTCACATGCTATTAAAGCACATCACATGATTAGATTAAGGTTTTTAAGCATCAAATCATGCTAAGAAAGAAAGATCAACCATAAAGCTAGGTCAGGGGTCTTATGGAATGGGATTTATTTCTAGAGGAAACCAGTGGGAGGAAAATATAACTTGAGAAAGTTCTTGATCAACAGGTTAACATTGAACCTACAAAGGTAGATAAGGAACAAGTGGAACAACAACTATTGTGGAACCTCAAGTCCCTATCATAACACATGAACCTAGAAGGTCTAGTAGGGCATGTCTCAAGCTAGAGATATGTAGATTTCTCATCACCCAAGAAGATGATTTGTTGGCCACTGAGGATGACGAGCAAACAACCTAAAATGAGGCCATTGAGGGACTAGATTTTGAAAAATGCATTGAATCTGTGAGATCTGAGATGGAATCCATGTATACTAATAAGGAATGGACTTGGTGGATCCACATGTAGGGGTAAACCCCATAGGGTGCAAATGGGTCTTCAAGAAGAAGACTGACATGGATGATAATGTACAAACCAACAAAAGTAGATTGGTAGAAAAAGGTTTTAAACAAGTTCAAGGTGCTAACAATGGAGAAATGTTTTCACCATTTGCCATGGTTAAATCCATCAAGATCATGCTAACCATTGCAACTTGTCATGACTATGATATTTTGCAAATGGATGTTGAAACTACTTTCCTTAATAGGAATATTCTAGAGGATGTGTATATGACATAGCCAGTGGCAACCTGCCATGCCAATCGAGATTACTTAAAACCAAAAATGGTGATTCTACACTAATTAACCCCATAACCAAAGAGGTATAGAACTAAAAACAAGTAAAATTTCTAAACAAATGTACACAAAGGTTCAATTTAACATACATATAGATATACTCTAATTAACTTATACATGTGTTATATGGCCTCAACCACCACCTATTATAAAAGATGTTGTTTGTATATTTACAACATTTACATTGTTCAAGATATACAACTAAAAACTTGAGTTGATATACACGATATACAAAACTCCCCTTCCAGACATGACAGTACAGATATGACTCTAGGATTGTAGATAACCCAACCAACCTCTTTGACTCTATAGATCTTCAAAATGTGCCTCATAGTTGTTGACTTGAGAGTTATACATTGTCTATATTTTGATAATGACTTAACCATTCCATTCCTATGTATCTAATATGTTTGTTCAAGATTGATTTCAAGATTTAGGTACATGAAAAGGATCAAATTACCAACCCTAGCTTGCACAAGTTCAAGTCAAAAGCAATGCAAGTGAGCATTTTGGGAAACCACTCCAAATGACCTTAGATAAATTTTGTAATCACTTGTGTTGATGATATGACTTGTAACTAAGATGAGAAAAAAGCAGGGACACTTAATTCCAACGTTTGGTCACTAAAAAGTCAAATTAGAAAATTTATCACTGGTTGTTTATCAGTCTAGACCGATCCAGTGATGGATTTTATGAAGAGACCAATCAATCGAGTTGCACACTCATAGAAGTTGATCGATTCATAAACTAAGCAAAACTAATTTTGACTCATCAGTCGAGTATACCAGAACAAACTCGACCAATAGTTTGAAAATTGGCTTTGTCACTTAGTGGATCAATCGAGTTACCTTTATTGATACTCGACCAAATGTACTATATAGAACATGTAGAAAAAGTTATTATAACCATTGGAGAGTTGTTGTGAGTGAGAATAGATCATGTGTAGCTTGGAAAATAGATATATTTTTCCCTTAAATGATCCCACACTCAATGGAACACCCCTATCTATAAATACGACCCCTTGGAGTTCATTCTAAGTTTGCTCGTTCATGCTATTCTAAGTCCTTGCTCTATATGAGTGTGCTACAACCTTTTGAGCCCCTATCTCTCTCTGTCATTTACAAAGAATTTTGTGATTATGAGTGAGTTAGGTTTGTTGTAAGAGGGTTACCTTCATGTGCTTGTAAAGCTCTCATTCCATTCCATCTTCCCTACCCCCTTCTCAAAGAGCAAAGGTTGAAGCAATCTACTCTGACCGAAGGTGAAGTTGTTGTTGTTCTTCTTCAAGGTTGAAAAAGAGGTGAAGATCTTCTCTAGGTGAAGGAGAAGGGTGAGGCCAAGATTCACGAAGAGTGGGCAAATCCTTCGAGGCCAAAGATTTGATGCAAGTGTGGGTAAGTCCTTGTTGAAGGCTGAAGATATCTTGATCAAGTGGGTAAGTCCTTGTGTAGGTGGAAAACTCTAGTCTTGAGTAGGAAAGTATGATGCATGGTGGTCTCCTTGTATCTCTTATGAATGAATATAAGTATACATTGATTGCAAAGTCCTAGAGGATGACCTCTCTAGGTAGTGGATTGACTATCTCCTAGTTTAGAGATTGGAACCACTCTCAACCACCTTGTCCAAGTGCATGTTTCAATTTGTCTCATCTTTGGTATGCTTGTTTGGATAGGACTTCAAATTTCTCTTAAGTTATTGGTTTTAATTGATATAATTAGAAGATCTAACTTATCTTGTGAGAATTTTGAAGATCTATTCACCCCCCTAGAGCCCTAGATCCAACAAGTGGTATCAGAGCTAAGGATCTTCTCCAACAATCTCCCACAAGATGAGAATATTGGTGACAACCTACTTGGTTCACTCAACCTAGAGGGAGGCTTCTCCATGCGTCCTCCAGTGATTGACGACACCAACTTCCTTTATTAGAAGAGGTGTATGCAGTTCTACATTCAAATGATGAACTTTGATATGTAGAAGGTGATGGTCATACCACACAAGGAGCCAACTGAATATGTGTCAACATAGAATGAAGTTGCACTAAAAGAAGCCCATCTCAATGCCAAATCCATAAGCATCCTCTATGCAGTCCTTACCCCAATAGAGTTCAACTTCATCTCCTCATGGGATACTACCTATGAGATTTAGGATAAGTTTTGCATCACCTATGAGGGCACAAAGAAAGTCAAGGAGGCTAATATCTACATATTGATCAGCCTTCTAGAGAACTTCAAGTTGGGCAAGAAAGAAGGGATTGTGGAGATGTACTCTAGGCTCAATGTCATCATTAATGGCCTATCTGATTTGGGCAACACTTTGGATAGAGGTGTAATCAACTACAAGATCTTGAGGACTCTACCAAAGAGATAGGAGTTTCCAACCAAAGAGCTCATTGGCAGCCTACAAGCTCATGAGCCAAGGCTTGACAAGCAAGAAGAAGAAGCCAAGCAAGAAGAGAAGGAAGCAAAGAAGACCAAAGATAATGCCTCCAAAGCTCAAGTGGAGGTGGTCATCCTTCAACAACAACTTGCTTTTCGAACTTCCCCTTCCTCCTCTAGTGACGATGATGTCCCTAGTGAGCATGAGGTCAACTACATCAAGAGCAAGCACTTCAAGGGAAAACAATCCTCCTCTACTCCTAGATGCTACAAGTGTGGACAAAATGGATACTACAAGAGTGAATGTCCTAAATACAGAAAGTCACACCAAAAGGGTAGCTCAAAGAAGGAGGAAGAGTACAAGAAGGAGAGCAAGTACAAGAGGAAGAAAAAGAAGGAGAAAAGATACAAGAATGCAGCTTGGAAAATTTCATCCTCAAGTAGCTCAAGCTCCAAAGAAGATGGAGAGTTTCATCTTGAACTCATGGCCTCTACTAGTGAATAAATTGGTGAGGTAAGTGAGGTAAGATTGCATGAGTTATCTAAGGAAGCTCTTATTGCTATGCTTGTTTCTACCCATTCTTCTTTTGCTAAATGTAAAATCTAAAAGAAAAGGGTTAGGAAAAATTATTGATGATTTGTATGCTAAACTTGAAATTCTTGAGCATAATGAGAAAATTCATCTTGAGAAACTTGATAACTTGTAAGTCCAATTTCTTCATCTTGGGATCCAATACAATGGAGTTGAGGTAGAGAATGGTCTTTACCTTAAGAACATTGAACAATTAAGGAAGATAACCAAAAGTGCCTAGCTTGAAACTCTTAAAACTAAAAATGTTGAATTCAAGCTTATTGTTGATGCTCGTAGAGATGAAAGAGATGTTTATCTCAAAGAAATTCAAGTGCTTAAATTTAAAAATGCTAGGTTGTTTGGTCAAGTTAATGATTTATCTACTAGACCTATTTTTCCTAGTACTGATGTTGCTTCTATTTCTCTTGAGAAAGATTCTTATTTGACTAAAGCCCTCTTTTTAGAGGCCAACCTAGTTCATGCTAGCGATGATCTTGCTAGTTTGTCTTCTACTATCATATCTCTTAATGATGACAATCATAGACTTAGAGCCTCTTTTTAGAAATTCCTAAAAGGGAAAACTCACTAAATGAAATCTTTGACCATTCTACCAAACAAAGTGGTACTAGTGGTTTGGGATTTGTAGGGGGAGCACCTAAGTGAAAGAACAAGGCCAAAGGTAAGGAAAAGGATAAGGAAACCTCCTTTTTTATTGGAGAGACTTCTGGCACTAAGAACCCTATGATTTGTTTTCATTGTAAATGTGATGATCATTACTCTAATTATTGTCCTTACAATCCTAGGGGGGCCAACCCAAAGATGAAATGGGTCCCCAAGCTAACTCAAGATCCCAAAGTTTGAGGTGGGAACTGACACTCTCCTTTCTTATAGGAAAAATATAGATGGATTGCTGATAGTGGTTGCACTAAGCACATGAAAGGTGATATAAGCCATTTCAACCACTTCACTTAGAAGAAAGGAGGTTTGTTACCTTTGGGGATAACAAGAAAGGTAAGGTGAAAGGTGAGGGTGATGTAGGTGAATCCTTATGCATCAAGAATGTTCTTTTTGTGGATGGCCTACATCCACAATTTAATAAGTGTAAGTCAATTATGTAATGATGGTTGCCTTGTGCTATTTACTTCTTCTTCTTTTTCAGAAAACCCCCGAGATCATTTTATTCATCCTTTTCTCAATTACAAGATACAGTAGTTATAGTGTTTGTTCCGGTTGTCCTTACCTCACCCCTCCAGATATCATAGGTGAATGTTGGGCAATCAGCCCAATTCAACATGGGTATTGGTGATTTAGCTGCCCATTTGGCCAGGATATCTGCAAGCATATTAGTGGACCTTGGTTTGAAACTAATAGTAATGTTCAGTTTTGCATGTAGGTAGGACTAGAATACATTGAGCAGAGATACAAAGAGAGGAGAGATATCTAGGTTTTCATGGATCATCTTGCCTATGGTGTTGTTGTCTGTTTCAATAACTACATCCGCTGGTAAGTGTTTGATGGCGGTGGCTGCTCTAACAATGGCTAAGGTCTCAACTTTCAATATATTCATTGATGTTGTAGCACGTACTCCTCTCCCAATCCATTTTCCATTTGTGTCTTTAATTACCATGCTTGTTTCTGCCTTCCTATCTTTCTTTGTAATAGAGGCATCCACATTGACTTTCATCTTGCCTTCTGGTGGTGCTATCCATTTGCAAAGGGTGTTTTTTTGCTGGTGCAACATCTCTGGTTCTGGTGTAAATGCATGTCTGATAATCTGTACTTTTCTCTTAATTTTTTGGGCCGCCATGGTGAAGTTTATCCTTTAGTTATTGAACACAAGCTCATTCCTTCATTTCTATAGTAGTTCCATGGTAATCGCAAACCATACAGGACGATCCACATTATCCCTACTTCCTTTCAAATTCCTTGATAGCCATCCTTTAAAATTTGGGTTGTCAATGATGTTTGCATTGAACTTTTAATTGATGGTTGTCCATACTTTGCTTGAAAAGTGCAGTCCCATAGAACGTGACATGTAGATTCTTCTGTATGTCCACACCTTAAATAGGTATTCATGCTAGAGAGACCTCTGATGCTTGGATTTAGGTTAGTCATTAGTCCATTGTGTGCTTCTTTCCATAGGAAGAAATTTGTTCTTTAGGGAGCTCTAATTTTCTAGATACGATTCCAAGGACCTGGTGTGGCTTTTCTACTTTCCTTGAGTTTACTCTGAAACATAACATTGCTAGAGAACACTCCATGATTTCCCCTTAAGAAGATACACTCATCTCCTCTTGCACTCAGATCCGAAGGTAAAGTGTCTAGGATAAGTCTCGCTGACTCCTCCTCAAACCACTCATTTATGAATGCTTCATCCCACTGCCTATCAACCACCATCGAGCTCACTGTCAGGTCTGCCAACTCATTAAGAATTACCCAATCAGCCTCCAACATTGGACTTAACTAGGCTTTCACCCACTTATCATTCCATACAAAAGTGGCTTCACCATTTATGACCACCTTCCCAACTAGTGGAGACATCTCCTCAATATGGTTATAGATGAATATACAGAGGTTCAAGCCTGTGCGTCTGCCTTTGTCTTTTAAGTGACCATATTTAGCCTTCATCACCTGGCTCTAGTATCATTTCCTCCCACTACAAAAATCCCAAATGTTCGTGGACGGTAGGGCTATGTTATGGACCTCTGTCAGCTTAATACCCAAGCCCCCTTTGTGTTTAGAAGCGACTATTTTTTTCCATGCAATGGTACTAAATTTTGTGTGATTGCTTGACCCACCCCATATGAAATTTGTAATTATGGTATTAATTCTGTTGCAAATCTCCCCAGGAAGCATGACTGTCTGCATGATGAAGGTAGGAAAGGAGTTGAGTATAGATTTTGCAAGAGAAATCCTACCTATTTATGACATGGTTTGGTTGGCACCAAGAAGATATCTTGGCTTCAATGTTGTGAATAACGTTCAAGTATAGTGCCTTATTAGATCTCCCATGTAGGATCGGAGCCCCTAAGTGCCTACCCATATTCTCAGTAGTAGGTATACCCAGCCTCCTGCTTATCTTTCTTCTTAACGCCACCTCTATGTTCTTGGAGAAAAATACCGATGATTTTTCTTTGGCTAGCACTTGCCCAAATGCCTCTCCAAACATTTTTAAGATCTTCAGCATGGTTCCATCTTGTTGCATCAACACTTCACCAAATAATATGATATCATCAGTGAAGCACAAATGATTTATTGTTGGTCCATTTCTTTTGGTCTTCAGAGGTTTCCATGTGCCCTCAGCTTCCTCCACCACTATATCTTGGCTCAATCTATCGAAACACAGCATAAAGATATAAGGAGATAGTAGATATCCTTGTCGCACTCCCCTAGTTTATTGGAATGGCTCCAGAGTATTACCTTTTCAAGCAAACACAATCTCACCTGAAGTAATAATATTCATGATTACTTTGATGATATTATTTGGTATGGTCATCCTTTTCAGCGTGTCAAGGATGAACTCCCAGCTTAGGTGACTGTATGCCTTGGCTAAGTCCAACTTGGCTGCCATACACTTCTTCCCTGTCATTCTTGTTCTCATGGTATGAATAATTTCTTGTGTGAGATTGATATTGTCTATTATCTTTTTGCTCGGGATGAAGCTAAATTGCAGAGGTGATATCCAACCATCCAAATGTGGTTTAATTTGTTCGATAATTATCTTAGATAATAGTTTGATACTCACATTGTTGAGAGCTATAAGTCTTAGCTGTGAGTAGGACTCTGCTATGTTTTTCTTCAAAATTAGAATAAATGTCAATTTTGACATTTGGGTGGGTATGAAATTACATACAAAACACTGAGTGATTATTAGAGATGAGCTCTTCTTTATCCTCCCCCACTGCTTCTGTAAAGCCCCACGTCTATGTCGTCTGAGCCTGGGGCCTTGATCATATTCATCTTCAGGGCTGAGGAGTGGATCTCTTCTTCATCTGGTGTCCTGGTGCACACGCTTTGTATCGCATCTGGTAGCTGAGGAAATACTCCAGGGAAATTCTTCGTCTTTGTTCTTTTATCCCTTGTCATCTCTTCTGTGAATTGCATTTTAAAATGTTCTTATACAAGTTGTTTGAGCTCCTCTTCCTCTTCAATCTAGTCTCCCACTTGGTTCTTCAATTTAGTAATAGTACTCTTCTATTTCTTGGATCTTACGATCGCTTGAAAATAGCTTGTGTTTGCATTTCCTTCTCTCAGCCAGATGCACCTTGCTTTTTACCTCCATTCCTTTGCCTCCAGAATGAGTACCTCCATGTAATCGCATTGCAATTTGCATATTTCCTCATGGAAAAATTGTGAATACCTTCGACTTAGGCTTTCTTGTTTACTACCAATCTGCTGGATTAGGTTATTTTTGTGTTAAGCTTCTTGAGTCCTCTCCTCACTCTACCATACGATCTCTTTCCTCATAAATTGGTTTCAAGCTGTAGTAAAGTCACAATTCTCATCCCAGGCCTCCTTAAGCAGCTTATGGAAGGATTCCCATTTCACCCATCTGTTATTTGTCTGCACTCGGTATGCCCCTTTCTATTGTTGTCTCCTCACCACTCTTACTAGGATGGGAGAATGATCGGAGGAAACTCTAGGAAGAACCTCGACATTAGTTTCTTGGTACTAATTTGTCCATTTGAGATTAGCTACTGCCTGATCCATCCTCTCCTATAAACACCCCCTGCTTAGACGTCATGCTAGGACTAGACGCTCCTAGATTTTTTAGTCTAGCATTCATCAGAGCATCTGCAAATTCACTACAACTTGAAAGATTGATCTTCTTACTTCCTATCTTCTCATCTGTATTTAGGAATGCGTTGAATTCACCTAATACCAACAATGGTAAATTGGTTGAGGATGCAATGGTAACTAGATGATTCCACAGATTATGTCTCAACGTTTGTATTGTGCTCACATACACAAACGTGATCAGTGCTTTGTCATTGACTATGCAATGGGAAAACGGATGGTGCACTGCCAGAATCTCCACCTTTCCTATCCTCTACTTGCACATCACCCATACTCTTCCAGAGAAGTCGTGCAGTTCAGAACAATGGGATGCATCAAATCCTAATTCTCATATGATTTTATCTGCTGGTGTACCACTAGTTCGTGGTTCTACCACAGACATAATGGCAATGTGATGGACCTAACTATATTCTCGTATAGCATTTTAGTTATCTTGAGAGCAGATACCTTGTACATTCCAGGCATCACATATCATGGCACCAATTGGTGATTGCTTGTATAGGCTTGGTCTCCCTCTGTCGTGGCCTCTTGAACTACTATATGGTGTTTCTTTCCTCTTTTCCTAGACCCCGTTCCGATGAGATCGTTAGAGGAAAACACCTTTAGATCACGCATATGGATTCCTACACTCCCTCCTCCCTGTGATAGTGCCTCGAATGTCTTGTCAGCCTGTCCAAAGCAGAGCATCACTTGTTGGCTAGGTGTCCCAGTGATAACCACTTCATTCTCAATTTCCACTAATGTATCCATGTGTTGCTGAGTTGGTCACTCCTTATCCTTTTGAATCTCCTTATTTTGTCATTCACTTTGATTGTGATTCCCCAGGGTAGAATCCCCTTCTCTTATATCCTCTCTTACTCCTTGGTATTTCCTTCGGTAGTTATCCTTCCTTTGCCTCCAATCGATGCCTATAACTTTGTTTTCCACTTCCTATTGCGTCGCTGGTGTAGCTTCTTCCTCATCATCCAACAAGAGATTCCAAAACTTATTACTTATTTTGACCCCTCTTGAGCTCGATGTTGTTGTGTTTTTTTCTGGGACACCTTTGAAACGGCCTAGCATCCATGGATTCATAAAACTCCCCCAGGGCCGCCATAGGATCCATCATAGTAGCTTCTTCCCCCCCCCTTGTGCTTGTTGACAAGAAGCCTCAGCCATTTTTTTCCTGCCACATGCTTCCTCCTTATGTCCTATTCTTCCACAGTACATGCAAATCACCAGTAAATTTTCATATTCCAAAGTATATCTCTCCCCCAGGACATGTATTATCAGTTGAAGCGGTTTGGATGTGTCCAGTTTGACCGCTAGTCTCACAAATTTCTCTCTCCTTTTCAAGTCTTTATTGGTGTCTACATGTATCGTAGTACCTATCTAATTCCCAATTTCCTCCAAACTCCTCCTTTGATATAAGAAGATCAGAAGTTTAGGGATCCTAATCCATGCCACCAAGTATCTTGGGTTCTCATCAGAATGTAATAAGGAAGGATCCCATGGTTGGACTATAAGATATGAGCCCATCAACAGCCATGGTCCTCTGGTCAGTGCTTTGATGTAGTCATCCTGTCGCAATAACTGAACAAGATAGTAGTCATTCTCCAAGTCTATCAGATGGATACTTCCAATGGGATTCCACATACTCTTAATTCTATTCTGAAGTGTCAGGAATCCAATATCTCATGCTAGTACTCTAACAATGACAGAGTAACACCAGGGTTTCATCAGATTGTTGTATTTATCAGCATCGATATCAATGCTTGGTGTATTATCTATCAACCTCACAGAGATATCATCCTTGGATAGTTGTACTTACATATATTTGAATCCCAAGATAGAGTTTGACCCCCCATTAATAATGTCACTGTAGGACACTGCTTTCCTAGTCTCTGAAGCAATGGTCTTTTCGCTTGGAATCTCAGAAGTTTGATTATTATGAAGTGGTGGGAATGACTCGACCCCAGTTGCCACCCCTGCCACACGCATGTCACCTTCCATACAAGGGTCTACTTTCTTTTGTCCTTTCTTGGCATACGATCGGTAGTTCAAACTCAGCCCTACGTTTTGTAGTGCCGCAGCGGGTGAATTTTCCTTCGGGCCTTCCATCTGCATCGCCACGATGCCTTCAAGTCATTCTCCCTATCCTACATGTTTGCCTCCTCGATCAGGGTCTCCTTCATTGGGTGGATAAAACCCCCGGTCCTCGGTGCCTCCATGTCCTCCTCAACTCCTGCCAAACCCTACCATCAGGTAGAAAAATCTGTATCTTTAGAAATTGTGATATTTACTTCTTTTGAGTGCTTGATTCTAGATTTCCTTACCTATTAAGTCATATATAAGGGAACTAGAAGTTGTAATATTTATGTAATTGTACTTGTCTCTATTAATCATGTTGTTGATAGATGCCTAGTAGTTAACTCGAATGATATCTCTCTTTGGCATCATCAGCTTGATCATGTAAATATGCATCAGTTGAAGAAGTTGAGCCAAAAGGACTTGGTCAAGGGACTTCTAAAATTAGATTTTGAAACAGATGAGGAATGCCAACCTTGTACCCAAGGAAAGCAAACCAAGTCCTCCTTCAAATACAAAGGATTCCTTAGTACCAAGAGAGCTCTTGAACTTCTTCACATTGATCTATTTGGACCAATGAGAACTCAACCGCTTCGTGGTTCCAAGTATTGTCTTGTTATTGTCAGTGATTTCTCTCGATATACTTGGACCTTCTTTCTCATTTCTAAGAGTGATACGCTTTATGTTTTCTCTAGTTTTTGCAAATGATTTGAGAATGAAGTTTCTTGCCGAATGGTTTCCATCCGTAGTGATCATGGAGGAGAATTTGAAAATGATTTTTATGAATGCTTTTGTTGAGAATCTGGATATGCACATAATTTCTCTTCACCTCGAACACATCAACAAAATGGGGATGTAGAGAAGAAGAAGAATAGGCCACTACATGAGATGGATAGGACCATGCTTTTAGAGTATGACACTCCAAAGAAGTTTTGGGCCAAAGCTGTTAGTACCTCATGTTTTGTGCAAAACTAGGTTTTTACACATCCTTCTTTGAAGAAAACCTTCTATGAGTTATGGTTTGGAAGGAAGCCTTCTATCGAGTATTTCCATGTTTTCAGATGTCCTTGTTTTGTTTTGAATATGAAAGATTCTCTTGACAAGTTTATCTAAAATCTTACAAGGCATTCTTTCTTGGCTACAACACTACTATCAAGGCTTATTGAGTATTTAATGTTGATCTCACTAAAGTAGAAGAATTTATAAATGTTAAGTTTATTGAGACTAACCCCTCTATTCTAAAAGATATCGTTTCAATTGATGATGTTGCAGGTGAAGTAATTCCTATCCTAAAAGAACTCAACATCACCTAAAAGGGAAAAGAGGTGGCCACTCTAGAAGAAGAGAAAGATGAAGAGAAGAAGGATCCAACCCCCCGCTTTGCAAAGAATCATCCAAAAGAGTTGATTTTAGGTGACCCTTTTGAAAGAGTGAAGATGCGGGCTGCCTTCAACAAAGAACAAGTCAACAGTGCATTCATCTCACAACTCAAGCCAAAGAAAGTCAAAGAAGCTCATGGGGATGATAAATGGATCCTAGCCATGCAAGATAAGTTGGAGCAATTTGAGAAGAAAAAAGTTTGGACCTAGCCAAGACCAAGTGATAGAAAGATCATTAGCACCAAATGGGTCTACCACAACAAGCTAGATGAAAGCGGCAAAGTGGTAATGAACAAAGCAAGGTTAGTGCCTCAAGGCTACAATCAGCATGAAGGTACAAATTTTGATGAAACATATGCACTTGTAGCTAGACTTGAGTCCATTCGTATGTTACTTGCTTTTTCCAGCTATAAAAACTTTCTTCTTTACGAAATGGATGTTAAAAGTTCATTTTTGAATGGTACAATTGAGGAGGAAGTGTATGTTGCCCAACCCCCAAGCTTTGAATGTGATAGTCTACCTAACCATGATTTTTGTTACAAAAAGCTCTCTATGGACCCAAGCAAGCACCTAGAGATTGGTATGTGAAATTAAAGAACTTTTTGTTAGATCATGGGTATATCATGGGAAAAGTTGATCTACCTTGTTTCTAAAGCACACTTCTAACAATTTTCTTATCATTCAAATATATGTTGATGATATTATTTTTGGAAGAACTAATATTGATATTTGCAAGGAGTTTAGTGATCTTATGTAGAGTGAGTTTGAGATGAGAATGATGAGTGAGCTTATATCCTTCCTCAGCTTTAAAACCAAGCAAACTAAATATGGGAACTTCATCAACCAAGGCAAGTACACAAGTGAGCTACCTAAGGGCTTTGGGATGGAGAACACCAAGTCGATGGACATACCCATGTCAAACACCGCCAAACTTGATAAAGATGAAGAAGGTGATAAGGTAGATGAGAATCTCTATAGAGGTATGACTGGAATTTTACTTTACTTAACTGCCTCTAGACCTGATATAATGTTTAGTGTTGGCTTGTATACTCGCTTTCAATAAAATCCCAAGAAATCACATCCTATAGTTGTTAAGAGGATTTTAAGGTACTTAGCTAAAACTTCAAATTTTGGACAATGGTATCCCAAGTCAAAGCCAAAAATTCATATTATGGACAATGGAATCCCAAGTCAAGGGACTTTACTCTTACAACATATAGTGATGTGGATTACGCAGGATGTTTGATTGATAGAAAGTGCACAAGTGACACTTGCTTTCTCCAAAGGCCAGTCTTGGTGTTTTGGTTTTCTAAGAAATAGAGAATAGTGGCATTATCAACTACTGAGGTTGAGTACATTGTAGTTAGGAGTTTTTTTTCCCATGTCCTATGGATGAAGCAAATGCTCCAAGACTTTAACATTTATTTTGATGCTTCTCCTATCTATTGTAATAATACTAGTGCTAATAACTTGTCTTACAATCCTATCTTGCATAGTAAAGCTAAGAATATAGAGGTTCATCATCATTTTCTTTGTGATCACATTGCCAAAAAGGATATCTCTATCACGCATGTGGACACAGAAAATTAGTTGGCAAACATTTTCACTAAACCTCTAGCTAGAGAGAAATTTAATTTTATTAGATCTAAACTGCTCATAACTACTTTGGATGAATTTGATATGCCTTCTAGCTAGTTGTTATCTACCCTATATGATTTTCTTATGGTTTGATCACCCTTTCTTGCTAATATGCTAAAATTAGTTTTTTCATGTTCTTTTTGCCTTATTTTTCGCTTATTTTTTGGTATTTTACCAAACACATGTTTTATCACAAAATAGTACCCAATGATGAGTAATATGTGTCTAAATATGTTTAAAATGCAAAATGGACAAGAAAAATAAATTTAATTAGCAGTCAAATGGCTAGAAATTAGAATTTATAAAGTTGGTTTAGGTTGACCATCGGTCGAGTTGCCAACTTGACTGATCAGTGATGGAGAGCTTTTTTAAAGAGCCAATTGGTCAAGTTTTTGAGTCACATAACTCGACCAATGGTCGGGTTGGATCAAATATAAGTTACGTTCGTCTAACTTTTCTCCCTCTCAACTAGAGAAAACTTGATTGATCCAACCTCTAGCTCCCTCAAGCTTTCAACCCTAGCCCTAACCTTCCTCTCCCTAGCCCTACTTCGACCTATATCAACCATCATTGTCCTCTTTCCCATCAACCCTAGGTGTGTGGATGGTTTTTGGTGGTGTTTCTATCATTTTTTCTCTCTCTATCCTTCTAATTTTGTCTCCATGGCGTCAAATAGGATAAAGAGAGCCACCCCAGCTGGATCACCATCCTCCTCTTCCAACTCACACCCTATACCCTTTGATGATACCTTCTTTGTACAATCAACACCTCTCCGCCTTGTGTGTCGAACGTGTGTGCTATCACAATGCCATCACAATCACGAAATATGTTCATGAATTCTATGCCAATTTGCAATGGAATAATGAGACGCTCATACCCCCTCCTAATTCTCAAGTAGTCCTTACTTCCATGATAGTTGGAAAGAAATTCCAAGTCTCTTAGGATACCCTGAACATCTTTTTCTCGGGTATTGAGGTGACTGATACTTGGAGGAAGGACTACCTAGAGTATTTTGACCTAGTTGACCTTAAGGCTTTCTACAAGCAATATGATCTCACACATTCTAATATTCACAAATTCTTGAAAAAGCCTCAGTTTCCCTATAGGAAGAAGTCTACCCTTCCCTCCTTAGCCTTCAACCTCAAGAACCGCACAGTCACCCTAGTTGTTAACTGCAATATTCATCCCAAGAAAAACCAGACTGAAATTGTAGAAAACACTATGGTGATTATGTTCTATATCTTGAAGAACATCAGAGTCAAGTGGGTAAGATATGTTCTCCACCATATGACTTGCTTTGACTCTGGCAAGAACACATGTGGCACCCACCCACACTGCCCAGCCTTGATATGTGGTCTTTTTCAAGTTGTCACTGGAAAATCTCTTTTCTATGACCTTCATTACAAACCATCCCAGGAAGGAGTTTGCATTAGTGAGACCACACTTCAGAAGCATGTGTCTATCCCTTCCTCTACCACACCTAGAGCATCCACCTCCACCCATGCACCTCCTCCACCTCAGCCTTCCCGACATGTCCGCGCCTCGTTCCATGTATCTAATGAAACCCTCATGTGCTACACTATGCATCAACAGGCGTATGACCTTCAGGTTCAATATCACATGCATCATGATCTTTGTGCCATCATGTCTAACATGAACCTATCTTGTGCACACCCTTATTCTGCCTACCAGCCCTACCTAGGAGGTGACTATGCATATGATCACTTTTACCCAACCCCTTCACCTACTTCTTCTGTTGCTACACCCTCTATTGTTGGTGGATTTGCCCCTATTATGGTACCTCTCCCTGGTGGTCCTATATCTACCCTACTTGTAGGACTTGGTACATCTACTCCTTCTTATCCTCAAGCCCAGGCGTTACATGACCTCAATATGTCATGGGCTAAGCAGAATGCCAGGTGGCCTGATCATGGGTTCTGTTCCTCTACCGATGAGGAGATGCCAGATCAGGCTGATGAGGAAGTTATTGCTAATGAGGAGGAGGCTTATGAGGATGATGATGGAGATGATGGTTCTGATGGCTTTGTTGGTGACTCTAGTGATGAAGGTGATGTTGATGTCTCTACTGCACCTTCAAACAGAGATGATGACTATGAGCTGGAGGCTTATGATGCTGATGATGTGAACATACATGACCTAGATGTTTATATGTTTTAGTTTTTATTATATAGATGTAGATCATATATATCTTTCTAGGCTATTTTGTACTAAAAACATCTGGGAACATTTTCTGAATTGTACAATTTATCATCAAGTTTTCATCATATGTACACTTACTCACTGGTTTACTATATCTATTGGGTTGGTGCCATCTTTACCGTATTTTGATTATGACTTAGATTGTTTGTCTCTCTCGTCTCTATTTAATGTATGCTACGAGATTGCATGTTTTATGTTGTGGATGTATGTTTTTGGTTGTGCTTGGAGAAGACCTATTTCTATGCTCTTCCCCCTACCTTTTTAAAATGTCAAAAGGAGGAAAGAAGTTTAATGTTTTGAAGCTTAACCATATTGCTTTTATTGTCTATGTGATCCTTTCTTGTTCATTATATGCTTTATCATGTGACTTGCTAAAGGACCATATAGTATACATGTTATATTGCTTTGTGTAGATAGAGTAACTATGCAGGTAAGAGTAAGCATAGATGGACGGGGATCAATTCACATTTCTCAAATCATGAATCCCCCTGCAATTCACAAGACAAAGGTATAACTTTACATATCATTTACAATATGATTGAGAAATGCTTTGTTATTGTCAAAAAGGGGGATAATGTTGACTTCAGAGTTATACATTGTCCATATTTTAATAATGACCTAACCATTCCATTCCTATGTATCTAATGTGTTTGTTCAAGATGGATTCTAGGCTTTAGGTACATGAAAAGGATCAAATTACACAAGCCCTAGCTTGTTCAAGTTCAAGTCAAAAGCAATGCAAGTGCGTGTTTTGGGAAACCACTCCAAATGACCTTAGATTAATTTTGTATTCACTTGTATTGATGATATGACTTGTAACTAAGATGAGAAAAAATTAGGGACACTTAATTCCAACATTTGGCCACTCAAAAGTCAAATTAAAAAATTTGTCACAGGTTATTTATCGGTCGAGTTGGAAACTCGACCAATCCAGTGATGGATTTTTTGAAGAGACCAATCAGTCAAGTTGCACACTCACGAAACTCAACTGATCCATCAACAAAGCAAAACTAATTTTGACTCATTAATCAAGTTTACCATAACAAACTAGACTGATAGTTTGAAAATTGGATTTTTCACTTAGTGGATCATTTGAGTTACCTTTATTGAAACTCGATCGAATGTATTGTACAAAAAATGTAGAAAAAGTGATTATAATGATTGGAGAGTTGTTGTGAGCAAGAATAGATCCATTGTAACTTGTAAAATGGATATATTTCTCCCTTAAGTAATCCCACACTCAATGGAACACCCCTAGCTATAAATAGGACCCCTTAGAGTTCATTCCAAGTTTGCTCATTCATGCTATTCTAAGTCCTTACTCTAGTTGGGTGTGTTTCAACCCTTTGATCCCCTTTCTATCTCTCTCATTTACAAAGCATTTTGTGATTATGAGTGAGTTAGGTCTGTTGTAAGAGATCTACCTTCATGTTCTTATAATGCTCTCATTCCAATCCATCTTCCCTACCCCCTTTCTCAAAGAGCAAAGGTTGAAGCAAGCTACTCCGAGTGAAGGTGAAGTTGTTGTTATTCTACTTCAAGGTTCAATAAGAGGTGAAGATATTCTCCAGGTGAAGGAGAAGGGCAAGGCCAAGATTCAAGAAGATTGGGAAAATCCTTCAAGGCCAAAGACTTGATGCAAGTGTGGGTAAGTCCATGTTGAAGGCTGAAGACATCTTGATCAAGTGGGTAAGTCCTTGTGTATGTGAATACTCTTGTATTAAGTAGGTAAGTCCTTGGATGTATGGTGGTCTCCTTGTATCTCTTATGAATGAATATAAGTATAAACGGATTGCAAAGTCCTTGAGGCTGACCTCTCTAGGTAGTGGATTGATTATCTCCTAGTTTGGATATTGATACCACTCTAAACCACCTTGTCCAAATGCATGTTTCAATTTCTCTCATCCTTTCTATGCTTGTTTAGATAGGACTTCCAGTTACTCTTAAGCTATTATTTTTAATTGATATAATTTGAAGGTCTATCTTATCTTGTGAGAATTTTGAAGCTCTATCCCCTCTAGAGCCCTAGATCCAACAATCACCTCTATGTGTTTGGCCATGTTGTTAAGCACCTAAAAAGGGTGTGGAAACCCATGAGGTGAGAACATGTCCTAGAAATATAATATAACCTCTAATAACATTTATTTTACCAGGGTTATGTACTTTAAGAAATCAAAGTGTAAGTATTACAAAGTTGAGAGACTATGAAACATAAAGATGAGGCATAGCTAGGGTTTCAAAAATAGTTGATTTCTCTAAACACATTATAAGTCACATATACATCAAAAAGAAGCATATCAAAGTTAATCATCCAATGTGATTTGCCTATTAACTCTAAGAGTTATGCTACATGACTGAATTACATATTTTATTAAGCCTTGGATAGTTGAAGGAGTACCACTCAAACTACTACCTAACCATTGCAAAGTCAAAATCAGTCCCATATAAGATCCAAGATGACTAGAATCATAAAGTTATCTTCCCCTCAGTCATTACGACTAACATTCATAGGGGGCATATCGGCCCAACTACTAAGTAGCCTAGTTTTCCCTGGGTACACAAGCAACAACACCATAAAGTAGGGTATGAACCCTCAAATCCAAGTTACAACCGCAATCCCCCTCAATCACATCAATATTTGAGGCACTTCCTCAATTGATCTCTAAACCTTGAAATCAGAATGCATGACTCCAAGCTCTTCTTGGATTACTCATTTCACTATCCAATAAGTTCTGATAGTGGAATAGTTCTACAGTCACAGGGCACTACATGATTAAGGTTACACTTGATTACTTAGTCAGATAAACATTTTTTACTACATCAATGAAGTTACACACAAACACCCTATAGATTGTACAAATTAATTTGAATTTGCAACCTCAGAAGATATGAAATGTATAGAACAGTTCCATGTCACTCTAGGCATAAGTGACCACACACATCAAAACTTATAATAGATGACCTTATTTCAATACTAGGGCTTTTCTAACCATTTTTACAACATCATAGCAGTAATAAGAGGTACTTTAGTTGCATAAGATGCTCAATAAACTATAATACATATACGTCGGTCAGATTGCCTTATTACTTGGGTACCAAAACATCACATATAATGCATGTTAGGAGTTCAAGGATTTATATTCCGAATTAAAGACCTTTCATACTAAAACAAGAGTTCAATATACAGAAGTTAATGTTCATAAAAATATGACTAAAGCTTATGAAGTCGGATCATCATCTTGTTATGTAAAATCATACTTAAAAAGACCATCTTTTAGCAAGAGTTTCTAAAGCATGATTAAGGACATGCATGTAGAAAGTAGGAAAAAATGTGTTTAAGGTATATTACTCTCCTTGGTAAAGAAGAAAACCAAGTCCAGGATGAAAATCTCTAAAATCGGTAGTAAGGTACCAAGCTTGGTCCACCAAATCTCCAAGTACGCCTCCCTACTCCACAAACAGGGGGATTCTAGATAAAGGAAGGAAGAAAGGAGAGTATTTAAGTCCTATACATAGGTTTTCCAGCATGAACATCTATGAAACTTGGTTGTAGAAGATAAGATGGTCAAGAATAGCAAGGAAAATGATTGAGAAATAAGGATCTTATACAAATGAAGCAAGAAAGAAGATCAATAACCTTAGATCTATACAAGGAGAACCCAAAATCGAGCTTGCATCCACAAAATATCATGGTCATTGACCCCAATGGGTTCGCATCGACCTCCATATTACACCACCTAGCTCGTAAAAGTTGAGAGGAGGGGGAGAGAAAGGGGTATTTGTAGATAGGTGAAAGTTAATGTAGTTCAAGTCAGTCATCGGGCAAACATGCATAGAAGCTTTATCGATCATGTACACTAGAAACTCGTTGATTACCAAAAACCCATTGGTCATTGAAAGCCACCGGCCATGGAAAACCCATCAGTTAGTAATATTGTCAATCACAAGATTTGTTGGGCACCGAGTATCCATCAGCCCGACAATCAGGGTAGACTCCATCGACTGATGAAAGCACCACACTATTTTTACTTAAAAAATTATACATGTATAATTCTTATAAGAAATTCAAAATCATCCAAAGAATAACAATAATTGTAATATTCTTAAGATCATAATGAAGCAACTCAAGCAAGTATTAAAATTATGTTGACACCCCTATAGAAGGGTAATTGCATAAAGGTCTACATATTGCGAGGGTTGTATATATAGAACAAATAGGGTCTGATTTGATTATGAAACTAACATCCAAATAATCCAAAAAAATATTTTATAAGTTAAGTAGGGTTAAGGAGCCTTACAACTATAAACCACTAACAAGAATTTACCCTCAAAATCCTAGGCAAACAAAGTAGGGTACTTCCTATGCATCTCATCTTCTAAATCCCATGTGGCTTCCTCTACACCACGATGATGTCACAACACCTTCACCAAGGCTATATCCTTCTTCCTAAGGTTCTATACACGCCTATGTAAGATTAAAATTGGATGTTCAACATAATAGCCTCCTCCAACTCTACCTTTTTTTGCTACAATGTATGATCTGTATTAGGATGGCACTTCCTCAACATCGAAACACAGAACGCATTGTGTAACTGGTGAAACTCTGGCGATAACTCTAACATGTACGCCACTTTACCAACCCAATCCAGGATAGGGTAAGGTCCCATAAATCTTGGAGCCAACTTACGCTTCCTACTGACCTCAGCACACCCTTCCAAGGGGAACCTTGAGATACACATGGTCTCCAACTTGGAACTCCAATAGTCTATGGTGATAATTTGCATAAGACTTATGTCTATCTTATGATACCTTCAATTTTTGTTGAATCACCTTGATCTTCTATGTGGTATGTTGTACTAGTTTTGGACCCATAAATTGGTATTTTTCATCCTCATAACAACAAAGAGGTGATCTACAATGCCTACCGTACAAAGCCTTGTACGGTGCCATGTATTTACTCTTTTGGTGACTTTTTTTGTAGAAAACCTCAATCAAACTCGGGTGAATATACCAACTTCCAAGAAACTAAAGCACATATGATCTTAACACATCATATAACATTTGTATAGTTCTTTTAGACTGATCATCTATCTGCGGGTGAAAAGTTGTACTAAACATTAGTGGTGTCCCCAAGGAAGTATGTAGATGTTCCCATAACCTACTCATAAACTGAGGACCTCTATCTACAACTTTGGTAACTATTATGCCATGCAGTCGTACTATCCCGTCAACATAATTTTCTACTAACTTCTCTACAGTGTAAGTGGACTTGATTGGCAAAAGTGAGCTGACTTCATTTACTAATCAATGATCACCCAAATGGAATGATGACCTTTGGTTTCCATTAGAAGACCAACCATGAAGTCTTTGGTTATATGATCCCATTTCTACTGAGGAATTGGAATGGGATACAATGTCCCTACAGGAAACTAATGTTTTGGTTTGACCTGCAGACAAACTGGGCACTGGGCCAGAAAACTAGCCACATCACGCTTCAAATATGGCCACCACTACAAGTCATTGACATTGTGTTACATTTTTTTATGTTATGATGCATCATGTTCATTGAGGAAGAAGCCTCTTCAAAAACCATCTCCCTCAAACCTCCAGCATCAAGAACCACCATCCTATTGTGGAAAAACATTTTCCCATCCTTTATCTCATGAAACCCATCATGCCTCATACTTCCAAACTCTGACTTGATGTTCTGTGTCACAATATCATCCTTCTCTGCATCTTTGATATGTTGCCTCAACGTGGGTTTAATCTGTAACTATGCCAACAAACCTTCCAACAAAGATACTTCTAAATGTATATTAATCTGTCTAAGAAACACCAACATATCGTTCTTGTGACAAGCCATGGAATACAATTGTGCTTGGTCTGCATACAATGATAAATACAACTTTCTACTCAATGCATCAGCCACTACATTTGCCTTTCTTGGATGATAATCTATTATACAATTGTAATCCTTGATCAGCTCCACCCACCTTCTTTTCCTCATGTTCATATCCTATTTTGAGAAGATTTACTGTAGATTCTTGTGGTCTACAAATATTTGACACTTCTCTCCATACAGATAGTGCCATATTCAAGGTAAGAACCACCATTGCTAACTCTAGGTCATGAGTTGTGTAGTTCTCCTCATGTTTCTTAAGATTGCGAGCAAAAGAATCACATTCTTATCCTGCATTAGCATACATCCCAACCCACTCTTTGAGGCATCAAAAACTATTATGTAGCCCTTTGTAGGCTTTGACAACACCAAGATTGGAGCACTTTTCAACTTATCTTCAAGATCTATAAAGAACATTGACACTTGTCATCTCAAACAAAAGGAACACCTTTCCTAGTTAGCTTGGTCAAAGGTAGAGCTACTACATTAAAGTTCTTGATGAACCTTTTGTAATAACCAACCAAACCTAGGAAGCTTCAAAAAATAGTTGGTATCTTGGGATGTTCCCATTCCAACACTGACTCCACCTTCTTAGTATCCATAAAAACACCTTTCGTAGAGATAACATGACCAAGAAAAGACACCTTGGTCAGCCAAAACTCACATTTAATGAAATTATCATACAACCTATGATACCTCAAAAACTCCAATGCTTGATGAAGATGTTGTTCATGATTCTACTTGTCTGGGGAGTATATTAAGATATCATCTATGAACACCACCACAAACCGGTCAAGGTACGGTCTAAACACATTGTTCAACAAGCCCATGAAAGATGTTGGCACATTAATTAGCCCAAACGGCATGACCATGAACTCATAATGACAATACCTAGTCTTGAAAGTAGACTTAGGTACATTATCTACCTTGATTCTTAATTGGTGACATCTTGACCTTAGATCTAGATTTGAAAACACTACATAACCTCTCAACTGATCAAACAGATCATCTATCCTTGGCAACAGATACTTGTTCTTCATTATGTCCTTGTTCAACTGTCGGTAGTATATGTAAAGCCTCGCAGAACCATCCATCTTCTTTAGAACAACACTAGTAAACCCCAAGGGGAAGTGCTTCTCAATATGAATCCTTTTACAACAACTCTTGCAACAGCTTATTCAACTTTTTCAACTCAACTGGATCCATCCTATAAGGTTCCTAAGATATGGGTTGTGTACCAAGAACTATATTAATTTCAAAATCAATCTCTCTAAACATCGAGAAACTCATTGGGAAAAACATCCTCAAACTCTCTCAGTGTAGGTACGTTCTGTATACTAGGACTCCTCACTTGGCATCCACCATGTTTGCCAAGAAAGCTTCACATCCTTGTCTCAGTAACTTCTTTACTACCACTACCAACTCCATACTGGTAGGAAGAATCTTCCTATCTCCTTGGAAAATCCAAGAGATATCCCCCTCACAAAACTTTGCAACTTTGAAACTATAGTCCAAAACAACCTTATACCTCTATAAGGTATCCATCCCTAAGATCACATCGAATACATGCATCTCAAATGGAATATGATCCACTTGAATGTTGTTTCCCTTAGAAGGAAAGAAAGCAAGATGGACACACTTTCTATAACACAGAGGAACCAACAAAAGGAGTTTTTGACAAAAGATTATTATTTCTACTACAGATAGGAAAATTACAGATATTTTTCACCTCTTTGGTGATAAATGAGTGTCACACATGAGTCAACCAAAACAAATACAAATGTAAATTCATATAAGTTAGAATAAAAAAGTTCCATCTAACATGTCATGACCCTTGGGTTGACCACTCCTTATGGATGACTCATGGCATAGAATCTAGTTGTTGACTCTCGTCGCCCTCAACCTCTACAAACTGCTCTCAAAGACCCTTCCTACAATGACTATCCTTGCCCCCTATTGCCACTATTACTGAGCTATTTTTGCTACTGTGAACTCTAACGGCTCTGCCATAGCTACTGTGTAACCTCCTGATTCTTCATAGGGAAATGCCATCTCACATGCCCAACTTGACCACACATGAAACATGTCCTTGTATCAAATTGTGGCTTAGATGGTCCTATTACAAACATTGAACCTGAACTGTTCACCCCAACTAGTGGAAAATTATGACCTCTTCCTTTGATAGGAAACCATTGTGACTACCTCTGTGTCCTTTGTTCAGAAAACATCAACCTCTGTTGTGACTTTTGGTACTACAGTGAAGAAAATATTGGCTTATTAAAACTACCATACAATGATCCCTAAAATTGTGTAGACCTTTTTTCTGAAACTAGCCTCTCACCATTCCATGATTGTCCTCTCTATCCTCCTTAAAATTCCACAAAGGTGGAAAATTTCTCACGGGACTCTATGGTTGATGCTATATGTGCCATCTTGGCATTCGAACCCTTCTTGAACCTTTTGACCCTCTCTTTCTCTATGGTTGCCATATGAGGACAGAACCTCAACAACCCCATGAACCTTTCCTGATAATCACTAATAGACTATGATCCCTAGCACAACACCTCAAACTGAGCCATCTTCTCCTTTATATACATCTTTGGGAAGTAATGACTCACAAACTTCCACCAAAACTCCTCGCAATAGATCACCTCACTTGGTCTCTTCTCCTCCACAATGGACCATCAGTGGTCAACACTACCCTTCAGAAGGTAGATTTCATGCTTCACCTTATCCTCCTTGAAGACATTTAATATTTTGAACACCTTATCCAACTTAGTCAACCACACATCAATATCTGGTGGGTGTGTTGTGCTCACATATGCTATGGTTTCAACACATTTCAACCTCTGAAAGGTCTTCCTTGGACCCTAAGATTCAACATTTGTGGTAGGTGCCCTTGGTTGAGGTGTAAACGCCCTATCCTCTAGATGTGTGATCCTTGTCACTATCTATCCAAAAATAAACTAAAAAGATAGATCACCTATGTTAGAATGGTCAAACGGAGGCAGGACAGACTATTTTGGCCCTATCTCATGTACTCTTCCATCATGTACCCCACTCCTGTTGCCACCTCCTAGTGACACAAAGCTACTCTCAGCATGTTCTTCACACTCTCTAGACATATCTACAATACCATGACCCATGGTTAGATATGTTGAATACCTGAGAAGATAGACAACAACCTAGGTCTTGTTTCCCTGTAGACTCATCAAGATGATATGCATTAAAGAGCACACCAATTCACTAAGATGATTATCCTAGAGTTTAATCCTTTTTTACTTTCCATTTAAGGCTAGTATAGAAGGGTAGATACCACATGACAACATTATTAAGATTGTTCTCTTTGATCTCGATTGATTTTTGAAATTAATTCTTTTTGGTAAGGAACAGAAAGTAAATTCCTATTGGAGGTTGTTTGATTACACTAGAACAATAAATTAAAGTGCAAAGAAAGTAAAAGATTACAATAAAGCAAAGAAAGGGAAAGATTATTCTAAGATTAGAAAGTAAAGAAAGAATATTGTCAGCACACAAGATTATCTAAAATATGAAGTAAAGTGCTAGAAATAAAGAGAGATGATGGAAACAAGTGTTAGAAAAACAATAGAATCAGAAGGAAAAATATCAAGGCTTAGGGGTTTCACCACCTTAGCCAAAGTGAAAACAAGATCAAGTGATACACAAGTGATATAGAAGTAGGTATGTGAGTTATTCGTAAACAAAACACAAGAGATGAACTCCACGTGAACTCGTTGGTCATGTGTTCATGAATCCGAGTTCTTCATCCTAATTGGGATTTTTCTACGGTCACATCCAAATCCTCGTTAAATTAGTTTAGGTGTTCTAAATCATGGGTTCCAGGGTCACATCTAATGGGATTAACTCATGATAAAAATGATTAGTTACTTAGTTTAAATCAGAGATTTCTAAACTAAAAACCATCCATCTAAAACAGTCATGTAAAACCCGATCTGATCAACACATGGCTAAGGGGCTACTCCCCTCTCCTCGATAAGGGAACTACTCACTAGTCATAGCGAGGAATGGAGAAATAAGGGGAAGAAGGTAGGAAGCCATAGGCCACAAAGACCAAAATCTCTGAGGAGATCAAAGGTGGTGACAATTAAATGGATTAATCTCTTAATCCCCCTCTCTAAGAGAAAGAACTATAAGAAAGAACAAGAACGAGAGAGAAATCCAAATTCAGAAATAAGAACTAATTGAACAATTACAACTAAGAATTAAATTGTAAAGATTACAACTAAGAATTAAATTGACAGAGTTTCACTAATAAAATGCAAGTACAAAATTTAGGACCCCTTTCTTAGTGGAGTTCCCCCTCCTTTTATACGGGAAGGAGGGATGGAAAACCCTAAAAGTGGGGAGGAACAAGTGGTGTAGCGGATACTGAAAAACATTGCTCGCGAGCCATGAAATAGTCATCTCTCTATCTGAGATAGTCTCCTGGCGATGACGTGGTATGCCTCTAGAAGCATCGGATCAAAACCCTAAGGAGTAGGTGGTGGTGTCACTTGCTTGCATTCTTGGGCTCGAAGCAATGTTTGAGATAGTCGTCCGGATGATGTGGGATGCCTGAACCATGCCGCCATGGGTGTGATCAAAGAATTGAACCCAAATTCGGTGGTGGATCCCTATGTGAATTGGTATGATCTTAGTTTAGGCTGACATGGCCATCTGATCTAGCCTGTATGCTCGTATGGGTCCATGAGATGATCGTCTCGCTAAAGTGAGACGCCGGTCTGGGTTGTTGAGGTAGCATGTTGAGCCGAGAGCCAAATTGGCCGTGTGGCTCTGAACATGGAGATCTATGGAGGTGAGATGACTGTCTGGGCTTAGCAAGATGAGCATCTCACTGGATCAGTAGGTCAAAATTTAATTTTGGAGAAAACCCCTACAAAAGGTGAGAAAGGAGATAAGTATTTGCAAAATAAATAAAAAAGTGGGTAAATTAAAAATTGTCTTAGAAATTACTAAAAAGGAGATAAGTTCTAATGAAAAGGATTATGAAAAATATGCAAAAATATAGATGAATATGCATTCATAAAAATACCCTAGACTTGAATCTCTGCTCGTCCCAAGAAAAATAAAATTACAAATAAAGTCCATTTTATACTCCCAATATGTCATTCCTCACCCTTGTAACATCACTATAATCCTTACCTCCAAATTTTGGCCAACTGACCCAATCTCCTACAAGCACATAGCACAGATTTATGTATTCCCTATCAAAAAAATTATCATATCTTGCTTCTTACTCAAGATTTGTAGAAAAATAGGCTTCATCTTACTTTTTGCTTTGACACTCTCAATTTTTAGTTTTATTTTTGTAAGTTGTTGCACAAGAACATGATGAAGGGGGTGTGAGGAAAATTGTGATACCTCATCTATTCAACTTAGGATATGAATTTGTGGAGTTGTGGCTACATTGGTAACAATTTTTTTATCAGCTCTTTTGGCAACTTTTGATGGTACACCCCTTTATGGGGTATGGAATTTTTATTTGAGAAACATGCCACCCCAGACTTGATTTTTGTCTGGTGGTGATTCTTTGCTTCTCTTTTTAGAAGGAAAATAAGGGTTGTGCCTATAACTTCAACATTTTTTTTTCAGAGAGTGTCATTACTCTAGTTAGAGTATTCGTATAAATCACATCATACAAGTTTTATAACAAGATATAGGGAAAAATTATGCTTGGTTATGATTGATTCCATATGACTTGCCAACTATTCCAAGGAGTGATGTTATTATGGGTCCTAGGTGACATGGTGGTTTCAGACATGGCAATTTGTATAAAGTTTTGCAAAAATTTTGCTAAATTCAATTTGGGGTATAATGATAGATGTCTACTCAATGGGTCGACTAGATAATGGATTTTTTACAAATATGGAAAACAAAAAGGCATGGCCAACTAGACAATGTCCATGAACAAAGAAACTACATGCAAAATAATAAAAAATGCAAAATAATGCAAATAAGGGAAAAGATAGGGGGTGGAATAGAATCGCACCACCCACCTCCACCCCAGACTTAGATTTTTGTCCGTCCCGAGAAAAACCTAAATTGCAGTTCGAAGGAAGAAGATCACTATGGCGGTGGAAAATGTGAATATGATGGAGGTTTGTAGTAGTAGTTTCCCAAATAAGGGGAGTTGGGGATAGGATACGCTTGATCAGACCCATACTCCTCATACTGAGGTCGACTGGCAGTGTAGAGGTCTTGGGCCACATGCCAAGACTCATGGGAGCGTTGCATGAGGTACATATGGTTGAGATGGTGATCTTGATATTGTTGCTCATGTTGGATCTCCTCCAACTAGTCTCGAATCTCATAAAAGCCATAAGGCTCCTCAAGGCCTTCTTCATCATCCCTATGTCTCCTAGTGTAGCATCGAGAAGGAGGAGGTGGTGGTCCAGTGTCATCATCATGTGCCTCCAAGGAGACACTCCTCATATGGGATGTGGACTTGGGGACGTCGTCTACATTGGGATGTTCCAGAAGGAACCGTTTGATATGTGTCGTCAGATCTGACAACTCAAAGACTAGGTTGGCGGATAAAAACCTAGCATGTCGTGGAAGCTCAAGGATGACCTGGGAGACTTTAAAAACAAAGTAGTGGACTCCAATAGCACTAGGATAGAGGAACTCACACCCCTTCAAGTATTCTAGGGCAATCAGGTGATTCTTCAGGGTTAGCGGCTAGAATGAGATGTGAGTGTACCCCAAGAAAAGTACGATATAGGTGACTATATGGCCAATGCAATAAGAGGAAGAAGTGGTGCGAGGGGCTGAATAGTTCAAATGATTGATCATAGCACTGCCAAGTTGTATGGCTCACTGTGCATAAGACACCACAAGGTGTAGAGGTCAAAAAGAGTCACGACGCCCTAAGTACCTTCCCTACCTAAGAAGGTGTGAGCCAGTATTTGGTGAACATAGTAGACCATCAGGTTTTTGATGGTAGATTCCTTGAGGCCACTAGGCAATGTGGGTGGAAGTCCAGTAATGTAGAACCAGAACTTTTTTGTGTTGTAGTTGTCATAGTAAACGTCATGATAGCAAGCCATGAAATTGGAGACCCAATCAAACTTGCCCTTGTTGAGAATGATAGATGTGAGCTGGCGCGCAGAGATCTCAAAGTATTCACTGGTGACTTGGGCCTTGTAGCTAGATCTGCCACATGAGTCTTGGAGATGGTGATAGATGGTGATGAGCTCCAAGGTGATGTCACTATACACTGAAGTGAGTTAATAGGGGAAGGAGAGAATATGATTTTTGTGCAAGATGTTGTCAACAACCTCCTTAATCCTAAGTGCGTTCAGAGTGATGTTGCAAGACCAAAATAGACGGCCAACACCAATTTTGGAGGTTTTTGAGAATCTTTCTAAATGGTGGTTGTTGATGAACTGAGCATATTTCCACAGGATTGGGGCTAGAGGTGGGTGTGGCTTGAATGAATAAGGGTCACGTCATAAGTGACCCACTTTCACCTGACAAACTTGCTCATCTAGTTCCTTGAGGTCATGGGCATCTCCTCGTGGGTCTCTTTGGAGGACTCTCTAGTCGGATCCTCAATGTGAATTCCATGTCTCAAAGTGGAATAGTGAGGTGGATCATGGGAGGAGGAAGTAGGGCATTTACCTTGTTCTTGTGGAAGCGGTTGAATATTCTACAAGCTACTGAGAAGCCAAGACGAGCATCTGGGGAGCTTAGACAATCATCTTGTGGAGATGAGATGGGTGTCTAATAGAATGGAATGGTTGTTTGATGGAAGACAAATGGACATCTGACAGCTTGAGACGGACATCTGGTGTTTTGTCTGCTGAAAATGAAGGTGTTGAAATGCTCGGTTGGCTTAGCCCAACCGCTCATCTCCTTAGGAAGTGCAAGTGCAACTCCACCTCAGGAAGAAGCTGGGATGATGAAGAGGCAGTTTTGAGATGGCGGTGGGATGAGCATCTCAAAGGCAGAATGGTTATTTGGCCTGATGGCAACGCTGGGAGGAAGCGTGTGAGCCAGTGAGATGGTAAAGAAGTAGAGGGGAGGAAAAGTAGTAGCAAGGTGCTCGGAGATGTAGCGGAGACGATATGATGCCCATCTAGATGTTGAGACAGATGGCTAGAAGACGTTGATGATAGTCGACACTGGGATGAGGTGACCGACTTGCTTGCTCTCTGGGCATCTCAAGGTGGAGAGAAGGGCATCTCATGATGGAGATGGCCGATTGGGCTGATGGAACTTTCAATCGTGAGGGGTGAAGGAGAAGGAGAAGCAGTGGATCCAAGTTGAATGGGTAGTGGAGATGGAGGGGTGCCCCTCTCAAAGTATGGATGGTGGCTAGAAGATTCTGGGGTGACTGACTGGGAAGAGGAAGTTGTCAGGTGTCTCGAAGAAGATGGTTGGCTGGAGGTGGTGTCACTTCTGCTAAAGCTTGGGGAGGAAGAAGAGGAGGTGCAGTGTGAAGCAATGACCTCGAGTTTCTTATTTTATAGACAATTTGGAGAGATGAGATGGCCATTTTGGTTTGGTCAGACAGACATCTGGCATTTTGAGGCTAGAGGCAAACATTTCAAATTTTGAAACGACTAAAAATTTAGATTCACCTTGAATGTGTCTCCTGGTGGTCGAGGCGTCCATCTCGGGTAAGCCAAATGGTCATCTGGAGTGGTTGTGACGCCCTTTCAGATTTCAAAATTCGAATAACTACAAATTTTGAAAGTGTCCCTTGATGGAAGATATGGCCATCTTGCCATTTTCATATGGTCGTCTGGCTTCGTGGGGTGGCTGGCCATCATTAAACAAACATCAGGTTGGGTATCCAACATCTTGTTTTTCTTATATAAGAATTAATCTGAAATTGAAACAACAAGGTTAGCTAGGACAATTATAGAAGAAAATTGCAAAATTTTGAAAGGATTGGGTTTCCTCCCAATAAGAGCCTAGTTTAATGTTGAAGGCCTGACATATCTGGATCATGGAGCCATTTTAGGCTCAGAAGGGGGGTTAGCACCTAGATGTCTGAGAACTAGGTCTAGATTGGTGCTTTTTGTATAGCAAGTCCTAAGATGTCATTCTTTCCTTATAATATGATGGTATTAGGAAATGATGTGCATCAACAGAAGAGAAGCCCTTGACATATGATGCATCTATGTTTTGGGTAGCTACACCAGTCTACTCCTTGTTCTCACCCTTTTCATTAGGTGATGTGACACTAGACACTCTACTATGTGTGGGGCACTTGTTTTCTAGATTTGGTTTTGATTCCAGTCGAATTGAGAGTTAGTCATTTTCTATAACACATGTTTTATCATAGAAAAACTATATAATATATTATTATATATTTAAGTATTACAAAAATGTGTCCCCACACATGTATGAGTAGGAGGTGATCATGTAACCTAAGAAAAAGTGAATGACATCAGTCTAGACGAGAGAGTTGTTCTAGATTAGATGTCTAAAACCTTGTTAGTATATATGAAGATGGAATGGATGAAATATGTTTTGATGATATGATGTAGGTCTTATATAGATGATATAAGATGGTTTTTGATGATCAATGTTGTATTTAAGGATTAAGGTTTAGTTTTGAGGGTTTGAGATAATTTTTGATGATGCAAGCATGTGTGCTTTTCTAAGTTAAGATAGGCTAAGTTAAGACAAGGTTGTGTGTCAGCATGAACCTCAATCTCTTTACAAAGGAGAGTAGTTATAGGGTTAATTCCACAGAGAGTGAGACCTATAGGGAGAAGTTTAGAGAACCTAAAATCCAAGATATGAGATGATGAGAAATTTGTGATATGATATATCCTAAACTAGACTACTCCAGAGTGAATGAGTTGAGTTTCTTTATGCATGATTCCAGTAGTCCTTTTGAACCCCAGATGTCCTTGGGAGGACCAAACCCTAGAGTCAGAGAGAGGTTGGTTATATATGCATATGTGAACAATGATATAAACACCTTCCATCTGGGTGAGGGAGAGAGTCCCAAGAACCTAGAGGAGGTAGCTATATTAGTATGATGTAAAGCCTCATGCTCGGGTTTGTGGTTCCCCATGTAGGACTCTAGTAGTGTATATAGAGAGAGATTTTTGGGTAAGCATGTCTCATGGGTAAAGACCTATGAAGAGAATGTTGTGAGAACTCGTTACTCTAAATGAGATTACTCAAAACATAAAACACAATCAATCACCAATTAACCACATACCCAAAAATATGGGTAAATTAAAATCAATTTCAACGTCAGCACCTGCTTAGAAACATTTGCATAAGAGCCCAACATCTTTCTTTTATCCATAATATGCCAATAATTTGATACAAATTTTTCTTTTTCCTTAGCCACAACATATATACACAGGAGAACAATATTTGTATATGCCACACAAAGAAGCATTAATATGTTAACAAAATTCTGATTCATTTGAAACACTTTATACAATTTTTTCTCGCCCGGACCTGAGATTACAGGGATGACTCTAGGACACATGACATTTAATAAACTTTATCAAAGATTCATTATTATAGCTCCTCGTTGCTTCCACATGTTTGTTTTCATCACTTCCGATTACCAAAAAAGATGTGTCAAACCACAAGGGTGAGACCCAAGTCCCAGCAAGAGATATAACCTCCAACAACACTTATTGATTACAACAATTTAAATAGTAGATAACTAACCAGTTGGAGTATTTAATAATCAATTGAACAGATTGAACAGTTCAAGTATACTAAATAGATTAAGTAAATCATCTTAGCAACAAGTATGATCATCAATGCATATTAGATAACAAATAAATCCATTTCTCTAGATAGATATCTACTCAAATATCATCAAATTGCATTTAATAACAATCATTATCATGAATATGACTATCATCATATTCCTTGCTAATAGTACAAGAAATCTAGTAGCTTAAGCATCCCTGACATCATGAATATGTCTAGTAACATGACATGGCTATAAATATTAGCATCTCAAATAAAGGGAACAGATCTATATCATAAGTAGAACTAAAATCATAACACAATGAACTGTGTAGGCATGATTAGCAGTTTAAGCATTTTTAATTATATAGGCATGGCTAGCAATATTAAACATATCTAGCAGCAGCATCTTCACCATTAGTGTTAGTATATTTGACAACATAAGCATGTTTACAACATGAGCATAACTACATCATAAGCATATCTATTATCTCTTATTGTACTATACATGATCTTAGTGAAAAGAAAGCAAACAAGGGTTATCATCCAATATAAATCATTGTGTATAACCCTAAATAGATATGCTACACGGTTGTCTTACTTCATTTATTATTATGCCCAAAGGAATTTGAGGATACCACTCAAAATCCAACTGACCATTGCTAAGTTGAAATCAGTGCCATACAAGATCTAGGAAGAGTCGGACTCCTAAGATCTTCTCTGTCCCCGATCAGTACAAGTTTGCCACAGTGACACATAAGGTCAAGCTACTAACAGCCTAGTCCATCCTTGGTATAGTGACGTGGTATATTATCGCACTAACCAACTCACTCAGGGTTGAAATCCTTGAGTTCTTAACCAAAACCTTGTGCAATAATACCACCCGCAAGAGGACGGGTCTTATCGTAGTATAGTTGAAGATCGAATCCCAAGGGACAACATTTTTAAGAATCTTTTACTAGTTGAATCCAGTTGAATCAAGACTAATATTTAAAACAAGGTTGGTTGATTTGAGTTTAATTAAACTAAATGCAAGGAAAGTAAAGAGAAGGATTAAAGGTTGATTAAATATTAATTCTATGGAATTGCTAGGATGGTCCCGGGTTTCACCACCACTACACATGCAAACACATCCAAACATCAAACGTCCAAGAAAGATATAACTATCCAAATAGAGTTGCTACAAAACCCCCCATGCGGGCATCAAGCTCGCGTAAGCATCACTTTAGGTATCAGATGTCTCGTTGCCATCCCGATCACATACTTACGGCTCCAAAGATACAACATCCAACTGAAGCTGTGGGCCCCCTATACAGGTGTTAGGCACACAGAAGCATCACTGTGGGCTAGATGGCTCGTCCCCTCATGGATCATACACTTACAATGTAAGGACCCTGACATGCGTTTAGGGTTTACCCTGTTTGTTTTGCTTAATTTTGGTGCTTTGATGCTTGCTAATCACCTTTAATTGGTGATTAGGGTTTGTTGTGCTTTGTTGAGAGTTGAGGGGGATACTTGCAAATAACCCCCAAGTATAGGGTTTTGTGTGCAAGATGGTCATCTTGAGAGATGTTTCCCTCTCTTTGCTTCCTCTAGGGTTGAGAGGAAGGCTTGGGCTTGTTGTTTGAGTTCTTTGGGCCTGAGTTGAGCTTGTTTGGGCCTTGAGATGTGTTGTTTGGGCTTGCTTGAGCCTTGTGTCAGCCAGGACCTGCTTTGTGTTGCCCAGTAGGCTGGTGTGTCGCCCAGCAGAGCTGCTGCCTGTGTCGCCCATGATGCTTGGTCTTGTGTAGTGGACACTTGGTGCATGTTTTGGACAAGTGTCCCATGCCTTGCTAGTGTGTTGGCTTGAACCCTAGGACAAGTGTCCCTTGGGTGGATGACACATGGCCTAGTTGTACCTTGGTTTCTCCTCCCCTTCCTTCTATATATACAACTCTTCTCCTTGCCTTAGTCTCCTTTGATCTTTTGGTCTCTCCTCCACCTTGAGGGCACGATATCCCTCTCCATCTTGCTTGTGTTGGCCGATACACTTCCTTGGTATAGTAGTGGTAGTCGATACCCCCTTGGTGGAGCAGCTAGGTGGACGATACCCCTTGGAGCTGGAGTGCTTCTTCTTCCTTGGAACTCAAGGCGGGTTGCATAGCTCTAACCCTAACTCCCCTTCCTCTTGTTATGTTCTTTTTCATATGATAAGTAGTATATCTTTCTTGGGTACCTTGGGTGTCCGATATACCTTTGTTGGACGATAGGTTAGGGAGGGTGTTGGTCGTTATGGTTGTGTTGGGCAGCAGGCCTGTCGGGCGTCAGTCTTGTGTTGGGCGATATCCCTGCCCATGTGTTGGACGATAGGGTGAGCATGTCTTGTTGGCCGATATGGTAGTGACCATGATGGACGATAGGATTCTTTTTGTGATGAACGACACCCCTGTTCTTCTCATGGACGATGGGCCTTAGTATCACGGTGGACGACAGGGTCTAGTGTGATGTGTTCCTGAGGTTGAACGATACACAAACATGATAGTGTTGGTCGGTAGCCCTGACAGGCATTATCCCTTTGTTGTGACGCGTGATAGGATGGGGGCTGTGACGGGCGTCACGCCTCTAGTTTGGGTGAGTATCGGCCGTTAGGCCTTATGAGTGGTTGCACGATATCAGGAGTGTTTCTCTCTTTCCTTCCCTCTCTCTTTCCCTTTCTCTCTTGGCAGTTGTGAGGTTGTGAGCTGGACGTTAGCCCTTGAGGATCGGGCGATGAGTTGAGCTGTGATGGGCGGTAGGGGTGCAACAGGTGTTGCCCGATAGCACTGACACACGACATCCCTGATGCGCGACACTCTTGTGACGCTGTGTCACAGGTTGAGTGATGGGTAGCAGCGCAGCGTTGCTGCACTCCTTGCTATGGACGTTGTGAGCAGTGTGTGGGTGAGGGTTGTGAGGTTTTAGTGAGGGTAAGTAGTTCTTTGGTGATGGTCTCTTATGTGATAGAAGCAAATGCTTATGCTTAAACAACACAACGTTAGTGATGCCTTGCTAGTAGTGGAAGTATTAGTAATGATAATAATGATGCTAAGTGACAGCTACATTAACAATCTGCTTAATGACATAGCAATAAGGATAATAGTAGATGATGATGCTAATAATGGTAATGATGGTAACAAGAGTAGTAACGACATGATATTAATATAAGCCTTATGCTTAATGGTTAATGATAATGATAGATGGTAATGGTATTAATGGTTGCTTAATGATAAAGATGATAATGATGATATTTGATAGTGATGGTAATTACAATTAGTAGCAATAGTGTTTGCTCTGTATACTCAACATGCTTTTTATTATAAATTGAATACCTCGATTGTTTGAGATAAGGGTAGGCATGATTATGGTATGATGTTCTTAACAAGCTTGATCATCAAACAGTGTAATATTGATAAATAGATTATCTTGAATGATAGCCCATGATAGTGAGCATATTCCTTATGTTGAATCTATGGTTATTATGTATCCTAACCATGCAGGTGATGTGTAGCTATGAAAGGGCTATGTGACATATGTGATGAGTAACATTACCTTGATATTTGTTCTATGAGATTATATATGTAATGTGTTGGTCCCATGATGATGATGTGAGCCTTGAGAGGCAGTGACAGTACATGATGAAGGATTGATATCCTATGGTATGTGATGATCCTTGATATGGATCTGGATGGTTGGCAAGAGGCCAAGTGGTAACATGTGATGCTGGATCCTTGTGATGGATCAGGTTGATGAGGTTTCAATAATAATATAATGTTCTTTATTTTCTGTTATATCTTGCATGTTATATAACTTGGTTGAATCCTGCAATCCATCTAAAAGATATTAATCTATCACAGTCAAATCATATCATGTAGTTTGCCCTAGCCATAGATCCATCATCGTCAGGACTTGGTGATGGTGAAACGGGTTCTCCTACGGGTTAACCCGGAGCGCATATTGTTGAATATGCGAGGTTACTCCTAGCCTAAAGTAAGGAGGTAAGAGTGTAACTTCGGTTACAGACTCAGATGCATATATAGAGCATGGTGAACAGGCCCATGGCTCAGGATATGTGATATGTAGAGCATGAATGCGTTCATGGCTCAGAGCATGGTGATCAGGCCCGTGGCTCAGTTGTACTAGCGCCGAGACCTGTACCAAGGCGGGCTAGAGTGAGGGTAGCCTATGGAGCTGACCCAGTGGCTTAGACCACTACAGCATGTGACTATAGTCCAACTTGTGTTTTACTCGTGTACTGACCACGAGGTGGGAGGTTGTGGAGTCCGTCTCTTCCATTGACCTTGTATGGCACCGGTCTTGGGCTTCACAGCCAGAGGTTGGATTTGAATGGTACGAGATAAATCCTCGGGGCATAATAACACGTAATACAGCCGTTTAGTATTCATTGATTATATCAAACACGAAACATTGGATGAGGCCTTGTTTGTGTAAATATCTCTGTTGTACCTTTCAGGTTATGTGGCAATCTGTCTTATCTTGATAATCAGGTTATGTAGCTTTACATCTTGTTCTGAAAATCATGTTACATAGTGATATATCTTGTCAATCATGTTTCATTGAGAGACATCTGGTTATATGTTTTTGTACAGCTGGTGAGCTTGTCGGTGAGAATAGCTTTGCCATAGATATATATATAGACTTCTCTTGTTTTCCCTATTTTTAATTATCTGTTGTTATAGCTTAATCTTCTGAGGTTCGGTAGTTGCGGTGGGAAGTTATGTTTCCCGCTGGGACAATTGTTCAATTGTCTCACTCTGCTAGTTTTCAGGTGGTCGAGGTAGACGTGGTCGTGGTCGTGGTGTTGCGGCCGAGCAACTTGAAGAGCAGTAGAAGGCAAGCGATGGATATGCTGCTGTTTGGATGTTTTGTAGTAGAGTCTAGAGTCATCCCTGTACTCTCAGGTCCTTGGCAGTGTTTTGATGATGTTTCATGATGAACGATCGAAGATGTTTTGTATATCCTGCTGTTGGCCGGATGCGGGCCTCCGTGTATATGAACAGGTGATGAACCCATGTGATGGATGAACAGCTGTTTCAGTAAGCTGGGGACACGTATCATATCTTGTGTATGTATATATGACATGTTTCTGTGCAGGATGAGGACTGGAAAGTAATAGTTTCATAGTTCATCAGTTTCCGCAATCGGTTTTAATTAACCCGTATTTTTCATAATCTGTGGTTATGGTGATTTCCGCACGTTTTCACGTAACACCTCGTTATCTGTGTGATAATGGGATGTGTTACCACATACAACCTCAAGGAATCCCATTTTGTCTCTAGTTTGGGAGTCAACCACGTTAATCAACAGTCAAATCCTACATATTGAAGTCCTCACAACATAGGAAAGGAATAAGATAAATGCAAGCAAGTGATCAATCCACAAGCACACATCAACGATTAACAACAAAATGAAAAGTTATATACAAGCCTTGGAATGTTTAACAAATGGACATGAAAGCATGGGCAGCTGGGCTAGTCCCCGCATCTCAGCGAAAATAAACTACTCGCTCATGGTGAGAGAAACAAGAAAGATAAGAGAGAGAGAAGATTCCGCCATGAGCATGGTGAAGATGATGATCGCATCTAGGTGGAGAAATGGTCTTCAACACAATGTCGGGGAAGATCTGGACGAGGAGGGAAGAACACCACAGCAGTCGGGGCAGATCTTCTCTCTCCACCTTCTCTTTCTTCTTGTAGTCCTCACTCGCAGCAGGAGGAGCAGCTCGTAGACGTGATGGTGGTGTAGGAATGGCATAGATGCTATAGATCTAGATCTAGATCTGGATGGAGTGGCTTGCAAATCTGGGTTTTCACCTCAGATCTGGGTGAACGGGGCGCAAGACCACCACAGAGGTAGGCTCTTGGCTTTGGAGGTCATCTCCTTAGTCTCAAGGCAGTCCTATAGCCTAACGGCGTCTGGAGATGATCATTTGAATGGTTGGGGTGGGGTGCTATTTATAGGCCCGGTTGGGCACTATTTATTGTGCAAAGTGCCACGGTCGTAGTTACTTGGCAGTAGGTCCTGATCTTTGGTCGTGATTCTGGACATCTGATCTAGTTGTGGTCTTCCATCTTTGTTTAGCAGGTAACGGTTGTTCTCTCATGATAGCTTGGTCGCAATCTGCTATGCAGTGCTGGTCGTTGTCTGCTTATTCTGCAGGCTAGGGTTGCAGGTGGCTGTAGGTAATGGTTGCTTCTAGGGTAGGCAACAGGGGTAACAAGGGCAGGTGGCGATGCTGATGGGGTTGGGATTGTAGAATGATCATGACCCAGGTTGAGGAGAAACCCCTCTCCACTGCGGGCGCAGTGTGGTAGTGGCTCGATCGCGATTTGCAAACATCGCGATTGTGATACTACGAGGATTGGTCACGGTTTTGGCAAGATGAGGGAGGTCACGATTATGGAACCGCGGACAGGTTGTCGAGATAAATGGAAAGAAATATCATGGGTGCGTGTGAGGAAGCCGCGATCACGGTTAAGCGGAGGGGAGGTCGCGATTCTAAGTGAGTATCAGGTCGCGGCTTTGGGCTGGTCGCGGTAGTTGTATTGGAATCACGAGTTAAGAAGAGGGAGAAGGAAGAAGCAGGCGGAGGTGGAGAGGAGGTGAGACTACAGGTGTGGGAGAAGTGGATGATCATGATTGGAAGATCGCGGTCTTGAGGAGGATGGTGCGTGGAGCAGGTGTGACAACATCGATCGTAAGCGAGGTTGAAGGTGCGGGCGTTACAATATTGGTGGTTGAGTCACAATAGGTCGTGGTTATTGAAGATCATGGTCATGATATGTGGGAAGGAGCAGAAGGTCACGATCATGAGGAACCACGGTCGCATCTATGGCAGGTCACGATCATGACGAGCCGCGATCGCGATCTGTTGAAGGTGAGGCGATGGACGAGGCTAGAAGAAGAAGGCAGTCGTGGTGTGGGTGGTGAGGGAACCGTGGGTGCAGCATGTGGTCACGATCCGTCTTTAGTGGAGAAGAACACCGCGATCGCGGTCATGGAAGATCACGGGTGCGATCGGTGGGAGCCGCAGTCACGGTTAGGCTAGTAGAGGGGCAGGTCGCGGTTGCTAGGGTAGAATACCACGATCACGGTTAGAGGGGAAAACGAGGGGGGTCCGTTGACCGTAGTTGACCCAATGAACAAGGGGCCCAAATCGATAGGTGGGCCTAGAGGATTTAGCCCATGTGCCCAAAATGACCTGCAAAAAAGGGATACATCCAATTAAAATCAAGGAAAAATCATTTAAGCCAAGTCAACTCGCATATTGGGAGGTAAAGCCAATAAAAGTGACTAACCGTAGCAAAAATAGGGCCTGAGATGGCAAATGTGACTATGATGAATGTGCATACATCAGAATACCCCAAACTTAAACGTTGCTCATCCTTGAGTGACAGAAGTTCTGAAATAGTCGCCAAATAAATATTTTCACTCATGTGATTGCCTCATCTTCACATCACGATTGTTTCTTTTCTGCTCGGTATGACTAAGGAGCTCGACATCCTGAGATCACATAACACATCTTTCCATATCTTCGTTCCCGATTTCGTTTCCCAACATCACTTCCTCTCCACTTTTTTCCAACATCAAGCATGTCTAAGATTTTCATAAGAGTCCGGAGACACCCACAGAACAACAAGTGTGCACCTGATCTGACACTGGTGTTTTTAGGAATGAGGGAGGCATTCATTGTGCCTTTAGGTGGAAAAGGGAGGGAATGGTGGTATGGAAGGAAGAAATAAATCTCTCCTCTATTCGACTCGAGATTTTTATTATGTGGTTGCAATTTCATTGATTGTATTTTTTTGTGTGAATCTTTCCTCTATTCGACTCAAGATTGCATTTCTTTGTGTGCGCATTGGCATCTTTTCTTGGTGATACGCCCCTATTTCGTAACGAGGGGTATGGAAGAAGCGAATAAGGAGAGAGAGGGTGTGCCACCCCTAACTTAGGGTTCGGCACTATATTAGCTATTTTTATCTCTTTTTGGTGGATAGAGGGGTAAGAAGATGATAGAAGAAGTGTAGAAGAGAGTTCAGATCAGAATGCAACTTGATTTACAATTCAGTGCACCGGGTTGTTCTCCTTATCTTACTCTGCTCAAATAATGACTTGATGAGGATCCAGTGGAGATTTCATGATATTGTTTCACTAGTCATTTAGGAAGCACAATGTGTTTGATCCCTCTCAGTTCGACAGATACCTGCCATTTTACTGATCATGATGTTAAGATTCATAAGCTTCACACGGTGATTTTTAACCATTGGCTAGTTTTAGAAATTATACCCCTTAAGGCTTCACTTCGGATAAGGAGGGTATAATGATTCAAAACTACAAGGAAAAATGGGATAGCCAGCTAGGTAAAGGCTTTGATTGAAATAAAAGCGTCAAAACTTCCTCAAGTTTATATACAAACTACTTTGAAAACTTCAAAAATTTTGAAACTTTTTGAAAATTTTGCTCAAAATTGCAACGATGAAATCTTAATTCTGAAACTGATGGGAGAGGGTGGAAAATAAAGTACGTACCACCCACCCTCCACCCCAAACTTAGAAATTTGCTCGTCTCAAGAAAACTCTAAATCTGAGATGGAGGGGAAAAATTGTGCCAGTTGGTCCACCAGATGTGGTTGCATTCCTTTCGGCGACACATCCTCCATCTGAAATCTCAAAAATGGAAACTATCAGAACTTAAGATTGCATCTTGCGATGCATTATCTACCGGGTGCAAAATTGTCTAATTCAAAATTGAAAAGGAAAACTAAGTTAAAGATCGGGTTGCCTCCCGACAAGCGCCTTTGTTTTATGTCGTTGGCTCAACATGATTCCTTAAATTTTCTGGTGGAAATGTTGGTTTACAGAGATCCAACATTTCTTCAGTGCCTATGTCGGCAGAGGTGAAATATCTCTTCAAGTGTTGACCATTAGCTATAAATTCTCTTGACTGTTCACTCCTTAAAATGAAAGCACCATGCAGGTAGATACTCTTGATAATGTAGGGTCCAGAACAGTGAGAATGGAGTTTCCCTGGGAATAACCTCAGTCTCGAGTTGAACAGTAGAACTTGGTCTCCCACTTGAATGTCCTTCCTCTTCAGATGACCATCATGCCTAAGTTTCGTGCATTCCTTGTAGATTTGTGCATTCTCATAAGCTATCATCTGGAGTTCTTCTAACTCTTAAAGTTGAAGAATCCTAGCTTCACCAGCTTTCTTAATGTCAAAATTCAGCTTTTTTATTGCCCGCCATGCTTTATGTTCTAGTTCCATAGGCAGGTGACATGATTTTCCATAGATGAGTCTGAAGGGTGTTGTTCCAAGAGGAGTTTTGAAAGCGGTTCGGTAAGCCCACAAGGCATCATTGATTTTCACTGACCAATCTTTTCGATTGTGGCCTACTGTCTTCTCTAGGATAGCCTTGAGTTGACGGTTTGAAACCTCTACTTGTCCACTTGTTTATGGGAGGTAGGGGGAAGCTACCTTGTGCATTACACCATATTTTCTTAACAACGCTTCAAAACTTCTTTCCAAAAAATGAGAACCTCCGTCAGAGATCACAGTGCGTGGAACTCCATAACGGGGAAATATGATGTCTTTGAACATCTTGATAACTCGTTTGGAATCGCTAGTGACGGTTGGTATGGCCTCTACCCATTTAGATACATAATCCATTGCGACCAGGACGTAGCAGAATCCATGCGAGGATGGGAATGGACTCATGTAGTCCACTCCCCAAACATCAAAAAACTTAGACTTTTTGCCATAGCTTAAGTGGCATCTCATCTCTTTTCATTATGTTACTCGTCCTATGACACTTGTTGCATGACAAAACAAAGTTATAGGCATCTCTGGATACGGTTGGCCAAAAGAAACCACATTGAAAAACCTTCAAAGCGGTTTTCTTAGAACTCATATGGCCTCCAACTGGGCCTGGCATTGCTCTAAAACAAGTTGGGCTTCTTCCTCAGCAATACAACGTCTGTAGAGACCATAAGCACAGATCTTGAAGAAGTATGGCTCATCCCAGTGATATTGCCTCACATCATGCACGCATTTCTTTAGTACATTGTTAGTGCATTCAGGGTGGATGACACCAGCGGCAAGGTAGTTCACGTAATCTGAGTACCAAGGAGTAGCTTCTGAGACTTTCATGAGATGGTCATCTGGAAGAGAGTCATTAATAGGGATAGTTTCAGTGTCCAGGGTGTGGATACGACTCAAATGGCCTGCCACAACATTCTCTGTTCCTTTCTTATCTCTTATCTCTAGATCAAATTCTTGCAATAGGAGAATCCATCTTATTAGCCTTGGTTTTGCATCTTTCTTTTTTAGGAGGTAACAGATAGCAGCATGATCTATGTAGACAATGAACTTCAAACCAATGAAGTAGGATCTAAACTTTTCAAAGGCATACACGACTGCTAGGAGTTCCTTCTCAGTAGTTGCATAATTCCTCTGGGCTTCGTCAAGGGTCTTCGATGCATAGTAAATGACATGATGTTTCTTCTCTATACATTGGCCTAGAATGGCACCCACAGCGTAATCACTGGAATCACACATAATTTTAAATGGGTGATCCCAATCTGGGGCTCGAATGATGGGTGTTGTTGTAAGGGCATGCTTTAGATTGTTGAAACTCTTGATACATTCTTCATCAAAATAGAAGTCAGCGTCCTTCAGCAACAAGTTTGTCATGGGCTTGGTTATCTTGGAGAAATCCTTGATAAATCTTATGTAGAAGCCCACATGACCAAGGAATGTGCGGACTTCTCTTACATTGGTTGGTATAGTGAGTTTAGAAATTACTTCAATCTTTGCTTTGTCTACATCAATTCCTCGATTGTTGACCCTATGGCCAAGGACAATGCCTTCTTTTACCATAAAGTGACACTTCTCCCAATTCAGTATTAGATGTGCTTCTTCGCATCATTTGAGGATGAGGGAGAGGTTCTTGAGGCATGAATCTTATGAATCCCCATATAAAGAGAAATCATCCATAAAAACTTCCATAATGGTTTTGGTTAAACCAACAAATATGGCTGCCATGCAACATTGGAAGGTTGCAGGCGCATTACAGAGCCGGAATGGCATCCTTCTAAAGGTGTATGTTCCAAAGGGGCAAGTAAAAGTAGTTTTCTCTTGGTCATATGGATGTATAGGAATTTGATAGAATCTAGAGTAACCATCGAGATAGCAGAAATATTCCTGGTGAGCCAATCGCTCTAAGACTTGATCTAGGAAAGGCATCGGGAAATGATCCTTGCGTGTGGCCTTGTTCAACTTCCTATAATCGATGCACATCCTCCACCCGGTTACTGTTCGAGTGGGGATGAGTTCATTATCTTTATTCTGTATCATAGTAGTGCCACCTTTATTTGGAACAACATGTACAGGACTCACCTAAGGTGAGTCAGATATCGGATAGATGATTTCAGTAGTGAGCAAGTTGATGACTTTGCTGTGGACTACTTCCTTCATATTAGGATTCAACTTCATTGATGCTCAACAGTCGGCTTGTGGTATTCCACCATAGGGATTTTGTGCATGCAAAGCGCTTGACTGACCCCGATGAGATCACTCATCTTGTAGCTGATAGCTTTCTTTCTTTCCTTTAATTCTTTAAGGAGTTTAGCTTCTTGTTCGCTCGTTAGATAGGAATTTATAATAACTAGACAAACCTTGAGATCATCCAAAAACACGTATTTCAGTCCCTCGGGCAGGGGCTTCATTTTAGGGGCTTCTTTCTTCTCACATGGCTCTTCAGTTACATTCACAGCTTTGAGTTCCTCAAACCTAGCTTCAGGATCTTCTTCTACAGAGTCTAGGTGAAGGATACAATCCTTAACTTGTTCGCTGATGGAATTATCAACAAATGGGTTTGTTAGAGAAACTTCTAAAGGATCATCTTGTTCATATTCCTCTTGTGTGAGGAGTGACATTTTCTCAATGCAATCAATCAAATAGACTTCTTCCTGCATGCTCGATCTTTTCATGCTTTCAAAAACTTTGAACTCGAGGGTTTCTTTATCTAGTCTGAGTAGCAAGGTCCCTACTTCAACATCAATCAAAGTCCTTGCAGTGGTGAGGAACTGACAGCCAAAGATAAGAGGGTATCTGGCGTCTTCCTTTATGTCCATGATGACAAAGTCACATGGGACATAAGAGTCTTTTCCAACCTTGACAGGGACATCTTTGATGATTTACAAGGGAAGAGTCATACAGTTATATGCAAGTTGTATGGTCATGCCAGTTGGAAGCAGCTCTGCAAACCCTAGCCTCTTGCAAAGGCTAAGTGGCATGATAGAGATTCTCACATCAAGATCGGCCAATCCCTTCTTACATGAAGAGTCACCAATATGACATGAAATCCCAAAGGATCTTGGGTCTTTCTGCTTCTTGGGCATCTTGCTCTGGATGATATCGGAAGTGGTTGTCGCTAACTTGACTGTCTCATATTCTTTAGTTATATACTTCCTCGTGAGAAGTGACTTTAAGTACTTCGTCCAGGCTGGTATCTCAGCTAGAGCATCAAGGAATGGTATATCAACATGAAGCTTCTTTATAGATTCCTTGAACTTATTGAAATGGGTATCAAGCTTGGTTTTCTTCAAACGAGCGGGGAAAGGAGGACGAGGCTTGTACACTGGCACATTTGGCTCAAGCTTGTCTTTTTCATTATCAGTAGGTTTCTCAAAGCTTTCCTCATATGTCTTATCAGTAGTAATTGTCCCTTTTTGTTGAGACTCAGGTGTTTTCGAGTCTTGGACAATCATAGAGTCATCCTCATCTGTAATAACCACATGTGTCTTGATAGGAGGATCTGAATACTCTTTTCCAGACCTGGTGGTGACAACCTTTAGTTGCTCAGGGTGCTTAGGATTATTCTCTGGTTGACCAGCAAAGGCTCCAGCAGGTGGTTTCATGCTAGCTACGAGTTGAGCTAGTTGGGATTCAATACCCTTCTGATGGGCTTGCTGGTTAGCTATCATAGTCTGTTGCGAATGCAGCATCTTCTCAATGGCTGACAATTTGTCATCGGGAGAGATGGGTCCGGCTTGTTGATTCTGGTAAGGGACTTGGTTGGGATTCTGAAACTGCGAGTTATTCTGATAATTGTTGTAGTTCCTGTTCTGAAAGTTGCCCCTAAAGTTTCCTTGATTCCCAAAATTTTGTTTTTGGTTATACTGGAATCCTAGTGGGCCTCGTTGTTGATTATTTGAACCAAGTTGCCGCGAGTTGTCCGCTCCTGAAGGATTTATGTACTGAAAACATGGATGGTTTCTATTCTTATTCAGATTATAATATCCTTGACTAGGGATAGTGTTGATGGCATTCAGACTTTCCATTTGACAATTATCTCCTTGGGCACAAGTATTTCCCAGAACAACATCATAGAGAATGTCACATGCTAGAGTAGAATGATCGGTGCCTTTACATGCTTCACATAACAGTGAAGCTGACTTGACTTGTTCTTATTGTCGAGGGGGCGAGCGTCTTCTTTCATAAGCGGCAAGAGATTATTCAAGTTGGTCTTGCTTGGCCACTAGAAGTTTTAGAGACTTAGTAATAGATGTGTACTCAGGAGTAGCTTCTACCATAGCAACCTTCAGCACTCCTTTACTTACGGGTCTACCCCAATTGGCTTGATTTTCAGCTCCAAGGGTGACAACCTTCCATGCACTGCCATAACTTTGACGCATGCAGTTTCCTCCATATGAGGAGTCTAAAAACTTCTTGATATCATCATCCACACCCCTATAAAAGATTTCGATGAGTTGATTCTTAGGAATGCCATGGTGTGGACATTTGCACAGCAGCTCTTTGTATCTTTCCCATGCTTCAGCAAGGGTTTCTCCAGGGACATGAGTGAATTGCGTTATTCAACCCCTAATTTCATAGGTGAGAGAAGGAGGATAAAACTTTTCTAGAAAAACATTTTGAAGTTGTTCCTAAGTGGTGATGGGTTCGCATTGCAAGGAGTTATACCAACTCATGGCTCTATCAGTAAGAGAATACTTGAAGAGACGGAGTCTGATGGCATCATCAGAGACTCTATTTTGCTTTGTCATAACACATAGATCAATAAACCTCAAAAGATTTTCTTGACTATCTTCTCATTGCTTACCATAGAAAGGGTTGTTCTGAAGCAACGTAACCCAATGTGCTCTTATCTCAAAATTTAGAGCATTGATGGGAGGAGGTTGTACTGGGTGGTGAACATCAGTAGCTTTAGGGATTGAGAATTCTCTAAGGTCTTTTTGTAGCTCAACTTGTTGAGCTATTGCTTGAGCTGCTTGGATTTCCTCTTGAACTGCAGCTATGGCTTCTTGCATAAGCCTTTCTCTCTGTGCATTAATGGCTTGAGTTACCGTTCGAGCAATTTCCTCCTCTTGTGCCATCCTTGCTTGGTTTTCTCTGATCTGACGATGAAAGGTTATGTCTATCTCAGGGTCAAAGCTAGCGGTGAGTCTGGGACTGTCCGAACGGCGCATATACTAAACTTTGTGGGTACCTAGGATGGAAAGATCTTTCAGAAGTAAGAGTGATGAAGTTGAACCGAATTCAAGTATATAGTATCAAAAGGTAAAAGAAAATCCTAGATTAGCCTTATTAGAACTAGATTTAACTAGATGATTTCGTTGTCCCCGGCAACGACGCCAGAATTTGACGTGGTATATTATCGCACTAACAAACTCACTCAGGGTTGAAATCCTTGAGTTCTTAACCAAAACCTTATGCAATAATACCACCCGTGAGTGGACGGGTCTTATCGCAGTATATTTGAGGATCAAATCCCAAGGGACAATGTTTTTAAGAATCTTTTACTAGTCAAATCTAGTTGAATTAAGACTAATATTTAAAACAAGGTTGGTTGATTTGATATTAATTAAACTAAATGCAAGGAAAGTAAAGAGCAGGATTAAAGGTTGATTAAAGATTAATGATATGGAATTGATGGGATGGTCCCATGTTTCACCACCACTACACATGAAAACACATCCAAACATCAAACATCCAAGCAAGATATAACTATCCAAATAGAGCTGCTGCAAAATCCCCCCATACGGGCGTTAGGCTCACATAAGCATCACTTTAGGTATCAGATGTCTCATCACCATCTGGATCACATACTTACGGCTCCGAAGATACAACATCCAACTGAAGTTGTAGGCCCCCTATACAGGCGTTAGGCACATAGAAGTGTCACCGTGGGCTAGATGCCTCATCCCCTCATGGATCATACACTTACGACCTCAAGGAATCCCATTCTATCTCTAGTTTGGGAGTCAACCATGTTAATCGACATTCAAATCCTACATATTGAAGTCCTCGCAACATAGGAAAGGAACAATATAAATGCAAGCAGGTGATCAATCCACAAGCACACATCGACGATTAACAACAAAATGAAAAGTTATATACAAGCCTTGGAATGTTTAACAAATGGACATGAAAACATGGGCAGTGGGGCTAGTCCCCACACCCCATTGAAAATAAACTACTCGCTCATGGTGAGAGAAACAAGAAAAACAAGAGAGAGAGAGAGAGAGAAGATTTCACCATGAACATGGTGAAGAAGATGATCACAACTCGATGGAGAAACGGTCTTCTACACAACGTCGGGGCAGATCTGGATGAGGAGGGAAGAACACCACGGTAGTCAGGGCAGATCTTCTCTCTCCACCTTCTATTTCTTCTCGTAGTCCTCACTCGTAGTAGGAGGAGCAGCTCATGGATGTGATGGCGGCGTAGGAATGGCGTAGATGCTACAGATCTAGATCCGGATCTAGATCTAGATCGAAATCTAGATCTGGATGTAGTGGCTTGCAGATCTGGGTTTGCACCTCAGATCTGGGTGAACGGGGTGCAAGACCACCACGGAGGTAGGATCTTGGCTTTGGAGGTCGTCTCCTTAGGCTTAGGGCAGTCCTGCAGCCTAACAGTGTCTGGAGATGATCATTTGAATGGTTGGGGTGGGGTGCTATTTATAGGCCAGGTTGGGCACTATTTGCTGTGCAAAGTGCCACGGACGTGGTTACTTGGCAGCAGGTCGCGATCTTTGGTCATGATTCTGGACATCTGATCTGGTCACGGTCTTCCATGTTTTTTTAGCGGGTCACGGATGTGCTCTCATGACGGCTTGGTCGCAATCTGCTACGTAGTACTGGTCGTTGTCTTCTTATCTACATACTAGGGTTGCAGGTGGTTGTAGGTAATGGTTGCTTCTAGGGTAGGTAGCAAGGGTAAGAAGGGCAGGTGGTGATGTTGATGGGGTTGGGATTGTAGGATGATCGTGGCCTAGGTCAAGGAGTGACCCCTCTCCATCGCGGGCGCGGTGTGGTAGTGGCTCGATCGCGATTTGCAAACACCGCGATCACGGTACTACGAGGATTGTTCGTGGTTTTGGCGAGATGAGGGATGTTGCGATTATGGAACCACAAACAAGTGGTCAAGATAAATGGAAAGAAAGATTGCGGGTGTGGGTGAGGAAGTCACAGTCACGGTTAAGCAGAGGGGAGGTCACAATTTTGAGAGAGTATTAGGTCGCGACTTCGGGCTGGTCATGGTAGTTACACTGGAATCACAGGTTAAGCAGAGGAAGAAGGAAGTAGTAGGTAGAGGTGGAGAGGAGGTGAGACTGTGGGTGTGGGAGAAGCAGATGATCTTGATTGGAAGATCGCAGTCTCGAGGAGGACGATGTGTGGAGCAGGTGTAACAACGTCAATTGTAAGTGAGGTTGAAGGTGCGGGTGTTGCAATATCAGTGGATGAGTCACCACATGTTGCGGTTATTGAAGATCGTGGTCGCGATCTGTGGGAAGGAGTACAAGGTCTCAATCATGAGGAACCGCGATCGCGGCTATGGCAGGTCGTGATCATGAGGAGCCACGATCGCGATCCGTTGAAGGTGAGGCGATGGATGAGGCTGGAAGAAGAAGGCAGTCGCAGTGTGGGTGGTGAAGGAACTATGGGTGCATCAGGTGGTCATGATCCGGATTTGGTGGAGAAGAACACCGCAGTCATGGTTATGGAAGATCTCGGGCACGATCGGTGGGAGCCTCGGTCGCGGTTAGGCTAGCAGAGGGGCAGGTTGCGGTTGCTAAGGTAGAATATCGTGATCGCGGTTAGAGGGGAAAAGGAGGGGGGTTCCGTTGACCACAGTTGACCCAATGAACAAGGGGACCAAATCGATAGGTGGGCCTAGAGGATTAGGCTCATGTTCCCAAAATGACCTACAAAAAGGGGATAAATCCAATTAAAATCAAGATAAAATCATTTAAGCCAAGTCAACTCGCATATTGGGAGGTAAAGACAATAAAAGCGGCTAATCGTAGTAAAAATAGGGCCAGAGATGGCAATTGTGACTATGATGAATGTGCATACATCATATAGGTCACAACACTAGTGAAAGGAGGTTGGTACGCATACCCTACCATCTGAGGTACAACTACAGTTATCCTCCAATCTCATCACATATATAATCACTGAGACACGATCGTAGTCATTCTCAATCACATCAGATGTATGAGGCATGACCATAGCCATCCTCTACAACCTACATTTTCGATGACAAGGATATATCCTCAACTTGCCACCCCCACATACTCAACAGTATGCGCTCCGAGTTTCCCTTAGGAATACTCATTTCACTATCCAGCAAGTTATGACACTGAGATGGCTCTATGGAACTAGACACTACATGATTAGAGTTTCACTTGATTAGTTATGTCAATTGGGTGAATTAAGGTTGCATCAAACAAGTTGACATACAAACCCTAATTCACTTCTAGCAAGCATATAAATATCATAACTTTTAAAATATATAAAATGTGTGAAACATAATTTCTCATCTCATCATCACATGGTACTATTCACTTGTCATTCATGAGACCACACTAGTCATCATACTATCACAAGATATAAATTCTTTTCACAATATCACAGGGTATCAACCCTTATCAACACAAGAGGATTACACCTCATTCAGGGCTCAACCATGCCCAAAGGTCATTAAGACCATCATACTATCACAGGATATAAATCCTTTTCACAATATCACAAGGTATCAACCCTTATCAACACAAGAGGATTACACCTCATTCAGGGATCAACCATGCTCAAAGGTCATTAAGACCATCATACTATTCCCTGCAAGATCATCAGTATATTTCCATGCCTTATAACAAGGCTCAACAACATCACTTACATATAATACACTAGATCAGCACAATATTGCATTAATGAGCTAGGAGATATTCATAAACAATCATAGCAGTGTTATATTAACATTAAGAACATTCCTTTATTACATCAACATGCAAGTAATCTAGATATGATTAACCCTCATCATATTCATAATGCACATGTTTATCATAAGAAAGTATCAACCACGTGGCTATGATAACCACCAATTAGCATACTTAATTTGTGATCATATTAAGGAGGTTATTTCACCATCATTCCATCATATAAGAATGTTAAACATGAATACTCATCTTTATCTGTTTGCATTATAGTTAGGTTCAACAAGATAAATTATATTAATGTTACTAATCAGCACTTATACCCAAACCCTAACTCACGGCATCCCTATAGGATCATGGATGCATAAGGTGAAGCATAACCATCACATTCCATACTATTCTAAAGTATGAAACCACAAATAAATCAAGGTGTAACCATCATGTTATAGCATACTATGGTTTCAACAATAATAAGAGAGTACTCCATGATTGTATTAGCCATTCAAGGACTATTCATACCCAGTCACCATCATTTAGTTATATTAAAGCTAGGTATAACAAGCTATACCTCATTAGGGTTACATATCAATAGAATATGGTTATCATCCCTTCTATTCATATGAGTGAATAGGTAAGACTACCTTATTAAGGGTAACCCTCCATTTGTTCCATCATCATTCAACCCATATCACCATACCACAATGTCACCCAGAACCATTGAATGTTTAAAATATAAGACCATTGGTTGTCTACATAAGTAAACACCTTGAATGAATCATCTATGATGTTATTGAGTTGTGATCTATAAAATTCACCATTTAACCCTAGATATCCTTTGGTTAACAACAATAAAGGTTATGTTGAGAGTAGCATAAAACCCACAATTGAGTGTTCATTTAAAACAAGCCATCCATTGCCAACAAGTAAGCTCCTTAAGTTGATCATATAAAGGAGACCATCTAAATAACATTATTCGTACCAACATGTTACATTAGCCATCATTCCACTTTATTGGAGAAATAAACATTAGATCTTGACCATTGGGTCAAGTTCATATGTTAAAACCATCAATTACAGTATAGGTCCGACCATTGCATCAAGTGACCCAAGAAACCATTGGTCTAAGGCTTAATTGATGCGACAACTATATGATTAACTCACCATAGGTTTTGGAGACCTGATCCACCATCATTAGAGACCATTAAGTCACCATAGGTTGTTAGATCAGCACTATATTCATTAATCAGCATCAAATATCAAACTAATATCACCATTGATTGATAGCATCATTAGGGTACTTAGTTGTTAATCACTAGGCTTATAATTAGGCCAAAACATGACCTAAGGGGTGAATGTAAGTTTACACCCTTGATTACCACCATCAATTTTCATGAAGACAACACCATCGGTTGTTGCAATGGTACCACCATCGAGAAATGTATTTATGGAAGAAATTAGCTTTAAACTCAAAAATTGACCATTAGTTGATAGGTGCTTAGCACCATAGGTTGTAAAACCAACCTGATCCAAGTCATATTATACATTAGGAATAACATATACATGATCATAGGTTCATCTAGAAGTGAAATAAGAATAGGGAACATTATAAAAATTGAAATCCAAGTCAAGCATAACTTTTAGTGCATGGATCATCATTTTGAAGCAAGAATATGAGCTAGCAAGCTTATGGTAAGCAATAAACGTGGAGAGAGTTATAAAAATTGCCTATAATGAGAAGATGAAATCCCAAACAGAAGCAAACTCCAGCAGGTAGGGTAGAAAATTCAAGTAAGTTGTGAACTCATCCATCTAGCACCTTTCTTCATCAAATGAGCAAACCCTAAGCATAAGGAGCAAGAAAGGTAGGGTTTTAGAGCTTTAGAGCAATTTCTACCACGGAACAGCAAGGTTACGGCCTAGAGAAATGTAGGAGGAAGGATAAAAAAGAAATAAACAGAGGAAAGAAGAGTATTATTACTCTTTTAGGTCAAGATCACTAGAAGAAAGCTTTTCAAACCCTAAAGGAAGTCAATTGCAACCCTAGATTCTTTTTCCAAGAAGATCCCCTCTTTCTTCTTCCTTGGATAGTAAATTCACAGCAGCATAGAGGGAGAACGAGGTTCATAGAAGGAGGGAAGTGGTTGAGAGCAAACAACTCATTTTGGTGCTTAGGTATAAGTATATGAAACTTTAAGATAAAGAAAAAGAAAAAGTTGAAGTTCTAGTATCTTTCCAAGTGTCCATGGCCTTAAACTATTAATAATATACAAGAACACACACAAGAAGCTCCCCCACCATCCATAGAGACATTATTATCCCTCATTTCTTAAATTTCCAAGAAAAACAAATAATTCATTAGTTGATAGCTACTAAAGGTAGCTCATCCATGAAGGGGTAAGCCCTAAAATACCCTTGGAGAAAACACCTTCAAACCAAGGATTAAATAGGTTCCCCATGGCTCAAAAATATAAAGAACGATGAGAGAATATCCAAGGAACATAATACAAGTGATAAATTGCAAATAAAATCTCTCAATTGGGTAAATTGTGGAAAAGTCCAAAATGTGCATAAAATTGCATAACTTGCTCAAACAGTGTCCAAATTGAACCAAATTTGAAAATTAAGCTTATATTATGATTTAAAAGCATATAAAAGGGTTATATTAGGGTTATGAGAATTTAATTATGATAATTAATCTTATTCAACTCATTAAGCAAGTTTAGGGGCCTTACAAATGTCATATCATGTTTTGGTTTGTGCTTATGTGGCTAGAGCTTGTAAGGCTATCGCTAGTGCCAATGAGGTAATCTAAGAACCCTAGACTAAGAGAGGAAAGATAAAGTATATGCATATGAGATACTCATAGAGTTTAGTTAGCTCAAAGAGACTGAGCATGGCACTACCCTCATGATATAGGTTAGGAGAACCTCTGTTGGACTAGATGAAGTTTTGATATATGTTTAACAAGCCACTCACATAAGTTTGTTTAGCACCACCATGATATAATATATGTAAGGATGTGATCTAATATCGAGATGTGATATATAAATATGATATGATGGAAACCTAGAGATTGTTTAATAGATATCAATGCATAAATGGTTAACCATATACATGAATAATGATGATAATGTGAAATTGTTGGCAAATCTTGTGATGAAAACACTAGTAAATGTTTCTTATTATGAGAAATGAAATAAGATCATATTAATGAAACATGTTACATGAGATGTTAATATTATTGATTAATAAACATGAAAAACATAGTTTGACAGTTAGCACAACGTACCAATTGTGACACCTTGATATGATCTAGATGGATAAAGTGGTTTAATTATAGTTAAATCCCTCCTAAAAGGCATATGTTAATGGTGAACGTGTTCTAACAATTAGCTCAATAAAATGTTGATGACATCTTGATATATGGGTTAACTTTAGTTAATTCCTTTATAACATGGTAATATGATGTGGGAACCCTAATGCATGGGTAAAAATAAGGATGCAACCCTAACAAATGAGATATGTAATGACCTAACCAGAATTTCTAAGCCATTATTTCAATCTTTCATGAAGGCATGTTTCACCCTAGATGTTTTAAAACCTCCTAATAGTGGTTTGGATATGATATGTACCTTTTTTTTGGACATGTTTCTCATAGAGTGGTGTCATACATAAGGATGAGGACTTTTTGGTTTCTCCTTAAAGTAAGAGGATGGATTAATTTCGAGGATGAAATTTCTTTTAAGATGTATATGATGTGATGGACTGGATTTCTAGCTTAATTTTTAGTATGAAATATCTTTTAAGGTGTGTAGGATGCGATGGAGTGGACTTTTAGAATCCTTAAATGTCTATTGACATAAGTGAATTCATGCATGTTGAGTTGTTTTGAGAGTCCCAAGTGTTTTGTCAAAGTTTGGATGTCAAATGATATTTAAATCATGATTAAGGTCCTTAAATTTATTCCTTTGTGAAGTATTTAATTGAATGATCAAATAGTTGAGTTTTTGAACCAAAATTAAAAGGATTGTGCCTTGAGGTACAATAAATATATGGTTAAATTTTAGTGGAAATTGGAGGATCATAGAAGAAGTTATTTAGGTTTGAAATGTGTGAATGATGTGCATTATTGAGGATTTATAGAGATAAGTTAGGTTTAATCGAGTGTCACGCGTCCCTTTTTGTTTGAAGCCATCTGTGTGGCCCTTTTGTGGCCCTACATCTCGGATCTAAAAGTCATGGTCCTTGTAATAGTGAACCCATGGATAGGATTGAGTGAAGGAGTAACCTACACCCCAGGATGAGAGATCAACGTCTTTGATGTTCTCTCCTAGTTGAGGTTACTGCCTTGGCTACAAGTTGTGACCATGATGTCCTAGAGCGATGAGGTTGTGGGGAGAGAGGAGAAAATAAGTGAGCAGTTGGTCTCAAATCACAAAAATGATGAGTTAGACCCCTTAAGTCAATCTTTTGGAGATGTGTAGAGGGAGAACGAGAGCCATCCTTTTCCACTGTCTCTCTACTACGGCAAGAAGGTGGTAGTTGGTAGTAGAAGGAGGAGTTAGTGAGGATATCGGAGGAAGATAAGAGAGGGAAAAGGAAGTGTGAGGTTAGAGGAGATGATTTGTGTTGCCTTCGTGTACCCTTACGGTGGTTCTGCTCACCAGCAGAACCCAGTTGGCCGAAGATGAGCACCAAGCTTAGGGATGGGTTGTGGGGCATCCTAACTGCAAATCAAGTGCACAACCTAGTTCATGAAGGAAGTGCAAACCTTATGGAAGCTTTAGATCTGAGATCCATGGAGGAAAGGCCTTGCACCGCTTTTCATCCACTGCTCAGCAGTGGCGCCAAAGACCACACGGAGGAGGAAGAAGGAAGCACCAACGACGAGCCTGAGATACTGGCGTCGCATCACTTCCAGACTGGGACAAGTGTTGTGGCATCGTTCACTGCTCACCGGAGAAGGATCTCACGGTGGCGGCCAAAAGATAGGGGATGCATGGGGGTTGTGTGAGGGTAAGAACACGATGCGAGAGAGAAAAGGAGGTCGGGGTTAGTTTAGCCAGACCAACATTGAACTAGACAAAGCTACTATGAACTGTCAGGTCACCTAGGCCAAAGAAGGAATCAAACACCCTTTAGAGAACCACGTGGCAGAAGCACATTGGCCAAAAAGGTAAATAGTTCCATAATATACTTAGATCTTGTTAAAATCATAGTAGTTAACACGATTATTAGAAAAATATGAATGAAGTACCAAAATTCTTAGCAAAATGTGTATAACAAGATGAAATCATAATATCAGCCTTTTGATGCTTAAATATTATTGATATCATGTAATGTGTATATTTCTTATTTTATGTGTAATAAATATGAAATGATGACCTAAAATTGTGATAATGCACCAATAGCTCCTAAATATGATATATAATTTGTATAATATCGGATATGATGATGTTTGAATATGGAGTTATATCATATGTTTCATATGGATAAATAGGGCTGATAACCCTAATTAAATTACAAGTATACTCAATAAATCTTGGAAACTCTAGAATATGTTCATAATAGTATCTGGAACATAATGTGAAACTAACATATCAATATTATGCACATAATTCATGTTACACGGTGGACTCATAATATATAGTTTGAAACCCTAATTGAAATAAAGCATATAACATAGGGTTAATAAGTACAAAAATGATGTGGAACCTAATGTTCAACTGATGAACCCTACTCTGTAACATAATTGGAAAGTAAGATCAGTAAGATAAGAATAAGAAGGTAAGACAAGTAGTGATGGAAATATCCTAATGATTAAGCAAACCCTAATGCATCAACTAGGGTTAAGATGATGAGAATCTGATGATAGTACATGATCTTTTGTCTTAATCAGGGTTGACCAAAGATATAGATTATCCAGGAATATGTGGTATATATTATCTAGGTTTAAGGTACACCCTTACCTCTTACTTGGCCTACTATTTAGTATGGATGTATTATATGTGTACAAATACTTGGCATATGGTATTGGTTGAAATGATTGTTCTTGTATGATATCTTGCTTGATTTTCCATACTTATATGGCTATGAACACATGAAACATAAGATATCTGATCAATTATATGATAGCACTAAATCTCTTTGGTAGAATAGTGCATTCATGAAAGTACTAAATCTCTTTGGTAGAATAGTACATGTGAGCACTAAATCTCTTTGGTAGAATAGTGCATTTATGAAAGTATGAAATCTCTTTGTAGAATAATACATGTGGGCACTAAATCTCTTTGGTAGAATAGTGCATGTGGTTGATCAACTTTACATATAATGGAAAATGTGCCTAAAATATGTGTTTTCTTTGGATAATAAATATTCTTGTTCAAGTATGCTTTTGTTATATTTGTTTATTACTGTGAAGTATTAGTTTTATATTATTGCCAAGTCTTACTAATGGGAGGTATATAAAAATACACGTAGGCATACTTAATACAATATTCTTGAATATTGTGTTGATGTATACCACATGTAATCTTTTATTTAGGTTGTGGACATATGCTGACGTGATCCAGGATAGTTGAGAGTTGTATGGCGAGATGATGTATAGGTGAAACTGTTGTCTTAAGATCATGTTGTGTAGTGGTAGTACATGCATAAGTAGAAGTTAACTATTTAATATGTAATATCAAATGTTGCAACAATTCATTATGTAATTATATGTTGAATGGTGAACATGTTTTGTATGGTTTTGTTCTTGTTCATGTGCATGTGCTACTGTTATTTTCTTCTGACTTCCTCTAATTGCCTTCTTATTATCCTAGTGTGTGGTGTCTAAATTGGGATTCTCACTGAGGTGAGGTTTCAATTTGGAAGTCACACATTAGATTAAGTTTTAGAAAATTTGGGGACATCACAGGTGGTATCAAAGCATGAACATATGCTTTGGACCGAGGTTGAGTTGGTCGACCATGTACTCGACCGAAATTGTATTTAGAGCACAAATGTGTAACTTTTTGACCAGTTATCTAATGCTGAACTGAGATGGTTCTAGGTCAACAATATCTTCGACTGAGGATGTCTCGGTCAAGTAGTTTCTCGACCGGGAGTGTTACTGTTTCAGGTTTTTAACCACATATCAAATGTATGTGACTCTAATCTGTAGGGGGATCCTAACTAAGGGTTATGAGTGGATAGAGAACATCTAACACTTGATTTACATGATATCTATGTACTTGTAGATTATATACTTGTACAATTATTTACATTGAGTACAATCATGAAAATATAAACATTTAAGCACATTGATCTTCAATTAACATTTAAGCACAATGATCTTCAATTATCAACTTAGTATGATCTCCTCATTTCATTGAACCATGAAATACTTAAGTAGCATGTTAGATCCTAAAGAATGAAATGTTTGCCATCATCAAAACTAAGGGTATAATAATGTCTAATTTAGCCAACAATCTCCCCCTTTTTGAAGATGGCAAACATTCCTAAAATACACGAAAAATATTTGAAACAAAATGAGTTTCATACCTGTTATATACTTGAGATATGGAAATAGGTTCTTTGATCTCATAAAATGTATGCTAACATACCTAAAGAGATATGGAACATGATATCCATCTCTAAGGCAATTTAGCACCAATAAATGTCAAGCCACAAATTAATGAAACTCATTAAAATGTTGAAATGTTTTACTTTATTTTATTTCTCCCCTATTTGTCATTTCAAAAAGATAACTATATGTGTAAATCAATAAGACTCTCCATTAATTAATTACTCCCCCTTAATTGTGTATTTAAAAAAGAATGTCAAATTTAGCCATAATTTTAAAAACTAATAATAATTTCTCAATCATTTGCAAGGGATGTTAAGCCCAGAAATGATATGATAATCCTTTAGGCTCATAATGAGATTAATAAAAGTGTACCTACACCATAAGGGATGTTAAGCCCATATTGGTGTAGAGAATCCAATTAAGAGCAGGACCAAAAGGATATGCACATTATATCCAAGAATTTTGTGAGCTCCTTCTTAACAATAATGAACTCAAAAATGTTAAAGTATTTAAAATCATAACCAACTTTAAAATCAATTGATCAAGTAAGACTATGAGTCAAATTTTATAATATTTAAGAAATCTTATTTCTTGCACTATTTTGATTTAAAATTCTCTCTTATTCCAAGCAAATTACAGATTTAATATACCAATGTTAGGTGCTACTAAATGATTTGATTTACAAATAAGCATTTCTATCAGGCTTTTTTTCGATCGACAATGACTTCGGTCGGAGCTCCCCTCGGTCGAACTCCATGTTGGCCGAGAAGCAATTTTGAAAAATGTTAGAATTTGTAGCTTATCCATAATAATCCAAGATATAACATTTTCTTCAATATTAGCATAACTAACCAATCAGTTTTTCTTTTTGTATGCATATTCAATCTTGTTTCAAGTCATGAGTTTAAGAAACATTGGTTTCATCTTTTATGATTTTATTAAGAAAACATTTTTTTCATCCATTTGAAGAGTTTGGTGTCCTCGTGAGTTGCTAGAGTTAAATAATATATGGATGGCCTCAAGTCTAGCCATGGATGCCTAAGTCATATCACAATATATTTATTCTCATTATATCCTAACTTTATTTCATCATGTCCATATAATTCCAATGATTGTTTTTCCTTTAGCTCTAGGAACTGAATTTTATTCATTGTTCTTGGTAATCTCATATAGCAATTGTCCAGTAATCAACTCTTTTAGGATATGGCTGAGTCTTGTTGAGTATAATCATCATTTATGTAGACTTATAAATCCTAGATTCTTTTCTAGATGTTTAATATTCTAGGATAAAGCTTTTTTGTGACTTAACATCAAATTTTCCTTTACCATCTTTTGTTAAAGATAGAATTCACATAGAGCCAAATGAATTTATGTGAATGAGTTCTAGTGAGCAAATATTTAGTTTTGAAAAGAAATTTTACATTTGCTTTCCTAGAATACACATATTTCATATTTATCACAAAAATTTAGGTAACGATTATATTCTAAGCAAGTTTCTTGTATGAACAATCTTTTTATACCATAAACAATTTATTGTTTGCAAATAGTGTCAATATAGTTAAGAGGTTTATAATCATTTTTCCTTTATAAACAACTTTGATATTTTCCTATGAATCATAACCATTGTCATAGTACTTATGATGTAGTTGTTTTATAAATAGCACATTTAGAAAAAAGTATACCAACATCACCTATGTTAATAGTTTTACCTTTGAAACTTTCTTCAAATGTATGAAAATATTCTTATTTCCAGTCATATGCTTGTTAGAGAAATTTCTATAGATAGTCCAAACTTGTAAAGTATGAAAGTTTTTGTCTCCATATAGTGGTCCTATTGGTTAGGATCACTCAAGTATTTAGAATGATCTAATATGAAGAGTCCATTACAGGTTTAAGTCACCAAAATTAATTGCAATTGGATGGTTTTATTTTCAATATTTTTTTTCTAATAGAACAGTCTTCAGTTGAACTTTTCTTTGATCAAAAGAAATCTCGGTCGAACTATTTGTCGATCCGGAAGATTTTCCAGTATAAACAATTTTGACAGAACTACCTTTAGTCGAACTTTTCTTAGACCAGAAGAGATATTGGTTGAACTCTTTGTCGACTAAGATGAAGTTCTATGCATTTTTAGTCAATAATAACTTTTCCAATGTAAACAAATCATGCTATTATTTTTGGATAACACAATTAAACAATTAAGACATACAAGAATATACGAGTTAAATCTTATTTTAGTTGAGATAAGACACTATGAGTCTCAAAATGAAGTTTAAGTCACATCTCAACTAATATGTCCAACAGTTTTAAGTTGGGGGTTTTGGAACCCAAACCAAGTCAACATCCTTTTTCTTATATGGACAAGAGAATAAATAATGACCAAAATGTAAATAGTAATGACAAAAAATAAAATCAATTTCATTTCTCTTCTTAGCATTATGGTCATGAGCTAGATTGTCTTTAGGCACATACGTGACCTTGGACCTGGGTAATTGTGTCTTTCTAACTCTAAGCTTTTGATAAGATTTACCTTTAGGTACATAGCCTATACCTCTTCTTCCAACTTGTCCATAGCATTTTCCCAAGACCTTATCAAGAATATTATTACTCTTTAGACTGTCAACATGTTTTTGAACTTAGCAGTTCCATCAATTTTCTTTTCAATATCTAGTTTGCTTGATCTAAACTTGAAATCAAAGAATCTCTTTATCTAACAATGATATCATAATTTGAATGAGAACATAAAATAGGTTGAGTTTGATAATTATTTACCTTAACAAGCAATTCAACCTTTTCTTGAGAAAGAAAATTATTTTTGGTTTCTAGAGCAAACATTTTGATATTTTAATCATTAATATATGACTTCAAGATGTCTTTTTTAGACATAATATTTTCATTTTCAGAAGTAAGATCATACAATTTAGCATGCAAATCACCATTAGTTTTTGTAAGCTTCTTCAATTTCCTTTTACAATCAATATATTTATCATGTAGTTCTTCAAGACTAGTGACTACCTCTTCTTTAGATAAATCAAAGAGGGCTTACCTCATTTTCTTCTTCATCAGTTGTTGCTATGAAATAGCTAATCTTGTCTTCTATAGCCATGATACATTCTACTTCTTCTTCTTCACTTTCACTATCGTCGCTTGACTCACCCCAAGCTTCTTTGTAGGATTTTTTTTTAATTCTTGATAGAGGATATCTTTCCCTTCTTGACTTTAGAACACTCATTTTTCAAATGTCCCTTCTTGTCTCATTCAAAGCACCTAAGGGACAAAGAAGAACAAAAATTATAATTTTTGTTTGATTTAAATCTTCTATAATGCTTATCATTTACATTGAGAGCCTCCTCTTCACTATCTTCTTCACTTGTTTCATTTCTTTCTTGATTCATAGCTTTAGTTTCTTCTTTAAATGCAATTTCCTTCCTTTTCTCCTTTTTGTTTTCAACTGCTAATCTTTCTTCTTCATCAAGTATAACTTCATGAGTCTCTAGATTGCCAATGAGTTACTCCATCTTCAAAGCGGTAAGGTCATTGGCTTCTTCAATGGTTGTCACTTTGAGCTTGTACTTAGGAGGCAAGGATCTAAAAATTTTGGAAACTTGATCTTCATCACTTGTATATTTACCCAAAGCATTCAAATTTTTATCAATGGAGGAAAACCTTGCATATATTTCACTAATAGTCTCATTAGGTAGCATACAGAATTGTTCGAACTTTTGTTTAAGCATATTAATCTTAGTGTTCTTAACTTGAGTTGTACCTTCATGTGTAATTGAAAGTTTATTCCATGTTTCATAAGAAGTCTCACATGAAGATATTCTATTAAATTCACCAACAGAAATAGAAAAATATAATATACTTATTGCTTTTGCATTCAATTTAACTTGCTTTACCATTTTAGGATTTCTTGTTGTATATTTCATAGTAGGAAGTACATAGGGTAAAGACACCATCCTCCAAAGGTCCTTGCTGATCCCTTGGAAGTAGAATTGCATTCTTCTTTTCCAATAAGTATAGTTGCTTCCATCAAAAGGTGGTGGCCGGAACACATAAGTTCCTTCAATGTTGAGGATGTGAAGTACACCATCCCCCATTCAAGACTAGTTAAGGCTCCTTGAATACCTACTCTGATACCAATTAAAAGATCTAGAGGGGGCTAAATAGAGCTTTTGATACTTTAAAATTCAATTGAAATCTTAATACTAAGAAGGAGGAGGAAATAAGGAAGACACTTCGATTTAGAGTGGTTCCAATCTTTGAATCAAAGGTTGTCAGTCCACTACCCAATTGTTTCTAATTGGTATTTTGAAAGTGATTTATTTTATTTACCTCACAAGGATGTTACAACAAAATACAATCACCTTCCACACCCTTGAAGTAGCCTTCACCTTGAAGTAGCCTTCACCTTGAAGCGGCCTTCTTGAAGTAACTTCAAGTCATTGGAGCAGCCTTTAAAAACTTGAAGTAGCTCCACCACCTTGAGATAGCCTTTACCTAGAAGTATCTCCAACCTCCTTTGAAGCAGCCTTCCTGAAGTAACCTCAAGAAACCTTGGAGAAGCCTTCACCACCTTGAAGTAGATCCATCTTTTTGAGATAGCATTCACCTAGAAGTAGATCCAACCTCCTTTGAAGCATCCTTCTTAAAGTAACCTCAAGCAACCTCACTCAGACAACCTCCTACACTTGGAGTAGTCAAGGAGAACAAATGCAATATAAAGGAAATAGATTGGAAGAAATAAAATACTTAACCAATAAAGTACAACACTTTGATCCAATATCAAGTGTGTAGATATCCTATCCACTTAAGATGGACGTGTCTATATGTGGTGGCTAGGAGATGGTAGCTATTTGACACAACTTTATAGCATAAGGAAGAAGATAGCAAGTGAATCTCAGCTTTGTTTCTCTTTAGAATGGATGCTCAAGTGTAGATTCTGTGAGTGTCTTAAGGCATATCCTATTTATAGGAATGGTTTTCAAGTGATTAGGGAAGTCTTAGGGAGTCGCTAAAGTGTTCTTAGTGCTTAATGAGCCATTAGATAGAAAGTAGTTGGCTAGCAATGGCTAAATTGTTCGAGCTTGAACAATCTAGAACCTTGTTCGATCGAAACGTTTGTCGACCGACCATGTCTCGGTCAAGTATTTCTTTGGCCAAGACTAGGTTGAATGCAAATGTGTACCAACGTCTATTTCCAACTCCCAACTCTCAACTACTTGGTCTAACGGTTATATGCTCTGGACCGAGGTTGAGTCGGTCGACCATGTACTTGACCAAAATTCTCTTTAGAGAAAAAATGTGTAAGTTTTTGACCAGTGCTCTAATGCTCGACCAAGGTGGTTCTCAGTCGACAATATCTTCGACCAAGGATGTCTCAGCTGACTAGTTTCTCAACCTAGAGTGTTACCATTTCAGGTTTTGAACCACCCATTAAATATATGTTCTAATGGAGTATAATGACTCTAATCTCTAGGAGGATCCTAACTATGGGTTATGAGTGGATAGAGAAGATCTAATGCTTGATTAACATGATATCTAAGTACGTGTACATTATATACTTGTAAAAATACTTACAATGAGTACAATCATGAAAATATAAACATTTAAGCGCATTGATCTTCAATTATCCACTTAGTATGATCTCCTCATTTCATTGAACCCTAAAATACTCTAGTAGCACATTTGATAAACAAGAATGAAATGTTTGTCATCATCAAAACCAAGGGTATGCTAATGTCCAATTTATCCAACAATTTTTTGGTGGGGATGGCTTCAACCCATTTGGAAACATAGTCAACAGCCACTAAGATATATTTGTACCCGCAAGAAGTAGGAAATGGGCTCATATAATCTACTCCTCACACATCAAAAATTTCAATCTCTTGCTAAGAAGTCATTAGCATTTGGTCACTCTGATATATGTTTCTGGTCCTTTGACATTCATCACAAGCAAGGAAAAATTGGTAGGAATCTTTGGAACGAGTGGGCCAGAAAAAACTAGATTGTAAGACTTTCCTAGCAGTTTTCTGAGAGCTCACGTGCCCTCCTATGGGGCCACAATGACACTACTCAAGAATTTCATGAGTCTCTTCCTCAGTGAGGCACCTGCAATAAAGTCCATCTAAGCACAATCTAAAAAGTTATGGGTTATCCCAATAGTATTATTTCACATCATGCAAAAAATTAGCATTAGAATGTCCCTTATATTGAGGGTACAATACACATGTAGCTAGAAAATTTACATAATCTGCAAAGCAAGGGTATTGGGATTCCATTTTAACTAATTTATTATCAGGGAGAGAGTCATTAGTGGGAATGCCAATCATCATCAAAAAAATCAAGGTGGCTAAGATGGTCTAAAACAACATTCTCACAGCCCTTCTTATCTAGGATTTCTAAGTCAAATTCTTGAAGCAAAAGGACCCAACAAAGAAGGCGTGGTTTGGCATCCTTTTTAGTCATCAAGTATCTAATGGACGCATGGTCTGTGTAAACAATGACTTTGGACCCTACCAAATATGAGTGGAACTTGTCAAAAGAATAGACTATGGAAAGCATTTCTTTCTCAGTAGTTGTGTAATTATGTTGGGCATCATCAAGAGTTTTGGACGCATAGTAAATCACATGGTGCTTTTTATCAACACATTGTCCAAAAATAGCACCAACAACATAGTCACTCACATCACACATTAACTCAAAAGGCAAGGACCAAATAGGAGCTCTAATGATGGGAGTGTAAGTGAGAGCATCTTTTAAACGAAGAAAACTGGTCATACAAGCTTTGTCAAACACACAAGGGGTGTCTTTTTGGAGAAGATTGGCTAGGGATTTGGTGATTTTTTAAAAATCATGGATGAAGAGACGGTAAAAAAACTTCATGCCCAAGGAAGACATGAGCGTCCTTGATAGAAAAAGGGGGTGGGAGTTTGGAGATAACCTTGATCTTGTCTCTATCAACTTCTATGCCACAGTTGCTCACCCTATGGCCTAAGAGAATCCCTTCTATCACCATAAAATGACACTTTTCCCAATTGAAGATCAAGTGTGCTTCTTGACATTTTTTCAAAAGAAGAGATAAATGATGGAGGCAAGATTCAAAATTGTCTCCGTAGATGGATAAATCTTCCATAAATACCTCCATAATGGTCTCGGTCAATCCAGCAAATACAATAGACATGCACCGCTGAAAAGTGGTTGGAGCATTGCACAACTCAAAAGTCATTCTCCTGAACGTATAAGTGCCAAATGGGCAAATGAAAGTCATTTTCTCTTAGTCATCTGGATGAATGGGAATCTGATAAAAACCTGAATAGTCATCAATATAATAGAAATATTGTTGATGGGTGAGGCACTCTAGTACTTGATCCAAAAAGGAAGACGGAAGTGATCTTTACTAGTGGCATTATTCAATTTTCTATAGTCAATACACATCCTCCACCCTGTGATAGTACGGGTGGGAATAAGCTCATCATTGTCATTTTTCATGATAGTGGTACCCCCTTTCTGGGGATGACCTGGACCGGACTAACCCAGGGGGAGTCGGGTATGGGGTAGATGATTCCTAAAATCAAAAGGTTGATAACCTTTAGATGCACAACCTCTTTCATGTTCGGGTTTAGTTTCCTTTGAGGGTCTCTAGAAGGCTTGTACTCATCTACCATAGGATTTTTTGCATGCAAATCGCTTGATTGATCCCTGTTAAATCAGCCATTTTGTATCCTAAGGCAGCTTTCCTCTTCCTAAGTTGAGTCATGAGCTTGGTTTCCTATTCCTAGGTAAGATCGGAGTTCATAATAATAGGGTAAAGTTGTTTCTCATCAAGGAAGAGATACTTAAGACCTTCTGGGAGGGGTTTCATCTTAGGTGCCTTGGGGGTTCAGGGTTTTGCATCTACAATAAGGACCATTTTGAGATCCTCAAACTCTTCATCATGGATCTCCTCAAAGGTGTATAGATGAAGTCTATATTGCTCCAATTGCTCATCTTCATAGCCACAATCAATAGGGGTCACCAGGGCATTCTGGAGGGGATACTCAACTAGTTCCCATTCTTGTCTTAGCTATTGGAGCTTCTCAATACAATCAAGGAGATAAACCTCTTCCTGGAGGATTGGTCCATGCATGCTTTAAAACACCCTAAACTTTAGGGTTTATTTTCCTAAGTGCAAAAAGTTGGTTCCAGCCTCAACATCAATCAAGTCATGAGTGGTAGCCAAAAAGGGATGACCAAAGATGATGGGTTACCATAAGTCTTCCTTTATGTCCATGATGACAAAGTCTCATGGGACATAAGCATCTTTTTCGACACTTACAGGTATGTCTTCAATCACACCCATAGGTTTTTCCATGGATGAGTCAACCAATTGGATGGTCATGGCGGTAGGTAGCATGTCAACAAATCCCAACCTCCTATAAAGACTATAAGGCATGATAGAAATACTTGCACCCAAATCTACAAGGCCTTTCCTGCAAGCATTATCACCTAAGTAACATCCAATTTCAAAGGAAGCAGGATCTTTCTTTTTCTCAAGTATTTTGCTTTGAATGATGTCGAAAGTGGTTCTAGCAAGCATTATCATCTCATTCTCATCGGTGTATTACTTCCTGACCAATAAGGATTTCATGTACTTGGACCAGGAAGGCATATCAGCTAAGGCATCAAGAAAAGGAATATCCATATGCAACTTTTTCATGGCATCCCTAAACTTCACAAAATGAGTATCAAGCCTAGTTTTCTTTAGGCGGGCCTGGTAAGGTGGACGAGGTTTGTAAATAGGAATTTTTGGCTCATTAATTTCAAAGGTGGGACCACAAGAGTAGGTATGGTAGGAGTGGGAATGGCAGGAGTGGGTGAAGGAGGGCTTTCAACGACCACAGTATCATCATCCTCAAAGTCCAAAGGTACATCTGTAGGTTTCTTTGGGGAGGCATATGAGTCTTCCCCGAATGGGTGGAGACAACCTTAAGTTGTTCAGGATGTTTTGGGTTATTCTCAGGTTGTCCAGCAAAGGTACATGTAGGGCATTTCTATTGGGAAAAAAGGTGAGCCAACTGAGCATCAGTTACTTTTTTATGAGCCTGTTGTGCAAGAATGAATTGTTCTAAGGAAGACACTCTATCATCAGTTGAGGGTGTGGGGGCATTCTATTTTTCTTGAGGTTGAGGTGGTGCTTGATTAAGATTTTGAAATTGTTGCCCTTGGTGAGGCCCCCGATTCTAAAAATTACCCCTATAATTCCCTTGGTTCCCAAAGTTTATCTGATTGTTATTATATGGGAAGCTTGGTGATTGATGATTGTTGTTTGGAGGGAAAGATGGTCCTTGGGGAGGGCGTTGAGAAGAGTTTTCTACACCTGAAGGATTTCCATATTGAAATCTAGGAAGGTATTTGGCTTGCTTAGGATTGTAGTAAGCTTGGCCTGAGATACTATGGATTGAGTTTAGATCCTCTGCTTGTTGACCAACATTAGTATACATATTATTATTGTAGAGGTATTGACATTGGAGGGTAGCATGATCATACCCTTGGAAAATTCCATAGAGAGATTTTATGGCTCTAACTTGCTGGGGTTGCCTCTCATAACCATTAAATAAGGACTCTAAGAAATCATGCTCCAAGGAGATCAATTTAAGGGCTTTGTAAATGGTATGGATATCTGGATTTACCCCAGCCTTAACAACTCTGAGAACCCCACAGGTTCATTTTCTGGCTTGGGTCTCAGATGCTCGTTTGACAACCTCCCATGTGTTGCTCAAGTTATAAGGCATGAAGTTTCCTCCATATGAGGAATTAAGGAATTTCTTGGTGTCATCATCAACACCATGGTAAAATATCTCAATGAGTTGAGATTGTGAAATGTCATGATGACGGCGATGAGGAAGGAGTTCCCTAAATCTTTCCCAAGCTTTTCCTAAAGTTTCTTCTGGGACCATTGAAAAGAGAATGATCTGTCCCCAGATTTCGTAGGTGAGGGAAGGGGGGAAATATTTATCCAAGAACTTGGTTTGTAAGGATTCCCAGGTGGTAGTTGGTTCTTCACTCTCCATGGCATTATACCAACTGTTGGCTTGCCCTTAAAGATATTATTTAAATAATTTAAAGTCTAATGGTGTGTTCAAAAACACCTAGGATCTTATGTAGGGAGCAAAGGTCAGTGAGGCGTTGGAGGTGATCTTGACAATTCTCATCCTTATATCTAAAAAAATCTATTGGGTTGGAACATGGTGATCCATTGAGTGTGAATCTCAAATTGGGGGGTTGTAATCTCGGGTGGCACCACCGGGTGTTGTGCATATCCGATTTTTGGAGTGGAAAAATCCATTAGTTATTTTTGTCTCTCGGACTCCCTCTAAAAGGCATCAAGGGCCTCTTGCTCAGTTATATAGGTTGCGCACAAATTGGCTCCTTAGGTCGCATGTTCAGCCATCATTCACTCTCTTTGAGTGACAAGTGTCTACTCAGTCCTATTCAAATGATGGAATGTTCTCTCTGGCTCGGAATCAAAAACTGGAAGTGTAGAATCAACATTTGGCGGGCGGTGCATGCACAGTTATAATTGACAGATTATATTCAAGTACAAAAAAAACCTACCGCTAGAATGGAAACTCAGCAGAAAGAGGAGATAGAACTTCTGAAATGTTACTCGGAAGACATAAAAAAAGTTATTCAAAAAAATTTTGGGGTTCGAGAAAATGATCCGTTGTCCCCAAAAATGGTGCCAAATTTGTTATGTGTCGAAGAGCACAAAAATTTACTAAGATGATTATCTTAGAGTTTATTCCTTTTCTACTTTCCACTTAAGGCTAGTATAGAAGGGTCGATCCCACGGGACAAAGTTATTAAGATTCTTCTCTTTGATCCCAATTGATTTTTGAAATTAATTCTTTTTGGTATTTTTGAATAAGGAACATAAAGTAAATTCTTGTTGGAGGTTGTTTGATTACACTAGAATAAGAAATTCAAGTGCAAAGAAAGTAAAAGATTACACTACAACAAAGAAAGGAAAAGATTATTCTAAGACAAGAAAGTAAAGAAAGAAGATTGTTAGCACACAAGATTATCTAAAAGAAGAAGTAAAGTGATAGAAATATAGAGAGGTGATGGAAAACAAGTGATAGAAGAACGATTGAATCAGAAGACAAAACATCAAGGCTTAGGGTTTCACCACCTTAGCCAAAGTGAAAACAGGATCAATCGATCAAGAGGCATTTACACAAAGGTCAAACATCACATACATATACATGTATTCTAGATAACTTTTACATGAGTTATGTGGCCTCAGACATCACCTGTTACAAAAGATGTTATCCAAATATTTACAACATTTATATTGTTCATGATGTACAACCAAAAACTTGAGTCAATATACATGATGTACAAAACTCCTTGTCCGGACCTGAGAGTATACGGGTGACTCTTGAACTTTACACAACCCAAACAACCTCTCTGACTCTATAGATCTTCAAACTGCACCTCCTCACAACTTTGTGCCTAACCATGCTATTAATCACCTAAAAAGGGTGTGGAAACCCACAAGGTGAGTCCCATGTCCCAGCAATATGATATAACCTCTAGTAGCATTTATTGCTTACCAGGGTTATGTACTTTAAGTAATTATAGAATATAGTATTACATAGTTGGAAGAATATGCAACTCATATGAAACATCAAGTATAACTAGTGTTATAAAAGCAGTCTATTTCTCTTACCGCATTATAAGTCACCTATATATCAAATAGAAGCATATCAAATATCATCATCCAACGTAATTTTCTAATTAACTCTAATAGTTAAACTATGCGGCTGAATTACATATTTTATTAAGCCTTAGGTAGTTCGAGGATGTACCACTCAAACTACTAGTTGACTACTATACAGTCCAAATCAGCCTCGTATAAGATCTAGGATGATCAAGACCCTAAATTTCTCTTCCCCTCAGTCACTATGAGTAACATATGTAGGGCATATCAACCCAACTACTAAATACCCTAGTTTGCCCTAGGTATACAAGCCACGACACCAAAAACTAGGGTATAAACCATCAAATCTGATCTACGACTGTAGTCACTCTCAATTACATACAAATCCAAGACACTACCTCAACCACTCTCCAAAATCTTGAAATTAGTATGATAGGGATATACTCTCCCTACAACTGCATATACTCAACAGTATTTGACTTTGATCTCCTCTTAGATTACTTGTTTTACTATCCAGCAAGTTCTGACACAAATAGTTTTAAGGTCACAGGGCAAAACATGATTAAGGTTACACTTGATTACTTAGTCGGTTAATCTTTTTTTACTGCACTAATCAAGATATATCCAAGAAACCTATAGATTGAACATATTAATTGGGATTTTAAATCTCAGAAGATATAAATGTATAAAATATTTTCATGTCACTCTTGGCATACCTGACCCCACACATCAAAATTTATAATAGATGACCTACTTTCAACACTAGGGTTTCATCTAACCATTTTACATCTAGCAGCAATTACGGGTACTACAATTGCACAAGATTCTCAACAAGTTGTTAGGCATAGTATGTGGGTCAAATTTGTTTGCTCCATAGGTACTAAAACATCACAAATATGACATTTTAGGAGTTCAAGCACTTATATTCCGAACTTTAGGCCTTTTTTACTCAAACAAGAGTTCATATGCAATGGGTAATTCCTAAAAATTAGAACTAAAGCTTATGAACTCAGATCATCATCTTGTTATGTAAAACAATACATTAAAAGACCATCTTATAGCATTTTAAGAGTTTCTAAAGCAAGATTAAGGACATGCCTGTAGAAAGTAGGCAAAAAGGCATTTAAGGTTATAAGCTCACCTTGGTAGACAAGAAAACCAAGTTGAGGATGAAATTCTTCAAACTTTAGTGGCAAGGTACCAAGATTGATCCACCAAATCTCCAAGAATGGATCAAGGAAGGAAGAAAGGAGAGTACTTAACCCTATGTGTAGGTTTTCAGCAAGAACCTCCATGAAATTCGCCCATAAAAGAGGCAAAGGTGAAGAATAGCAAGGAAAATGTTGAGAAATAGGGATCTTGCAGGAATGAAGCAAGAAACTAGATCAACGGCCTTAGATCAGTCCAAGGAGAACTTGAACTGGAGCATGCATCCAAACAATCCCACGAGCGTCGACCCTGATGGGTTCTCATTGGCCTCCTGATCTCCCCACCAAGCTAGAAAAAGATGAGAGGAGGGAGAGATAAAGGGGTATTATAGATGGGTAAAGGTGGTAGGGTTCAGCCTGGTCGTCAAGCAAGCATGCACAAAATCTTTGTCGATCACATACAAAATAAACTCGACAGTCATTAAAAGCCCATCGGTCACCGAAAACCCATAAATCTCATAAGTCACAAGATTCATCAAGAACCAAGGATACATCATCCATGTAATTAGGCTAGCATCCATTGACCAATGAAAGCACCACATTATTACTACTAACAAATTATACAAGTATAATCCAGATGAAAAGTCCAAAAGCATCAAAACGGAAAAAATAATTGTAGGATTCTTAAGATCACCATGAAGCAACTCAAATAGGTGTTAAAAATATGTTTACACCCCCATAATAGGATAATTGCATATAGGTCCACATATTGGAAGGACTGTATATCTAGAAAAAATATGGTCTTATTTTATTTTGAGACTAACATCCAATTAATCCATACAATTATTTGTATATGTTAAGTGGGGTTAAAGGACCTTACACATCCTGGATTTTTTATCGCTACAAATGAAGTTGATAAAGTTTGTAAGCTACAAAGGTCAATTTATGGATTGAAGCAAGCATATCAGATCTAGAATCTTCATTTTGATGAGACAATCCAACAGTTTGATTTTATCCAAAATAAATATGAACATTGTATTTACAAGATGGTTAGAGGGAGAATGATTGTATTTCTCATATTGTATGTAGATGGTATACTATTGATAGGAAATGACATACCTACTCAGCAATTGGTTAACAATTGGTTGGGAAACACCTTATCCATGAAGGACTTAGGCCAAGCTTCCTATATTCTTGGAATCAAGATCTAAATAGATAGATCTAGAAGGATTTTTGGCCTAAGAAAAAGTATATACATTGACAAAGTTCTAAATAGGTTTAGCATGTAGGATTTTAAGAGAGGAAACTTAGCCATGTTACATGGAATAAGTCTATCTAAATCCCAATGTGTGAGCTCTTTGGAAAAGTGGGCAGCATGAGTAAGATTCCATATGCCTCGACAAGTGGATCTATCATGTATATAGTGACATGTACACACCTAGATGTTTTTTATGCTTTGAGCATGATGAGAAAGTATCAATCAGATCCATCTGATGGTCACTAGAAATTAGTAAGAACATCCTTAAATATTTGAAAAGAACTAAGGATCAATTACTAATTTATAGTGGTGAGGAAGAGTATATTCTAAAAGGTTATACTATACAAGCTTCCAAACCGACAAGGATGGTTATTAATCATAATCACTATTTTGTTTTGCCTAAATGAAAGATGTGTAAGTGGGGGGGAAATTAGGTAAGAGATAGTAACTAATTTTACAATAGAGGTTGTACATTGATTTCTTCAGTGCAGTAAAGGAAGCGGTATGGATTAAGAAGTTTGTTAGTGAACTTAGTGTGGTTCCACCCATTGAAGACATGGTAGAACTATACTAAAACAACAATGGAGCTATTGCACAAACTAAGGAACCCATATCACAATAGTGTTCGAAGCACATACTCATGCATTACCATCTGATACGTGAGATCATGCATCAAGGATATAATAGGATTTATAGAGTACCAACTGGAAGCAATATTGTCAATCCTCTTGACTAAAGCACTTTCACAAAAGAAGCATGGTGATGTTAGATTGTGCAGGTGTTACCATCTCAAGCTTGATCTTGTATAAAGAGGATATATAAAGATTTGTAGAGTACCATCTCAAAGCAACAACATTGATCCCTTCATAACAGAACTTTCACAACAGAACATGATGGTCATGTAAGATCACTTGAAATTAGATTCGTGAGTGATTGGCTCTATTATAAGTGGGAGATTATTGGTTGCATTCCTGGAGACCCATCATGTGCTATTGAAATAGAGATACTTTTTACATGATTTCATTATTAATAAAATGCAATTACACTTATTATGTTTATTTCAGTACTGAGATAATAAATAAACCTACTGATATCCAAAGAATTTTTTGATTCGATGGCAAATGGTTTGGGTTAAGGACCTGAACATGAGAACATATATATAAGAGTGTTCTTTTTTGTCATGTCACTAGTTGTTTGTTATTGTGGATACTATAGGACAACAATAAGACACAAGACTAGAATGTATGATGACTGGTAACTATGTATCTTCACTAATCATATTGCATATCAACACATATACATGGGTACTTGTTAGTAAATAAGTTGTAGTGGATAGACCCACCTTGAGACTTACACATGGGAGTCATGTAATTACATGTCCAAGTCATAACTCAATGTGGAAGTGGTGATTGTGATCATTAGTCCTAAAGTCACTACAATAATCACATGTTGTTCTATGTCCTTTGACCACTAGCCCAACATGCTATGAATAAGAGTTGCCAAAAAAGGTAGTGATTGGGTGCACTGTGACACTAGGGTATGACTGTGAGTGATGTATATAGAATTTTTCTATCCTTTGGAGTTATATCCATGTCCACTTGATAAGTAAGACTATGAACTGCATGAACACTCTCATGTGAGTCAATATATGATATTGAGCTCACAATATCTTGAGTAGTCTGCTCTAGTTCAAGGAACATAGATTGAATGTTAAGAGAATGATATTCCATGCATCAGACTTTGTCTGGATATTTGGGATAAAAGGATTATATGATCAAGGAACCACTAGTCACTTTACATATTGTAGTTGTTCTCCAACTCATTCCCATTACTTGAGTGGCAATAATGTGTGGCTAGACACCAATCTTTGCTTCTGTTGTTTTGAACATCACTTCCAACATAATTAGGAATGTATCGAGTTAAATACATAAGGATTATAAGGGAATTTAAGTTCGTAACCAAATAAATGATTAGAATAGTTCTAAATCATTAATATGTTGATTCCCTATCATTCGGCTAATCAAGATACGTTTCAGACCCTAATCTACTAATCATGTATCCTGGTCAATTGATCAAAATTCTTGAATAAGGTTTTTAGTATTAGACTATTTTTGTGATTGTCATTAAGAAAGGGATTAAAATAGGGGTTTTCCAATCCCATTAATTTCCTAAATAAATGGGGAATGTTCAAAAGTGTTTATCATTCCATTGTAACATCTTTGAGGGAACTTGTGAGGCAAGTTCTTCTCTCTTGGGAGAGAGGGATAAACCCAAAGGACTATTATGTGATATAGGAGAATAAAGGAAGTTTCAGACAACTAGTGTGTTGACAACTCATATTCCTCTTAGACTTGGTAGACAATGTGGTTTACAATATTCTCCCTCATCCATATGGCTGAAGTAGAGGCATGGGCACACATGCAGAGTCGTGAATAAGTTGTTCTATAAGATGACAACAAGATGTTACAAAGAAGAAAACATTGCATCATCTTGGTGGCCAATTTTATTTTATTTGGGTTTCTAGGTGGTCGATCTAGATCTAGATTTGTAAGATCAAGTTCTTCAGCGACAAAAGACATGTTTAGTTATTGGATAACTAATGTGTGCAAAGGTGTAACCTTTATCCCTTCTAATGCCTTTCGTTCACCGACGTGTTAAAGCTATGATGGATCCTACGGCTAGGGTCTAAAGGGAACCTTTTTTTATATTGATGTGCCCACTTCTCAAAAACCCTACATTGGTTGTGTTGAATAAACACAACATAGAATCATGATAGTTAGTGTAGGCTGGTGTATAAGTGATGTATTTTTTCCTCAATGTGGTGATGATTGAGCAAGTGCGTAAGAGGTGTAATGTGGTTTCTTAGTGATATGCACATAGGGAACATATAGATGGGCCTAATAATCCTCTCTTGCACATGTTATGATCTGTTAGGACTTTATCACATCATATGAGTCATATGAGGATCTGGATTTTAGTAGGACATTTGATGTTCCATATACATGTAGATGGGAAAATATATCCATGGTAAATGTAAAATGGATATGATTTGTTTGGGGTGTATTTGGTGCCTCATCTACACTTAATATGGTTTCTACTATTCGTCTCAAATTGTTGCAAAATATCTACCTAAGTTCATGGGACAATGATGTGGTGATAGATATTTTGGGCCTATTTGATCTATGTGTTCTGAATATTTTTAGTGCTTGTTTTGTAGCCAATTGTGTTATCTCTTTGGGAATATTGATGTTGAGGGACTTGTTGATGATATTGAGGCTAGACTAGAGTTTGATGTATTGGAGCACTGAGGCGGGGTATTGATAATACGTTTAATGATATATATAATGGTAAATGTGGTGTCGTAAGGGGGATACGGGTGGTTCTTGATGTACTTCTATGGTTTATTCCTATGATAGTATACGGTGATAACATGATTTTTCCATATGCATGGTCTATCGGAGCATAAAGTTGTTGTAGTTTTGTGTATCAAGAAAATTGCATGAATTTTTATGTAGATGATGCCCCAGCCCCCATTTTTTGGGGAACATATAGTATCCACTGGACCATGTGAATCTTATTTCCCATATATATCCATAGAAAGTCTTTCCTGGTATGATCTTAGGTTTTGTGAACGTTGGAAGGAAGAGGAATACAACTTAGAAAGTAGGTGGCAAGAGGAATGAGTGAGGTATTGAGGAGAGTGAGTCAGCCCGTGAGATTCAGGAAGAGTGTTTCTTAAGAGCTTAGTTGATGGTTCAGTATAGTGATCATGGGAGTCCAGAAGGTGCTGAGTATGGGGTGTTGGGATATAGGGAGACCTAGATATATGAAAGGGAATGTTTCCATCTTCTAATTAAGAATCTTGTGATATCTCATCATTTCTTGAGAATCAATGTGTGTGGCAATTATGGAGGATTTTTGGAAGTCGATCTTGAGACCCAAAAGGTAAGAAAATATGCCTAGGAGACAAATTATATTGATAACATTATGGTCACCTAGGGAGATGAAAATGATGGTGTTGTTGTCATATTGTGCAATGTTTTTTGGCAAACGGTAGGAGTAGTGATGAGAGCATGAAGTATCCCAAGTTTGGTCATCCTAGTGAGAATGGATGTTACCATGATTAAGAGGTAAGGTGATAAGGGATTACCTTGCCTAAGTTTGTTCGGGTTTCTGAAATATACCATTGATGAGGGTAGATCAATGTCTAGAATTGATACAGGATGTGATCCATTGTATCCATCTATTAGGAAATCCATATCCTCTACTACAATTGATAAAAATTCTAGTTAATTTTGTTGAAGGATTTTACAAAATTGAGTTTGATATCCAAAAGGGGGATGTGGTGTGACTAACAAGTATGTATGGTTTTGTTAACCATGATATAAGTATTTTGTATGCTACAGTGTTGAGGGAAGGTCCATTGTTTTTGGTCAATGATCTCGTCTAATAAAGGTCTCAACTTGGAACTGAGAATTTTTTCTATGATTTTATATGATGCATTAATGAAATCGATTAGTCTGAATTGTTGGATTGTATTCTAGTATACAACCTTCTTGACCAGTACTATGTGTGTTTGATTCAAACTCCAATTTGGTAGGATATGTCATCATTTTGGTGAATTTAGTTGAAAATATTGTGTAATTCAATTTTGATATGTGCCCACATACTATGATAGAAATCTAGTCTAAACCTATCTAGTCCTGGAGATCTGTCAACCTCTAGATTGTTTATCTCTCTTCTAATCTCTATATCTGAGAATAGTTTTGTGAGTCAATCTGGATGGTTAATGTGGCTCAGACATAGAACTTCCTGTTGAAATTGAAAGTGTTCAAATATGTAGTACTTTTTGTTGAATAGCTTGTTGAAATATGCTACAATATGGGATGTGATGTATATCTATTAGTAGTATACATCCCTTGATTTTTTAGGTTGTGGATAGAGTTTTTCTTTTGTTTTTGTTATAGCATTTGTACACGAATTTTTAGTTTTTGTCTCCCTCTTTCAACCATTTGATTTTGTATCTTTGTTTCCAAATGATCTCATTTTTTTATTGTAGGTGTTCTGTCTCAAACCTTAACGTAATAATGTGGTTCAGATCTATAGTAGGGTCACTATCTAGGAGGAGTTTCTCAGAATTTAACGTAATAATGTGGTTCGAATCTATAGTAGGGTCACTATATCTAGGAGGAGTTTATCTTCATTGTCTCTAAGTTGGCAACTGATATTACCAAAGGTGTTTTGATTCTAGATTTTCAATATATTCTTTGGACTCTTAATATTGTTGTGAATATTCCACCCCGGTCCATGGTTGTTATGTGGTGGTCCATGCATTTTTTTAAGGTCTGCAAATTCAATGTTTTGGTTCAAGAATTTCTCAAAACTGAAATGTTTGTGTCCTTAACGGATGTATTGAGTATCAAATAGATGGGGAAGTGGTTAGAGATGGGCATGTTGGAGGCAGTCACTATAGTGAGAGGGTATAGTCATCCCAATATTTAGAGAGAGAGAAAATGATCGAGTTTTGTCTGATACCCTATGTTTCATGTAAAAGTAACATTCGAGGTGATCAACAAGATAGAATTTGTCGATAAAGCAAGAGAAGTAGGAATCATTCCTGGAGTTATATATCCATTCTATGGTGTTGCATTGGATCTTTCATATATATGCCTAGTGAGATTGTAATCACCTCCAATCAATCAGGGTGTAGCCTCATCTGCCTACCTGAGTAATATCATATAGTTTAAAAGGGAGGGGTGAATTTGCTTGTTATGGCTGGGATCTTCGTAGAGCCCCGAGAAATCCCAAGTCTGACGATCAAGCCTTAGATTCCCTATTGTGAAAGCAAGCAATGATTATAAAATGGCCTCATGGTTTACACAAAAGAATATTATTAAGTCCATGATCTTTGTAGTTTTGGTGGGTGCTTAAGAAATGAGGGAAGCAGGTGGAAAAGGATATCAACAGATTTGTAATTGGTTATGGTGTGACAAAGACCTCTTACCTACGAAAACAAAAAATGATGATGGGTACAGTCGTACAGACACAAACGAGTTGATGGGAGTCCTTCACCGTCATGGGCAACTTGAAGCTTCCCAACTAAGCTTGTCAACGAGGAGAGTACGGGGAATGTAAAGCTTACTCTTATCTTTAACCAGCACAAGATAGTGGGTAAAGGTACGGATAATTACCAATCTTAGAAATTTGGTTACCCTTACCCTCCTCCCCATTGGGTAAACGGGGGTAAGGATAGACAGATAATCAACATATAAAACGAGAAACAGCTCATTACCATCGACATTGCAAGCATTACACCTCATTCAAGATCATACAATAACAAACAAATTAATATTTATGACAACACCTTCGAAGTGAATTTCCATTTACAAAATATATGTCTGCACTGAAGTACTAAACATACACAAAAGGCTACGTGCACAATGAAGATTTAATGACTCGCACATGACAGAAGTTACATTGTAGAATCGCATGGCATGTTAATGGATCACGGCATTCAAATGACTCATACTATTACCACTCACACCAAATAACAGTAGGTGAATGTGCAGGAACAACACATCTAGATTTACCACCTCTTGCACAAAGTAGAGATATGCCAAGCTGCCTTATCGCTACTGGGTGGATGTTCGGCAACTACGGTGAAAGTGCAGGGCTACCGGCTACTGACGTTTAGCGTTATCGGGCTGCAGAAATTGGCTGCAGAAATTGGATATGACGTTTAGAAGATGGCTTGGTCAGACTCTGACCTGGATTCGATCCTATTTTTGTGTGGCAACTCAATCTCATTGCAAGTACTCATTAAATTGGACTGACATGGTAACTTGTGTTTTTCAATTTGGTATATAAAAAAATAACACAAAAGACAGAATTGAATCCGGACTGGGATATCAAAATTCTGCTGATAGCAGAACTGCTTTGGTCTGGATTAGAGGATTACGGAATCCAAAACGCACATCGTCAGTCCAATTTTTGTCAAACAAAACAAGACTGAATCTCGACTGGATTAGTCTTTAGCGCCTACGTGACAGAAAAAGACAATGTCCAGTCTGGATGAGATCCCGAACCAAACAGCCCCTAGAGTCGTGAGCCAATTACTCAACTTTGAATAATTTGTTAGACCTTTGTTGGTTGATGGGGATACGTGGGAGAGTGGCCGGAATAAGAGAGGGAGTGAAAGAGAAGGAACAGAGAGAGAGAGAGAGGGGTTGGAAGGAGAGAGATATTTATTTTGTTGATAACTTTCAATCTGTAATGAACTTTTTACGAAGCAAAAATTAGATTCCTTATAAAAATATATTCTTACAATACTAATGTTGACTTTTAAAAAAATATACTATACAATCTAATATATAATACGCAATCTAGTGTCATAATTTGTTTTCTTTTATTTTGTTATCTCTAGTTTGGCGTGTTGTTATTGTCGGTTTAGTATTCTATTTTTCTCTCTCCTCCTCATTTGGCTCATAACAAAAAGAGAGTCAATAGGTGGGAGGAGGGAAGTAGTATCATTAAAAAAAATTATATTTGATTTGTTATCTCTGGTCGAGTGTTGTTATCTAGGGTTCAGTATGTTATTTTCCTCACTCCTCCTCGTGTCACTATCACAAAGAGATAGAAAATAGGAGGGAGGAAGGAAGTAGTGTTATTGACTTGTTTTTAAATCAATTTGTTATCTCTAGTCTGGTGTGTTGTTATTATTGATCAAGTGTTTTCTTTTTCTCTCTCCTAATTTCATACATCGTAAAGAGAGAGATAAAAGAAATTGATAGTACTACTTCTCTCCTTCCTATTTTCTTGTTCTTTATGATGAGTGAAATGGGGAGGAGAGATAAAAATAAAACAATGGACCAACGAAAACAACATCAACAGACCAGAGATAACATTAGACCAGCGGTATCGATTATAAAAGAAATTAAATAATGACACTACTTTCCTCCTCTTACCTATTTTCTTAATCTTTTCTATGAGTGAAATGAGGAGGAGACAAAAAATACAAAATAACAAATCAATAACAAAATAAAACAAATTAATGGCACTACTTCCTTGCTCTCTCCTATTTTCTCTCTCTTTTCTTTCTACTACTTTCCTCCTCCATTGTTATCTATCATATATTCATTTGTTACTTCTCACCCCCACTTGTTCCCTCCCTCATTATTTGGGAAATAGAAAATATAAGAGGAGGGAAGTCATGAGTAAATGAGGAAAAGAGAGAAAAACAAAACATGATACCAACGATAATAATATACCAGACCAGAGATAAGAAATTCATTACAAAAGAAAATAAATAGTGGAACTACTTCCCTTCTCTCTCCTACTTTTTCTCTATGTGATGAGACGAGGAGAGAGAAAATAAAAGGTTGTACTAACGATAAAAATACAGCAGACCAGAAATAACAAATAGATTATAAAAGAGAAATAATAGCACTATTTTCCTACTCTTTCCCATTGTTTTTCTCTTTGTGATGAGTAAAATGAGGAGTACATAAAAAGCAACATATGGTATCAATCATAACAACCCAAAGGACCAGAGAAAACACATCCATTGTAAAATAAAATAATAAATGGCACTACTTAGCACCTCCTACCTATTTTATCTCTTTTTGTGATGTGTGAATGAGGAGGAGAGAGAAAAATAAAGCATCGGAGCAATGATAATAACACACCAGATCTGAGATAACAACTCGATTACAAAATAAAACAAATTAATGGAACTAACTACCTCCTCCCTCCTATTTTAGGTTGTGTATTATATTTCCTTAAAAGAATCCTGACATTAGTCTTATTGGGACATACTTTCTTAAGAAATTTTATTGTTTTTATTTTGTCAAAAATTCATAATGGATGAAAAGTTATTCGCATATATATATATATATATATATATATATATATATATATATATATATATATATATATATATATATATATATATATATATATATATATATATATATATATATATATATATATATATATATAGTCAGGCTAGAATACACTCGAGTGTACAAATCACATGAATACACTCGTGTGTTTGTATATCAAGATTATTTTTTACAAATTGTAAACCATTGATCTTCACAGTCATACTATAAATAGGCTACATACAAAATTTGAGCCCATTTGGATGAGTGTAAGTCACTCATCCAAGGACAACAAAATCAACGCGCGAAACTAATTTGAAATGCATAATTTTTGTGGTCTTTATAACATGACCTATAAATGTCCAAATGTGCTCAAATTTTGCATATGATCTATTCACAAAATATTTAAGAAGATCAACGGATTAGATTTTTGAAAAAAAATATTGCATCATGAAAAACTACTTGAGTGTATTCTGCTCCGAATACACTCGAGCATATTCTAGCCAGACTCTCTCTCTCTCTCTCTCTCTCTATATATATATATATATATATATATATATATATATATATATAACCTCGGACATCAATCCCCAGCAATAGTATCTGGCCCTAAGGGTGTCATCTTGTCCCTGAGTACCATCCTAACTTACCCTCATAAATCAACAACCATGATCAACATGCTTTGTCAAGGAGCTATTGGACATATCTCATTACAAGATTGGAAAAATCCTTCCATATCACTCAATCTAGGGGCATGTTCCCTTTCCATGAATAATCCATTTCCATGCAATCTGCATATTTTGACATGAATAATCCCTTTCCATGCAAAGGGTTAACTTTCATATTTTGACATGATCTTTGTCCCCTTTTCCATGCAAGGGGTAGGTTATCTTTGTCTATCATGATTTTCTAAATTTTCTTCCGCACAAGGGGTAGTTTGTTCACAATTATGAATTTCCCTTTTCAACTCCTTACTACAAAAGGGGTGGATTCTTCATTGGTCTCCCGACACTAGCGACCAATCATTCCACCTTTAATAAAGACGAGGACATCACAAAAGTCTCAGATATTAAACATTTACTAACAGTTTTGGAAAGAAATTCTTGAGATGGCAAGCACTAATGAACAACCCAACACTAGTGAGGTGGTGAAAACATTAGTTGAAGACTCTCGTGATGAATTGAAGACTCAAGTCGACACAGGATCCATCCAACTATCATGATGGGTTGATGAACAACATGTCATAGAGGTACTTGACTTTAGTGGCAAGTAGACACTCAAAGCTAACATGGGTCAGCCAAAGCCACAGACACAGGTGTTCCCTCTTGCAGACCATGTACGACTATGATCACCATACAACCTACAAGGTGAACAACTACATCATCATGGATGACACCCGCCAAGGGTACACTTGCATAAGAGTGTCACATCTGAGCTTCTACAGTAGGAGACATCTATGACATGCACAATTACTCCATAGAACAGCCAATCAGATGATCAGGAAGAAAAATTGAGTGAAGAATCTGAAGTCATTCTTCATCAATGTAGAAGGCCAAAATATACAAAAGGTCAGAAGCTACAATTCAAGTGTAGAATAAGAGGTAGTATAAAGTCAATCACACAAAATTCCCTCTAGTGCCACCTTGGAAGTGTCCTCGAGTTCCAGGACCATGCAGGTACCCACCTTATCCAACTTTGATTAAAGCATCGATAGACATAGTCTGCTCAAAGATTCAACATGCTTTTGATCATCATTATGACATAAATCATGCAGAAATTGGGAGGTCTAGAGAAATCTACACCTTCAAAGGTCACGACCAGAAGATCATAAAGCTTAATTGCCAAAACATGACAAATGGAGATGCATTTTCAAAAGTAATTATTTCTCCCACAGTCGTCAAATAGGATATACCAACAAAGAAACCAAAAGAAGGTTCACACTCTTAGGGGTCTCTCTCAGTAAGGCTCTCTAATTAGACAAGCATCATGTGAACTTTCCAGCCATAAAGGTGCCTCATAATCCTCTACCAAATAGATACAATCCCAATCTTCACTATGATTATCACCACATCTGGGGGCACAAAATGGAATCATGCATAGCCCTCAAGCATAACATACAAGACCTAATTGATGCAGGTTTGGCCCAAGTGGATGTCCTAATAGGTGAGGTCACCCCAGCACACGTCGCAGAAGGGCCACATGAAACCACATAATTGATTGACTATTCTCAATTTAGAGCACAATGGGAACACACCAGTCGATGTAGTCACAAATTTGATTAAGAATTCACTCAAGCCAAAGCTCTACCAAAGCCACCTAGACACACAATTTTCACGAGTCCCAAAGAATCCAAGGATCATGAAGGATATATCCAACCATTTTTTTTCTTTTAAAACATCAAAATAAAAAAAGCAAAAGATTTCAAAAAAAAAACAAAATTTTCAAAATGAAAAAAGTTTTCAAAACCAAAATAAAAAATATAGTTAATCCACTTAAGTGCTTGGATGAATCCCTCTATGCACCTAGAAGTGCAAGGGTTAAAGTAGAACCATAGGGCTAAGGATGGAAGGAGCACAGTCATTATCTCAAGGCCCCGATGGTTTGCAAACCTAATCTCACCCATAACAATCACTCAATCGGTAAGATAATCTAAATCTACAATTGCATGATGACTCCATATCTCAAAATCAACAAGTGGTCTCTTTTAAGTCTTCTTAAGTTGAGCACCCTAGAGGAAAGTTGGAATAGACCTACAGAGTCAGGATAACCTAAAAACAAATTTAGGGACCATTCCCTACATGAACTTTGATGTTTAAATATGACAACAACACTACTAATGGGGCTCAATAAAGACAAGTGGATTGGATGATAAGGATATTTGGATCCCTTTTGGCAGTGTCCATGTCTCACCATTTTCCATCATGATCTAGCCTAGGGACCACAAATGGGGATCCTTCCCTAGGAAACTCTCATTAATCAGCCATTCAAGTCCCATCCTAAGGCTACCAGCATCAATATCGACAACTTCAAAGAATAATTGAACATACATCAAATGTGAAGCCCAAAGGGAACCCAAATTTGGACATATGCTTGTGGTGAATTGCTTATTAAGCATGAAATCCAAAACTAGTGGAGTCTAAAACTCCCATCCTAACATTCTAAGCATCAATACCCATGGACTGAAATGCAAAATGATCAAATGCAAAAATCTAAGTACAAAGGACATCTAACAATGTAGATACATCCTGGTGACACACTACATACACCAAGAAGTGTCAAGAATAGAGACCATAGGGGTGTCTCTGACACCTGGCGCCTTAACCCAACTGGGAAGGGAATTGTTGCTTACATGCTCACTACATGGCACAACTTGAATCGTAGAAGCATGAAATCAACATCCAGTGGAGCATCAAATACACCATAAAAAAACCTTCTCCTAGTGGTACATCTGGATATGATCATCCTGAGGGAGGAACCAACCAATTCATAGAAGACATTGGGCAAGCTTAAATATGCTTGGGGTCTCAAATCACCTTAAAGTCTAGTACTGATAAGTGAAAAGTAAGGTGAGAAGGGCACTTTTCATTCACCATCAAATAAACTACAATGATCATGTGAACACTACTCACATATCATGATAGACCCCCTGACTACCATGGGTTACCACCAACTCGTCAAAGGGTCTAGATTGTTTGAATGTTGACCATTGCCCTAATTCTAAAAGAGAAAACAACAAAAACCTTCAAGGGTCAAATACTAACATCTTCCATGGTTATTAGCAACATAACAATCCACAAACCATGGTATGTTAAATAAAAAATTGAATAAAAGATCATCCTCAAAAATGGCTAACATGATCACATTAATGCCAAAAGAAGAATTCAAAACCATTGGCATAAAATAATGGGAAAAATGCTACCCCCATAATCCAAATTATGATGATCCCTTGACTTGACAAAGACTAATCAAGAAGGGAAATCTTATATGCTAGTGGCCCACTTTGCATCAGCATCACAAATCACTCCGACATCAAGAAGGCCTCCTTCAATAATCATGACATATCCCCACTAGTAGAGTCCATCAAGGAACCATTGGAAGAAGATTGCAGACATTAAAGACGGGGTGAACTATTAGTACAGAGAAAAAGTTTGACTCAAATCTAGCTCCAGCAATGCTTGCATACATCTTTAGAGAAAGCGTTAGACAAGGCGCATCATCTCCCGAGATATTGAGAAACTTGCCTAATCTCTAAGACAGACCTACAACCCATGAACAAGGGTTACCTCTTATCAATTAGCATGGCCTCACATTTCATGCTCTTCACACAATAGCTATGAAATTAACGAAGCACTTCTGGTCCGAGCCCTTGTAGAAGGACAATCTGGATACAATGAGCTTAGGTTTCCTCAGGACACTTCTCTTGAAGTAGAGAAAATGTGATACAACATCTACTAATGACATCCATAGAGTAGCTTCAAGACTCTACCTTCCAATCAAGATGCACCAATAAGTTTGCATAGGCCCACTGGAGACCTATCAGAAACACATGATCAAGGTCACATCACCAAAACAGGTTGAGTGATGTGTTGGGCATTCATTCCATATTGTTACCATCATAACCTCTTTTGCAATGGAATTTCTTACCTTCAGAACAGTTGAAGCTGAGGAGTTCAAAATTCTAAGAACTTGCATGAAACTTCATAGATAAAATATGACCCAGAGTCATCGACCATGTTATTAGTGGAAACGTACCGACTTGATCTTTTGCCTTAATTTAAAAGTCCTAGACTCTTCGAGGAATCCTCAATCATGACCACTTATTTAGAAGGTCACTTCCAATCTTTTTGGGTCCTGGACTATGACCTAAAACTGGACCAATCACGTAACTTCCAATCTCTTTTGGGTCTTGGATCAATCACACTTCCAAATATCTTTTGGGTCCTGGAGCATGGCATAAAATTGGACCAAATATATATCTTCAATCTCTTTTGGGTGATGTACTATGACCTAAAACTAGACCAAACACATATCTTCCTATCTTTTGGGTCCTGGACCATAACCTAAAATTGGACCATCATGAACCTAATTTCTAATCACTTTTTGGTCTTGTACTATGACCTAAAACTAGACTAAACAGGTTCCGTACATTATAAAGTTCTTTGCAATCCTAGATCATGACCTAAAAAATCAAAACAAACCATGATCACATTTCCAATCTCCATTGGGTCGTGGACCATTACCTAAAATTAGACCAATCATGTGCTTTATCTGCTAATATCTTTTAGACCCCGGACTAATACCTTAAACTATACCACAAGCCCTATCTTTAATAGCCATGTTTCCTTTCTAACCAAAAAGGCCTACGCTTAGGTAGGCACCTATACTTACTCCCTATTATTAGTAGGCACCCCTATTATCAAGTCCTATCTAGAATAGGCATTTTATTCCTAAAAGATTTATAGTCAGGTAGGCAACTACATGATCTAAGTGTTAAACCATGTAGGCACTCCCAAATTAATCTCTTGGTCACCCCCGAGGCCTACCTATCATCTAGATCCTGAATCTTTGAGTGTTGCCCATGCTACTCAAATTCAAAAGCTCATGATTTGGTCTGACCATAATACATTCATGCTTTCAATCCCTATCCTAACTAGATATATTCTTTTCTAAAATCCCTAAACTAAGTAGGCAACTTCCTTTGTTAAATCCCTACATTTAGTTAGGCATCTCCTCGGTCCTTATTCTGTATAGGCACTCCCAAGATGTATAACATGGTAGACATCCCTTTAAAATCCCTACATTCAGGTAGGCATCTCTCCCAACCCTATCCCTAATAGGCATTTCGTCTATTTTAATCCGTAAATCTAGTAGGCGCCTTTGCTAAAGCCCTCTCCTAAAAAGTCATTACCTCCCTTTAAGCCCGACATCTAGTAAGTATCTTTATCGAAGCCCTATATTGAATAGGCATTCCCTCCAGTTTAAGCCCTACAACTAGTAGGCACCTTTTCTAAAGCCCTATTCTAAATAGACATTACAACCCCTTTAAAAGCTCTACATTCATGCAAGCATATATTAAACCCCTATCCTGAATAGGCATTACCTCCCTTAATCCCTACATTGAGGTAGGCATCTCCCAAGCCCTATATTAAATAGGCATTTCCTCCAGTCTAAGCCATATATCCAGTAAGCACCTTTATCCAAGCCCTGTCTAGAATAGGCATTTCCTTCGGTCTAAGCCCTATGTCCAGTAGGCACCTTTATCTAAGCCCTATCTAGAATAGACATTTCCTCTTCTAAAAAGCCTACATCTAGTAGGTGACTTTGTCCAAATCCCTAAACTCAGATAGGCATTTACACTAAAACCCTATTTTTAATAGGCATACATCGACCAACTCAGAAAAATCTGATGTGACCTATCTTGAATAGGCATTCTTCATCAACCAAGTCATGTCCTAATTAGGCATCCATGTTCGAGCCCCACATTCAAGTAGGCACATCCTGCAAGCCCTATATTTGGGTAGGCACATCTGACATAATGCTACATTTGAGCGGTCGATCCTTGCAAAAGCCCTATGAATAGATTGGCACCACAATTAAAGCCCTACGTACAGTAGGAAAATATCTCTCTTGTCATGTTGAACCATCTTGTATTCAAAACATGCTCTAGCAAGCAGAGAATTCTTGGATACAGTCACTAGACATAAAGCCCACCTTAAATCTGGAAACTTGTTTGGTGCCCAACCTTATCTATCTTGAGCACTTTTTGGAAAACAAGAAAGGAACAAACAATTAATCAATACAATCATTGGTCATAAAGGTTGCCTTAAATCGATAAATTTGTCTAGAGCCCCATCTGATCAGTCTTATAAATCCAACAATCTTATAAATATAGGAAGATGCTCAAAGGATTAGACAAATTACTAGCACAGTCACTGGCCATGAAGGTTGCCATAAATTCATATACATGTATGATACCCAATTCATTCATCTTGAGCATGTCAATAGAGCATCCAAGGTGATGCTTTCGAAGGTCCTAACAAGCAATCTAGAACTCTTCAAATGGCTAGATGATGCTCTAATCATTGGACAAGTGATAGATACAGTCATTTGTCACAAAGCCCACCTTAGATCTTGAAATTTTATCTATTGGTCAACTTTATCTATCTTGAGCATTTTTTTAATTGGAAATGCTTTAAATCTGAATATTTATCTAATACTCCATTCTATGGTTCTGAATCATGACCCAGAACTAAACCAATCTTGTGCTCATATTTCCAAATCTTACAAGATCCAAGATCATGACCTAAGAATACACTAGTCATGTCCTGAAAAAATGAAGATTTTCAATTCCTACATCTGGTATGAGCTTTCATATGACCACATATGCTAGCATTTTCGTATCAAATGATCCCTTCTCAGTAGAGACTAAGTTCAGAAGTAGGTGAATCAAATCAGGTGAGAGATAGAAAGTCAGGGATAATCATTTGCCGACAATCTAGGGGACATATGATGAGCCAGTGGAGACTACCTTAATGTTAGAGGATCACCTGATCCCAGTCTCAACATTTTTAACATTCTTCCTACCGATTTAATCCTACAACATCATACATGCTCTAAGGATAATACAATAAACCAGCATAGTCAATGGCCATAAAGGTCATGTTATCTGGGATTTTTTCTGACACCCCAATGCTCAATCTTGAGCAATTAAACCCCTTATTCCACATAGGCAAACTCATTGATTTTACCTTTCTAGTGTCGTGGACCCTAATTCGCTGCACTACTCTACAAAAAAGGTTGTTAATAGGGAATTTGTCTGACACCCCAATGTTCAATCTTGAGTGGTTAAATCACTTACTCCACATAGGAAAACTCACTCGATTTGAGACACCTCATCACGCTAAACGAAATTACTCAAAACATAAAACACGATCAACTACTAATTAACCACATAGTCAGAAAAGTGGAATAATTAAAACTGATTTCAACAGGATAAACATGTTTTGAAACATTTGCACAAAGGTTCATATTTTCCATAAACTCATATACCATAACATGTATTTACATTTGTATCCAATGGCCTAAGCCACAACTTGTATATAAAAGAGATATTCCAGAAGTACATGCCATATATACAATCACTGACATATTGCCAAAAACGTGTGTCGATACAAGTTTATCATCGATGAAACATGTCCCATACTTGAACTTGAGAGTATAGGGACGACAATAGGTTTCTACTTGTAACAACTACAACTATCCAACCTTCTATGTCTATTGATCACCAGGATGCCCCTCTTCTATAGTGCGATCTCGACCACATTGTTAGCGACCACCTAAAAAGATGTGGTGACCCACGAGTGAGACACATGTCCCAGTGAGAGATATAACTCTCTCCAACATATATTGATTACAACATATTGTTTAACAATAAATAGATTGAGCAGATTGAAGTATTTGATAAGAAAATGAGTTGATTGAACAATTTTAACATATTAAGAAAGTTAAATAGATAAGCATAGCAACAAGTATAATTACTCATATTTCATAAGATTTCATCATATAAGAACTATATAGTATAAAAAAATGGCTAGGCTAATCAACCAATGTGAAACGTAATCAACCCCATCAAATATGCTACATGGCTTGTATTACCTCTTTTATTATTCCATGAGGAATTTGAGTCGTACCATCCAAATCCAATTGACCACTACTAAGTTGAAATTAGTTCCATACTAGATCTATGGAAGAATCAGACTCCATAATCTCACCAAAAACTTCAGTCAGTACAAGAGACAATGTAAAGACATAACAATCAACTGCCAAAAGTGACATGTAGTCAAGATGAAAATAACTAGCCTACCTTGGTACATGTCATGGAGCTAGAGAACATGTCGCACGTGCCCATTCTACCTGAGGCATTCTACAATTATACCCACTGATGCCTTTCACATATCACAATATTCAAGGCATGACCGTATCCGTCCTCCATACCCTTTAAGTAAGGATGTCAAGGATATACACGGTCTCTAACACCCCCACATACTAAACAATATGTGCTCTAATTTCCCTTAGGAATACTGGTTTCACCATCTAGCAAATTCTGACACTGAAGATGGTTCTATGGCACAAGGCACTACATGATTAGGGTTTCACTTGATTGTTTATTGCCAATTGGGTAAATTAAGGTTGCATCATACAAGTGGACATACAAACCCTAATTAATTTCTAAAAAGTGCATAAGTATAACAACTCCAGAAGATATAAAACATTTGAGATACAAAACTTAACCAAAATTACCACATGGTACTATTTCATTGCCATTCGTGAGACTACACTAGTCATCATACCACCATAGGATTCAAATCCCTATCACATTGTCCCATGGTTCCAATTGTTATGATATTATGAAGAGGATTACACCTCCATTAGGGCTCAACCATGTCTAAGGTCATTAAGACCATCCTATCATACCTTGTAAGATTAGTATTATCTTCTCATGCCTTATAACATGGATCAACAGCCTATCACCAAACATGTGACATATGAGTGTAATATAAAAAGGAAATATGATATTCATGTAGCAGCATATTAAGGTTTCAAAAACAATAAGAGAGAATTCCATTATCATTTAATCATTTAAGAGGGATGATTACAATCTATCACCATCACTTAGTTACCTTAGGGTTAGGTGTAACAAGCTTTATCACATTAAAGTTACACATACAATGTCATAGATTGGATCTTTATCTCTTTCCCATTATGTATATTTGAATCCTACCTTGCTTAATGTTCTTGTTTTACCTTTAATTTTATGACTGAATATTATTCAATGCATAATTTATAACTATTACATGCAATTGATACCTTGGTGATATTCAATTTGACTCAAATATAGTTTTCAATCATATCACAACTCACCACCTTTCCCTTGAATTTTATTATATCCTTGTGAAATTTTGTAATCTAATCTTAGTCCCATGTCATAGAAACCCTTCTCAAATTTACAAAGAGCCTGATTTTGCTCAATTCTGAAAGGAGGAGGAAGTTATGCTAATTTGAAATCACACAGTTTTAACCTTGCTTAAGTTCTTTAAATTGAATTTAGAGCATGATGGGGCCAATTATGGACGCATCCCATTTCGGCCCTCCCACTTTTCTTGTCTATACTACTTTTTTGTAATCGACCAATCGCATGCCCTAATCCTTGAGTTATATGATTTCAGCCCTTGGATCCCTTCAGTCACGGATCAGACTCTGATCTGATGGCCAAGGCAGCTTCCTCTAGGTCTGTACCATGGCCAGTGGCCATGGCACCAATCCCCCTACCTACTACCTCTTTTTTGCCACCCCACCTCCAGATCCTTTCCTCTTCTTTGACACAACAGGGCATATTGACACAGAAAATAATTCATCTCTGTTAGGGGGGATTGAAGATGATCCAAAGGGCCCCTTTTCATAAATCAACCCCCATCTTAACCTATAAAACTCATCACCTGATATTTTTCCCTCTTTTTCTTAGCCATTCGGGTTCCCTAGATCCGCTGTTCCATTTTCTTCTCCCACCTTCTCCTTGTGGCGCCACCTCCTATCCATTTTGGGTTTTTCCTCCACACGTTGTATTAGATTTTTCTAATGTTTCCATCTGGTTTGTGGGCTCGGTGCAAGCTTGGGCGGCCATTTCCCCTTCCTTTACAGGCTCAGAAGTCACTGCAAAAAACCCTCTCTGGTAGGCAGTGCTGCCGCGGCCACTGGGCATTGGCTCAAGATGAGCCTGTGAAGGGGAGGATAGGCAAGTTGTTGGATCAGCACCTCGGTCAAACATCTAACCAGATCGGCATCGCATATCCAAGACACTCACTCACCTCTGTCCCTGGGGTCATGGACTGTCGAACAAATACGAGTGGTTTGGTAGCAAATTCAGGCGATCCAGGGTGATGGTGGGTGGTCACGAGTTGGTAGCAGGCACCCTATGGTGATGGGTGGCGATTGACAGCTGCCAGGTCACCCAGATCTCAGCTTTATGGCCCAGTTCGGCCCAAATAAAGGTAAAACCTCCCAAAACCCCTAAGCAAGGGTGTTTAATCAAACCTCCATATCTCTTAGCTCTTTTATCCAAATCTAGTGATGTTAGATACCATTTTGATCAGAAAAATGTCACATGTCTAATGATGCCAATATCTATTTCTAATTTCACACATTTAGTCCCTAAATTGGTGGAAAATGGTGTCTTTGTGATCTCATGCTTATTAATCAACCCTAAACATGTACCACTTGTATGTTTAATGATCTTGGACCTTATATTCATTCAAATAAATGAACTCTACCCGTCTCTTACTATGATTGACATCTTGGACCATTTATATGATCCCTAATGCCTTCTTGATATTTTATGACCTAATGATGGTCCTTTTAGGTATTTATATGTTACAACTTGCTCATATATGTGTCTTTGGCGTAATCTATCTTTACGGAATGATTGTAATTCAAAATTAGTAAACTAACTTGAGATTTGTACTCTATTGGATTGATACCTCATGTTAATACTCTAAGTTTACTGTGTATGTTCCCAAGTACTAATTTTTGTTCTCAAACATGTACCTTATGACTTAGCTTGCCATGATGTAATGTAGAATGATAACTAATTTGTTTTACATGATCCTCTATCCTGGAATCAATAAACATTGTTGTGTTTGATACCTCATTTATATAAAGATTATGACCTTCTCCTATGCTTGACTCATTACACAACCTTGTAAACTGAGGTGCTCTTTTGACTACATGTAACACCTAGTGTCATCTAAATGCATATGTTGATTTTTGGGCTCTAACCTTGCTAAGAACATGATCTAATGCTATACATGATATCTTAATGAGTTCATGCTATTTCTCTATATACTAACTTGATCTACATAGTGTTTCTATGACTAGGAAATGTATAATATTGCATGAATGGACCTAGTATGATTAGTATTATCATGCATGATTTAATCATGATGATAACTTAAATGTCATGCTTCTCTCACTCCTAAATCAGACTTTATCTTCATCTAGTATTACTCATAATGTGGATGGTTCCCCTACATCTAGGGCTTAATGTTGATACTTGTGCTATGTTGGATAATTTCATGCAAGTTTGGAACCTTGGAACTATATTTGAACTAAGTGAAACCTAGATCTATGGAAATATCTACATGACTCATATAATGTTTATCTTATCAAACTTTTGTGATCTAAGACTCTATCATTGATCTTTTGTATCATAGTTCCACTTGGGCTAGACCAACTCTAGAGATCTTATCATAACTTGTACTCTACTCGCAAGGTACGCTTAATCTCTTAACCCTACTATGGTATTGGATTGTTTATATGTATGCTCATATGAATGCTTGGCTAGATAATTACTTGTTTGAGCTACTTGTTCCCTATTATTAGTATGTTTGTATTGCTTGAATATTTTGAACAAACCTCAAACATAATTGAACTTGTCCACTATACAAACCTTGTGTACCTGACTGCATTCTTGGGGTAAGAGCACAAGGGATGTTGAAAATAGGGTTATCTCATGGACTTAGGTCTTGAGGTCCCTCACATATAAAAAGGGGTTGGCTAATGTTGAGCACCCCTATGGACCCTTCCTTTGAGGAAGTTGGTCAATGGCCATAATATGTTGTTAAGTATAATGGAAATACACTTCAAATATTTTTGCATAAAATAATGTTGTTAATCATTCTCGCCTTGTTTCATCTTCTTGCTTATATGATGTTTCTAGCCAAGCAAATTTATACTACTCTTAATATGTGGTTACATGGTTTTCATAGTGTACTTCATGTGTTAGCATTAATATGTTTTGTCTATTGAATTTGTAGTTGCCAAATGAAGATTCGCTGCACTCAAGACTCTAAGCTCTGAAATGAAATACAAATGGGTATACTCGAATATGGAAATGGATACATGCTTCTTTCTCCCTCTTTAGTATCTTGTTATATCATGTTGTTACTACTTTTACATATATATTGTGTCACCAATACATTTATTACCCTAAGTCCACTCTCCTAATGGCTACACAGCCAAAGGCAAGTGGACTTGGGCATCAATCGCTAGAATGGATTGAATATTTCACACGGGAAATATATATATGTAAATCAATAACAACAAGACTAAAGAGATAACAAGATACTAAACATGGATATAACAGATATGTACCCATTTATAGATTCAAGTATTCCCATTTGTATTTCATTTCAGATCTGAGAGTCTCGAGTGTTGTCGATCTTCATTTGGCAACTAAAAATTTGATAAACACAAAATATTAATGCTAAAGCATTAAGTACGCTATGAAAACATGTAATCATAGTTTAAGAGTAATATAAATGTTTCTTGTCTAGAAACATCATAAGAAACCAGAACTAGAATAGGGCAAGAACACTTAATGACTTTCATTTATGCAAAGCATGTAATTTTTCTTTATCCATTATATCAACTGTAGGACTTTTAGACTAACTTCTCATGGAGGATTCTATAAGGGTTCTCAATGTTAGATACCTAAACCCTAAGGGGCCTCAAGGTCATGTCCAAGAGGTAACCCTTCTATCATAATGATCTGCCTTATCAAGACGCCAGTCTTGGTGTCTTTACCCCAAAACTTCAGGCAGGTGCAATAGGGTATATAATGGATTTATCTAAATTATGTTTAAGGTTTGTCAATATTGTACAATCAACATGAAATTAGTATTCATAGGGAACAATAGCTCAAACAGGTATTTATCTAACCAAGCATTTGTACAAGCATACATACAAACAAGCCAATACCATAGTAGGGTCAAGAGAGTAAGTGTACCTAATGAGTAGAGTATAATATTAAGAATTCTTGAGTAAAATCCTAGAGATTATCCAAACCAAGGGTACCTCACAAGGAAAAGATATAGCATGGTGTCTTAGATCCAAAGGGTTTCATGATTTGAACATGCAACATGTCATGTTCAAGATCACTTCTAAAGTTCCCATCATGCATGTACCAACTCAACATAGCATAGATATCAACATCAAGGTCTAGGCCTAGGCAAACGATACGCATCTTGAGTAATATTAAATGAAGACAAAATCTGATTTGGAAAATAGTGGAAGCATAAGATTTGGATTATTATCAACATTCAAGATCATGGTTAAGTCATATTGGATCAATTCCATGCAACATGGTCATATTTCTAAGCCATAGAAGCATTAGGGGCATATGATAGATCATGTTGGCTTTCAATGCTATAAGATATAGATTCTACCAATTTGGATAAGATAATGCATAGTTTTAGCTTAACAATCATATTTCATCATGTGGATACAATTAGTTCAACTTAGTCATTAATGCACATAATAGGGATTTGAGGTATCATATTTCCAGCATGGGTTATTTTAGTTTGAAATCTTAGCCCATTATGTAGCAAGACCTAGAAAAGGTCACTATTTTCAAAACATAAGTATTAGATGGTTACAAACTGAGCCAAAATCCCCAACTTGATCAAGTTATATTAAGCATACATTTAAGAAGTCACCTTTTGGGTCAAGAATGAGCATTGAGGTCAAAGTACACATTAGGGTTCATTTAAAAGGCCCAAGAGCATATAATAGTAAAGATAGTCAAACTTCATTGATTTAATGGATATGAAAGCCTAGAGGCCATTAATGATCATAGAGTGCATGATTGAGATTGGTTAATAATCAAAATATCACAAAGGCTTCATTTTTACAAAATCAAGGACAGAACATGTAAAACTAGTAGGAGACATTAGCATCAAGAGGAAGGTGACATTTGTTTGATCAAAATGATATGTTACTCATGGTATTTGGTTAAACTATTGAAGAGTTGTGAGGGTTTGGAGTTTAACCCAAGAAAAAGGGATTACAAGAGGGTTTTACCCTTAAGTGGGCCAAACTCACGGCAAGTAAGAGGCCAACCCACGTAGGTGTTGGCACGCAGCGTTGCCTGACTGTGATGCAGACTTCTAGATTTAGGGAGCGGGTTGGGGCATCAATCAATGATTGGGAGAGAGGTTTGACGCTATGCACTGGTGGTGGTGTTGGTGTGGTGAGGCATCACGCAGGCTGATAGTGTGGGCCCAACGAGCTCACATGTCACGTCGCAAGAGGGTGAGGTTCATGTGGGGTTTGCATCTAAGAGGGGAGATAGAATGATAGAGAGAGAGAGAGGATGAGTGTGTGAGGTGGTGCATGCCTGAGCCAACATGGTGCATCACGGTTGTCAGCCTGACGCTAACGTGGCAAGGAGCGACAGGGAGGTCGGAAGGGTGTGCAGTGAAAGAGGAAAAGTGAGGAGTGGGAGAGATGGCTCAGTGGCATGTGATCTGGGCCTTAGCAGCTAACCCAAATGCCTCCTGAGTCATCCCTAGCCTTGACTTAAGGTTTTCCGTTCATAGAAGGCAGCAGAAGAGGCCACAGGGGGAGGTCAAGGGTGTGACACCGCTTTTGCACAAAATAAGAGGGCCAAGTAGAGATGAAGGTGAGGTTGGGATCTTAAATAGAGGAGGAGGGAATCATGAGAGGTGCCCTAGGGTTAGCAGTGGTGCCATGCCATTGGTGGGTGAAAAGGGGATGCAAAGCACCTCACTCGCCTCGACCAGGGGCGGCTAGAGTATCATTAGCTGAGGGAGGGAGTCTTGTGGTCGAAAGTGAGGCTGGGGTACACTCCTTCGATGTGTCTTATGTTGTTGGGGTGGATTTTCTAGTCACATGCTCCCTTCCATGGTGGGAGAACATATGAGGATCATCAGTCATAGGATCCCAGTCACGACCTGTGGCCGCCCCCCATCCAACATTCTAGCCAGACCCCGTTCACCTGGCAGAGCCATGCGTAAGAGAGTCAGGGAGGAGCGGCATGAAAGAAAGAGAGAGAAAGATAGGTGGGGCAGGTACCAGTGGTCCCCACATGAGCACCCTCGACTAAGCTAGGCCTGGACGGCCCATGATCTAAGAGACAAAATGGGGCAAAAACCAGTGATAAGCAAGGGTTTGAGAGCTAGGTTTTCACCTGGCCATAACTCGTTCATCCAAGCTCCAAATTGGGAAAAACAATATGCATTGAGATTGTGAGAGAAAACTCTCCAATATGGGAACAAGAATAGAGCCCAAGAGTCCACATGGATATGATCAAATTTCAAGAATAAGGTGGTGATGTATGATATAGTTGAAATCTATATTAGGGTCAAACTGAGTGTCATCTAGGCATCAATTGCACTCAGTAGTTATCAATTATGTGTCAAATCATATTCAATCATGAAATTGAAGGTAAGTCAAGAACATTGAACAAGGTAGAGTTTAGAGTTACATAATGGAGAAGAGAGAAAGATCCAGTCTATCACATCCACCCCATCTTAAAAGAAATTTGTCCCCAAAATTAAAACAAGTCATCAATCAAGATTGAGTTCTTCCATTAAACATCAAGATCGTCGTAGTATTCATGTAGGGTATCATCCCCCAATTACAATATCCATCTCATTCAAAAATCAAGCAATCAAGCATCATGGTCAACACATAATCACGTTGATCATCAAATTGGGGAAAACATTGCATGGATCACAAATTTGGAGAGATTATCCTACATGTCACAATTTGGAGAGATCACTTTTTTAGGTCAATCGAATCGAGTTCTTAAAGTAAGAGTACATCATAACTTTTATTCCCAACATTTAGGTTCATATCTTTCACATTGGCCTAGGTGGGGTTATACATCGATGATCAAGAATTCATATTTCCACAATTCGAGATATTCATCATATTTCAACATTATGATTTCGTGCTCAAAATCAATGTAAGGTCCCACCCTAGTCCACATGGAGATGGCCCTTAAGTCATAAATCAAGTGAATCAACATAGTCATAATTTCAAAATTTTGGGATTTGGGAACATGAAAGTCATCAATCATATATAGAGGGTGATCTCAAGGTCAAAATAAGGGGATCATATGAGGCAAGTCAATATCAATATCGTTAATTATGAGTCATGATTTCATTATTCAATATCCAGAGTCAAGGTTTGGACACCCAAGTCATGGTTACAACCTTTTGAAGCTAGGGTTTATATGCCTATTTAGACCTTAGGGGTGATCATTCATCCATACACAACAATTGAGCAACAATTAGACAACAATTCATGCATCTTTCAACATTTCATGGTATCAATATCGAGTTCATTTTTATGGTATTAATGGTCGATGAATGATCTAGGCCTAGGTGTTTCCAAGAACCAACCACCAGTTGTAGTCGAAACATCATATTTCAAGATCATTATTAAATCAAGCTTTGAGATTGAGTATGAATACAATTATATGTCTGACCTACTAGAGACTTAGGTCAAGAAATCACAATTGGGTGGAAGGGGTTACCTTTCCAAACTCTAAATAATCAACAAGATGAAAATATAAAGGCAGTCATAATAGGGATGTGACCTAGATTAGGGGATTCATAAGTCAGTTGTTACCCTAATCTAGGACATTAATACATACTAGTCGTGAGTCATGAAGTGTACCCAAATAGGGCGAGTATCAACTATCAAATATTATTTTACGAGGTTATAAGTCAGACATCAAGATCATTAGTAGGGCAACCATATCTTGATATTTTGTGAATTCAAGTTCATAATAGAATCCCCTTCCTTTCAAGATCAATGTAAGGTTATATTTCGGAAATTGAGAAGTCAAATTGAGAACTCAAGAGTTTTGAGCATAGAAGTGCAAGATTCAAGTCTAGGTCCATTGTATCATTCAAATTGGGTCTACAAAGAGGATTAAAAGTCAATAAGGGGGGTTCATCTTATAGAAAGTATTTCCATTAAGATCTAGGGTTCCAAAGATATGGTCGTCTTGAAGCATGATCATGGTAAATTTCAAATAGGGAATGGTTTACTTAACTATGTTTGAGGCTTATCCAACAATATAGAAACACAGTTTAGTCAATAGGGACCTCAGCAAAAATGAGGTGTAAAACATGAGTTCCACCTTATCTCACCATATTAGCAATTAACCTCTAACATGGGAAGCACTTAAATCTGATATGGTAACATTGAGTTTCCATAAACTAAGCACATGAGTATAACACTTCCAAGGGTACTTTCTTATACAAAATAGGTTTTTCATTTAAGATCAACTTTTAGGATTTTAGATAAGTTTTATTTTTCCCATGTATAAGCTACCCATAATCTAGATGTCATGTGATATAGTCAATAGAGAAGAATCACATGAGGAGATAAGAAGACTAGCTAGTCATCATCTACTTGGGTGGCTTAGGTGGTCCCTAAAGAAGAGATGAGATGCTAGAAGACTATCTAAACTTCAAGGAAAGGATTTTAATCCTCTATGGGTTCTTAAGGTGTGTTATTCCTTAAACATATATAGAGTCATATGTGTTTTTCTCTGATACCATTTGTCACGGATCTGTTTATTACCCTAGGTCCACACTCCTAATGGCTACATAGACAAAGGTTAGTGGACCTGGGCATCCGTCCCTAGAATGGATCGAATATTTCACACAGGGAATATATATGTAAAGAAATAACAATAAGACTAAAGAGATAACAAGATACTAAACATAGAGATAAGAGATGTGTACCCATTTCTAGATTCAAGTATTCCCATTTGTATTGCATTTCAGATCTGAGAGTCTTGAGTGTTGCAGATCTTCATTTGGCAACTAAAATTTTGATAAACACAAAATATTCGTTTTAAAGCATTAAGCTCACTATGAAAATGTGTAACCACAGTTTAGGAGTAATGTAAATGTTGCTTGTCTAGAAACATCATAAGAATCAAGAACTAGAACAAGGCAAGAACACTTAATGACTTTCATTCATGCAAAGCTTGTTTTAGATTTCTTTATCCATTATATCAACCGTAGGCCTTTTAGACTAACTTCTCATGGAAGAGTCTATAAGGGTACTTAACATTAGCTACCCAATCTGTAAGGGGCCTCAAGGTCATTACCAATAGGTAACCCTTATATCATAATGGTTTGCCTTATCAAGTAAGACGTCTGTCCTGGTGTCCTTACCCCAAAACTTCAGGCAGGTGCACCAGGGTATATAATGGATTTTTCTAAATTATGATCAAGATTCCAACATAGTATAATCAACATGAAAGTAGTATTCATAGGGATTGATATCTCAAACAAGTATTTATCTAATCAAGCATTCGTACGAGTATACATACAAACAAGCCAATACCATAGTAGGGTCAAGAGAGTAAGTGTACATGATGAGTAGAGTACAAGATTAAGAATTCTTGAGTAAGATCCTAGATATTATCCAAACCAAGGGTACCTTACAAGGAAAATATATAGCATGGTGTCTTAGATACAAAGGGTTTGATAATCTAAACATGAAACATGTCATGTTCAAGATCACTTCTGAAGTTTGCATCATGCATGTACCAACTCAATATAGCATAGCTATCAACATTAAGGTATAGGTCTAGGCAAACCGTACACATCCTGAGTAATATTAAATGAAGACACTCTAATTCAGAAAATAGTGTAAGCATAAGATTTGGATTATTATCAACATTCAAGATCATGATTAAGTCATACTAGATCAATTCCATGTAATAGGGTCATATTCTAAGTCATAGAAACAGTAGGGGCATATGATAGATCATGTTGGCTTTTAATGCTATAAGATATAGATTCTACCAATGTAGACAAGATAATGCATGGTTTTAGTTTAACAATCATATTTCATCATATGGATACAACTATATCAACTTATTCATTTAATACACATAATAGGAACTTGAGGTACCATATTTCCAACATGGGTTATTTTAGCATGAAATCTTAGACCATTATGTAGCAAGACCTAGTAAAGGTCACTGATTTCAAAACATAAGTATTAGATGGTAACAAACTAAGACAAAGTCTACGACTTGATCAACTTATATCAAGCATACATTTAAGAAGTCACATTTTGGGTCAAGAATGAGCATTTAGGTCAAAGTAGATATTAGGGTTCATTTTAAAAGCCCAACAACATATAATAGTAAGATACTGAAACTTCATTGATTTAATGGATATGAAAGCCTAAAGGCAAGTAATGATCATAGAGTGCATGATTGAGATTGGTTATCAAGCATGATATCAAAAAGGCTTCATTTTTACCAAATTAGGGACAAAACATGTAAAACTAGTAGGATACATTCATATAAAGAGCAAGGTGACATTTTTCTAATTGAAATGATATGTTACATCATTGAATTTGGTTAAACTATTGAAGAGTTATGAGGGTTTGGAGTTTAACCTGAGACAAAAGGGATTACAAGAGGGTTTTACCCTTAAGTGGGCCAAACTTGCGGCAAGAAAGAGGTCAGCCCGTGTGGGTGCTAGTGTGAAGCATTGCCTGACTGCTATGCTTGACTTCTAGAGTTGAGGAGTAGGTCGGGGCATAGGTCAGTGATTGGGAGTGAGGACGTGACGTTGTGCACCAATGGTGGTGTTGGCGTGGCGAGGTGACACGCATGTCAATAGCTTCGGCCCAATGAGCTCGCATGTCACATCATGAGAGGGTGAGGTTCTTATGGGGTTCGCATTTAAGCAAAGAGAGGGAGAGATAGAGGATGAGTGTGTGAGGTGGTACGGGCCCAAGACAACATGGCATGTCGTGGTTGGCCGACTGACGCTTGTGTGGTAGGGAGTGAGAGGGAGGTCGAAAGGGCATGCGGTGAGAGAGGGAGAGTGAGGGGAAGGAAAGATGGCTCAGAGGCGTGTGATATGGGCCCTTGGGTGCTAATCCAATGCCTCCTAATTCATCCCTTACCCTGACTTAGGGTTTTCTATTCATAGAAGGCAACGAAAGAGGCAGAAAGAGGAGGTCGAGCGCACAGCAGTGCTTCTGCATGAAATAGGAGGGCCAAGCATAGATGAAGGTGAGGCTGGGAGCTTAAATAGAGGAGGAGGGAAGTGTGAGAGGTGCCCTAGGGTTAGCTGTCGAACCATGCCATTGGTAGGTGAAAAGGAGGTGCAAAGCACCTCACTCGCCTCGACCACGGGTGGCTAGAGTATCATTGGCAGAGGGAGTGAGTCTTATGGACAAAAGTGAGGTTGGGTACACTCCCTCGGTGTGTCTTGCAACCCAATCACGATGAGGTTTAGGTCACATACTCCCTTCCATGGTGGGAGAACAAATGAGGAGCATCAGTCGTAGGATCCCAATCACGATCTGTGGGTGCCCCCATCCAACGGTCTAGACAGACCTGGTTCACCTGGTAGATCGCGCGCAAGAGAGTCGGGGAGGAGTGGGAGGAAAGAAAGAGAGGGGAAGAGAGGTGGGGAGGGGACCAATGGGCCCCACATGAGCACCCCCAACTGAGCCAGGCTCGGCTGGCCCACGAGCCAAGAGACAAAAAGGGGGCAAAGCCAGTGATAAGCAAGGGTTTGAGAGCTAGGTTTTCAACTGACCATAACTCGTTCATTCAAGCTCCGAATTGGGAAAAACAAGATGTGTTGAGATCGTGAGAGAAAACTCTACAATATGAAACAAGAATAGAACCCAAGAGTCCACATGGATATGATCAAATTTCAAGAAAAGGTGGTGATGTATGATGTATTCGAAAGCTATATTAGGGTCAAACTGAGTGTCCTACGGGCATCAATTGCACTCAGTAGTTATCAATTATGTGTCAAATCATATTCAATCATAAAATTGAAGGTAATTCAAGAACATTGAACAAGGTAGAGTTTAGAATTACATAATGGAGAAGAGAGAAAGGTCCAATCTATCACATATTTCCTGTGTGAAATACTTGTGTCATTCTAGGGACGGGCACCCTGGTCTACTCTCCTTTGGCTGTATAGCCATTAGGAGTGTGGACTAAGGGTAACAAACAATTCCATGAGATCCACTTATTATGGTGATTTATCAAATATAGTCATACGAGGGAAAATGTAAGACTACGGTATAAAGGCATTGATCAATTGAGTTTACATTATTAGAACCAACACATTATACTATAGACTTTATTCTAAACCATTGGATATTGAAGCATCCAATCACAACAATTGGATCATGTTAAACATTTCAAAACTATTACTTGATATGTAGGTATAACCTTTAGATCATATAACCAAAGAAACCATCAATTTAGGGCTTAATTGAAACAACTCATGATAGCTAGTTACACCATCATGTGGTCACCTGAACCACCATCGTTTGTGACACATTATGTCACCATCAGCTGATGGGGTCAATACTATCATCATTGAACAACATCGGATGTTGAACTAAAAAAATTGCCATTGGTTCATGCAATCTTTAAGGAAATAAACCATTGATCATTGAGCTTCCTCAAAGAGTCTAGAACTGACCTAAGGTGTGACCATCATTTGACACCATTGGTCATCACCATAGATTTCCACAAAGACATCTCCATCAGTTCTAATATAAAGTCATCCATTGGTTCATGTGTAAAGTTGAGAATCAGCCTAAAAACACTAATTATAATCCATCGTTTGATAGGTACTTAAAACCATTAGTTGTCATGTAAACATGATCTAAGTATTCCTATACCTCAAGAAGGTCATGCACATAGTTTCATGTTCATCTAGGACTGGAAACTAAGCAAGAAACAATATTAAACTTGAAACCTTAAGCATACATAGCTTCTTTAAGCTTAGATTATCGTTTATAGCAATAACATGAGTAATAAATCTTGTAGTAAATAATAAAAGTGAATAGGTTTATAAAACATCCCTATAGGAAGAAGATCATAGTCCAAGAAGCAAGAAAACTCGAGCAAAGAAGGTGAAGAACCCTAGATTTAGGTCTGAATTTGGCCAAGTAAGCTTATCTTCCAAGAAAGGGAGTAAACCCTAGGAGAAGGGAAAAAGAAGATAAGTTCTTTGAGCATGGTTCCATCCAAGAAGAAGGTAGGAGGAAGAAGAACAGCAAAAGAAATGGATTAGATAAGGAGAAACTTACTAGTTTAGGTTAAGATCACCTAAAGGAAGCTTCACGAACCCTAGATGATGGTAGATCTGAACCCTAGATGCTCTCACAAGAAGGTTGGCTATCTTATTCTATCTAGGGCATGTGAAAGACTAATATCTAGAGAGGAGGGAAAAGATAAGAGTCCATAGGTTGCATTTGTAGGCTAAAAGATAGGTATCTAAAGCTTATGGTTAAAGAAAGATAGAAACTTGAGGTGTCCAAGCAGCTCGCCACGTGCCCATAGCCTAGAGATTCCATGGCCATGCAAGAAGTTGTTCCACTGCTAAAACCTTCTTAGACTTTGGTTATTAGCTGTCCAGGTTGACTCTCGACCTCCAAGCAAAGGAACCATCAGTTCTTTGGACCCTAGTCACTTAAGTGGTGAACCATTGGTTGACCATCTCTTATAAGTGAGCCACCAGTCCAAGTGAATCAGAACTAGAAAACCATTGACCTATTGCCATATAGGGATGGGCCATCAGTTGTCAACACATGTTGGTGACCTTCGGATGTCAACCAAATAGGGGAACCATTGTTGATGGCTCCTAAACATAGCTCATCCATGAAGGTGTAAATTGAAAGAAACACCTCCAAACCAAGGTTCAACTAAGAGCCCCATGACTCCACAAGATAAATCATGATAAGAATCCATCTAAGGAACATAATTAATGTAAAAATTGTAAGGAAAACCTCATATTTGGGTAAATTGCATAAAAGTCCCAAATGTGCATAAAATTGCATAACTTGCACAAATAGTGTCCAAATTGGACCGAATTTGAAATTAAGCTTTTCACATGATACCAAAACATATCACAAGGTTATATTAAGTTTCAAAGCACTCAATTATAGTAATTATGCATGTTCAACACTTTAAGTAGGGTTGGGATCTTACAGATAAAGGCCCCTAACAAGGATTTTACCCCCAAAATCCTACGCAAAGAGAGATGGGTACTTCCTACACATCTCATCCTCTAAATCCCACGTGGATTCCTCTGCACCACGGTGATGTCACAAAACCTTTAGTAACACTATATCTATCTTCTTCACCTTTTTCACCCTTCTATTTAGGATCAACACAGGACCCTCAACATACGAAACATCCTCATCTAACTCAATCTCTACTGGTTGGATTGTTTGCTCTATATTTGGATGACACTTCCTTAGCATAGATATATGAAAAACATTATGCAACCTATGAAATTATGGTGGTTGATCCAACTTGTATGCCACCTTTCCAACACGAGCTAAGATAGGGTATGGTACCATAAATCTAGGATCCAACTTACCCTTCTTCCTAAACCTCAGCACACCATTCCAAGGAGAAACCTTGAGATAGATTATGTCTCCCACTTGGAATTCTAACGGTCTATGACGGTTATCTGCATAAGATTGTTGTCTATCTTGGGCTTCCTTCAACTGTTGTTGTATCACCTTAATATGTTATATAGTTTGTTGTACAAGCTCAAGACTAAAGAGTTGATACTCACATGTCCCATACCAGCAAAGTGGGGACCGAAAACGTCTCGCATACATAGCCTCGTAAGGTTCCATATCAATGCTTCTCTGATGGATAGTGTTGTAAGCAAACTCCATCAGACTCAGATGTACATCCCAACTCCCAAGAAACTGCAACACACATACTCTCAAAAGATCTACTAAAGTTTGAATAGTCCTTTCAGATTGGTCATCTATCTATAGATGGAAAGCTATGTTGAACCTCTGTTGTGTTCCCGTTGCTAAATGTAGACATTCCCAAAATTGACTTATAAATTTTGGACCTCTATCAGAAAGTATAGCTACTGGAAGCCATGCAAACAGACTATCTCATCAACATATACATATGCCAACTTATCTATTATAAACGTCGTCTTGACTAGAAGGAAGTGAGATGACTTGGTCAATATGTCTACTATCAATCATATGGAATCATGACCTTTGTCTGTCCTAGGAAGACCTTTGTTAGTAATCTATACACAATCTCATTGAATTGTCCTTTTTTACGAACAACATGGGATCACCCCAAGGGGAAGTGCTTAATCTAATAAAACCCTTCTCTAACAGTTCCTGCAACTATTTCTTTAACACTTACATTTCTGTTGGTGCCATATTGTATGGTTACTGCGCTATAGGTTGTGTTCCAGGAACAAGATTGATCTCAAAATCAATCTCTCTAAGAGGGGGAACACTAGGAAACTCTTCAGGAAAACCATCCTTGAATTCATGTACCACTGGTACCTCCTAGATATTAGGGCCTCTTACCTTGGTATCCACAACATGTGCTAAGAAAGCCTCACATCCTTGTCTCATCAACCTTTATCCTATCATAGCTGACATTAAACACGAGGGAATAATCTTCTTATCACCTTGTAAGATCCATGAGATATCACCATCATAGAATTTCAACACCTTAGTACTACAGTTCAACACCACATTGTACTTTTCTAAGGTATCCATCCCTAGTATCACATCAAACCCATGCATGTCAAGTGGCAAAAGATCCACTTGAATGTTGTGTCTTGAGAAAGAAAGAACACAAGAGGAACACACCTCTCGCAACTCGACAAAAGTGACCAAAGGAGTTTGTATTCAAAGACTGTCAGATCTATGACTAATAGGTGAATAACAACTATCTATCACCTCTCTAGTGATAAAAGAGTGTGCCATACCCAGGTCAACTAGTACATATATGAAACAAGAAGCAAAAAAATTAGAATGAAATAACTCCATCTGACATGTCATGACACATGGATTGACCACTGCTTCTGGCTGGCTCATGGCATAGAACCTAGAGATTGTGTGTTGTTGTCCATGTCCATTATTAGCCTATCCATAGGATCTTGCCTATGACGTATGACCACATCCTCTGCCACCACCACTACTAAATTGTCAATGTTGCGAACCCTGTTGACTTTGCCTTGGCTATTGGGTCACTTCCTCATCCTTCATTTGGAAAATTGGCCTTGTATGGCTAATCTATCCACACCTAAAGAAAATCTTGCTCTCATACCATTGCCCAGACAGCCCTGTCACTAAAACTAATGATGAGCTGCGAGCTCCTACTAGTGGAAAACTGTGGCCTCTACCCCTACTCGGGGTCCACTAGGATGGAGTATGTGACCTCTGTTCGGTTAAAGTCGACCTTTGTTGCGATTGTGGTGGAGAAAACCTCAGCTTCTTAAAGCATTTAGAAGATTTCCCTTGGAACTGAGCCGGTCTTTTCTTTGTGTTTGCGTCACGCTTCTCTATAGCAGACCTTTCAATGTGCCTTATTGACTCCACAAAAGTGGAAAACCTTTCTCTATTCTACAAAGCTGACGTCATTGTAGTCAACTATGTATTCAGACCCTTCTAAAACCTATGAATCCTTTCCTTATCTATGACTACCATGTGAGAGTAGAACCTCATAAGCTCCATAAACATTTACTCATACTCATTGATGGTCATTGCTCCCTGATGAATCTTCTCAAACTGAGAGATCTTCTCATCTAGATAGGTCTTTAGGAAGTATCGACTGACAAACTCTCCCCAAAAATCCTCCCTACCTATTACCACTCCTAGCCTTTTCTCCTCTTCTATGGCCCACCAGTGGCCTGCACTACCCTTCAGCAAGTAAACAGTGTGTTTCACTTTATCTTCTTTAGGAATGTTCAAGGTCTTAAACACCTTCTCAAGCTTAGTCAGCCACATATCGGCGTTTTTTGGGTCTCAAGTACCAGCATACTTGATCGCCCTAACACATCTAAGATGTTCAAATGTCTTCTCGATACCTTGGGATTCCAAATTAGGGATTGCTGCCCTAGCTTGATGTGTTGGTGCTCTGTTCACAAGATGTGTAATTTTGGCCATCATCTGTCCAAACATGGACTTAAATGTAGGGATGGCCATAGTTGTCGGTTCAAAGTGAGGCATCACAGGCTGCTATGGCCCCACTTCTGGCACTCTGTCATTGTGTACCTTCCTCCTAGTACCTCCTCCTGGTGCAACATAGTTGCTCTCAGTGTGTTCTTCATGTCCTCCAAACATATATGCATAAACATAAGCTATTATCAGATATGGTGGATACATAAGAACAAACCCAAACCTAAGTCCTATGTCCATGTAGACTCAGCGAACCTAGAGTTTTGATACCAACTTAAACTATGACACCTCATCACACTAAATGAGATCACTCAAAACATAAATGCAATCAACTACTAATTAATGACATAGCTAGAAAATTGGAATAATTAAAACTAATTTGAACATCATAAACATGTTCTAAAACATTTGCATAAAGGTTTATCTTTTCCATGAAGTCATATACCATAACAGGTATTTACATATGTATCCAGTGGCCTCAGCCAAAACTTATATAAACAAGAGATATTCCACAAGTACATGCCATATATACAATCACTAACATATTGCCAAAAACTCGTGTTGATACAATTTTATCATCTATAAAACACTTCCCATATTTGGACCTGAGAGTACAGGGATGACACTAGGATTCTACTAGTAAAAATACAACTATCCAACCTTCCATGTTTATTGATCACCATGTTGCTCCTCTTCTACAGCATGATCTCAACCACGTTGTCAGCGACCACCTAAAAAGATGTGGTGACCCACGGGTGGGACCCATATCCTAGTGAGAGATATAACTCTCTCCAACAGATATTGATTACAACAGATTGTTTAACATTAAATAGATTGTCCAAATTTAAGTATTTGATAAGAAATTGAGTAGATTGAACAATTCTAACATACTAAGCAAGTTAAACAAATAAGCATGCCAACAAGTATATTTACTCAGATTTCATAATATTTCATCATATAAGAACTATGTAGTATAGAAAAATATGGAAAGGCTAATCAGCCAATGTGAAATGTATTCAACCTTAGAAAATATGCTACACGACTTTTATTACCTCTTTTAATATGCCCTGAGGGATTCGAGTCATACCACCCAAATCCAATTCACCATTGTTAAGTCAAAATAAGTGCCATACTATATCTATGGAAGAGCCAGACTCCATGATATCATTAACAACTCTCGGTCAATATGAGAGACAACACAGAGACATAGCAGTCAACTTCCAACAATGACATATGGTCAAGCTAAAAACAACTAGCCCGCCTTGCTACAGGTCACGGTGCTCGAGAACAGGTCACACATGCCCGTTGTATATGAGGCATCCAGCAGTTAGACCCACTGATTCCTTTCACATATCACAATATTAAAGGCATGATCGTATCCATCCTCCATACTCTGAAAGTAAGGATGTCAAGAACACACACGGTCTCTTGCACCTTGCATACTCGAAAATATGCACTCTGAGTTTCCCTTAGGAATACTCATTTCATCAACTAGAAAATTATGACACTGAAGATAGTTCTATGGTATGGGGCACTACATGATTAGGGTTTTACTTGATTATTTACTGCCAAATGGGTAAATTAAGGTTTCATCATACAAGTGGACATACAAACCCTAATTCATTTCTAGAAAGTGTGTAAGTATAGAAACTCTAGAAGATATAAAGCGTATGAGATACAAAACTTAACCATAATTACCACTTGGTAATGTTACATTGACATTCATGAGACTATACTAGTCACCATACCACCATAGGATTCAAATATTTATCACATTGTCTTAGGGTTCCAATCCTTATGATATCATGAAGAGGATTACACCTCCATTAGGGCTAAACCATCCCCAAGGTCATTGAGACCATCACATCATACCCTACAAGATCATTATTATCTTCCAATGCCATATAACATGGCTCAACATCCCATCACCAAACATGTGACATATGAGTATAATATAGCAAGGAACTATGATATTCATGTAGCAGCATATTAAGGTTTCAATGACAATAAGAGAGCATTCAATTATCATATTAATCATTCAATAAGGAAGATTATAATCTATCACCATCACTTAGTTACCTTATGGTTAGGTGTAACAAGCTTTATCACATTAAAGTTACACATCTACTTATTGTGGTGATTCATCAAATATATTCATACGAGTGCAAAGGTAAGACTACAATTTAAAGGCATTTATCCATTGAATTTACATTATTAGAACCAACAATTATACTATAGACTTCATTCTAAACCATTGGATGTTGAAGCATCCAATCACAACCATTGGGTCAAGTTTAACATTTCAAAACTATCAGTTGATATGTAGGTTTAACCTTTGGATCATATAACCAAAGCAACCATCAGTTTAGGTCTTAATTGAAGCAACTCATGATACCTAGTTACACCATCATGTTGTAACCTAAACCACCATCAGTTTTGACACATTATGTCACCATTGGTTAATGGGTTCAATACTACCATCATTGAACACCATCAGGTGTTGAACTAAAAAATCACCATTGGTTCATGCCATCTCTAGGACAATAAACCATTGATCATTGAGTTTCCCAAAAGAGTCTAGAACTGACCTAAGGTGTGACCATCATTTGACACCATTGGTCATCACCATCGTTTGACACAAAGACATCTCCATCGGTTCTAATATAAAGTCATCCATTGATTCATGTATAAAGTTGAGAATTGATCTAAAAACACTAAGTATAAGCCATCATTTGATAGGTACTTAGCACCATTAGTTGCCATGTAAACCTGATCTAAGTCTTCCTCTACCTAAGGAAGGTCGTGCACATAGTTTGAGGTTCATCTAAAATTGGAAACTAAGCAAGAAAAAGTATTAAAATCTAAACCTTAATCATACATCGCTTCTCTAAGCTTAGATCATCGTTTTAGAGTAAGAACATGAGTTAGAAGCTTGTAGTAAGCAATAAAAGTGAAGAGGGTTATAAAACTCACCTCTAGGAATAAGATCAGAGTCCAAGAAGCAAAAAAACTCGATCAAAGAAGGTGAAGAACTGTAGCTTTAGGTCTGAATTCGGCCAAGTAAGCTTCTCTTACAAGAAAGGGAGTACACCCTAGGTGAAGGGAGCAAGAAGACAAGTTCTTTGAGCTTTAAAGCAAACTTTGCCATGGAACAACATGGTTCCATCTAGGAAGAAGTTAAGAGGAATAAGAACAACAAAATAAATGGAGTAGCAAAGGAGAAGCTTAATAGTTTAGGTTAGGATCACGTAAAGGAAGCTTCATAAACCCTAGATAAGGGTAGATCCGAACCCTAGATGTTCTCACAAGAAGGTTGGCTCTCTTATTCTACCTTGGGTACTATCTTCACCCCCAAGTAGGTGAAAGACGAAGCTATGGATATGAGGGAAGAGATAAGAGTCCAAAGGTTTCTTGTTTGGGCTAAAGGATAGGTATATAAATCTTATTGATAAAGAAAGAGAGAAACTTGAGGTGTCCAAGCAGCTCTTCACGTGTCCATGGCCTAGAGCTTCTATGGCCATGCAAGTAGCTATTCCACCACTCATGGAGAACTGCTTATACTTCAATTATTAGCTCTCCAGGCCAACCCTCTACCTCCAAGCAAAGGAACCGTTGATTCTTTGGACCGTAGTCACTTAAGTGGTGAACCATCAGTTGACCATCTCTTTTGAGTGAACCACCGATCCAAGTGAACCAAAACCAAAAAACCATTGACCTACTACCATCTAGGGATGACCATCAGTTGTCACCACCTATTGGTGACCTTCGTATGTCAACCAAACTGGGGAACCATTGGTTGATGGCTCCTAAAGGTAGATCATCAATGAAGGGGTAAAACCCTAAGTCACCATTAAAAGAAACACCTCCAAACCAAGGTTCAACTAAGTGACCCATGCATCAACAATATCAATAATGATAAGAAAACATCTAAAGAGCATAATATATGTGAAAATTTGTAAGGAAAACCTCATATTTGGGTAAATTGAATAAAAGTCCCAAATGTGCATAAAATTGTATGACTTGCACAAATTGTATCCAAATTGGACCAAATTTGAAACTTAAGCTTGTCACATGATACCAGAACATATCACAAGGTTAGATTAAGGTTGAAAGCACTCCATTATGATAATTAAGCATGTTCAACACTTTAAGCAAGGTCAGGGGTCTTACACAATTTTACCTTTTTAAGGTTGTGGTCCTAACCCTAATTTGGTGTGCTACTCTACAAAAAAGACTAAAACTCAAATGCGTAGAAAGAGGAGAGACGATGACACTTTTGAAGATCTTTTTTTAAGAAGTAAGCAAAAATTGTTGACACCCCATTTTTGCTCATTAGGTTGAAAACCATGCTCAAATGTTAACTCTCTAGCTAATGACGGAGTTCGTTACATTTTACACATTTTACCGTTTTCCCACATTTTTTTGCATATTTAATTTGTACATTTTCACTAACTTTAACTCAAATCAGGGATTTCTACACAGAAACCTTCTTCAAACTGAAAGTGCAATTTGTCCTTCATTTTTGCCTTAGATAGGCTATTTTTCACAGACTGTCAAATTGAATTGTCTGGAATGAAATATTCCCTTACCAAATGTCTTTTGTTAGAAAGTCTAAGAGATAACTCTGACTTTTCGTTCAGTGTGCAATTGTCCTTCAATTATGCCTTAAATAGGCCATTCTTCACAAATTCCCAGTTGAATTTTCTAAAATAGAATATTTCCTTTTTTAACTGCTTCTTAAAAATTCTAAGAGATAACTTTGAGTTGTCTTTATGTGCAAGTTTTTCTCAATTTTCACTAGAACATTCATAGCTGGAGACTGCCTTTTCCACCTAGGGAGACCAAGTGAATTGTAGATATCCAGCGTGTGACACATGGTGAATCGCCTTTATCTACTCACCCTTACACAGGTCACATCACGGTGATCCAATTCCTCCTCTATAAGGTTCTACCCAAAACCTCAAACCCTAAAATCCACCTATAAATAGACCCCATACTCAATGTATTTTGGACCCCTCTTATCTATCCTGAAGCCAAAGAAATGACTACCTTTCCCTTTCATTTTTTGTTTGTGATCACAAGATCCTTTTTTTGACACAAATGCTTTGCTAACATCGGTAGAGTGACCAACAAAAAATTCTTCTTTCTTTGGTATATTCATATCAATAATTGTTTCTTACTCTAGTATGTTCATACTTGTTTATATATGCATGCTCTTTCTCAAAGATCTAATCTTGCTCTACTGAATCTATCTATCTCACCTTCTTTCTCTTCATATGCATTGGTCCCAACCGCCAATGAGGAATCTCCTCCATGGGAGGTCCTGAGACAATTAGACCACAACACGCCTACAAAATACGGACCTTTAGGACTATGATGAGAAAGACACAAACGTCTCCAGTCCCAATAAGTCTGGAAATAATAAAAATTGTTTTTTATCATTTTATCATTATTTTCTTTAACAACAACCTCGATCTTTTTATCTAAGATGACTAAAAAAGTTGCAATACCATGATCAGGTGAGATGGGGGTGTTAATATTTCCCCACTCATAATAGGATCGTTGAATCCAATCCCGAAATTATGCATACATTTCTTATCCGCCTTTGTGGTGGAGTCAAAAATAGGTTTTTATGGGTTTTTTCGTTGATTCACATGTTTATCTTTCTTTTTTCATTGTTTTACATATAAAACTAGGTGGCAACTTTGAGCTTTATTGATTTACTATTTTCTCCATACTTTTGTTGTTCCTGTGACCGTAGGATCCATTAAATTTTTTAGTTCGGGTACAATTGATTGGCAACTCTGTTGGGGAGTTGTCCGACGATCCGAGTTGCATTTTTTTCATCTCATGTTTTGTCAATCGATTGAGGTTTTAATTTTTTTCGTTCATTTTTCTTTCTTTCCTTCCACCTTTTGCCAAAATCAAACTTTTTCCCAAAAGATAATTTTGACTTGCGGATTGGAGCAATCCACCCATAAGAAATCACCCAAAAAATTAAAAAAGAATTACTATACAAAAATAAGGCAAAAAAAATTGTTTCACATCACTTTCATTTTTGGCAATAGCACAATTGTTTTGCTTTCTCAATCCTCATTATTAGGGTTAGTCTCTGCTTCACTTCTAGGGGTTGTCTATGCTTCCCTTATAGCGTTAGCCCCTGCTTCATTCGTTTTTTTTCTTTTTTTCCTTTTTTGGGTTAGAAAACATAAACATAATGGAAAGAGAGAAAAGGATGAGAGATGTCTTCAGGATAATCTAAATCCTCTCTTTCTTAAAAATTGTGTGATATTTTGCCTATGTGCCTATCATTATCTTTCATAGATTATTATTGTGGGATTGCATCAAACAAATTTAAAATCCAACACCTACACAATGTACATCTGTGAACCATGCTTCATGGAATGGGTTCCAACACTCACGTTAGATCCCTAAAACTGTCGTGGGGTGCTAGTAAAGATACTGAAAAAGCGTTAAGTCGAGCGTCCAAAGGCCTTAAAAATACCCCCTCTCCTAGAACGCACGGTAGATTATAGTCGTCATAATCACAAGGTGTATCAGTAGTAGTACCAACATATGAAGAACCAGGGTTACCTCCACAATGAGTACCATCATGCCATATAGAAGATAAGGACCATACCCTCCTATACAGATGACATGTGTTTACCGTGCATTATACAGAAGTGAACGTATCAAAGTAATATAGGCCCTTTGGAGGCCCGAGTCAAACATAGGGAAATGTTCTCCAGAAGACTACTACTAATTATGGTCTAATCAACTAGGCCAGTGAAAGCAAATTGGTTTGATTAAACAAAAACAAAAGCAGAACGAAACAAGCTTAACACTTAAATTACTCATATTTTAGGGAATTCCTCAAGATTATAGTTTCACCACATATAACATTGCAATTCATTCCACACACAATATCTATTACCCCTATCCCTGGATAAAGAGCATGTAGTCAGAACTACCCACTCCTGCAGCGTAGTTCACTACCTATTCTAATGTCAATCCCATTTCCATAGCAATTGGTTGATTAGTTAGGTGCTTTATGATTAAACTTTGGGTTTGTCCTCCCATTTATTCTTCACCTTTCCCAAGGGTGCAATAAATAGGTAAATCTATGCTTTCCAACCCTTAACTTCTCTACCAAAATGATTAAGGGCCTAATAATCTACCTATATTGATCAAGCATAAACTAAATAAGACAACTTCATATATTTATATCTAGAAAATAGGGAAAAGGATGATATTAATGCATGGAAATTAGTTACAATGCATATCCGGGCTACTCTTGGATCTTAAGGAATCAAGGGGTTTAGCCCCGCATGATTTTCATTAGAAAATACATGGTAGAGAAAGAGAAGAACATGGGAAACATTAGAAAAACTAAGTAACCCCTAGAGAATAGTTGATCTGGATGATCCCCTACGTCGTGTGTGCAATCTGCTGTCTTTCGGCTGCATATTCACCTTTCGGAGATGCTCGGATCGTCTCAGGTGAAGCCTTCAGTTCCTTCCTCTCCCCTCTCTCTCTTTGGTGTTGTGCAATGGAAAATGGATGCCTCCTCAGGTCTGGTTGAACTCCTCTCAAGTCATAGGAGTCACTTACGGTACGAAAAAATGCCAGTTGTTGGATTAGATTGCTATCTTCAGATTTGCTTGATCGAGCAGACTTGGTAGTTGGTAGTATCGAGTTCATAGGGTAGCCGCGATTCATAGCGATGTCAGTATTATCGACTTGTCTTGATAGCACTGAGTCTTTAGGTCACCCGAGCACTGCTTTACTGATGCCATGTCAGTAGTACTGAGTTTGTGAACTTGATAGTACCAAGTTTCTACGATTCATCCTTGTGCTTTACTGATGAGGTTTCAGGTACTACCGATTTTGAGTTTCAGTAGTATCGAGTATGTGTGAGTCTTTTCTGGTCCAGTACTGATGTGAAGTTGGTACCACAGAGTTGTGGTGTCGGTGGTATCAAATCTATGAAGTTTGATTGTACCTAAAATGCACAAGAACGTGGATAAATGCTCGAGATCAGTATTAAACCATCTTAAGTAGTAAAAATCATATAACTTGATGCATTTTGATAGAACAGGACATTGATAGCATTTCATGAATAATTAATCAAATAAATGACTAATCAAAACATAAAATCAAGGAAATGTGCCTGTGAAAATGACTAAAAATCCATGCATCAAACTCCCCTAAGCTTAAATGTTGCTCATCCTCGAGAAACGCTACTCTTTGATTTGCTTGATGTAAGTCAGCAAAAGCATATAACACATGAACTCTTTTCTTAATCATGTCCACTAAACAATCCCTGAATCAGTCTCCAATGACCACTAAACCAATAACTACTCTACGGTGATGAAAATTTTATAAAGAAGATGTCCACCTTTTGATCAATGAACACTATCAAGAAACCAGTTAATATCATTATAATCTAAGCATTCGCTTGGTACACTATGTGATTCCCTAATCTAAATTTCTCTCTCCTAGCTACCAACCACTTGTAAGAATATCTCCTTATAATAATGGATGAGGAGATAAATCATTTGAGTGGCCTACCAATGAGAGAAATTAATAATAAGAGATGGGTGGCAATTGAAGAATCACAAGTACATCTAACTTATTTATGCAAAAAGAATGATGACCTACATGAGTGAAAAGAATGTTATGCTACTGTCTTTTTCTCTTTCTTCTTTCTTTTTAACACATGATGCATGTATGAAGCTATGTAAGGGAGTGAAATTACCCCTTTACTAAAAATTTGAAGAATTGACATCCATTCCAAACACTCTCAGAGGTATAATGGAATGGGCATAAATTTTCCAAATTTTTTAAACATTGGTATACAAAAGACCATTAAAAAGAAGCGGAATAAAAGAATAACTGACTATATTCAATTTCATAAAAGGTTTACAAAAATACATCAAATTCTCCCATTAGAGTTTACATCAAGACACATAATTAGGATCTAGATAGAGGGAAGTCTAGACTACTACAATCTTGTCTCCAAGCAACATCTGCATCAATCGAGTCCAAGCCAAAAGCTAAGATATTACTTGTCTTGTCCATCACCTTGCTCAACACATGGGTGGTTGGGAAGGCACCCAGCAAAAAGGGAAAGGGAAGAAAAGTATGTGTCACAAAACTAGTCTAGGATATCAAGATAAGTAAAGCAAATAAAAACAGGCTAGGGTTCATCATATGATGAAGATAATAAGAGTATGAGGCTATATATCAAAGAAGCTTGCCATTGACAAATATAATAAAAAGGATTTGCATGTAAGATAGTTATGTCTACCTAACTAAGTAGGGTTTAGGCACCTACTAAACCTCTAACCTTAGGTGAGGGGAGAATAAGGCATTCTTAGTCACCTACAATATTATGGGGAGAATAAGACATTCCCTAGGGAGATTATTTACATGCCCTCTGTGGGTGGTTGTACATAAGTACCGCTACTTTAAATTAAATAGAACATAAATCCACATGCTAGAAAAAGTAATCATGGCAAGAATAATCATATGAATCAATAAGCATGGAAGTGGGGTACCAAGACCCAAGAATAATGTTCCAAAACTGATTGATGAGGCAAGTATAGCAAAAGATTCAAGAGTATATGAAATAGGGTTTAATTAAAGCCTCATTATAGAAAAATAGGTTAAGTCACAATTATTACCAACTTAAGGTGTAATTGCACATACCTCTCTTACTGATATCAATTACTAACTTTCACCACTTTAATTGAGTCCAAGTTCCACTTTGCCTATTTTCAATGTATTTACATGTATTAGAGTACATATGCACATTAACGTATAGAAACCCTAATTTCATAACTTTTTAGCAAAATTTGGATTTAGCTTTTGAAAATATCACCAGTGAACTTATTAGGTTCTCGTAATGAAGAAAACATATTTTTATGTTAATTCTGGAGTTATGATGATTAAGATGTAATTTTTATGGATTTTATGCATTAAATTCGTTTTACAAAAATCACCCTTCGTCAAACCATGAAATTAGACCTTGAAAATATTTTTTATTAGATAGAAATTAATTTTCCAATTCCAAAACATATTTATTTGTCAAAGTTGGATAAGTAGTTTAGAAGATATGAATTTTTCAATACTGACGAATAGGAAATTGCCACATCATCAAACTGATCGAGATAATTAAAGAGAGAGGGAGAGGGAGAAAACACCATTTGACCCAATATCAGGTTTGAAGTTGCATAGGTAACCAAACTAGAGCTTCTAGAGAAGGTAAAACAACAAGAAACCAAAATCCTAGAAGAACATGGTAAAAAAGAAGGAAATCATTGATTTTAAACATAGAAGCATGAGTTTTAAGCATGTAATAAGCAATATATGAGAAGGGGGTTAACAAAACTTGCCTCTAGGAAGGTAATAAGGTCCAAATAGAAAGGATCCCAAGATTAGAAGCTATGGTTGCTCCAAGACAAGCTCCTTTCTTGAGCAAAGATCACCTTCTCCACTTTAGATGTGCAAACCCTAGCAAAAGAGCATGGAGATGGGATGTTTTAGGGTTCTAGGTGGAGTTTTATCATGGAAGGTCATGGTTATGACTTGGAAGAAAGTGGGAGGAATACTAACAGCATGAAAATAGGGAAGGAAAGGGGGATACTGATGTGTACAAATCATATCATCTTTTAGATCATGTTTAGTTGCATATCCATGTTGTTTTGACTCAATTATCACTCTCATTCATGCTAGATTCTATATTTTTAGCTATTCTTACTTGTCTCATGGTTTGGATTGTAGCTATTCTTACTTGTCACATGGTTTGGATTGTAGGTACTACATTTTATAATAAAATGATAAGGAATATATCATATTATCACTTATTGGATCACTTCTCAAGTATCTACAAGTTTTGGGGTTCGAAACTACGCAAATACCACTTTTTACGGCATGTAAATCGGACCTACACGCTGAAAGTTAAGAGAAGAATACACAACAACCCAAAATAGCCAGGTGCATGCCGTGTCTTAAAAAGACACGTCGTGCACCTGGGAGTGTCAAGCGGACTGAAAGTTTCTGAAAAGTTGCACGGTGTGCATTTCTTCAGCACACGTCGTGCACCAGGGAGCGTCGAACAAACTGAAAGTTTCTGGAAAGTTGCACGGCGTGCATTTCTTCAGCGCACGCCATACACCTGGGAGCATCGAGCAGACTAAAAGTTTCTGGAAAGTTTCATGGCATGCATTTCTTTAGTGCACGTCATACGCAGTGTAGATTGGAGCAACTGATGAAGGTTTTGCATGGCATGCACTTTGGACGCACGCCGTGTCTCTGGAAGTTTCAGCATTTCAAAAAATACGAGTTTTTGTTTAAAAGAAAGAGGAAACTTAATGGGCAGTTATCTCCTGTCATTTGGTTGAAGTTCCCTCATCCCAGATCCATAGGAGAGTAGAGGAAGGTGATTTTGAGGAGAACAAGGATGGTTTCTTGCCAAAGGAGCCCATTTCTTCTTTTCTTCTTCTCCATTGTCTTCTCCGAAGGAGCAGCCAAGCTTCCCCAACTTCATGCAGCTTCTCGGGAGAGGAGCCAGTTCATTTTGGAGCAGCTAAAGGAGGAGAATTTTGTCCCCAAGCTAGAATTCCTCCTTCTTGTGGTTATATTTTGGATCTCTTTGTTTTTCCTCCTCTAGATCATGTTAAAACCTAAATTTTCTGTAGCAAATCTACAAAGCAGGATTATGGATGAGTAATTCCCTTTTCTTGGGAATGGGAGAGTAGCTCCCATGTCATAGCATGTAAGGATCATGATAATTTCGAACTAAATGCTAAGTTGCTTATTTTTCCACCTTGTGAGCACCGGTTTCTTGTTTCTTGCATGTATGGCTGGCCACTTTATGGGCATGTTTTATGCTTTCTTACTTGATCTGAGAAGATAAGTAGGAGAGTAAGGAGGTACTCTCTTGGCAACTCCTTCTTTACCACGAGAGTGGAAATTATGGAGTTGAGGAGTAGTTTTGTGATCTAAAATGAAATTCATACATGGGAATGTTGAATTGAGTTAGGATCGTTGTACTTGCACCGAGAGGTGAAGTGCAACATACAACTCTCCTTTAAAACAAGTACTTAGTATATTTAAATTTCATGTTCATGTTTTATGCTATGATGTGTTGGTGAAATCCTAGGTCTAAGATCCTTCTATATTTGAATCTTAACCTTTCTTAAGTGATAATTTACTATTTTGTTTTAAATCTATAATTTAGTTTTTCTAATCCAATCATCTTGTATACAATGATCTAGATTATTGAAAATCATAACACTTGTGCCTAACTAACCAACGCTCCTTGTGTTCGACCTTGACTACAACTACTCTCGTATACTTGCGGGAAATAGCTAGTTGAGTAAAAGATCATTCTTAATGATTGAAACTCATTAGTGTAAACAACTAACAAGTTTTGAATCTTAACCTTTCTTAAGTGATAATTCATTGTTTTATTTTAAATCTATAATTTAGTTGTTCTAATCCAATCATCTTGTGTACAATGATCTAGATTATTGAAAATCATAACTCTTGCGCCTAACTAACCAACACTCCTTGTGTTCGACCTCGACTACAACTACTCCTGTATACTTGTGGGAAATAGCTAGTTGAGTAAAAGGTCATTCTTAATGATTGAAACTCGTTAGTGTAAACAACCAACAAGTTTTTGGTATTTTTGCCAGGAAGAATTGGTATTCCTATTAGAGTAAGAGTTGTTGATAAGTAAATGAGACTAGATCACAACCTTCATATCCACCATCATATCCATAAATCATAATTCATCATGATCAACATAATTTTTTGTATCTTCGATGTTTGTTTTTGTATCTCACTCACCTTGTTTATCTGCAGGAGCATATGGGGTGTTCATAAAAAGATCCTTGAACCGTGCACATCTCTACATTTAGAAAATGAACACATCGTTTGCAGCCCTCGTGGAGCAAGAAGGAGTGAAACCCAAACATGTATGGAGGAATCACAACCCACACAACCATCATCCATGTCACCATCATCTAAATGACATTCACCCATGCCACCTACATCCACACCACCATCAATCACACCTAATTCACTGCCATCATATATACCACCAACACCCATACCACATTCTTCCACACCCTCATATTCACCACCTTCATCCATACCACATACACCACCACCATGTACGCCACATCCACCTAATCCTCCAGATCCACATGAAGAACTAGTCAAGGAGGATGACCTTCCTCTTAAGGACTACTTTGGTACATCTGTAATGCACATGAGTGGGCCTATTAATATTTCAGAATTTGAGGTAGAGGAGTTTTCTATTAGCCCAGCCATCATACAATTGCTACAGCTGAATGCATTTAGAGGGACACCATTGGAGGATCCAAACCTCCACATTCTTGAATTTCTGCAGTTGGTAAGTGTGGCAACACATCCCACTATCACATAGACAGCGAGGTGTTACGTGAAAATGTGCGGAAAACACCATAACCACATATTACCAAAACATGGGTTAATTAAAACCGATTGTGAAAAGTGGATAAACTAAGGAACTATTACATTCCAGTCCTCGTCTTGTACGAAAACATGTTATATAAACATATACAAGCCTTGATACGTGTCCACATCTTAGGGGATCAATTGTCAAACCACCACAAGAGTTCATCACCTGTTATATATACATAACGGCCCACATCCGGCCAGCAGCAGGATATACAAACCATCAACAGCTATACATCATGAAACAACGTCAAAACACCTCCAAGGACCTGAGAGTACAGGGATGACTCTAAGACTCTACTACAAAACGACCAAAACAGCAGCATGTCCATCTCTTGCCTTCTACTGCTCGCCATGCTACACGGCCGCAACTCCGCGACCACCACCACGTCTAGCTCGAACACCTGAAAACCAGTGGGGTGAGACAATTGAACATTGTCCCAGAGAGAAACATAACTCCCCGCCAAACTATAAAACCAAGAAGGATAAAGCAACAGCAGTAGATAAATAGTAAAATGTAGAATTAATAACAGTCTATATGGCAAAGTTATATGTACCATCAAGCTTACCAGGATGTACAGAAGGCATATCACCAATTATCTCGTTATGGAACATGATTGACCAGATAAGATTTATAAGATCTTATCACATAACATGAGGAACGTATAAGTAGCTGCATGTATAACAAGATTAACTGCACAAGCAAGGCCTCAACCAATGTTCTGTGTTTTGCCTTAAGCAATAAATACTATTCGGCTGGATTATATATTATTATGCCCTGAGGAAGTGAGCCGTACCGCTCAAGTCCAACCTTCGGTTGCGAAACCCAAAGCCGGTACCATACAAGGTCAATGGGAGAGCCGGACTCTACGACCTCCCACCTCGTAGTCAGTGTATGAGTACAACACAAGCAGGACCGCAGTCTCGTGCTTAAGTGGCCTCAGCCACAGGGTCAGCTCCATAGGCTACCCTCTGCCTAGCCCGCCTCGGTACAGGTCTCGGTGCTAGCATATCTAAGCCACGGGCTTGTTCACCGCGCTCTGAGCCATGAACGCATTCATGCTCCCATATCACATATCCTGATCCATGGGCATGTTCACCATGCTCCTATACATATCCCAAGTCTGCAACCGTAGCTGCACTCGAATCCTCACTATTTTAGGCTAGGAGAAACCTCACATATTCAACAATATGCGCTCCGGGTTAACCCGTAGGAGAACCCGTTTCACCATCACCAGCTCCTGACGATGATGGATCTATGGCCAGGGCAACTACATGATAGGTTCCACTGTGATTATTTAATATATTTTAAGTGGATTGCAAGATTCAGCCAAGGTTGTATAACATGCAACTAAAACAAGAATAAGCAACATGAAACTCAACATTATGCTTTTATAGTAAACAACGTCATCCTGATCCATCTCAAGGATCCAACATTACATATTATCACTTGGCCTCTTACCAAATAGCTAGATCCATCTCAAGGATCATCACATTGCCATGGGATCTCAATCCCTCATCATATGGTGCCATTAACTTAGGTACCTTAGTCAAACTTAGGTCCTCATACCAAAACGCATCATATAAGATATCTCATCATCAAGAGTAATCATTAGAGCAGTGTTACTCAATTATAAATACCTCATAGCCCTTTACCTGGCTATGCAACTGTGTGGAACACCTGCATGGTTAGTATGCACAATCATTATAGACTTAACAGTAAGATCATATTATTGATATATAGGTCAACTTGATGATTAGGTGCTTTATCCTTCATGCCTCAACATGTGATCATAGATACAGTTCATGCAAGGGAATCTTATATGCTTACCATTATTTTAGCCTTATGCATAACAACAAGATGATCACATACATATGTATAGTCATGTTAAGTTACATAGATGTGAGCTACCATCTTAGTTATCAACAACATATCAAAGATCACCAAAATAAGCCCAAACGTGAATACATAAACAAGATCTAGCGTAGATGTTTATACATAAGGGTCAGGACCCTCACTAGAAGTACCCACTACCCTCACCAAAGGTGTGACGGGTAGGGCACCCCTCATATCGTCCAGCCACTTTAGCCTTATAACGGTCAAGCAACTACCAAGGGTAATGGGCAGCACCTGGGGTATAACGCGCAATGCTGCGTCGTGCTCTACTAGCATCTCGGGCAACGCTGTGCAGTAAGGTCTGTCGTGCAGCACGTTGTCGGGCATCATGGTGTCGGGCAACACCCAACCAGTTTTGTGATGTTGACTGACACGCACAGAGCTAAGGTCAAGGGGGTGGCGCTCATCACAAAACTAACTAGCAACGACCATACCTCAAAGCACAACGACACCAAGATACATCTAAGCCATGTGTGTCGGGCAGGGTACTCAACAAGAGGCAACGCCTAAGGGTGCAACTCAAACAGCCAGCAAGGAACCTGTCACTCAGCCAACCTATCCATCGCGTATCGGTCATCACAAAGCAAGGGCTGTGGTGTGACGCCCGTCATAAGATCAAGGATCAGGGGGGGTATCGTCCATCACAGACGTCACATGTCGTCCAAGGTTAGACCAAGGAAAAGATATCGGTCAGCACCACCATTAACACCATATCGAGCAAGATGCACCCCGACAGGGTCACCACCAACTTCAAGCTCAAGGGCACCAAAACCCTAAAGGGTCAAGAAGATGACTCACCTCTCAACTATCAAGAGAGGGGTATTGCCAAGCTTCTTAACACCAATCGGGTAACACAAGGATCAAACCTAACCAAGGTCCACAACCACCACAAAGCTCACCTTTCAAGTCCATGGTGAGAGGAGGGTGTTGCTCAAGCAACTAGAACACAAGCTCACCTCTCAACTTAAATGAGAGAGGGGTATTGCCCATGATACTAGAACTCAAGCTCACTCCTCTAGACCTAGGAGAAAAAGGGGTGTTTCTCACCAAGAAACCCTAGAACATATGGTTCGGCCAACAAGAACAACTAAGCAAGAACTAAACTAGCAACATGCATAACCGATATGATCATAAGCAACATAAAAGAACATGAAAGAAGGTAGTATAGTTAGGGTTAGGAGTTATGCAACCCGCCTTAAGCAAGCTCCAAGCTCCTAGCACCAAGCTCCAAGCACCACCAAGGAAGAGGAGACTCCAAGGCAAGGATCGTCCACCAAGCTTGTAAAAGGAGAGGGGATATCGTGCACCAAGGGGAAGGAAGACTAAGGAACTAAAGGGATCCTTAGCAAGAGAAACGAAGAATATATATGTAAGGAGATGGAGGAGAAACCAAGGTAGAGCAAAGCAAGGTGTCACCCACCTAGGGACACTTGTCCATGAGAAAAACCACCACTCTAGCATGCCCTAAACACATGTCCAAGGCCATTTCCACATGCAAGCATCAAGCACCAAGTGTCCACTAGTGGTGACACAAATGAGGTCAAAGAAGGTCAAAGGTCCAAGGGCGACACAAACCCACACTGGGCAACACACCACCATGGGTGACACACAGCCCTGGGCGACACAACCAAGCCGACACAAGCACTCCTGGACGACATAAGGGCTCACTTTCCCGACACAAAGATCCAAAGAGGCAAAGGCAAGGCACAACAAGGCCCAACAAGCTCAACCAAGCCCAAAGGAACTCAAGCAATGAGCCCAAACCTTCCTCTCAACACGAGAGGAAGCAAGGAGAGGGAGGAACACCTCACAGGGTGACAAACTTGCCCATAAACCCTAAACTTGGGTATATTGCAAGTAGCACATCCAGCTCTCAACCAAGCACCAACAAACCCTAATCACCATCAAAGGTGATTAGCAAGCAACTAAGCATCAGGGTTAAGTAAAGCAAACAGGCTAAACCCTAAACGGTGGTTAGGGGCCTTACAAACTAACCCTCTACAAAGGGATTTTGTCCCCGAAATCCGAAGAGAAAAGCGAGGGATACTTCCTCCTCAACTCTTCCTCAAGCTCCCACGTGGCTTCCTCAACGCCACGATGATGCCAAAGAACCTTCACAAGAACCAGGTCCTTCCTCTTCAGCTTCTTAACTCTTCTATCAAGGATCATCACAGGACCTTCCTCGTAGGTCACATCTTCATCAAGCTCAACTTCGACTGGATGTATCACTATTCCTGTATCCGGATGACTTTTCTTCAGCATACTGACATGGAACACTGGATGTAACCTGTGCAACTCTGGCGGCAACTCTAACTCATAAGCTACCTTGCCAACTCATGCTATGACTGGGTACGGCCCCATATATCTGGGTGCTAGCTTACCCTTCCGGCCAAATCTTAGCACACCCTTCCACGGCGAGACTTTAAGATACACTTTGTCTCCTACTTGGAACTCCAAAGGTCATCGTCGATTGTCTGCGTAAGACTTCTGCCTGTCCTGTGCCACTTTCAACTGTTGTTGTATCACTCTGATCTTCTCTGTCATTTGTTGTACTAACTCAAGACCCAAAAGCTGATATTCACTAGACTCACACCAACATAACGGAGATCTGCACTTCCTGCCATATAAGGCCTCATAAGGAGCCATGTCAATGCTCCACTGATAACTCTTGTTGTAAGCAAACTCTATCAAACTGAGATGTACGTCCCAACTGTCTAGGAATTGCAAAACACATGCTCAAAGGAGATCCTCCAAAGTCTGAATAATTCTCTCAGACTGTCCATCTGTCTGCGGGTGGAAAGCGGTACTGAACCTCAACTGCGTTCCCAACACTTTGTGCAACTATTCCCAGAAATGACTCGTGAACTGAGGACCTCTGTCAGAAACTATTGTCGCTGGCACACCGTGCAAATGCACTATCTCATCCACATACACTCGAGCGAGCTTCTCAGCTGTATACGTTGTCTTTACTGGTATGAAATGGGCAGACTTCATCAATATGTCCACTATCACCCAAATGGAATCATGATTCCTAGTTTTCCTGGGCAGACCAACTACGAAATCCATAGTTATGTGATCCCATTTCCACTGCGATATCGGTAGGGGTTGTAATGTACTTGTCTGCTTCTGGTGCTCAGCCTTAACTTGCTCACATACCGCACATCTAGCCACAAACTTGACTACATCTTTCTTCAAACCAGGCCACCAATACAAGTCCTTCAAACTATGATACATCTTGGTGACTCCTGGATGCATAGCATACATCGACTTGTGCACTTCCTCGAGCACTAGCTTCCTCAGATCACCTATATCGGGGACCACCATCCTATCTCGGTAGCAAACTAGTCCATCCTTGGACTCATGGAACCCATCACGCTTTTCGCTGCCAAACTTTGATCGGATCAACTATACTGTGTCATCTGTCTGTTGTGCATCTTTGATCTATTGTCTCAACGTAGGCTTGACTTGCATATGTGTCAAAAGTCCAGCTAACAAAGAAACATATGCACATTCATCTGTCGTAAGGAAATAAGCATATCCCATCTATGGCATACCAGGGAACTCAACTGTGCCTTCTTTGTAGAAAGAGAAGAAGACTTTCGACTAAGCGCATCAGCTACCACATTCGCCTTACCCGGATGATACTCGATGGTGCAGTCGTAATCATTAATTAACTCCATCCATCGACGTTGTCGTATGTTTAACTAGTTCTGCGAGAAGATGTTCTTCAGATTCTTATGATCCGTAAAGATCTGACACACTTCCCCATAAAGATAGTGTCTCCAAATCTTTAACGCATGAACCACCACCGCCAACTCCAAATCATGAGTCGGATAGTTGTCCTCGTGTTTCTTAAGCTGTCACGAAGCAAAAGAAACCACATGCTCTTCCTGCATAAGAACACAACCTAAACCTTTCTTGGAAGCATCGCAGAAAACAACATAGCCCTTTCCAGGCTCTGGCAGGACTAACACTGGAGCACTAGTCAACTTCTCCTTCAAACTCTGGAAATCTTGTTAGCAACGATCATTCCAGACAAAAGGTACATCCTTTCTAGTCAACTTTGTCATCGGAAATGCAATCGCACTGAAGTCGTTGATAAACCTCCTGTAGTATCCTGCCAAACCCAGGAAACTACGAACTTCTGTCGGTGTCTTCGGATGCTCCCACTCTGCAATGGACTCTACCTTCCTCGGGTCCACCTTGACTCCTTCTGTAGATATCACATGACCCAAGAAAGTCACTTCTTCCAACCAGAACTCACACTTACTGAACTTGGCATACAACTGGTGTTGGCGAAGAAGAGTCAATGCTAGTCGAAGATGTCGCTCATGCTCTTGCCTGTCCCGACTATAGATCAAGATGTCATCTATAAAGACTACAACAAACTGATCTAGGAACGTATGGAACACTCTGTTCATCAAATCCATGAAAGCAGCAGGTGCATTGGTTAGCCCAAACGGCATAACCACAAACTCGAAGTGACCATACCTCATCCTATAAGCTGACTTTGGTATGTCATCCGCTTTAATCCTCAACTGATGATATCTGGACTGTAGATTGATCTTTGAAAACACTGTCGCACCATGCAACTGATCGAACAGATCATCTATCCTCATCAACGAGTACTTATTCTTGATCGTGACTTTGTTCAACTGTTGGTAATCTATACACAGCCGCATCGATCCGTCCTTCTTCTTAACAAACAACACTGGAGCACCCCAAGGCAACGTACTCAGTCGGATGAAACCTTTCTCCAACAACTCTTGCAATTACTTCTTAAGCTCTGCCATCTCTACTGGAGCCATCCTATACGGTGTCTGTGCAACTGGCTGTGTTCCTGGAACTAGATTTATCTCAAAATCAATCTCTCAGGGTGGAGGGACACCGAGAAACTCATCAGGAAACACATCTGTAAACTCTCGAACAACTGACACCTCTTCAAGGCTAGGACCTTTCGCCTTGGTATCCACAATGGTATCCACCACGTGAGCTAAGAACGCCTCACATCCTTGTCCTAACAACTTCTCTGCCACCATAGCTGATACCAGACACGTCGGAAGAATCTTCCTATCTCCTTGGAAGATCCACTTCTTACCACCATCATCAAACACAACTTGCTTGGAACCATAGTCCAAAACAACCTTATACTTCTCTAAGGTATACATCCCAAGGATCACATCGAAACCATACATATCAAGTGGTATAAGATCCACTTGTATACTGTGTTCCGAGAAAGATAGGATACAAGATGGACACTCTTCTCGAAGCATCGAGGAACCATCAAGAGGGGTTTCTAACAACAAGCTATCTCTCTTACAACTAACAGGTAAATGACAGTTTTCAAGCATACTATAGGAGATAAAAGAGTGTGTAGCACCCGGGTCAACCAGAACAGATATAAAGCAAGAAGAAGACATATCAGAATGAAATAACTCCATATGACCTGTCACTACTCGCGGGTTGACTATTGCCTCCGGCTGACTCATAGCATAGAATCGAGCCGTTGCTTGCTGTCCACGTCCTCTGCTTCCTTGAGCAGATGATCCAACTTGCGACGCTTGACCGCGTCCTCACCCTCTACTACCACTGGGCTGTTGTCTATCTGATCCTTGTAGATTCTGTCTTGGCTGCTGCGTTACTTCAACATCTCTATTCGGGCAATGTAACTTGAGATGCCCGGTCTGACCACAAAGATAGCATGCCCTATCTTCAAACTATGGCCTAGATGGCCCTGTCACTGCTACTGAAGTTGTACTATGTGTCATAGATGAAGAAGAAACATATCCTCTTCCCTTACTCGGAAACCATTGTGACAGTACACTGGAACCTCTCATCACAAAAGGTGTTGAAAACCTTGGCTTCTTGAAGCCACCAAACCTCTGTCCCTAGAACTGAGCAGGCCTATTCTTGGACATGGATTCTCTTTTCTCCCTCACTGATCATTCAATCCTCCAGACAGATTCCACAAACATAGCAAACCGCTCACGGTTCTCCAACGCAGAGACAGGTGTTGTCAGCTCAGCACTCAGACCTTTCTCAAAACGTCTGATCCGCTCCTCATCTGTTGCAGCCATGTGAGGATAAAACCTCAACAGATCCATGAACTTAGCCTCATACTCAGTGATGTTCATCGTTCCTTGGCGCAAGAGTTCAAACTGACTGATCTTCTCATCCAGATACGTCTTCAGAAAGTATATGTTGACAAACTCGCGCCGAAAAACCTCCCAACCGATCACCTCACCAGGTTGCTTCTCCTCCTCGATGGTCCACCAGTGACCAGCACTACCTTTCAAAAGGTAGACATCGTGCTTTACTTTGTCTGCTTCGGGGATGTCAAGGATTTCAAAAGCCTTCTCAAGACTTATCAGCCACAGATCTACATCCACTGGATCAGCCGTTCCAACATAATCTGAAGCTTCGACTCGGCGAAGCTGCTCAAAGGTCTTCTCAATACCCGATGTTTCACCATGGGCAGCATGTGCTCTTGGCGGAGGCACTGGCAGTCTTTCTACCATGAGATTCATCGTAGTCATCATCTACCCCATAAGTTGTTGATAGGTAGGGTGTTCAAGAATGGCTGGGTCAGGTTGGGTGACCTCAGGCACCCGATCTCCATGTGCCTGCCCTTCTGCTCCATCAATTGATGCAGCATCATTGTTCGCAGCAGCATGTTCTTCATGGTTTCTAGACATCTTAACTTTTCTTCTACTGAGGGCAGAAGACAATCATAAGAAAATTTGGGGAAACTCACAAGAACAGACACAACCTAGTCCTAAATCCCTGTAGACTCAGCGAACCTAGCGCTCTGATACCAAAACTTGTGGCAACACATCCCACTATCACATAGACAGCGAGGTGTTACACAAAAAAGTGTGAAAAACACCATAACCACAAATTACCAAAACACGGGTTAATTAAAACCGATTGCAGAAAGAGGATAAACTAAGGAACTATTACATTCCAATCCTCGTCCTACAAGAAAACATGTTATATAAACATATACAAGCCTTGATACGTGTCCACAGCTTAGGGGATTAGCTGTCAAACCACCACAAGAGTTCATCACCTATTATATATACATAAAGACCCACATCTGGCCAGCAGCAGGATATACAAACCATCAACAACACACATCATGAAACAACGTCAAAACACCTCCAAGGACCTAAGAGTACAGGGATTACACTAAGACTCTACTACAAAACGACCAAAAAAGCATCATGTCCATCTCTTACCTTCTACTGCTCACCTTGTTGCACGACCGCAACTCTGCGACCACCACCACGTCTAGCTCGAACACATGAAAACCAGTGGGGTGAGACAATTGAACATTGTCCCAGCGAGAAACATAACTCCCCGCCAAAACTATAAAACCAAGAAGGATAAAGCAACAGCAGTAGATAAATAGTAAAATGTAGAATTAATAACAGTCTATATAGCAAAGCTATTCGTACCATCAAGCTTACCATGCTGTATGGAAGGCATATCACCAATTATCTCGTTATGGAACATGATTGACAAGATAAGATTTATAATATCTTATCACATAACATGAGGAACGTATAAGTAGCTGCATGTATAACAAGATTGACTGCACAAGCAAGGCCTCAACCAATGTTCTATGTTTTGCCTTAAGCAATAAATACTATTCGGCTGGATTACGTATTATTATGCCCTAAGGAAGTGAGTCGTACTGCTCAAGTCCAACCTTCGGTTGCGAAACCCAAAGTCAGTGCCATACAAGGTCAATGGGAGATCCGGACTCCACGACCTCCCACCTCATAGTCAGTGTATGAGTACAACATAAGTAGGACCGCAGTCTCGTGCTTAAGTGGCCTCAGCCATAGGGTCATCTCCATAGGCTACCCTCTACCCAGCCCACCTCGGTACAGGTCTCGGTGCTAGCATATCTAAGCCACGGGCTTGTTCACCGCGCTTTGAGCCATGAACGCATTCATGCTCTCATATCACATATCCTGAGCCATGGGCATGTTCACCATGCTCCTATACATATCCCAAGTCTACGACCGTAGCTGCACTCGAATCCTCACTATTTTAGGCTAGGAGAAACCTCGCATATTCAACAATATGTGCTCCGGGTTAACCCGTAGGAGAACCCATTTCACCATCACCATCTCCTGACGATGATGGATCTATGGCCAGGGCAACTACATGATAGGTTCCACTGTGATTATTTAATATATTTTAAGTGGATTGCAAGATTCAGCCAAGGTTGTATAACATGCAACTAAAACAAGAATAAGAAACATGAAACTCAACATTATGATTTTATAGTAAACAACATCATCCTGATCCATCTCAAGGATCCAACATTACATATTATCACTTGGCCTCTTGCCAAATAGCTAGATCCATCTCAAGGATCCTCACATTGCCATGGGATCTCAACCCCTCATCATATGGTGCCATTAACTTAGGTACCTTAGTCAAACTTAGGTCCTCATACCAAAACGCATCATATATGATATCTCATCATCAAGAGTAATCATTAGAGCAGTGTTACTCAATTATATATACCTCATAGCCCTTTACCTGGCTATGCAACTGTGTGGAACACCTGCATGGTTAGTATGCACAATCAATATAGACTTAACAGCAAGATCATATTATTGATATATAGGTCAACTTGAAGATTTGGTGCTTTATCCTTCATGCCTCAACTTGTGATCATAGATACAGTTCATGCAAGGTAATCTTATATGCTTACCATTATTTCAACCTTATGCATAACAACAAGATGATCACATACATATGTATAGTCATGTGAAGTTACATAGATGTGAGCTACCATCTTAGTTATCAACAGCATATCAAAGATCACCAAAATAAGCCCAAACGTGAATACATAAACAAGATCTAGCGTAGATGTTTATACAGAAGGGTCAGGACCCTCACTAGAAGTACCCACTACCCTCACCAAAGGTGTGACGGGTAGGGCACCCCTCATATCGTCCAGCCACTCTAGCCTTATAATGGTCAAGCAACTACCAAGGGTAATGGGCAGCACCTAGGGTATAACGTGCAACGCTGCGTCATGCTCTACTAGCATCTCGGGCAACGCTGTGCAGCAAGGTCTGTCGTGCAGCGCGTTGTCGGGCATCATGGTGTCGGGCAACGCCCAACCAGTGTCGTGTTGTTGACCGACACGCACAGAGCTAAGGTCAAGGGGGTGACACTCATCATAGAACTAGCTAGAAACGACCATACCTCAAAGCACAACGACACAAAGCTACATCAAAGCCATGTGTGTCGGGTAGGGTACTCAACAAGAGGAAATCCCTAAGGGTGCAACTCAAATAGCCAGCAAGGAACTTGTCATTCAGCCAACCTATCCATGGCCTATCGGCCGTCACAAAGCAAGGGCTGTGGTGTGACGCCCGTCACAAGATCAAGGATCAGGGGGGGTATCGTCCATCACAGACGCCACATGTCATCCAAGGTTAGACCAAGGAAAAGATATCGGTCAGCACCACCATTAACACCATATCGGGCAAGATGCACCTCGACAGGGTCACCAACAACTTCAAGCTCAAGGGCACCAAAACCCTAAAGGGTCAAGAAGATGACTCACCTCTCAACTATCAAGAGAGAGGGGTATTTCCAAGCTTCTTAACACCAATCGGGCAACACAAGGATCAAACCTAACCAAGGTCCACAACCACCACAAATCTCACCTTTCAAGTCCATATGAGAGGAGGGTGTTGCTCAAGCAACTAGAACACAAGCTCACCTCCTAACTTAAACGAGAGAGGGGTATTGCCCATGATACTAGAACTCAAGCTCACTCCTCTAGACCTAGGAGAAAAAGGGGTGTTGCTCACCAAGAAACCCTAGAACATATGGTTCGGCCAACAAGAACAACTAAGCAAGAACTAAACTAGCAACATGCATAATCGATATGATCATAAGCAACATAAAAGAACATGAAAGAAGGTAGTATAGTTCGGGTTAGGAGTTATGCAACCCGCCTTAAGCAAGCTCCAAGCACCACCAAGGAAGAGGAGACTCCAAGGCAAGGATCGGACACCAAGCTTGCAAAAGGAGAGGGATATCCTGCACCAAGGGGAAGGAAGACTAAGGAACTAAAGGGATTCTTAGCAAGAGAAAGGAAACACATTTATAGAAGGAGATGGAGGAGAAACCAAGGTAGAGCAAAGCAAGGTGTCACCCACCTAGGGACACTTGTCCATGAGAAAAATCACCACTCTAGCATGCCCTAAACACATGTCCAAGGCCATTGCCACATGCAAGTATCAAGCACCAAGTGTCCACTAGTGGTGACACAAACGAGGTCAAAGAAGGTCAAAGAAGGTCAAAGGTCCAAGGGCGACACAAAACCACACTGGGCGACACACCACCCTGGGCGACACACAACCCTGGGTGACACAACCAAGCCGACACAAGCACTCATGGCTGACACAAGGGCTCACTTGCCCGACACAAAGGTCCAAAAAGGCAAAGGCAAGGCACAACAAGGCCCAACAAGCTCAACCAAGCCCAAAGGAACTCAAGAAACGAGCCCAAACCTTCCTCTCAACACTAGAGGAAGCAAGGAGAGGGAGGAACACCTCACAGGGTGACAAACTTGCCCACAAACCCTAAACTTGGGTATATTGCAAGTAGCACCTCCAGCTCTCAACCAAGCACCAACAAACCCTAATCACCATCAAAGGTGATTAGCAAGCAACTAAGCATCAGGGTTAAGCAAAGAAAATAGACTAAACCCTAAACGGAGGTCAGGGTCCTTATAGTAAGCACCATAAATGTCACACCCCGATCTCACACTAACCACTAATCACGAGATTAGGGCGCGACGGAGGGATTATCACATAAACAAATCACTGAGAACTTTTTCTTTTTAAAACCTCGTAATGATATCCGGATTATTGCTGTAAACTAAAACATAATAAACTATTGCGGAAGCATTTCAATTAAACTGGTTAGAGAACATAAACAGAGTTTACAACATGTAACATTATTTAACAGAAAGTAACACATAGCAGTTAATTTACATCTTTTACTCATTCGCCATACATACTCTCTCTCACCCACACCATGTCCCACGGACCGAGGGGAAAGGATTAAGAGACCTCTAACTAAACTAACTACATATACCTTCTACTGCCAAAAACTAGGATGGAAAGATCCTTCAGATTCCTGGAACTGTTGTTGACCTGAAAATGTTTGAGTAGAGGGATGAGCCTACTCGCTCAGTGAATAGCCTTTCATTTAGCTATCACTAAACAACTCGTCAGGTTTATAAAATTGAAATAAAATATATATACCGTACAAGCAGGGCAGTTCTAATGACATAGCAAATTTGCAGATAATAATCACATTTCTATGCAACGACAGATATTTTAAGTAAATAAACATATATATAGAATTTGCACAAAAGTTCGGATCTCTTAGCATATTAATTTACTGTGATCCTATATGATTACAAATTATATTATTATGCCCCAAACATATGCAGCGCACTCTACATATGAAGATCTGTAGCGAACTACGATCCCACTGTACAAGACTTAGCGACACACTCGGGAAATGCTAAGTCTGACTGTCCGTCCTGGTCTGCACAGGACTCTCAGGCGCACAAGGGCCTCAGGCGCACAAGGGCCTGTCTGCACTATCTCTGAGTGCTCTGGACTCCTCCTGCAACCTGTAGTGCACAGTCAGAGGGTCTGGGTTACCGGCGTGACACACGCACGGATTATTGTTGAATAACCCCTATTTACTCCAGTGCCACCGTGACACACGCACGGATTATTGTTGAACACTGTCTCTCTGCCCTCGTGCCACCGTGACACACACACAGATTATTGTTGAACACGAGCCACCGACCATCTAGGCACAAGGCTAGATCGATCGTTTCACCCCAAAGGTACAGACCGCGCAATGGGGTTCTACGGTGTTGGGGCACCTAAGTCTATTAACTGATTAACATGTAAACAATTAAACAGGAAAAACACATTTACTGATTTCATATCAGATCACAATACACTGTCATTCTAAACTGACAGAGCAATATATTCTAAATCATTGTAATTTCTGAGAAATTCTCATACCATGCATTCAGACAAATTAGAAATGCATAAATAACCCAACTTATTTCAATTTGGCACATACATAGCAAATTTACGCAATTGAACATCTTATTGCACAAATTAAAGAAATTTACTTCACATATGAGAATCATACTCAACAATTATCAATTCTCTAAAATTCTCAAAAAAACGTGCACATTAACCCAAATCCTGGTTTTGCATCACTTAACTCAATTAAGAGTTAATTACATATCACAACACAATTTAATAACAATACTTGAGAATTTCTGGTAATATTTCAGAGAAATGTGCCATTTCAATAAGGTCCATAATAATTCTTGGCATCATTTTGAGGAAATAAAATGAGAGGGGTACCTTATTTGAATTAAGTTGGAGGAGAGAGAATCTTGATATTAAAATAATCAAGATTTAAGCCTAAGTGAAACCCTAATTGAATTTAGTGCAAAAATAAATATATTAATTGAAGTTCCCTTCAACCAAAATTATGTTGGTTGAAAATAAACAAGTGTGGACGTCCTTGTGCCTTTCAAAGGAAATGAAAAGATCTTAAGGAGGTGAAGAACCCACTCACCCTATTATAAGAAAAAGAAATATCCACTCAAATATGGATATTACTATTATAAGGGTTAAGGTGCTTAATTTATTTTCCTTTAATCCTTGGATAATGAAGAGGTTTTACAAGAGGATGAGGATGGTTTTGTGGCCAAGAATTGAGGGGGGAGTGGTGGAAATAATTTTGGGAATTAAAGGAATTAATTCCATTTTCTCTTTCCTTGGAAATTCCTTATACATATCCCATTTCCAACCCACTTAAGGACCTTTCTTGGAATTTCTTTTCCCTTCTTGCCTTGTCTGACCACGAGAGAGATGGGGAGCAGGCGAAGGACGCCCCCAACCTGTTGGTAAGTCTTGACCTTCGTTCTTCTTGATTTCATGGTGGAAATCATAAAACAATACTTGATTTCTTCATTTCCTCACTCCATCTTCAACCCTAGCCAATCGTTTCAACCAAAAGCTTGAGGACGAGCCTAGGGGGAGTTGCAAAAGCTTCATCCAACATTGTTGGCATGAGCTTGGAGCTTTGGAGCTCAATTGGAGGCGGGTTTTATAACTTGAACCCTTAATTTTATTATTGCAATCAATTCCTTATTAATTGGTGATCCTTTCTGCATTTCCGAAATTTATCTTGGTTGATTGATGCAACCACAATGGAAATCACAGTAAACTTCATGGCTTTGGAGCTTGATGATGATGACATCATCGTAAGTACACACCTCTCCAAATATCTAGGGCAAACGATTTCAATGGTTTGGTCCAAACAGTTTCACCAAACTGTTTGGAGACTAAGCGATTTCCAAACCGTTTGGTGTTTGGAACACCAAACTGTTTAGAGGAGTTGACCGTTTGGATGGGTTGACCATTTGAGGTCTGAACCCTAGTATGTGTTAGATGATGATACAATGGCTCCAATTGATTAGTTCAACATATGGACAATCTTTCAAATAGAACCCTAATCGACTAAGTGCTGATTTTGCAATTGATTGAGTTGAGGTTTTGGGGGTCTAGGGTTGAGTATGGTTGGGTATTTGAAGATCCAAAGATACCTAATTGAAATGCAATCAATTGCTGATTTGATAATCAATCCAATGATCCAAACCATAATTGGATGTCATGGATTTTGATGACAAAATGGGAAAATGGTCTCAAGACCGTTTGGAGATCATACAAATGACCTCAAGACTGTTTGAGGTCAGGTCATATCATATAATGATGATGGTTCATTGATTTCAATTGAATTGGTTCCACAATGTCAACCATTGATGGTTCCTCAGTTTCAAAATCCTAACTGATGGTTTCTTGATTATTCAACCTTAGATCAATTGGGTTCAAAACCCTAATTGAAGGTCCAATTGAATGGTGACTCAGTGGTTCAATTGAAGAATAAATTGATAGCCCAATTGATAGTTGGTCCATGGATTGGAACCTGGAATCGATTAAGTGTTGAAGACCCTTTTTGGTCCATTCAGTTTTGAGAGGGTTTGGACCAAATGGTCTTAAGACCGTTTGAGTCCAAACGGTCTCAAGACCGTTTGGGTCCAAACAGTCTCAATACCGTTTGGAGACTCAAGTCCATTCAGTTTCAAGGTGTGTTGTCTAAACGGTTTCAAGAACTAACTTTGGTAAACGGTTTCATACCGTTTGAACTTAATTGGTCAAGACTGTTTGAGGCCTAAGTGACCAAGACCGTTTGAGGTCTAAGTGACTAAGACCTTTTGAGGTTCAAATTGGTTAAACAATTTGGTCACCTAATATGATCAAAGGTCAATTAGCTACTTGATTATTAATGATGTAGATCATGGTGATTATGAAGGTTAAACCTAACTATGTGTACTTAGTTGAATGGATGACCTAGTTCAATCTTGGAATAGATAACATCCTAAAGAGGATGAGAGAGAGAGAAAGAATGAGAGAGATCATTGCTTATACCATAAGCCCTAATTCTCTCATTATGAAACAATGTGTAATCAGGGTTTGATCCATAATATGAGATCATGAAATCTTCATTGAAAAGATTGATGTACCTGGACCCTAATCTAGGGAAAGGCTATGTGAAACCCTAATTTAGGACAAAGCTTAGTGAAACCATAATCTAGTGTGATGATGTAACCCTAACATAGTGTAACAATGTAAGAAGCCCTAATTTGATGGGAATTGTACATCCTAACCCTAATTTGGGTATGAGGTAAGAGAAACCTTACTTGGATGTGAATGGAAAACCTTAATCCCTAAAATGGGGTAAAGGTGCATGAAACCCTAATATAGGGTAGTGATACTAATTCTATGTGAAGACCTATCACTGGGTGATGTGTTGTGAAATCCTAATTTCACATAATACTAGGTGAAACCCTGATATAGAAGCTTGTTAATATGTGGAACTCTATTGAAGAGCAATACTCTGTGAAATCCATAAATGTATGGAATATGCTATGTGAATCCTCAAATTATAAATAAGGAGAATAATATTCCTAATAATGGAATAGTGATTAATGTTTTGACAAATGTAACACCTAGAGAGGTTGATAATGGATATCCTTATATTAATAGTTCCTAACTCAAGGATGAGTCCATATTATTGGCAATGGATGTATATTCTAAGTGAGTGACTAATGACCAATACATTACATGATAAATGTGATGAACTGGTGCATAAAGTATTAGGATGGGGAATACCCTAATACAAGCTAAGTGGATGAACTCAAGTAAGATAAAGGTGTTAAGGGAAGTGATACATCAAGATATAATAGATATCACATCCAACACCCCAATTCTGAAATACCTTGATGTAAGTTAAACCTAATATAGTTGGATGAGTGACATATGAAATATGTCATGTCAATTGTTACATTGAGATGTAATGCACCTTGATGAAAGTAGGCTAACATGCCTTATGAAAAGGTTAATACAATTTAATAAACTATGCAGCAATCATATTCTGGTAAGGATGAGAGAGATATTCATACTGTGTGTTGGTAATTCATTTAATGATGAGAATAAATAAGTATTATTGAATACTTATGTTGTACATATTGATTCGTAGTTGTGTGAAGCAATGAAACAAGACTTGGTCATTAATAATGTGATCTTGAGAACCTATATGGTTATTTATGTGAAACCCTAATATAGGGTAATGCTATGTGAAACCCTAATGTAGGGTAATGCTATGTGAAACCCTAATACAGGGTGATGCTATGTGAAGTCCTAACACAAAGTAATCCTATGTGAAGCTCAAATATGACTAATGGGTTATGAATATAATATGATAACCCTTGTATTGCATGATATTGATATGTAATTGTATCATGATTACTAATCATGCAGGTATGTTGAGATGATGAACATAGCCAAGTATGGGCTATGATGTTCTGTATATTGAAAATGTTCTATAGGCCTTATAAGCCTTCATATGCTTTGTTGCTTAGTGAGAGGTAACCTATAATTAATGAGTCTTGTTTGCCATAAGATGTTCTAATTATTGAGATTGTTTATGAGCTTCATAAGCCATAATATGCCTTGTTGCCTATTAAGGGGTAATAAGAGGTGATATGATCTTTGTGAACTATGTGCAATGCTTTGTGTAGAAAGAATCATAATGTCCTTGATCAGATGACCTAAAGGTATGAAGTTACCTAATAAGTGGTAAGAAGTGCTCTATGATGAGATAAGGGTTCAAATATCCAGATTCTATAATCATGATGATGAACTTGTTAATAAGTGGATATGTACTTGATGAGTTGAGGGATTAAGATCCCAATAATTTGTGAAAAGAGTATGGCTACATGCCATGACTCCACAATGACAATGCCAGGCATTAGATATATGATCTAATCCTAAAGAGAGTTAATGTTGTGGTAATGATTCTATAGTGAATAAATGGTATACATGTTCTTTATATTCCTTAATGGATAAGTGAGATGTTGCTCTATCAAGTTATAGCTGCAATGCTTCTGATAAGAATAATGTTGTAATCTTTTAGACATTGAATTAACTACTATCAAACAATTATAATTCCTCTGTTCATATTCACCTTCTTAAACTGCAATAAAAATGTTTTTGGCGGAGAGTTATATCTCTCGCTGGAGCAATTTACAATTGTCTCACCCCCGTGGGAACCATATTTTTAGGTGGACGCAAATGAGGAGACATGAACCCTTCAGTAGGTGAAGGACAGCAATAGCAGCAGCAGAGACAACAGTGAAGTCTCAGGTGGATACACTGGTTGTTATGCCTTGTATAGATGTATATAGAGTCCTATGTGTTATCTCTGTACTATCAGGTCCTCAGAGTAGTAGTTAGTGCTTTCAAGATTTTGGCTCAGTGCCTCGAGATTTTCATACTTCTTGTGCTTAGTTTAATAGGGCAGTTGATGCTTGTAATTCACAGAAAGATATGATACAATACATGTACCATTAAACCAGAATGTCAATGTGTTACTTTGGTTATATGTGAGAAAGTTTTCCTTTGATGGATCTCTTGATAAAAAGGTTTTAATTTTTAGTGATTTTCGGTAATCCGCTTCTTAGTGAACGCTTCCACATTAGTTAATTATGTTTTTGTGAGTTGTATGCCACAATAAGATTCTTCATAATTCTCAATTCTTGAATTCTAATTTAGATGTCAATGGTCATATCCTGTCTAATGTTGTAAGTGACCATAAGATCTTACCTCTACACATTGGAAGAGCTCGCAATATAAAATCTCCTTTCAGATTTATTAATGCATGGACTAGTCATATTAGTTTCCTTGACTTAGTCTAAGAAGCATGGAATATTGAGGTTCCTGAGTATGCTATGTATAGAGTATACAATAAATTGTTTAATATAAAGACAAAACTCAAGAGATGGAATCGTTCAGTTGTTGGTAACCTGAGTGATATGGCTAAATTTCCAATTCAAAAGCAATCAGAGCTCGAATTAATGTTGATCTAAACCCTCAAAATAATTTCTTTAGAGAGCTTTCTCCAGAAAAGAACAAGCAGGCTATAAAAGATTCAACAAATGAGGAATCCTTCCACAAACAAAAGTCAATGATTCAATGGTTATAAGATGGAGATTCTAATATAAAAAAATTTATATATCCATGAAGATGAGAAGATTCAGAAATCAAATTTGGAATTTAAAGATTGATGATACCTTCACTGATGATCCCAAGACTATCGATTCATATATCACATATTTCTATACATCATTGTTTCACAAGCTTGATGTAGGGGATGTTTCTCCTGGAGCGTGGAATGGTCCTACCATTAGTGATGCACACAAAAACATCCTTGGTGATCATGTATCTGAATAGGAGATAGAAGATGTTATAAAACATTTAAAGCTAGACAAGGCCCTAGGGCTTGATGGCTTCGATGGCCACTTCATCAATGAAACATGGGGTATCATAGGACTAGATGTTAGTCATGTTGTGAAAGATTTCTTCTCCATTGGCCTTCTCCTAAATGAAGAAAACAAGACTATCATCACCCTTATTCCCAAAGCTAGAGACACCTCTGAGATCAAGAATTGGCATCCTGTCACACTCTATAATGACATTTATAAGATTATATCCAAGAATTTAGCAAATTGGCTTCATCTTATTCTTCCCTCTGTTATTGATCCTAGTCAATGCGCTTTTATCAAGGGCAGGTCCATCAAGGTTGCAATTCTCCTTTCTAATGAGATCCTTAGTGATTTCAACAAGGTGACTGATAAGATGTGTATCCAAGTGGATATTTTGAAGGCCTATGATTTTGTCAGTTGGAAGTATCTTTATTCTGTTATGTATAAGTTTGTTTTCTAGTTAAATGGATCCAATGGATCAAAAATATTTTCATTTCTTCTTCATGTCAAATTCTTATTAATGGGGAGTCATTTATCTCTTTCAAACCAAGTAATGGTATTAGACAAGGGGACCCCTTGGCCCCTTATCTTTTTGTTTCAGCGATGCAAGGGTTCTCAGTGATGATTGGTGCGCTCCCGCTATAGGGTTACAACACCGGCAAACTGGGGTGGCCGAGTGCAATCCACGAGGTCGGAATGCACGAGATATGGGGGTTTGCTTTCAAAATTTATAGGACCTAAACTAGCTACCTATGTCTACTAAAACAACTACACCCGCAAGCGCACGGGGTTGTGTCATAGTATAGGAAGGTGGCAAGTATAGGGTCGATCCACAGGGAAAAGAGGGGGCACTAGAGCTAGGTTAGTTTAGCTAGGTTCCTACTGCGGAGACTAGGGTTAAGGGTTTAAAGGTGATTTTGATTGTTAAACTACTGTGAACAAACGAGGAATTAAAGGCAAGAATGAAATCTATGTTAACCCTAGGTTAGATTAAGACTAGGCAAGCAAGGAAAGACTAAGCTAGGTATGGAAAGACAAATTATGCTAAAGCACGCAAGAGAAAAGCAAAAGAGCAATTAAAGAACTAAACTAGCATAAACAAGGCAAGAGCAAGGCAAGAAGCTAACTAAGCAAGAAAAGAACTAACTAAGCTAAGCAAGCACATAACTAGGGTTTTAAGCAATAAAGAGAGGTATGGATTGTTTAGGGGTATGAACTTATCAATTAAGTTGGGGTGACATATGAACATTATGATTCCATTTAGATTATCCAAACCAAACAACAAGTTAGAGTCTAATGAATTAATCTAAGCCTCTAACTGGCCATGGATATGCTAGGTTGTGTATAGGGGAACTAGTCCCTAACACCCCCTACTACCCTTACGAGGCTCAATTGAGTTAGGGGTTAGGTTCAATCCAATTAGAGTCTAATCAAGTCTAGGTTTCTCGATTAGACATTCCTAGGGCAATTAGGGGCCGAGGGTAGTAATGGGGAGGTGAAATTAGGGTTTTGGACCCCAATTCCCCCACATTCTAGCCTTGAGAAGGCTCCATGCTAATTGCACTAGAATTATCCAATCTAGCTACTTAGATCTCTCACTTAGGTTTAGGGAAATTGATTAGGATGTAGGAAGATGGGAGGCAACCTAGGGATCCAAGAATTGGACCTAGGGGCAAATCCCAAAATTCACACATATAACCAATTTGCCTAAATTCCTAAGTGATTTCACACACAAACCAACAAGTAATTCATAGAGAATGAGATGCAAATAGAATATAATCATTAACAAATGGAATTACAAATTTTACATGTCATTTTCCCCCAACATGGTATCAAAGTAACATATTTGACCCCAAACAGCCCACCTAAGGGGGCCTAGCTACTCATGGAAATAGAAAATACAAAAAGAAAGGGGAAGAAGATGGAGGTGGCCATGGAGCTCGAAGTAGTGGTTGTCAATCCTCTCTCCAGCAGCAGCAGGTCGACCTCCTCCCTCCTCCAAGGTGCAAGGGTGAGAAATGAGGGGGATTATGGGTAGGAACTAGTGTAAACTAGTGATTTGGTGGTGAAAATAGTGGAATGGGGTGGATTTGAGGTGGATATGGAGTGGAATGGAGTGGATGGCGATTTGGGGAGCTAGGAAGGGGTAGAAGGTAGCTAACCCCGTGCCCCAGCCACCACCTATGTATATATAGGAGTCTAGGGGGTCTAGGGTTAAGTCAGGGGCAAAATGGGGAAAGTAGTGAAAACTGGGTGGATTTTGTGAGTAGCACGGTCGTGGTGGGTCACCACGGTCGTGCTGGGTAGGGTAGACCACGGCCATAGTGGATGGGCACAGTCGTGGGTTTATTAGAATGTGGAGATCACAGGGATAGGTTCATGGATGGCCACGGCCGTGGGGAGGTCACCACGGTCGTGGTGGGGACCTATGGCCACGGTCGTGTTGATCCCCACGGTCGTTTTGGCCATTTTCATCAATTTTCTGGGAGTTTTACTGATTTTTTGTACTTGGGGCATGTCCACCACGGCCGTGGGGGCTCACCACAGTCGTGGTGGTGTCTCTCCCATGCATTTGAGCCTTGAACTTGATCATCCATGGAGGGTATTGCTTCAAAACTTTCTTTGACCACTTGGGGTAGGTTGGAAGTGGTTTTGGCCTCATTTTGAGCTCCTCCAAGCCTGAGGAAACCCTAGACTGGACCATCCTCTTTCCATGCCATCAAGTAGTGGACAAAGTACCTATAAGACATGCAAAAAGCCTCCATAAGTGCATTTGATATAAATAAGCATATTGGGGGAAATAACATGTAATCTAACAAGTATAGATGTGGCTGAAATGCAAAATGACACAAGATAAAGCCCTAAGATAGGGCTGAATCAATGATGAAAGAAGACGTTACTTCTCATAATATTTATCATGTCTAAGCTTTTATAGACTACAAAATATCTCATTTAATTTTATCATATGACCTGATGATTTTCTCTAAAAGTGACCCTCACAATCAAGCAATATTAAAAATCTTTTGAAAAGAGGGTCTGTGTATCAATCACTCTAAGAGCTCGGCTTTCTTTAGCGAGAGTGTTGACAAGGTTTCTTTATCGAACATTCTCTCAATTGAGGAGGGTACTCTCCCTTCTAAATACTTGGGTGTTCCTCTTTACATTGGGAAACTTTCAAAGAGTTACTATGTTAGTTTGGTGGACAAGTTTAAGAATAGGCTTGAGGTCAATAGAATATGCAGTAACTTCCTATGGTCTTCTTCAAAAAATTAAAAGAATGTTCATCTAGTCAAGTGGGACACAGTGACACTACCCAAAAAGGAACGAGGTTTAGCTATCAGAAGAAGTAGAGACATCTCCCTTTCTTGTCTTATCCTTAATGCTTGGGATATAGCTAGAAAGAAGGACTGGTTGTGGGTCAAATGGGTAAGTGAAAAATACTTGAAAAAGGAGTCATTTTGGTCGATTAAAGAATCCAATAATTTCTCCTGGTTATTCAACAAACTTCTCCAAGTGAGAGACAATTTTGCTGATCTTTTTTCCTTTAACATTGGTGATGGTTCTAACATTTCTTTATAGCTTGACCCCTGGGTCAAGGGTAAAAATCTCCTTAGTTGTTTTAGCAGTTGTTTTAGCTATGATCCATGCATAAAGACAGGTCTTCCGACATATTCCAAGCTAAGTAGCATTATCTGCAATGGCTTGTGGGCTATCCCTGGTTCAAGAACCTTTAGTGATATGAGAGTTATTGTTGAGAATCTAAATATTAGCATTTATGATAAAGATCAACTTCTTCTGTTGGGTAATAAATCGGTTGTCATCAGAATCGTTTGGGACCATGTTAGAAAAATTCAGCTCCCTTTGAAGCCTTTGGGTGGATCTGGTCCTGCAAAGCTCCCAAAAAGTGCATCATTAATCTTTGGAAGGCTTATCACAATGAACTACCAACTTCCAATTATGCAAGGAGAATGGGTATTCCTATGATGTCTATATGTTTTCTATCTCACGATAACTATTAATGCACATTTCATATTTTGGTTGAGTGTCCCACTACAATCAAAATTTTGAAGCTTATGAGTGTTGCTATCAAAAATTTTGATCCTCCTGCAAATTGGCAAGCTCTCTTATCTTACAAAAGAAACAAATTAAAGACTATTATATGCATGTTGGTTTATTACCTCTAGAAGGAAAGAAATAATTGTGTGCATTCAAATCACCACAAAGAACCTTGAAATATTTGGAAGTCAGTTTTGGAGGATGCACATGCTTTTTTCTAGCTCCAAATCTCTTGCTTGCCCCCCCCCACACCTTCGATGGTTCCTTCTCAGTTTCCTTGAAGGTTTTTTACACAGTATGATCTGTTCTTTTCTTGAGGTCTTCAGTAGATTTTAAGACTACTATCTGCCTTTGGTTTCTTACCTCTGAAAGGAGAATTTATCATGTTTCAAATTACTACAAAGAACCTTGCAATTTTTGGAACTCAGTTTTAGAGGACGCACATGCTTTTTAGCTCCAAGTCTCTTGCTTTCTTTGAAGGCTTCTGACATAGTTGATCTATACAGTTCTTGAGGTCTTCTGAGTTTTTTCTTTTGATTTCTGACAGGTACTCTGTACAGATAGGATCGCCTTCAGTTTCTCCTGACTTTCCATCTGGTTTTGATGCTCCTACTCTGATTTTTTGGCTCGCGATATACTTTGAATTCTTCTTTGCCTTCTTCTATATATACATACTTTTGTTGAGTGTATAACATTTTCATCTTGTTTTCCACCTCCTTGTACATCTCTCCATGGTATTTTCCTTATGAAGAAATAGAAAAAAAGCAACATCTGAGTTTAGCTGACCAAAAAAACTTTAATGTCTTAAAACAAACTCATATGTTTGTCAAAATCTTGATATCACCTTATCTAGCATGTACCTAAAACACCGTGAAATAAAAGCATAGATTAGTATAACAATTTATATTGTGTATGTTGGGTGCATGCAAAAGAGTGCAAGTAAACTAACAACATATATTTCATCAAATACATGCAAACAAGAACTAGCATTTTCTTGACATAATATTTTTATGTGATACTCATAGTGGCTAATTGAACATAATGTAAATAAACATCCAATAGTTTAGTCGTTCAATCCTCTAACAACACTCAAAAAACACCAACAAACTAATGCAGCTAGTCATAGGTGTAACCACATGCCTTGATGGTGAGCCATACAGATTATACAATTATACTTAACTAAATTTGACCAATCTAATCAGCAGATCCAAGTAAGTCAAGCAATCAACTTTAGTCTGCATATATGTAACTCCTAAAGTGTCACATTACTTTATTTACTTTAAACCCTACTCGGTCTTAATCTAGGGTTTAGATTTCCTTTGCATTGAGTTATCATTAGGTTCATGTTTGATACTCCAATTCCCATGTTCATTGATTTAATGACTCAAGAACCCTAGTTTATATTAGGTGCAATCATGATTATCAAAGATACCATGATATTGCATCATAAACACTTATACCAGATTGTGTGCCTTAATTAATCCATGATTTTCAGATGCATGGTTATTTACAATTGAAACCCTAATTACACATCATTATGATCATGAACAAGTTAAATCATCATTATGTTCCACAATGTCAGATAACAACACAAAAGAAAAACTTTTTAATGTTCCCAACATTTAATACACCAATATAGGGTTTTTATCCACTAATCACCACTTAAACCCATTTTTCACTACTTTTGGAATTGGGACAATATTTAGGCATAGTCGATATTTTATTTACATTCCTCTCATTTTTCTAAGCAACTTCACATATAACTTGTTTCTATTAGAGTATCCTAGCAATTTCAAAATTTTTTGCAAGATAATTAGCAAATAACAAATTAGAGATCGACATGTTATTAAAAATATCTTTTCTTTAGAATTTTTCTTTCCCTGGCTTGTGGATCTATTGGGGTCTGTTTACCCGACAACCCGGATCAGGTCTTTCTGCTTTCATGAGAGTTCACATTCCAGAACATCGGCTATGCCGCCTCACGTACTGCCACTTCCATTTGGTAGCTCCATCGTGCATGATTCCTCAAGGGGGATCATCCCCTCATAGTGGTCATTCTCCTGGTGTCTCCACATAACCTCTAGAGGTCTCGAAGGCATCGAATTACATCACAGGTGGTGAGTGATTGAGTATTGAGCCGATGCTTCCTTGCTTTCCATCGAGGGGTTGTTAGCTAAGGATGATGACACCCCTCAGATCACTACATGTTGACTCAGAAGGGTTTGAACTTGAGACAAAGACATTGAATGGAATATCTGATGGATTTCTGTTTCACCATAGCCTACCATCGGTAAGGCCTATGTGGTTTTCGATGCCCTTAGTAGAAAATTTCTCAGTTGTGTAGATGGTTTGGTTAACTAGTTGAAGAGACTGTAAGACTTTTCTTGATGGGCTCCACAACCTTTAGCAGACAGGATTCATCTTTCCAACATCCAAATCAAGCCTGACTTGTTGACCGATCTTGTAGCACTCTGGCAAATGACACCCAATGATCTAAGACACAACCACAACCACCTACATAGACCGTCCCCAATGGTTCCATAAAGACCTTATCTTGACAACATATTAGGAAAAAACACCATCTCCAACATCGCGCTACCCTGAGATTGGAGATATCTTCATATCGACATAATTCCTAGTTGGACCAAGATCATCACTAATCATATGACATTCCTAGTGCAGTTCATAGATATACTAAATGGACCCTGATCACCAAAAAATGCAAACCACCATGTAAACCTATCAGATGCAAGAGATGCCACTGATTTTGCCATTTGCATCATCATTTCACCTTTCAAATATTTTGCTTCACATGCAAGGGTTATGTTCACATATTTAACACATGCCGGAATCCTAGAGATGGGCTACCTACTAGTTGGAAAACCCATTTCTTGCACAACACACATAGTTCCAACAAATATCCACCCAAACAACATTCCTTGCATCATTACCATTTTGAAAACCACAACATATGGCATGCATATTTTCCTTCTAACTCCACATTAAGAGCTAGAAATGCTTTAAATCCCTTGCTTTTTGAAAACCCTTTCCATGATCTCTAGTGATCAGATGATACCCTTAGCTTACTGCACAGAAAAACATATCCCTACCAACAAAATGCACCTCTACTTGTCCATCACCACCTACATGTCACATCACAATTTTCTTTCCCTCTCCCTACTCAACCTCCTCCATACTTTATACGTACACCCATGTTGTATGTTGTCCCACCCTCATGTACCCATTATCCTTCATCCTCCATCATAATACTGACCAACTATACCGTCATGATGACTCCATCCTTTAACTCCAAACCTAACTATCCCATTGATTTCTTGGAAAACACTATCTATTTCTAACTGTCTTCACCAGTAGGAGTGTTCTTGTTACCATATAAACAAAATAGATGAGCACATAGTCACAATATTAGATGTCACCCTAGCCATTATTTACCACAACCTCGATCACACTATTATTAAATTGAAAATCATTTCACAATTGCAACTAATCAACTCTGTATAAGAAGGCACTAAACATGTGATGATAACGTTGATGTTGATGATGATAATGATGTTGATGTTGATGATATGAGTTACTTCATTATGACCTAAGTTTGTTTTTGGAAGGGTCAAGTATGATTTAATGATATGAGATGAATTTGACCATGCAACCCTAGCTAGACTAAGAACCTTGTATGGTACATGTGACTTTGTTGATGTGCTAAACATAGCTAGTAGGTTAGCATGCTTGATTATACCTAGTCTTGTACATGTTGAGATGCTATATGTGAAACATGAGTTAGGACCAACATAGGACTCAAACTCTTTATAAAGAAGGACCTCTAGTATGGGACATACAAAAAAGCGTGAACTCTTGATATGGGTCAACCCAAAATGGAAGAAGGTTAGAGTACCTAACCTCCAATATGAAAATATGAATGATGAAATACATGATGATGAGTACCTAGCTAGAATACTTCTAAGTAGATCATCTAAGTCACTTAGTGTGTGGTTCCCTTGATGATAATGAATCCTAGTCCCTTTTGAAAAGATTTAACCCTAGAGAAAGAGGCATTCAAACATATGCATGTTTGCCATATAGGTGAGGGGGAGATATCCCAAAACCCTAAGATGATGTATATGATGTGTGAAATCCATGATGAACCTCATACTTGGGTTAGTAGATGTATGCCAAGAATCTAGTGGTTGCTTTGTTTTTGAAAGTCGAGTAGAAATTTTGTAATGGGCAGATGGTTGTGTTTAGCATGTCTTTTTGGTAATAAATAGGTCTTAGATTTAGTGGCTTGATATTGTGGAGCTCTACTGAGATACAAGTGAGATAATGAAAAAACCTATATGTTGAAGATAATGTTGTTCCTTGATATAATGCATGATGTACAAAAATAATCTCACTTAAGTGAAAACTTTATATAACTGTGATAAGTCACTCTTATAAGCTAGACCTAATACTATATCCTACCTGACATAAAAGATTTAAATTTGAAATAACGTGCTTGATTTAATAATGTCTTGGAATCATAACTTGAATAATCATCAATATATTGCCTAATTGCATACCCAAATTGAAAAAGATGAACAAAACTAGTATAGTTGGTAAAATTTTGAGGGAAACTAATGTTGGGTTTACGTGGTCAGAGTAGGCAGCAGAAACAAAAATTTACTTGACCATAAAACCATAACCAGAAGATCACATCAACATCTATGTAATGGGAAGGATGGTTTTAGCGAGTTATAAATGGTCTTGAGGCTTGCTCAAAAACTATACCTTGTAGCAAGTTAAAGTGTACCCAATCACATTCGATGAGTGTAGTGATCTCAGGTCTAAGAATCACAATCACCACCATCACTATGAGATATGATTTTGACTACCATGTCATGGTTCCATGTATCACTCTCATGGTGGGTCTATCTGATAAATTGTTCTCCAACATGTATCTGTGTGCTTGGTTTGATATCATATATCATGACTAATGAGACACTATCATCAACCAACACATACTCTAGTCTTTATGTGTCATTGTTGTCTATCAACCTTCCACAATGACATCCAACAAGGTACATAACAAGAATGTACATACTCTTAGCATATGTATGATCTCATTATTCAATTCACGTACTTGAAGACATACGTCATTGAGTATTGTCATTCTTTAGACATTCATTCTTCTCTATCATTTATCTCATAATTGATTGAACTACAATAAATTGGAAGCTTGCTTTTGATATTTATCAAATCAAACATGACATATGCCATTTGAATCATCATATGATTGGCTCTCAGGGCATACGTACCAACAGACTCCCACTTGCACTTAGAGCCAATCACCTTTGAATCATATTCTTAGTGATCTCTAAACATGTCCAACATTTTTTGGCTGCACTAGTGCTAATCCAGTGAGTTAGGAACATTTTTCTTTAGTCGGTATATTGCATGTTTCACATCTCCTCATTGTACACCATTTCATATGAGATGGAGTTGTCGTAATATGCTATTTGATATTCCTTGCCTAACAATTAGCTCCATAGTTTGACTTAGTATTTGTACTTTGTCATCAATGGTTGGAATATATATATAAGTTCATCACCATGAACTTCTAGATACATATGGTATCCTATGGTGTTCTCAACACAAGGATGCTCGACATTCCTTTGAGAATTAAATGGCTTTTAATTTTACTCGGAACGTTTCCGTTTATCAACATATAGTCACTTTTATATTTTGTATTTTATGATCAAATTATGTCATTGTGGAAGCTTGCATTAGTGTAAATAATTTACACTCAACTCTTCCTTTTATTACCATAGAACTAATCATTTAATATTTCATAAGTACTTAAATAAGTTCTTTATGGCATTCTAGTGACTCTCACTGGAAGTAGACATTCATCCACTTGCATGTCCATTACATACAAGATAATTGGATGAGCATATCATATTGTCATGTCCAATACATACAAGATGATGAATGCATATATATTTTCTTGACATGTCTGACACATACAAGATATGGGGATGATTACATACATGATAGATCAAATTTTAATGCATAAGGCATTTATCTATGCATTCCTATTCTTCATAAGAATTTGAGACATGGGGCATCTAAGACACCAACTCCATGCAACACAGACAAGTTTTCTCCCAATGAATCTTTGCCTACTGAATCATTCAGCATGGAATGTCAATGTATGTTCTATTTTATTAAGTTAAGAGGCTTTCGAGAACTATCTCTATAGGTATCTATTCCTATCACATAGGACATATCTCTTTATTCCTTAAAGAAGGTATTTCCACACCAGTTTTATTCTTAGAAGGTTTCATTGCTCATCATCATGTGTAATATGAGTATGCTCCCACTAAATATTTGTAATCACAGATACCTTCTTTATTTCAATATATTAGTCAAGCCTTTTGACTATATAATCAAAGTAAAGACACCAGATCTAAGGTGCGTGTATTTAATCAATCATATTGATTAATCTCTTGTAACTTATAGACTACATTTGCACTAACGAAATCATAAAACCCTTCAGGTTGTGTCCCATATACAACCTCATGCTATTCCTTTTAGGAATGCGGTTTTAATATTCTTATGACAAATTTCATAGTCTTCAAGTTCCAATAGCAAGCATGATCCTTTATTGCCTAAATCCACTACAATTGGTTAAATAAATTCATCAGGTTCAACACCTTGAACTCACTTGAAATCATCTCAACCAATCAACTCTTCAAATGCCATCCATGTCAGTCTTAATAATTAAGACCCTATTTCACTTATGGGTTTTATCCCTATAAGATCTACCATTAAGGTCATACCTTATTTGGTTCACATGGAAGTTATTTTGGATATTATGGCTTCAAGCCATAACTCAAAATTTGGTTCCTCAACATCATCTAGATAGATTATTGTCTCATCATCATATGACCAATTCATCACCTTTGAGTTTGTAGGATATAATTATCCATCAAGATCAAGGTGTTTTCTACTAGATATATGAGGTGTATCTATTACATAAGGAATTTGACATTCCACAACACTTGTGATTCTTAATCTACTTTTGTACCTTATCAGGTTTCAATGTTATTATGTCGATCTCAAACATTTCGAGTTCTACTTCTCTCTCACTGATTCTTTGGGAATGCGGATATCCTTATAACAAACACTTTGTTATTGGATTGAGATTAGTATTCAACTAACATTATGTGATTGTGAATGAATCTCTTTCTAAGATACTAGTTTTCTTATATGAGTATTCAATCACTAAATGACATATTGGAACATTTCCAATACCATATCTCATATGGTGTCTTTTATACCTTTTGAATGGTACATGTATTTAGTGTAAAGCATGTTCTTTAGAAGAATTCTAGAAGATTAGTTATTTGTTTGATGATCATGCTCTTACTATTTAGAGTATTATTCCTTCTTTGATTTAGACATTATTATGCCTTAATCATGAGTTCTCTATGATACACTATCATAGTTCCTCACAAGGTCCTCAAACATCAAGTTTAAGTATCTCATACATTTATCATATCAAAGAATTAATACTTTTACCAAGTTTGTTCTTCATTTATGATATTCTTGAACTTCAAGATATTCATATTTGTATTTCATTAAATACCATATCTGAAGTATTATCATTTATTCTGATAGGTATGTATATACATCAATATGTATTATACCTAATAGAATAATCATTCTCCCACTACATCTAGTGGAGATTGACTTGTCATCATGCCCAATAAACAAGACATTCATATCTCTTCATGGTTCATTAACCAAGAGAGTCTAGTTTATCCATCAACATGGAACCTAGAGATGAATTTCTCATTCATTTGGTTAGATGATAATGCTAATTTATTGTTTGAGTCATCAATAACTTTTAGGTATTATTATTTTATCTCATGCATACCAAGTACCACAAGATAAATAAGGCATCGCCAAAAAGATCATATCTTTGAAATTGAAACATAAATTTTATTGATAGACATCCTTGTCATTACAAGATGTAGAAATAAAATGTTTCTATTTATTCGAAAAATGAAATAGTATCACATAACTCTATTACATGTCCATTGGGCTGAAATAAACTAAAGGTATTACTATCTATGGCAGCAACACTTACTCCATTCTTGATGAGTGTTCCTTCTTGGTCCTATCATAAAGGCCATCACTTCTTTTCAGATCATACACATCATATATGTCAGATCTATATCTTCGTATCATATACCTAAGATAAATAAGTATTTTAAGTTTATTTCATAAAACCTAAGGTGGAGACTTCCATCCCCTCCTTCTTCTTCTTTAGTTCATCTATGTAGAGAGGGCAATTTCTCTTCTAATGTCCTGGCTCACGACAATGGCAACATTTGCCTCCCTTGTTCACCCCTCCCTTGTCTTTGAGTGTTGAAGATGACTTGGGCTGCTGGCTAGCATTAGAACCTTTCTTTGCTTTTCCCTTGCCCTTGCCTTTAGAATTTCCTTTTTTTATGAACCTAGTGTGCCTCTTCATTAACAAGCATAACATGGTATATACAGTGCCTAAAGGACCAAGACACAACAGAACAGAAAAGAAAGGAGAAAACCTAACTGAACAACAACCAAAAAGACCTATCTGTACAACATATGTATGGAGAATTTTGGTATCTATCTAAACTATACTCCAAATCTCCTCAGGGTTTCTCTTTGAGTAGCCAAAAATGCTCGTATTTCTTTCTATCCAAAGTTTCTATAAAATTAGACCAATAGTAGACATCATATCATCTTTCATATGAAGGATTTCACCCAACCACCAAGGTTCCTTACCGTATTATTTCTTGAAGAACTTCCAAACCTCTCAACTATATGTACAATTGAGACACAGATGATCCATGTCTTCTCCTTCTGATAGGCAAAGTTCGCACCTAGCAACGAGGGAGTATCTAACTCTTTTCAGGTACTCACAAGTGAGAACTTTGTTAAGAAAGCATCTCCAGAGGAAGTAGGAAAAACATTTAGGGAACTTGCTCTTCCAAACCTAGGTTGACCACTTTGTCTTAGGACCTTTCCTTCTTACTAGATCCCAACCATCTTTCAAATTGAAACAATTTTTCCTTTGAACAATGCACGATCTTCAACTTCATTCAAAGGGGCCATGTCACAGAGAAGGGCTTGTATGGCACTTCCACCTCTACTGTTTTGGTATTCTCCAACTACTATCCAAGACACAGGATGAGATTTTATAGTTGAGTCACTTCCCCATTCTGAGAATCATCTGATCATCACACATGTCCATCAAAGTGCTTTTCTTGGGTAGCCATGGGTCTCTCCAAAATTGAAATGTTTTTCCATTTCCAACATGAAAATCAATATGAGATTTCAACAAGTTCCTCAGAGCAAGAAGTCTTTTCTACGGCCATGGAGAGTTGGTTTTACACCCAACTGACCAGATAGAGTCCTTCTTAATGTATCGTTCATGTAACCACTTCACCCATAAAGTCTCCTTGTTATTTGCAACATCGCACAAATTCTTTAGAAGCCCCACCTTAGACCAGTCCTCCACAAGCCGAACACCCAGGCCACCTTCACATTTAGGTCTGCAAATTGACTCCCACGATATAATAAGAAGATGCTTCTGGTTAATAGAGTCATTCCAAATGAAGTTTCTCTTGAGTTTCTCAATGTCTAAAATTGCTGCTTTAGGAAGTGGAAAAGCTGATGACCAGAACACATGATAGGGGGAGAAGGCAGAGATTACTAGCTCCACACAACCTACAAAGGATAAGAGCTTCCCTTTCCAAGAATAAAGCTTTCTTCTAATCTTATCAATTATGGGATAACACATTGCATTTGTGAGATGCCCAATAAAGAGTGGCAGCCCGAAGTACTTAAATGGAAGAGCGATCCTCTCAATACCAAGAATCTCAGTGATATCACTGTGAATAATTTCAACTCCTTTTCTTAAGAACAGTTGGCTTTTAGCATTGTTAAGGCTCAAACCCGAAACTGAACAGAAAGTCCTCAGGACATTAGCAACCTGTTGAGCATTAAAAGTATCTACTTTGGTAAACAACGGAAGATCATCCGCAAAGATGATATCTGAGACACCAAATTTCTCTAAGGCCCTCATAGGAACAAGAAGACCCTTCTTAACAGAAGATTCCATAATAGAGAAAAAGCCTTGCATGGCTATAACAAAGAGATAGGGGGCTAGGGGATCAACCTGACACACCCCATTCGTTGCTTCAAAACAACTATAAGGTGATCCATTAATTAGAACTTGAAAAGAAGCTATGTTGAAACCCACCTGAATCCAAGCTAGCCAGCATGGAGGAAAACTCATCTGCTCCATAAGAAATAAAACATAATCATTCTTTATCGTATCATACGATTTGGGTTTGTCTTTCTTCATCTATGCCTCGACTGTCCACAACATGCCCAACATCTATGTCGGTGACCTGTCAAAGTTGTTCATGTTGTAGTTCATCACAAACTGACTATAGGATTCTGGCAATGATTGTAGTGTCACATAGTAGCCAAATCTTGGCTCAGAGGGAATCCCAGTCAAGTTAGGTTCTCCACATACCCAATCATCTTGAGTGTGTGAGGGCCTACTAGATCTCCTTCTGTCATGACACACTTGAATAGTTCCATAGAGACATCATATCTCTCTTGTCGTGCCTGGTCTTGATACATGTTCTTGAGATGTTGAACCATTTCAATGACGTCCAAGTTCTCATTTTGTCTCTACCACTCATAGTTCATTGAGTACAACATCAAGCACTTCATAAAAATGGCATCCTCTGTATGCTTTCTGTAAGCATCCCTTTCAACCGTTGGTGCAGTGGGAGCAGGTTCTTCTGGCTCTAGTGTATCTGGGATATAGAGCTTTCCCTCTTGAGTGAGAACAATTCTCAATGTCCTAAACCTGTGTGGAAGTTGTTCCCATTTAGCTTGTCCTTCTCAAGGACCGATCATAATGAAAAGTGATTGTTGTTGGTTCCCATTTATTCTACAAAAAGGAAATTTGCAATTTTAGTCCAAAACCCTTTTGATTTGATTTGATTTGAAATTTGACGATGTTAATTAGGTCTTTAATTAATGTTTGCTTCTCACTATTTTATCTCAAATTTATAACCCTCATTATCAATTTGAAGGATTGCAGCATACAACCTTCTAGTGAGCAAGATCTTGATTTCATCTAAGTCATGGACCAGCGAGGGCTGTCACCCACAACTAGAATCTTTAAGGTAGGCAACTTTTGCCAATTGCATCACATGAAATTCTTGATAGATGTCATGCACAACTCCTTGCCATTTTCATCTTTATGCCTCAAGGTGCTTGATCCTATCAAGGTCGCCTTGTTAAGTCCAACCCAAAAGCCAACACAATAAATATGCACCCTGTGAAGGAAGACCCACATATTCACCATCACACTTCCACGAGATAGACAATGCACCACGTAAAGGCATGCCCAAACTTAGTCGATCCAGATTTTCATGTGCACCACTTTTGGAAGGCATCTTCAAGTTATTGAGGGGTTTTAATATGATTATATATGCATATATGTATCCAATCACCACATATATAGTACATATCATATACATGCTATATCCCACAAATGAAAACATGCAATAGCGACAAAGCAATGATTATGGCCATCCTTTTATAGTTCCTTGGATCCACAAGGAACTACGGTCATCTAAGGACTACATCACATGCAACCTGTTACTGATGAAGATCTGTGCTTTCCAATCCAGGTTGACTGGTTCAACCTTTGAATCGGTCGACTAGCCTCTTGGCCGGTCGGTTGGTCTCCTCCAGCCGGTCGTCTAGCTCCTCCAGATGGTTGGCTCATTAGGTTATCTGGGCTCCTCATCAGTCCACCATGCAACTTCTCCTTAGTTGGTCATCTCAGTCCATCAAGTGGTCATCTTCAGTCTTCATCATAATAAGAAATAAACCTAATCCTATTTTACATGATCTTTGTGAAACCTCGAGTTACATTCGAGGGGAGAAAAGGTAGAAGAGAATCTCGAGTTATCTCGAGTTATATTTAGAATAGAAGAAGAGGGATCGGTGCATAGACCGATATGAAAACAACCATAACCAACCACATACATGCACATTGGGTTTATAGGACATAACCATGCTATACATCCACCATCAAAACTATTTTAGGGTGACATGTATCGATTGCATATATACCATATCATATATGTATATATTAGTTTGGGATCATGTGGTATTAATCGGATATTCACATTAGTCATTTAGATATTCACATTGTATGAAATAAATAAAATATGGTAAAAATAAAATCCGATCATATCTATTATCCAAAAATATAAAGTATTGACAGGGCTCTGATACCACTGTTGGATTTTGTTGACTCAAGGTCAATTAGGTCAATGTTGACTCATGTCTAAATTGACTAAACCCATGTTTTGATGATGACTAACCATTCCAAATATTTGTGTCTAATGTATGTACTTGAGTGATCTCAAATTAGGTATAGACACACTCCAAATGCCCTAACTTCCGCATATCGAATTGGAGAAAAGACAAGCCAAAGTCAATACAAGTGCACACTTTTGTAATATGATGTAAATCCATTAGAATCATGTTGTAAATCACTTGTAATGATTGTATGACTTGTAATTAATCTTAGAAAAAATTAGGAGCACTTAGACCGAATATTTAAGCACTCAAAAGCCATTATCCAAAATTCACATCAGGTTGTTCATCGGTCGAGTTGCAAACTCGACCGATCCTGATTGGATCTTGAAAATGACTTTTGATCGGTCGAGTTTACACTTCACAGAACTCGACTAATGCAGTACCTAACCAATTTGATTTTTATTGGTCGGTCGAGTTTCCCCAGGACAAACTCGACCAATGGTCTGAATATCAACTTTGTCTTTTACTCTATTGGTCAAGTTACCTTTATAAAAACTTGACCGATTGCACTGTATGGAAAAGTGCAGAAAAGTTCTTCTAGCTGTTGTGGAGTTGCAAAAAGTAAAAATATATATGTTTCAAGCCACAAAATGGCTAGTTTTTGGCCCCAAGTGTTCCCAATGGCTTATAGGCATCCCCAACTATAAATAGGACCCCTTGGGCTTCATCCCATGGTTATCCAAGCACTATGAAGGTCCCTATTCCATAGTGGAGTGATCCTACAATCTCCTCTCTCTCTCTATGCTTGATCACATGCTACATCCATTAGAGTGAGTAGGAGATTTATAAGAGAGCTCATCCTATATGTATATCTTGTGAGGCTCTCACTTCCACCACCTCTCTATCTCTCATTTCAACCATGAAGATGAAGGTTCTCTCTCTTGGCTAAGAGAGGTGAACAAGATCAAGGATGAAGACTTCGAGCAAGAGTGGGTAAGCCCTTGGTGAAGGTAGAAGACTCCTTGCTCATGTGGGTAAGTCCTTGGTGGAGGCTTCTCCAAGTGAAGGTAAAGTCAATGGTTGAAGATCCAAGAATAGTGGGTAATCCATGCAGGGTTGATGACTTGTGTAAGAGTGGGTAAGTCCTTGGTGAAGGCCGAAGACTCATTTCATAGTGGGTAAGTTCTTGGTAAGGTTGAAGACTCTTTGTATTGGATAGCTAAGTCCTTTGGTTGGTCATATATTGTATCTCTTATAATGAATATAATGAAGGTGCAAGGTCAAGAAATCCTAGAGGTTGACCTCTCTAGGTAAGTGGACTGACTCACTTCTAGTTTGAAGTGTGGAACCACTCTAAATAGCTTGTTTACTTATATTTGCTCAATCTCTCTCATCATTTCTATGAATGTTTTAGTTGCACACAAATTTCCTATTTAGCAACCTTATCTTGTGATACATCTTAAAGGTCTAATGACTTTTGTTTAAGTGCATTCAGCTCTATTCACCCCCGCTCTAGAGCATCTAATCACCCATCTAAGATCCAAAATTTGGTATCAGAGCGGGCTTCTCCAAGCATACTTCAACAAGTAGGAGAAGATGAGTGACTACGAAGGAGGGAGTTTGATGAATGCATATTCATCTGAGTTCAGTCGCCATGTTGGACCCAGTTTTTCTCTGATTATATGCTTTTATTGCGTTAATCTCTCTATATATGATTCCACTCAGCTTAAAAGAATTATCTTGATTTAATTTGGATTTTTGCACCTCTTTTTGCAGGTCTAATTAAGCCCAACTTCCCAATTTGGGCCCAAGAATGCCAATCTTCCCTAAAACATGGGCACCCACATTTCACCTTTGAGCCTCGGCCCACTTTAATCGCCTTCTTCTCCTCTAACCCTAACAACTGGGGTCCCCTCCCATGCCTTCCCTCAACCGCGATTGCGGTCTTCTCTCCCTCACACCACAAACAACTATCTGATCTCACCTACATCATCCCAACAACACTACGATCACAGTGTCTCCTCTGCCTACCACACCGTGACTTGCTCAGCCTCTCACCGCCAATTCCAGCTGCACTCTCCCGTAGTTGTTTCCTCCACATCCACGTAGCCAAGAACAACCTTCCCGCAGTTAGAAACCTTGCCGCACTCAAGGTCATGAGCTCCAGAAACCTGAAACGGTGCATATGTTAGTGGATCACAACCAAAATAGGGTCCTATCTATAGAAAATGACCGACCGCAAACCTTGGTGGTTTCCATCATCACCACCTCCGTGATCGACCTGCACCCCAACCAAACATGGTGCCCTTCTCCTCCCTCCTCGATACCTTGACCCACGATAATGCTCTTCCTTGTAGTCTGATTTGCGACCTCCACAACACTACCAACACCGTGATCTTCCTCTCTACTCTCGAGATCACGATCTTCTTCACCATTAGAAAGCACCCACAATCCTCCAACAACCATAGCCTCCCCTCCATCAGCCCTGCTGCTTCCTGTCATCACCACCACCATCAACACAATAGCTCCCCACATCCTCTTCAACCATCAACTGAGTTGTCGGTCCTTTCCTCTTGCACATCGTGACCTGTCCTATTCATCTGCTTCCACCACGACCATCCACTCTCCCATCATCGCGACTCCCACCAGTTGCACTGCGATCGAGGTGTCCTCCCTATCCAACCGCAACCACGACCTACTCTGCCTCTCACCACCAATGCCACCTCACCCCGCTGCTACACCTCAACCGCAGCCGAGGTGACAACGACCCACGGTGAGTAAGGATGTGCCCACGGTCTGCTATGACCTTGACCGTGCAAGAGTAATGTGACCAAGCCACGGGAGCATACCTCGATCAGTTGACAAGGAGTCACCTCACCCATGGACCACAAGGCCTTGATCGAGGTGTTAAAACAAGAGTAAACAGACCTCGACCCAGGTCTAAGGATCCAACAAACATGACCTTGATCGAGGTCCCTTCTATTCACTTAACCAAGCATGCAAACATCACTGACCGCTGCTATAAATACCCACATACCAACCATTCATGGGAGCCCTCTCTAGATGCCTTTAGGCTACTGGTCTGTCCTCATCCTAAGGAGACTGTCTCCTCCACAGCTAGGTTGCGCCTAAGAAGCATTCAAACCTTGGTGCAAGCCACTCCATCCATCCAGATCTAGATTTGTTGCATTCATCTATCTGCTCCATCCGCCGCTATCATGTCCACGAGATGCTCCTCCTGGTGCGAGCAAGGACTATGAGAAGAGAGAGAAGGTGGAGAGTGAAGATTTGCCCCATCTATCATGGTGTTCTTCCCTCCTCATCCAGATCTACCCCAACGTTGTGTAGAGGACCGTTTCTCCACCAAGATGTGATCATCTTCTTCACCATGCTCATGGCAAAATATTCTCTCTCCCTTGTTATTCTTGTTTCTCTCACTATGAGGGAGTAGTCTCTTTTCACTGGGGTGCGGGGAGTAGCCCCTCTTCCGATGCTTTCATCCCCTTTTGTTAAACATTCCATGGCATGTATATAACTTTTCATTTCATTGTTAATCATTGATGTGTGCTTATGGATTGATCACATGCTTGCATTTATCTTGTTCTTTCCTATGTTGATACAACTTCTATATGTAGGATTTGAATTTTGATTAACACGGTTGACTCCCAAACTAGAAACAGAATGGGATTCCATGAGGTCGTAAGTGTATGATCCGTGAGGGGACGAGCCATCTAGCCCACAGTGACACTTCTCTGTGCATAAACATCCCTTAGGGAGGGTGATAGCTTCATTTGGATTTCTATATCTTCGGAGCCTTAAGTGTGTGATCTAGATGGTGACGAGACATTTGTAACCTAAGGTGATGCTTACGCGAACCTTACGCCCGTATGGGGGGTTTTGCAGCAGCTCTATTGGATAGTTATATATTGCCTGGATGTTTGTGTTTGGATGTGTTTGCATGTGTAGAGGTGGGGAAACCTGAGACCACCCCAGTGATTCCACATAATTAATCTTTAATCCAACTTTTAATCATGCTCCTTACTTTCCTTGCATTTCGTTTAATTAAACTCAAATCAACCAACCTTGTTCTCAATATTAGTCTTGATTCAACTAGATTTGACTAGTAAAAGATTCTTAAAAATGTTGTCCTTTTGGGATTCGATCCTAAACTATACTACGATAAGAACCGTCCGCTTGCGGGTGGTATTATTGCACAAGGTTTTGGTAAAATCTCAGGGATATCAACCCTGAGTGAGTTTGTTAATGCGATAATATACCACGTCAAATTATGGCATCGTTGTTACGGACAACAGAATCTTCTAGTTAAATCTAGTTCTATTAAGGATAATCAAGGATTTTTGTTTTACCTTTTGATATTATCGATCATATATACTTGAATTTGGTTCTACTCCATCCATCTTACTACCAAAAGATCTTTCCATCCTAGGTACCCACAAAGTCTAGTGTATGCGTCGTTCAGACAGTCCCAGACTCTCTGCTTGCTTTGACCCTGAGATAGACAGAACCTTTCATCGTCAGAATAGAGGGAACCAAGCAAGAATGGCTCAAGAGGAGGATATTGCCCGAAGGGTAGCTCAAGCCCTTAATGCGCAAAGAGACATGCTTATGCAAGAAGCCAGAGCTATAGTTTATGAGGAAATCCAAGCAACTCAAGCAACAACTCAACAAGATGAGTTATAGAAAGATCTTGGAGAATTCTCAATCCCTAAAGTTGTTGATGTTTACCACCCAGTGCAACCTCCTCCCATCAATGCTCCAAATTTTTAGATAAGAGCACATTGGGTTACACTGCTTCAGAATAGCCCTTTCTATGGTAAACAAGGAGAAGATAGTCAAGAACATCTTTTGAGGTTTATAGATCTATGTGCTATGACAAAGTAGAATGGATTCAAAAATGATGCCATCAAACTCTGTCTCTTTAAATATTCTCTTGCCGATAGAGCCATGTGTTTCTATAATTCCTTGCAATGCAAACCCATCACTACTTGGGAACAACTTCAAAATGTTTTTCTGGAAAAGTTTTATCCTCCCTCTCTCACCTATGAAATTAGGGGACGAATAACACAATTCACTCAGGTCCCTGGTGAAACTCTTGTTGAAGCATGGGAAAGATACACGGAGCTTCTACGCAAGCGTCCACACCATGGCTTTCCTAAGAATCAACTCATCAAACTCTTTTATCGGGGTGTATATGATGATATCAAGAAGTTTTTAGACTCCACACCTGGAGGAAACTTTATGCATCAAAGTTATGACAGTGCATGGAAGGTCATCACCCTTGGGGCTGAAAATCAAGCCAACTGAGGTAGACTTGTAGGCAAAGAAGTGTTGAAGGTTGCTATGGTAGAAGCTACTACTGTGTATAATTCTATTGATGAGTCTCTAAAGCTTCTAGTTGCCAAGAAAGACCACCTTGAATCGTCGATCGTTGCTTATAAAAGAAGACACTCGCCCCCTCAACAACAAGAGAAAGTCAAGTTAGCTTCATTGTTCTATGAAGCGTGTAAAGGTACCAATCACTCTAATTTATCCTGGAATATTCTCTATGATGTTATTCTAGGCAACATCAGTGGACAAGGAGATAATGGTCAAATGGAAAGTTTGAATGATGTCAACACTATCCCTAATCAAGGTTATTAGAATCTAATTCACAACAGGAACCATCTCGATTTTCAATATGGAAATCCTTTTGGAGCGGTAAAATCACATCAACTTGGTTTAAACAATCAACAACGAGGTCCGCCGGGATACCAGTATAACCAACAACATAATTTTGGAAACCAAGGTAACTTCAATAGTAATCTCCAGTACAGGAATTAGTTCCAAGATCCAAACTAGGTCCCTTATCAACATCAAGGTGGTCCCATTTTTTCGGATGACAAACTGTCGGCCATTGAGAAGATGTTGCAGTCACAACAAACATTGATAGCTAACCAGCAAGCCCACTAGAAGGCCATTGAATCTCAACTAGCTCAACTTGCAACTAGTCTTAAGCCACCTGCTAGAGCTTTATCCAAGCAACCAGAAGACAACCCAAAGCACATGGAACAACTTAAAGCTATGACAACTCATTCATGCTTGGTCTTACCAGAATCCATGACTTTTGTCACTGTGACAAATGTCCAAGGTCCTGAGCATAACACAGTGGTGACTCAGAATCATATGACCGACAAGGAAAGTTTTGAGGAACCTATTGTTGTTGATGCAGAAGACTCACCTGAGCCAGTTGTTCCAGTGTATAAACCTCGTATACCATTTCCAAGTGGACTCAATTTTACCCAGCTTGATACTAGGTTCAACAAGTTCAAAGAAATCAAGAGAAAGTTGTATGTCAATATTCTTCTCTTAGATGCCATCACTGAGATTCCCCAATGGTCAAAGTTCTTCAAACTCCTGCTTAATCAAAAATATAAAACTGAAGATCATCAGATAGTGAAACTGGCAAGAACATCATCTGATTCAGTGATGGATAGGATACCTCACAAGCATAAGGATCCTGGATCTTTTGGAATTTCTTGCTCGATAAGCAATTCCATCAACCGACCTAGTCTAGCTGATCTTAGAGCTAGCATCTCTATCATTCCTCTTAGCCTATGCAACAAATTGGGCCTCACCAACTTCCTACCCACTAGAATTTCCATTGAGCTTGCTGACTCCTCAATGATCAAGCCAGTTGGCATCATAGATGATATCCCTGTAAGGCTTGGAGACCTATATGTCCTGTGTGATTTCATAGTTATGGACATCAAGGAGAATCCATACTATCCCCTCCTTTTTGGAAGACCTTTCCTCTCCACTTCTAGAGCTCTAATTGATGTTTAAGCTAGAATTTTGACCCTAAGAGTGGGGAACAAATATTTTGATTTCTTTGCATCCAAAAGTGCAAAGGAACGCATTGCAGAGAAAGAGGCATATTTTGTTGACTGTGTTGATCAATATAATAAAATGCAACTACAATTCCTTTCCTCAAAATCTGATATTCCCTTAGAAGAGGACCATGATGAAAAGGAGATAGAAAGTGAACTAGTCTATGTAGAGACAAAAGGAACACCACCAACTGTGGAGGAGACACCTCCTGACCCTGTTGTTACACATAATGATCCTTCTCTAGGTTTCAATGAGCCATCTCATCTAGAAACAACTATCATCTTAAATGCACTGACAACCAAGTAGACGGAGATTGCTCATTTCATCTTTCCTCCTCAGCAAGATTTGGGTTGTGGTTTCTACCGAGAACATCCCCCAGATCAATATCTAATAGACGTTAGTGACCAGAATTTTTACGAAGAAGGAATAGTGCATAAAAATTTGAACTTCTCCTATGATCCTCAACAAAACTACATTATCAATGATGTCATTCAGATTCCCTACAACTATTCTCTACCTCACATCGAGCAACAAAACTCAAGTGGTTTCCCTATGTGTTCTAACAATGTTCGTGCTTTATGGGGAAGAATACAAGAGGCCAGAATCAAATCAAAGATAAATGAATGGCTGAGAAAGAAACCACCAAAATAACATGTCAATCCATCTCAAGCTCCACTTAGAGTCCTACCATGGTGATAGTATCCACGTCGAGCCATCGACGTAAAATGAAGGTACTTGTCGGGAGACAACCCGATCAATAATTTTGTTTTTACTCTTAATTTTGAATTAGAACTTTTCCTTAATTTTGTTTTTACTTTTTAGGAAATATTGCACCTGGCAGACAATGCATCGCAAGATGCAGTCTTAAAGTTCTGATGATTTTCATATTTGAGATTTCAGATGGAGGACGCGTCGCCAAAAGGAATGCAACCACATCTGGTGGACCAACCAGTGTGAGTTTTCCCCTCCATCTCAAATTTAGAGTTTTCTCAGGATGAACAAATTTCTAAGTTTGGGGTGGAGGGTGGGTGGTACGTACTTTACTTTCCACCCACTCCTATCTGTTTCAGACTTAATATTTCATCGTTGCAATTTTGAGAAAATTTTTCAAAATTTTTCAAAAATTTTGAAGTTTTCAAAGTAGTTTGTATAGAAACTTGATGAAGTTTCAACGCTTTTTGTTTTAATCAAAGCCTTTATCTAATGGGCTATCCCATTTTTCCATGCAGTTTTGAAACACTATACCCTCCTTATCCGAAGAGAAGCCTCAAGGGGACAATTTCTGAAACTAGCCAATGGTTAGAAATCATCGTGTGAAGCTTATGAATCCTAACATCATATTCAATGAAACTGGCAAGTATCTGTCAAACTAAGAGGGATCAAACACATTGTGCTTCCTAACCGACTAGTGGAACAATAGCATGGAATCTCCAATGGATCCACATAAAGTCATTATTTGAGCAGAGTATGATAAGGAGAACAACCCGGGGCACTGAATTGTAAATCAAGTTGCATTCTGATCTGAACTCTCTTCTACACTTCTTCCATCATCTTCTTACCCCTCCTCCGTCAATCAAAAAGAAACAAAAGAACAGCCAAAATAGTGCCAAACACTATGTTCGGGGTGGCACACCCTCTCTCTCTTTATTCACTTCTTCCATACCCCTCGCTAAGTTATAGGGGTGTACCACCAAGAAAAGATGCCAATGCGCACACAAAGAAATGCAATCTCGAGTCGAATAGAGGAGAGATTCACACACAAAAAATGCAATCAATGAAATTGCAACCATATAATAAAAATCTTGAGTCAAATAGAGGAGAGATTTATTTCTTCCTTCCATATCACCCTTCACTCCCATTTCCACCTTACGGCACAATGAATACCTATGCTTACCAATATCCTAAAAACACCAGTGTCAGATCAGGTGCACACTTGTTGTTCTGTGGATATCTCTGGACTCTTACAAAACTCTTAGACATGCTTGATGTTGGAAAAAGTGGAGAGGAAGTGTGTTTGAGAAACAAACTCAGGAACAAAGATATGGTAAGATGTGTTCAGTGGTCTCCAGAAGTTGAGATGCTTAGCCATACCAAGCAGAAAAGAAATAATCGTGATGTGAAGATGAGGCAATCGCACGAGTTGAAAGTATTCATTTGGCAAATGTTCCGTAATTTGTGTTACTCGAGGATGAGGAACATCTAAGTTCGGGGTATTTTGATGAATGCATATTTATTCGGGTTCATTCGCCATGTTGGGCCTAGTTTTTCTCCGATTATATGCTTTTATTGCCTTAATTTCTCTATATATAATTCCACTCAGCTTAAAAGAATTATCTTGATTTAATTTTTATTTTTGCACCCCTTTTTGCAGGTCTAATTAAGCCCAAGTTCCCAATTTTGGCCTAAGAATGCCAATCTTCTCTAAAACATGGGCACCCACATTTCCACTTTGAGCCTCGGCCCACTTTAACTGCCTTCTTCCCCTCTAACCCTAACAACCGTGGTCCCCTCTCCCGCCTTCCCTCAACCGCGATCGGGGTCTTCTCTCCCTCCCACCATGAACAGCTATTTGATCTCACCTCCATCATCCCAACAACACTGCGATTGTGGTGTCTCCTCTACCTATCGCACCACCACCTGCTCAGCCTCTCACTTCCTATGCCAGCTACACTCACCCGCAGTCGTTTCCTCTGCATCCACATAGCCAACAACAACCTTCCTACAACCAGCAACCTTGCCACGCCCGAGATCATGAGCTCCAGCAACCTCGACCGACGCATATGTCCGTGGACCGTGACCAAAATCAGGTCCTATCTTCAGTAAATGGCCGATCGCGTCCTGTGGTGGTTTCCATCGTCGCCACACTGTGATCGACTTGCACCCCAACCAAATGTGGTACCCTTCTCCTCCCTCCTAGAGACCTTGACCCACGATCATGCTCTTGCTTGTAGTCTACTTTCTGACCTCCACAACACTACCAGCACTGCGATCTTCCTCTCTGCTCTCGAGATCACAATCTTCTTCACCATCTGCAGGCACCCGCGATCCGCCAACAACCACGGCCTCACATCCATCAGCCTCGTTGCTTCCTGTCATCACCACCACCATCAATATAGTTGTTGGGTTTTAGGGGAGGCAGAGAAGGCAGCGGAAACAAAAATTTTCTCCCCCAAACCTGGAACAAGAAAACGTGTCAACGTCTATATAATAGGAAAGGATGGTTTGTGGAATCATACCTTGTCCCGAGGCTTGCTCGGCGACAATACCTCACGCCTTGTGCAGTCTTCAACTCTGGTCTTGGACGGTGTCTGTGCAGCTCCTGGTCACACCAGGACTGACGACTCCTCCTCTCATCGAGACTGTCGGGGTTGACAGTTGTCCTCCTGAGCGGCAGAAACCTCCCACCTCTGAAGTAGTCCACACGGACCACCTGGTACTCCACACTCCTTGTCCCACAAGGAGTTGGAAGGAGTCACACCCTCCTGTTGACTTACTAGTCACCAACACACTCTCCTACTGCTAGTTGCAACTGTAGATGTCTTTCCCTTACTGCGCCTCCCTTTGCCAGTAGCACTTGCTCGGGCTATCTCTCGGTTACCAAAACCAGAGAGAACGACAACTTTATAGAGCAATTGGTTGCACTGAGTTGTACTTTGAGAAGCCCCTAATACCCCTATATATATAGGAGGGTCATGGGACAGGGTTCTCCATCCCGGGAAATGGGGGACTAAAAGCAGGAGTAGAAGGGTTCAAGATTTTCCACAAAAACAACCAACTCGCAACCTGAACCGATCATTTCACAACTGAAATGGTCGGTTGGGGATCTGAGCCAGTCGGTTGACACTCAACTGATCGGTTGGGACCCATGAGCCGGTCGGTTCACTTTCGAAACTGATCGGTTCGTGGTCCTGGTCAGTTCCCGATTGACTTTCCAACTTTTGTTTCTAATTGGTATCAAATACCAATCCTTGTTCCAATCAAATTTGGCAAGTGAAACACAAGGAAATTTCTCACCAATCTGACTTTCCCAACTTGCTCGGTTGCAACAGTTGAACCGATCGTTTCAACACTTGAAGCAATCATTCACCCTGTCCTTGAGTCGATCGACTCAACACTTGAGCCGATCGGTTTACCAAGCTCAGCCGATCGGTTCATCACATGAGCCGATCAGTTGGGTGTGCAGATTGTGCAGAATCAGTCAATTGTGATTTCAATCAATTCGATACTCTAATCAATGTGTCCAACACCTTGAACATTATGATATTGAGCTATCAATTGACTGAGTGTTTAATTGAACTACTAAACTCCTTTAGTAATCAATCTAAACATTGCTTGTGGACAAAAGTCCTCTTCTGGGTTAAATCCTTTGTGCGTGACCCTGCAAGTCCATTTCATATTGGCAGTGAAAGTCCATAACACTTATGACTTCACAAGCAAAGAGCGGTGCCTAGTCACACATCAGTGCTACCCAAGTGAAAGTAGAAAGTTGGAGAACAACTTTCAATCCTACAATTCGTGAATTGTGTTACAGTGAATGTATAATTCCTTTGTCACTGATATCCCGAATGAACTCGAGGCATGGAACAGTCATCCTGTCAACGTTCATTCACTTTCTTGATCTCAGAGTAGATTGGAAGAGATATGTATGACATCAATATCACATACTGATTCAAACATGCATGATCACGCCTATTTCAATCCTACTCATCAAGTGGCCTTGGATATCATACTCCCTCATGTGGGACAAATCCCATATCTATCACTCACCCCTCAAAAGCCCCATGTGTCAAAGCCACCCAATCATCACCTTTATAACAACCCATGTTTCAGGACTGCGTTTGATGATGTCAAAGTGTGCCCAACGACATGTGTTGAGTGTAGTGATTTTAGGTCAAAGAATCACACTCACCACCATCACTGTGAGTACTGACTATGACTACCATGTCATGGTTCCATGTGTCAAACTCACGGTGGGTCTGTCCGGTACACTTGTTCTCTAACAAGTACCTATGTGTTTGGTTTGATATCTCTATATCATGACTAATGAGATTCTGTCATCAACCAACACCACAATCTAGTCTTGTGTGTCATTATTGTCTATCTACCATCCATAATGACATCTGACTAGGGACATAACAAGAATGTACAAACTCTTAGCATCCGTATGATCTCATCGTTCAGGTCCTTAACCTAAAAGCATACGTCACTGAGTACTGTCATTCTCTAGACATTCAATCTATTCTATCACTATCTCATATGACTAAACCATAAAGAATTGGAAGCTTGCCTTTGATGTTTATCAAATCAATCTTAATGTATCCCACAAATCATCCCATGATTGGCTCTCAGGGCATACAAACCAACAGACTCCCACTTGCACTGTGAGCCAATCACCCTTGAATCATATTCATAGTGATCTTAAACATGTCCCACATGTTACTGTGCTCTAGTACTAACATAGTGAGTAATGGAAACACCTTGCCAAAGTCAGTATAAATTGCATGTCTCTCATCTCTTCGATGTATGTCACATGTATGAAATGGAGGTGTCGTAATATGCGATCTATTATTCCTTTCCTAACCTTAATCCACATTGCATGATCAAGTATTCCATACTTGTTATCAATGAGCGGAATATAAGTTCATCTCATGAACTTCCAGATCCATATAGTATCCACTGTTGTTCTCTAACACATGGATACTCGACATTTCCTTTTAAACAACTTTATTGGAACACTTCCAATTATCAATAAACTTTCACTTTTATATATCCTATATATATTTTGTGATTAATTTTCTGTCCTTTCGGAATTTTGCATCAATGTAACTCTTTACATAGAACTCTTCCTTATCTCCATAGAACTAGTACTTCTAAAGTACTTATCAAGTTCTTATGGTTTCCAGTAACCCTTTCTGGAAGTAGACAACCATCCACTCGTCATGTCCCACATACGAGTTATCAGGATGAGCACATCATATTGTCATGTCCTACATACAAGATGATGAATGCATTTTATTCTTGTCATGTCGATACATGCAAGATAATGGGATGATTACATACATGATAGATCCATATATATTCTTAGTGTTCCCATTCTTCATAAGAATTGGACACTTGGCCTTGGGATACTAACTCCATGTAACATGGACAAGTTTTCTCCCACTGAATCTGTGTACACTGAACCCTTCAGTACAGATTGCCAATGTATGCTCTCTCTTTTCTAGGTCAAGAGGTTTTCAAGAACTATCTCTATAGATCTCTATTCCTATCACATAGGAAACATCTCTATCTTCCTTAAAGATAATTTCCACTTTTTGCATTTCCATTCTAGAACATCAACATGTGGAATGTGAACACGCTCCCACTAAATCACAGATCCCTTCTTTATCTTTGACATATCTGTCAAACCCTTTGACTATATCATCAAAGTAAAGATCCAATTCTGAGTTTCTTGTACTCAATCAATCACATTGATTAGTCCATTGTAACTTATAGACTTTATTTGCATTAGTGGATTCATAAACCTTATAGGTTGTTTCACGTACACATCCTTGTTTTATTCCTCTTAGGAATGCAGTTTTAGTATCCATATGCCAAATGTCTTAGTCATTAAGTTGCAATCAACAAGCATCATCCTTCTCAAAATGTTATCCATGTGTCTTAACACTTAAGACTTATTTGCACTTATGGATTTCATCCCAATGAGTGCTACCATCAAGGTCATACCTTATGGTTTACATGGAAGTCATTTAGGATGTAATGGTCATCTACCATAACTCAAAATCCGCTTCCTCATATTCATCTGGATAGTTGACTCATCACATGAACAGCTCATCACATAGATAATTGAGGTGTATCTATCAAGGATATAAGAACTCACAACTTCTTGTGATTCTTAATGTCCTTTATTAGTGTGGGGTTTTCTTTATTTAAGAAGAATTCAATTATTTGATAATCATTCTCTAACTCCTTAGAGTATGACTCCCTTTTGATTTAAACATCACTATGCCTTAATCATGAGTTCACTATGATACACTATCATAATCACTCATAAGGATCTCAAACATTTGGTCCAAGTATTTCATTCATTGATCTCATCAAGAATTAACACTTTACCAAATTTGCACTTCATCTATGATAATCTTGAACACTTCAAGATATTCATATTGGTATTTCTCTAAACACCATTTGAAGTATTAGCATTTGTTCCAATAGGTATGTAAATACATCACATGTATTATACGTAATAGGATAATCATTCTCCCACTATCATTAGTGAAGATTGATTAATCATGTTTAAGATATTCATGTCTCTTACTGGTTCTCTAACCAAAAGAGTCTAGATTTATCCATCACATGGAAACTAGAAATGAATTTCTCATGATTGATGCTAATTTGACTGTTTGAGTTATCAATAACTTTAGGTATCATTTTATCTTATGCATATCAAATACCACAAGATAAACAAGGCATTTCCACAAAGATCATATCTTTAAAAGATTGAAACATCAACTTTATTGATTGCCATCATTGTCATACAATATGCAAAAATAAAGTGTTTCTATCTATTAGCAAATATGAAATAGCAGTTCTCAACTCTATTTCGTGCCCTTTAGGCTGAAATAAACTAAAAGGTACTCCTATCTATGGCAGCAACACTTGCTCCAATGATGGGTACTTCTTTCTTGGTCCTTTCACAAAGGTAAACACTTCTTTGTGGATCTTGCATATCATATATGATAGATCCATATCTTGGTATCACATACCTTAGATAAAGAAGCGGTTCATTTCATGATACCTTAGGTGGAGATCTCCATCCCCTCCTTCATCTTCTTTTCTTTTGTTCTTCCAGATATAGAGGGCAATCCCTCATACACCCTTTCCCCATGTTCCTTGAGGTTGAAGACGGCTTGGGCTGTTGGCTAGCATCAGAACACTTCTTTGCTTTGCCCTTTCCCTTGCCCTTAAGACTTACCTTTCATTGATCTCATCAAAGATTTGGGTTAGTCTTTCTTCATATTTGCCTCTACCGTCCTCAACATGTCCAACAACTTTGTCAACACTTGTCAAAGTTGTTCATGTTGTAGTTTATCATGAACTGTATGATTCTCACAACATTTGCAGTATCATACCAATAGCCAACTCTTGGCTCAGAGGGAATCCTTCTTAGTTATGTTTTCCACATACCCAATCATATTGAGTGTGTGAATACCTTACTGGATCTCCTTCTGTCATGACATACTAGGACAGTGTCCTTGAGACATCATATGTCTCATGTTGTCTCTGCAACTCATAGTTCAGAGAACACAACATCAAGCACTCCTCATCAATGTCATCCTCGGTATGCTTCCATAAGCATACTTTGAGCCATTGATGTGGTGGGATTTAGTTCATCTGGTCTTGGTATAACTAGGACTTAGAGCTTTCTCTCTTTGAGAACACTTCTCATCATCCTAATCAGTCGTGTAATTATTCCCATTTAATTTGTTGGTCTCAAAGACTAATCACAAATAAAGTGATTTGTTGATTAACCCTTTATTTTAACAAAAGGAAATATATGCAATTTTAGTCCAAAAATCCTTTTGACTTATTTGATTGATTTGAAAAGTTAACGATAAAATTAGGCCTTAAATTAATTATCGCTCCCACTATTTTAGTTCAAATTGATATCCCTCACCATCAATTCGGAAGATTGCACCGTACAACCTTCTAGTGGGCAAGATCCATATTTCATCAAGTCATGAGTCAGCTTTGGCTGATCGCCCACAATCTTGACTATTTAGGTAGGCCATCATGCCAATTGCATCATATGCAACTCTTGATGAATGAACATGTGCAACACCTTGCCATGAACATTCCTTGCCTCTGGGCTTAGACGCTCAAAGAATCACCCGTTAAGTCTAACCCAAAAGCCGACACGGTAAACATGCACCCTGCTTTGGCAGAACCTACATGTCTACCCTTCACACTTCCACAAGATAGACGGCGCACCACGCTTTGGCGTAACCTACGCTTGGTCCATCGAGTTTTTCATGTGTGCCGCTAATGGAAGGCATATGAGACTTAATATTTTAATGAGGGATTTGGTTTTTATATACATATACATATCCAATCACCACAATACATAGTATGTATCATATACATGCTATATCCCACATAAAACATGCAAAATGATAAAAGTGATGATTATGGCCATCCTAATGTGATTCCTCGAGCCAAGAGGAATCACGGTCATCTAGGTCTACATCACATGCAACCTGTACAAGATGAACAATGTGCTTTGTCTTAGGATTACATCAACTCATCACATGATTGACTGCTCATCCTAGCCTGGTCGTCTGCGTGCCACCAGCCGATCGGTTGGCTCCTCCAACCGATCAGTTCTCCTGGTCGTCATGCATCTCCTTCTGGCCGCCACCCACTCATCTCGCTCCTCGAACCGATCATCAACCGATCGGCTCACTCCTTGAACCGATCGTCTGGAACGTCAACCGATCGGTTCACGCCTTGAACCAATCGTCTCATCTATCATCAGATGTCATCCGTTATTTGACATAACAGGAAATAAAATATATCATAATTTTACATTGCTTAAAAGGGAAACCCTGAGTTACATTCGGGGGGAGCAAAGGTAGGAAAGAATCTCGAATTATTTCGAGTTACATCAGGAATAGGAGAAGGAAGATCGGTGCGCAGACCAAGATGCAAGCAACCACATACAACCATACATAGATAGGGTTTATTGGCCATAACCACGCTATACATCCACCATAAAAGTCGTTTAAGGGTGACGCGTATCGAGTGCATTAATAATACATATCATATATGTAATTGGGATTTGTGGATTTAGGATTGGACATGCATAAAGCCAATATTGTTCGCATCGTATGCAATAAATAAAGGTGACAAATCTTTGCTCCCTTTGTATTCTTCATATCGTGTATAATCTCCTGGACCAATGCAATATTGTCTGTGATCCGATGCCCTCGAACAAAACTACTCTGCTCCTCAGAAAACCAGCTAGGGATATACTTCTTAAGTCTTTCCACCATGATTTTAGAAGCTAACTTCAGCATGATATTGTTCAAGGAAATGGGGCACAGTTGTTCGCACTTCTCTGGGTTTGGACATTTGGGAATTAAGATAATAGTGGCATTGTAGACCTCCTCTAGAAGGGGCTTCCCTTATAACATTTCCTGAATTGACTTGGTGACTGAGTGACCAACGATATTCCAGTTGCATTGCAAGAACTTTGCATTAATGCCGTCAGGCCCAGCTGCCTTGTAAGCCTGCATTTTGTTCAGCACCTGCTGTACTTCAATGTACGTTGGTTTAGCAGCAAGGCTATCGGCCTCCTCTCCACTTAGTTGTTTGAAAACTCCTGGGATGCTGGCTTCAGATCTACAGTTCCTGGAATGGCAGCTTGCGTTCGGTGCGGACAAAGCCTTTTCAAAGTGGGTAGTTACCACATGCATGATCTCCCCTTCATCGGTGATCCAGTTTCCCTGTTGGTTTTTAAAAGCCGGCATGGTGTTGGTTCGCTTCTGTTGCTTCACCCAAGCTTGGTAGAAGCGTGTGTTGTTGTCTCCATTGCGGAGCTAATTAATGTGCAATTTTTGCTTCCAGTCCTCTTCTTCCTCATTGATAAACACCTGCAACTTAGCTTGCATATTAGTGCATAAAAAATCGGTGATGGGGTCATACCGATCAGCGAGCATCCTTTGGAGGGTGTTGATGTTGTGGTATAGGCGGTTTCTTTCCCTCGATTTCTTTTTCTTTTTATCCCTCTCCCAAGTAATGATATGATGTCTTACTGAGCTGAGAGATGAATAGAAATTTGTTGTACCTTTCGATGTGGAGCCTAGCATGTTTTTGAAATCTTCCCCGTTGTTCCAGCTGACTTTAGTCAGGAAACGGTGGGGGCGTCTCTCTTCCTTCTTCATTCAAAGCAGAAGGGGGCAATGGGCAGAAGAAATCCTGGCTAAATGCATCAAATTGGCATTCGAAAATGCATTTATGAACTCAATATTTGCAGCTGCCCTATCCAATCTTTCTTGTAATAGTCCATGCTTGTAAGTGAATTTTACTCCTGAGAAACCCAGATCAGATAATCCAGCTTCCATCAACGTTTCTTTGAAGGTCCTGGCTTCTCTGTAATTATACCAGTTGCTTCCGACTTTCTCAGTAGGTGAGAGGGTTGTATTGAAGTCACCAAGGATAACCCAAGGTTCTCTGATGTTTCTTCTCATATTTATGATGTGTTTCCATAGGATTTGAACTTTTAATTGATCATCTTTCCAGCACACCCATATACCTCCAGCAAACCCCCTGGCCTTCACCCGATAAGAGAATTTGAATCCCAGGCGCTTGATAGTTTTAAATGCTTTATTTTCACTTATCTGCGGTTCAAGAATAGCTACTACATCAGGTTTGTGTTCCCTCATGAAATCCATCAGAGTGGAGCACCTATCTTTGTTGCCAATGCCTCTTACATTCTAGCACATAATATTCATATTGGTTTTAACTTTGTTGTGTGATCGCCTTCTTGTTGGGTGTGCAAACAGGTAGATTAACTTAACAAGAATTTGTCTCATCGGCCTTGCCCCTAGCAATCTTCTCGTTCTGCAACGATTCCTGTCTCTGGTCCTTCTCACCAGTAGGTATCTGCCCATTCCCAGCAAAATCAACTATAGCTTTGGCCAAGTGGTTGCTTCTTTGCTTTCCTGTCCCTGTATCCGGAGGTTTGCCCCTCCTTTTAGTCGAGAAGCCACTAGCCGCTCCGGCTTTCTGTGGTTGCAGCACCTTTGCTTTCTCTGAAACTCCTTTCCCAACCTTGAATTTTCTAAGCCGAGTTGTCATGAAGGTTTTGGCTTGCTTCGTATGCTCCCCTTCTTCCTTTTCTTTTTCTTTAGTGACAGTGGTGGCAGCTGGTTCGTCTTCCATGTCCTCGACATTTATAACCTCATCTACTGCTGGTTTAACTGCTTTGTGCTTTCCGTCGCTATTATCTCCTGTCTGCATAGTGTTCTCCTTCGTCAACATATTGCCCATTGTGTTAGTGATATCCCCTAACACTCTTTTACATGTGTTACCATATGCATTCCGGTCACCTATATTCACAGTGGTAGTCTTCTTTTTTCTCCAGATCTTCGCTGTTTTGTGATGATTTTGCTGCTGGTTTGTTTCGCAGACCTCTGCAACATCAGTTCTTTGCAAGCCGTCTCCTACTTCCTCCTGCAATCCTTCAAATCTATTCACATGAACTGCCATGGCTGCTTTCTGTATTCTATGATGCCTCTTTCTGCCCCCTTTCGTCCTCTGGGTTTGCCAACCTCCTGTGTTGTTTATTGCAGTACCGCCTTCACTCGTTGGTCGAGCTGGTTTGGTTTGTGTTTCTTGTTCCTCCTCTTCAGTGCCTTGTTGAGGACAGTTCTTTGAGATGTGTCCCTCCATTCCGCATTTGGCGCACGCCCATGGGAACCCTTCGTACACAAATTCATAGTTTCTTCCATTTATAAGGATGGAACTCACCAGTTCCTTGTTCGTGTTTATTTTTACCGCCAGTCTGGAAAATCAGCTCCTCGATCTATTCTCTGTATAACTGTCTACCTTGACTAGACTCCCCAACACCATGCCAATATATTCAAACATGGTTTCTACATATAGGTGTAATGGTAGGTTCATTACTCGTACCCATGTTACTATATAGTCTGGGAATGCTTCAGTTGGCTGGAATAGGGGATACCAAGCCCAGACGATAACATTGCACCCGAAAAGCTTCCATGGACCACCTGTGAGTGCCGTTTTGTAGTCATTCTTGCATGACATATGCATTACGAAATGCCCATGTTCCAGTTCAAACATATTAAACCTGCCTTTGATTCGCCATAGAAGCTTCAGTTTATCCCTCAGGGTCATGTACCCAACCTTGGTTCCAAGCATCCGCACGACAACGACGTATCTCCACGGGCGGGCCAGATCTTCTTCAGCATCTGGATCAACCATGATACTTGGCAATCCGTCGTCATCGGTCAGAGACACCGCCCCCAATGGTAGGTTCTGTTCAAAAAGATTCTCCAAAAAGAAATCCTCCCGTTCTGTTGGGCTACCGCCTCTAGTGTTCTTCTTCGAGTTCACGACGTCTGCAAATGAAGTGGGTTTGTTTGTGGTTCCGGCCGCCCGTTCTGGGCTTTTATTTCCGTTTAGTTGCTCCTCCGTTACTCCCTGAAGAATTGTGTCTAGGTTCAGATGAGTATTGCTCGGGGTAGCAGTTCCTCTCATGCCTGCCACTGTGAAGTGTAGTCCTATCTCTGATATGCAATGGGCAGCTTTGCCCCGTCGAGTCTCCTCTCTGTGGAGGATTTCGTCCATCAGAACAATGTCCTCACCGTCTTTCGGGACATAGTCCGATGAATCGTGATTTCCTTCCTTTGGATCTAGTTCACTGCCATCACTTTTATCTCCTTGGGTTCCTTGACCACCCCGATCGCCCCCTTCCCCGATCGCCCCTCTCCCCCCTCTCGCACTTATGAAACCTAGCGCCGCCATCTGTGACTTCTTTTTCAACAGAAATTTTGATGTGAGTGTTGCATTGCTCCACTTTAATTAAATTATATGACAATATGAATATGATATTTCCAGATGGTACTCGAAAGAAAATTATTCATTTGTATTCAATCACCATGTTTAGTAAAGAAAATATGTGTAACATATTTCACAATTTTATTTACTATGTTGGAAAATAATTAAGCCATAATGTAAATGTGTTCTAATATTTAACCTTCTCTAGTCAAATCTGAGGAACTAGCCTCACCAACTTTCCATTCATTGGATGGGGTAGGTTCTAAGTTTTGGTTCGTTACAACACTCCACCCTTATAAATGATTTCGTCCTCAAAATCCAATCACCTATATTCAACCCCTATAAAAGGATTTACCTAATGAGTATAATTTAGAAACTCTTAAAGGTATTAGGGTTACATATTCTTCATTTAGTTGTAAAATATTTTAATATTTCCATAGGTCATCCATCCAATTAAAAGGCCATATCCACCTAGGGTTGAATTCTAGGTCCCTATGTTTCTAAACTTATAACCCTAAGGTTCTCATGAATACGCAAAAAGTCATCGGTTAGAAAGGGTTGGTTTCTAACTAAACCTTATATCACAAAAAATATCTTCCTAGTTGTCACTTCATGCATAAATTAGGGTCTAGGGTAACCATCCTAAGGGGGCAAGATTGAAATAGTTAGATAATCGAAAACCAATGGATCTGATACCATACCGTAAGGAGTGGGATCCCAGAGGGGATCCACTCCCTACTAAATTAAATAAAAAAGAAACATCCTATAAAAAACACTACTATAATTTTTTTGCAAAAGGGTTGGTGATCTATTTAATTCATAAGTATGATTTAAAGCAACCAAATGTAGCAGCAGAAACAAAATATCTAACTATTATGTAGAGTATTACATTTTAAACTAATTAAACTAAAGGATCAACTGAGGGTCATCTAACTAATTCGAGAAAGTTTCCCAGAAGGTTTCAATTAAACTCGATGAGGTCCTAGTCCAACTGGGTTATCTCACCCTTGACTTACACCTTGGGTTGGAAGCGTACCCCAGAAAAAGGAGAAAGGTAGATACATCAGCAAAACACTGGTATGCACATACTAAATCAAACATTAAACAATGTTATGAAATAAAGGATGTCCAATAAGCAAGGATTCCCATGAAATAAGGAAAGGACTACCCAACTGGGCATAAAAGAATATAAATATCAAAAGATGTTAAAGTAGTTAAATTCTTGCCATTAAATCAAAAATAAATTTCGTTTCACACAAGAACATATAAATCTTGGGCACACAACCCATCACATTAATAACAACCTGCATGCGTGTAAGATAAACATAGAATTATAACAATATAAATTACAATGACAGCCAAAGCCTACACCCTAGAAACCTAATAGAGTATGTCACACAACCTTCTCCCCAGTATATATAAAAGTGGGCACAAAACCTAAATATGGGGCAGACAACCTCCATCCCAAAAATATAATAAGGGCACACAAATAGAAAACCAATGTAATTACACTACTCTAGGGCTACTGAGTCACATAACATGCAATAAATGTGCGGGAAAGTATAAAGTTTAGTCTTTTATAGAAGAAATAAAGTTTCCATCACAAAAATGGACAAAATAAACATCAAGTACATAAGTGGAAAAATTAGGGTTTCAAAAAGAATAATGATACAAGTTAAATTCAAAAGAAGGTCCAAAAAAATAGGTTGATTACTAGATCACAATTAAGTAGAATCTTTCACATAGAATAAATTTCAAAAGAGAGAAATTGTGTAGGTTAGTATGTCAAGAGAGCGAGAAACTAGAATTTCTTGATCAAAGAGAATAACATGAGATGAAAACATACATAGAGAGAAAAATTAGAAAGTGCTCAACATGGAGTAATGTGGGATGTAATCATACATTAAAAGAAGGTAAGACTTGGTTAATTTCTCAATATGGAATTATGTGGGTTGCAAACATACAAGAAGAGGGAGAAATAAGATAATTGCTCAATTAAAATAATAGGGATGCAAGCATATCTTGACTTGAGTGTTAAGTCAAAGATCAAAATGAAGAAGAAGAGGCCATCTTGCTGGAACATCATATTGCCATCACAATCTCGAGCCAAAATTATAAGAGAGGGGTCGAGGAAGCAATCCAAGTTGTTCATTGTGTGCATGTACATGTCAATAGGGTGTGTTTATATAAGTAGAGGAGAAAAGTTGTGGTCCAACTTCGTTTATAATTTAATTTCACCTTGTGTTAAAAGAAAATCATATTTACTTGGTTTGACCATTCAAACAACTTTTTGGTCAAGGCATATTTTCCACAATGTCAATAATTCTTTACATGAAAATATTTTTTTTAAACAAAACTTCTCCACCGTAATAAAAGTCTTATATCGCCTGAGATAATTCTTTGGTATAATTAATATATCAGTATTTCATACCATCTTTGTACATTATGTCTGCCACCAACTTACTACTAAATTAAATTGACGCCTTTAAAACAACATTATACACCTGAATACTTTTTTTTTCAAATTATTGTAACCTTGAAAACACATAACTTCCAATGTCATGAAATGTATACTAGATTCTACATTATGTAAATCTTGTATGTCTCTCTCTATTTAATAAAGGGAGAAGAAATGGAAATATCTGGAAGTCCACATAATTATCTTAACGAAATATATGTAAAAATTCATAATTGTCATTTTTACCCAACTAACAAAACATCGTTCTGATTTTCAAAATAATTTCTTGTCAAATAAATTTGCACTTATCCTTAAACTAATAACACAATGCTTTACCAAGATTTTACTTTCTCACGAACACTTTAAAATGCATTTCAAATCATATCATCCATTAATCACGATTTCAAACACTATTTATAAACAATATCTCCAAAATATTAAATCCATAATTTATCCAAAATTTATCAAAAATCCAAATTGTGATCAAAAGTCTCCATTTAAAATTTCACCTTATTTGGACAAAAGAATCTTATTATATGAAATTTTTATTATTTTACTAAAATAGTGTAAATGATTTGAACTAAGAAATTTATTTTGACTATAGTCCTTGTATAATTTTTTGAACCATAAAACAAGATGTGATTGGTCTAAAATTTAATATCACACTTAAATACCAACATAGCAACTCTTCCACTAATTTTCATTAAAAAAAATGTTTAGCCATCTAACTAAAATTTCTCCAAAAACTATAATTTTTGGAACAAATGAATTTTACAATTATTCAAACGATCTCTAAAATTTTTGAATGGTTAACCATAGACGTAATAAATGATTATAAGCTTCATGAAAATTCTAGGATCATTTGGATATACCAAAACCTCAAAGTCATATATATGAAATTAAAAAACATTGAAAACCGAGTTAGTCAAACCTAAACATGAGTAACATGATTCAACAATTTATTTTCCCTTTTAAAGTTATTTAAAATGTAACTTAATATTTTGGACTTAAAAGCACATTCTCTCTCCAAAATTACACTAGAGTATTTAAGATTGTCCCAATTCGAAGAAAATTTACGCATAGGATAAACTTTGTATGTGGATTTTGAATTTGAGGTTTATTTTTTCTTTTTGAGAATCTTTTTAATTTATTAAATACTTTTGGCTCTAATCCTATTTTATTTTCCAAATAAAATTAAGACAATTATTATTATGCAAAGAATGTGAAACTTGGCAACCAAGCTAATCGAAACCCAAGAAATATGTTATAAGCATTTTATTTTACTTTTGATATTTACTTTTTTGACACATTATCCACATATTTATAAAAATATCATATTAAGTCCTATAGATGTCACTTTGTTACAAAATGAGTTATAAATATGTTTATTATGAATGAAAATTCACCTTTTACACAATTAGCAACTTTACTTTATTTATTCCCCTTTAATTAAAATATATGACAATACTACTATGAAATTACTAGTTGATACACCAAATCTAATTAATCATTTTTATTCAATCATCATGTTTAGTAAAGAAAATATGTGCAATATATTTCATTATATTAAATATAATGTTAGGACATAGTTAAGCCATTATGTAAATGTGTTCTAATATTCAACCTTGTTTAGCCAAATCTAAATAACTAGCCTCACCAACTTTCTAATCATAGGATGGGGTAGGATTCCAAGTTCTAGTTCATTACAACACTCTAAATGATTCCGTCCTCAAAATCTAACCACCCTAAAAAAATCAATCACCTATACTCCACCCCTTTAAAACGTTTTACCTAATAATTTGAATTAAGAAACTCTTAAAAGTATTAGGGTTACATATTCATCTTTTAGTTGTAAATATTTTAACTTTTTTCATAGATCATTTGTACAGCTAAAATACCACAACCACCTAGGGTTTAATTCTAGGTCCCTGTGTTTCTAACCTTACAACCCTAAGGTTCTCTTGAAACTTGCAAAAAGTCATTGGTTACAAAAGGTAGGTTGCTAACTAAACCTTATATCACAAAACATATCTTCCTAGTCATCACTTCATGCATAAACTAGGGTCTAGGGTTACCATCCTAAGGAGACAAGATTGAAATAGTTAGATAACCAACAACCATTTCCTCTGATACCATACTGTAAGGAGTGGGATCCTAGATGGGATCCACTCCCTACTAAATTAAATAAAAAGGAAATATCCCATAACAAACACTACTATAAATTTTTCACAAAAGGGATGATGATCCATTTTATTCAAAAGTATGATTTCATGTAACCAAATGTAGCATTGGAAACAAAAAAATCTAACTATTACGAAACTTGATATAGTTTCAAAACTTCACCATCAGGGTGATACATGTGAAACTAAATAAAATAAAGGATCAAATGTGGGTCATCTAACCTCCTTGAGAAAGTCTCCTCGAAGGTTTCAGTTATACTTGATGAGGTCCTGGTCCAACTTGGTTAACTTCTCCTTGATCAACAATTGGAAAAAGGAGAAAGGTAGGTACACCAACAAAATGTTGGTATGTGCATACTAAATCGAGCATTGAGAAATGTTATGGAATAAATAATGTCAAATAAGAAACAATTCCGATGGAAATAGGAGTGGACTACCCAACTGGGCATAAAAGAATTTGAATTTCAATATACGTTAAACTAAAGAAATATTTTCCATTAAATCAAACATAAATATTGTGCCACACAAGCACATATACATCTTGGGAACAAAACCCATCACATTAATAACAACTTGCATGCATTTGAGATAAATATAGCACTAAAACAATATAAATAACAATAGAGGTCAAGGTTCAAAACCTTGAAACCTTATAGAATATATCACACAACCATTTCCCTAGTATATATAAAAGTAGGCACAAAACCTGGGTATGGGGCACACAACCTCCATCTAAAAAAATATAATAACGACACATAACCCATAAACCAATGTAATTACACTACTCTAGGACTACTAAGTCACATAACACACAATAAACATAGAGGAAAGCATATGTTTAGTCTTTTATGGAAGAAATAAACTTTTCATAACAAAAATAGACAAGATAAACATAAACCACATAAGTGAAAAAATTAGGGTTTCATTAAGAATAATGATACAGGTTAGAGTCAACAGAAGATCCAAATAATGGGTTGATCACTAGATCACAATCAAGTAGGATGTTTCACATACAATAAACTCTCAAAAGAGAGAGATTGTGTAGGATAGTATGTTAAGAGAGTGAGAAACTATGTTTATTGCTCAAAGAGAATAATGTGAGATGCAAACATACATATTGAGAGAAATTAGAAATTAGTCAACATGGAGTAATATGGGATGCAATAATACATTAAAAGAGGGTAAAATTAGGTTATTGCTCAATATGGAATAATGTGGCTTGCAAACATACAAGAAGAGGGAGAAATAAGATATTTTTTAAGTAGAATAATAGGATGTAAGTATAACTTGACTTGAGAGTTAAGTTAGAGTTTAAGAGGAAGAGGAAGAGAACATCTTGCTAGAACATCATGTTGTCATTACAATCTTGAGACAAAATCACAAGAGAGGGGTCGAGGAAGTAATCCACATTGTTTGTGGTGTGCATGGACATAGTCAACAAGGTGTGTTAATATACGTAGGGGAGAAAAGTTGTGGCCCAACTTCCTTTATATAATTTCACATTGTCTTAAAAGAAAGTCATATTTACTTGGTTTGACCATTCAAACAACTTTTTGGTCAAGGCATATGTTCCACAATGTAATTAATTCTTTACATGAAAATGTGTTTTTTTAAAAACAAAATTTCTCCACTAGAATAAAAATCTTATATCTCCTAACATAATTCCTTGGTGTAATTAATATATCAATAATCCATACCATCTTCGTACATTATGTATGCCACCAACCTACTAATAAATTAAATTGATGCCTTTAACAAAACATTATACACCTCAATACTTTCTTTTTTGATATATTGTAACCTTAAAAACCTATAACTTACAACATTATGAAATGTTGACCAGATTCTTTATTATATAAAGCTTCTATGTCTCTCTCAATTTAATAAAGAGAGAAGGAATGGAAAATTTTGGAGGTCTACATAATTCTCTTAACCAAATATATCTAAAAAGTCATACCTGCCATTAAGATTCACAAAAGCATTAAAATATCATTATGATTTCCAAAATAAATTCTTGTCTACCAATGTTATACTTATCTGATAAATAAAATAACACAATGCTTCACTAAGATATTATTTTCTCATCAACAATTTAAAATATATTTCAAATCACATCATCCATTAATCATGATTTCAAACACTATTTATAAATAATATCTCCAAAAGTAAATTATTTGAACCATTAAATTTTGTTCGACTATATTTTTTGTAAAAATTTTCTGAACCTTCAAACAAGCACTGATTGGTATGAAATTTTATATCACACTTCAATAACAGTGTTGCAACATTCCACTAATTTTCATCAAAAAATAAATTTGTTTAGTCATCTAACTAAAATATCTCCAAAAACTATTATTTTTGGAACATATACATTTTATAATTGTTCAACAAATCTCCAAAAATTATAAAATCTGAACCATAGATGTAATAAATGATTATTGGCTTCATGGAAAATTGTGGAATTATTTGGATACATAAAAATCTCAAAGTCAAATATATGAAATTATAAAACATTAAAAATCAAGTTTGTCACACCTAAACATGAGGAACATGATTCTATAATTAATTTTCTCATTTGGAGTATTTAACATGTTATTTAATATTTTGGGCTTAAAAGTACATTTTCTCTCCTAAATTACACTAGAGTATTTTAGATTGTCCAAATTAGATGAAAATTTACTCATAGGATAAACTTGGTATGTGGATTTCGAATTTGAGGTTGATTTTATCATTTGGAGACTTTTAGTAATTTACTTAATAAATTTTGTCTCTTAACTATTCTCATTTCCATATAGAATTAAAATAGTTATTATTATGAAAGTAATGTGAGACTTAGAAACCAAGCTAATTAGCACCCAAAAAATACATTTTTATCATTATATTTTACTGTTGAGATTTCCTTTTATGAATTATGGCACCATTATGAATTTTGACACATTATCCTTGTATTTATCAAAACATTATATTAAGTCCAATTGATGCCACCTTTTTACAAAATGAGTTATATATATTTATTATGACTAAAAATTCACCTTCTAGACAGTTAACATCTTTTGTTTATTTGTTCCACTTTAATTAAATTATATGGAATTACATTTTCTACTCCAAAGCAAGTTATTCATTTTTATTCAATCATCATGTTTAGTAAAGAAAATATTTGAAACATATTTCTTGATTTTATTTACAATGTTGGCACATAATTAAGTCATTATGTAAACATGTTCTAATATTTAACCTTGTTTGGTCAAATCTAAGGAACTAGACTCACCATCTTTGCAATCATGGGATGAGGTAGGATTCTAAGTTCTGGTTCTGTATATGATGACAGTAGATATGAGGTGACTTAGAGGAAACAATCAAGCCCTAGGTTATGTCTAGGCTAGTATCGCTGTGGCTAAGGGAGTCCTCGTATACCAACTTAATGGTATCAGGGAAATATTGTCAGCCCCAAATGTTGTGCCCTTTCTAGACACCATTACCCCCCAACTATGCCTTAATAATTTCCTTATATTTATATAGATTACTTGAAGTTATAAACTATTAAATATTATTTGAAAATTTTGGGGCAATGATACCAAATGTAATGACCACACTTTTCACCATCATCCAATTAAGGAAGGACCTTAAAGTTGAGAGTCATTACCTAAAATTTCCAAGATCCAATTTAACCAAATGTCAAATAATAGAAAATAATTTCCATTATTTCACAAATGTTATTTAAATGACATGAAATGATATCCTATAAAGAGTTACATAAATTTAAAACATGGAACTAATAAATATTGAGAAGAAGTATCCACATAATCCTCCTTTATTTAGCTTTAATGACTTTAGTGAATTTCATTTTATTCATCATGTCTCGATATCTTCATATATTGCACCTACCTAAAATGGAGTGAAACAAAGCACAAATCAATATATTTTTATACTATGTATGTGGGGTGCAAATAAAATATGTGCATGTAGGTGTAACAACATAAACAACAATAGAAGCAATTATAATTATATAATCAAACTTGCATTATCTTTTTTATCTTGTCAACCCTTATCCTTTCAGTCTCTGACGTGTTCCCTCTCTTTAGGGGAGCCTTTTTATGTGAAACCTTATCTTTAGGTTTGGTCTCGACAATGGAATTTCACAACCTTCCCTCACCCAGGCTTGGTTTTATACATATGCCTTCCTTTTCGGGCTTGGCCTGTGGTGATCTTCCTTTTTATGCTTGATCACCATCATTCCCATAATAACATTTTTCACCACAGACTCTTTAACACACCAAAGATATTTATTTAGAGTTCGAGCAAGTTATATTTGTATAAGATGATATCATAGTGGAATTACAGATTGTAGGTAGTAGACAAACAATCAAGCAGTTTAATTGCAATCCCTTTGAGAAACATAAGAAACCACAAAATTTGTTTCAGGTGAGTATTCATAGGCATACACACGCACCTCAATGTAGAACCATGTAGATACCATATAGTCGTACTTTAAGCATATCATTCAATCAAGAAAGCATAGAGGAATCCAAGCATTTCAACATTTAATGTGAATGCATGTAAAGCCAAAATTGTAACTATGACATAATTTTATGAAACCCTACTCAGGTCCTAATCTAGGGTTTAGGATCCTCTTGGATTCAGATAAGGAATATGGGTATCAAACTCTACTTCCATTGCCCTTTACTTTATTGAAGTTATTAATATATATTAGACACTAGGTGAAACTCTAATTATCAAGTTATTCAGATTAGATTTCCTAGAGAAACTATGTTAGATTATATAGCTTATGATCACAATGATAAAGTAGACTAGGATCTAAACCCTAATTGTAATGTTTATAACTCAGAACCTCTAATCATGATCATTATTATTCAAAATGCATCAAGGACTTAGATTCTTATCAAATTGAACTTATAAGGTTATCTAGATCTAATTATGTTCATTAATACTGAATAGTGTTATAACCATTGGTTTGCAAACCCTAATTATTAATTATCATGGTAATAATCATTATAGTATCCCATTCAGTTCAACAATGCCATTTTATTATTGCAAGATAAGCATATTTATTGTTTTAAGTATCATATCCATCAATCTTAGGGTTCCCATGACTGACCACCACTTAATCATGTGTTTAGCACTACTTTTGGAACCATGATCACAATTAGGATTCAATTAGTTTTTATTCACACTCCTCATGTTTCTATAATCAAAATGATATATGGTTTCAATACTTTTCGAGCAACAAACTATTCAATATGTAGTTTACAAGTTAAGTAAAAGTGGACCAATCCACAGCTGACACATCACAAAAAACCCTTGTTACCTTTTTGTATCCAAGTTGGCTTGTGACCAGGGGGATTGACCCTACTACCCTGGTGCTGTGACTTGGACTGTCACGTGCTCAGTGAGGCAATTTTGTCAAACAAGTCTATGGCTTCATCTTCCTCACAGAAGAGACTCGACACAAACTTACCTGAGCCGACAGTGGGCCAGCTTGGCAGTCGTCGACCCTTGCTGAGTCAGTGTGGGGTTCGGGCATCTTCACACCACCTCACCCAACTAGATGGGGTGCTTGGTGGTGATGAAGATGTCTAGGGAAAGGGGGAATTGAGGTCGACTCTAGCAAGTTACATGCAGGGACATGACATAGATGTTCATATTAGAAACTGTACCTTGGTATGCCGCGGTGAAAGGAAAGCATTGGGGCATGCTTATGAATCTTGTGTTATATCATAACCACATGGGCACGCTCCTCACAGAAGATGAGAATTAACTCAAGATTCGACTTAAAACCTTCATCGTGTACAAGGAAGAAGAGAAGTGGTCAAGGCATTTTCCACTTGGAGCAGAGGTGGGAGACGGTCAAAGGGTCTTGGTCTTCTAGGTCGAAGAAGGGTAAAGTTTATATAGGATAAAGGGAAGAGACTTATGGCTTTGTAAGGATTCTGTAGGCTATGAGGAAATAGGGTTCTCAGTGAGCCTGGTACATAGAAAAGAGAACTCCTTTTTGTAAAGCCAATTTTCTTATTAATAAAACCCCAATTTTGTAAAATATTTATATCTCTCTCACCATAAGCCCTTTTTATACCAAACTTTAGGAAAAAATTGTCCACACTATTATCAATTATTGGGAAAAGGGTTACTGCTTAAGTAATTCCTCACATACTCAAAATGTGATTTCCAAGGAAAAACTAGATAATAACCACATAAATTATGTAGGCCAAAAAATTTCATAAAATTATTTGTATTTTCTTCCATGATCTTATATTTGAATTATCTCTCATCTAAAATTATGTTGGGTAACTGAAATGGGTACGAAGTATCCCTTTCTCTATTTTGTATCACAAGGATCTATATGTGAAATTTTGATTATAGGAACTTAAATAAATCATCTCTCTTTCTCATCTTTATTCCAATTGGCCCCAAAGTTTAAAGGGAACCTTTTGATAACTAAATCTCTATTTAGCCAAGATTTGGTGTAAAAATACAAGTCTTAACATATCCTTTTCTTTCCCCTTAAGAAAATGTTTTATTCATTTATTTAAGGCATCGATTAACTTCTTTTCTCGTCCAAACATGGCAAGATCTCTTATTTTGATATATTTTCCTTTTAAGCTCAACATTAGGCTGAAACAAACTTATTAGTTTCCTTCAACCTATCTTATCTAGAAATTTCCACCCAGTTCTTATTTAGTTACCAATTATCCATTACATTTGTAATTCCTTTATTATTGGATTTTCTAATCTTCTTTAGACAAATATTTATCAATGGATTATTGAATATAGTAAAACACACAAAATCTATTTCATATAGATAAATTGCATTCTCAAACCAAACTTGTAAATAAGATGTAGAACATATCAAACTTTTTATTAAGTATGTATCGATCCAATGTGTGCATTCAAATATATGTATAAATACATGTGAAAATCCATGTTATAATAGAGATAGTCGCTAACTTAATTCATGTGCAGATTCAAACCATCTTTTTCAAAGATTAACAATCTCAAATATTAAAAATCTCAAACAATATTTTTCAAAGACTAAAAAATATCAAAGATTCAAAATCTCAAACCATCTTTTTTAAAGATTAACAATCTCAATTATTAACAATATCAAAAAATCTTTTTCAAAGATTAAACAATCTGAAGGATTCACAATCTTAAACAATCTTTTCCAAAGATTAAACAATCTTAAAGATTCCAAAATCTCAAGCCATTTTTTTCAAAGATTAAACAATATCAAAGTTTTGAAGCCACAAACTATCATTTTCAAAGATTGCCAATGTCAAACTATCTTTTTCAAAGATTAAACAATCTCAAAGATTCACAATCTCTAATTTTTTTTAAGATTAAACAATTTTAAAGATTCAAGATGTAAAACCATCATTTTAAATGATAAAAAATCTCAAAGATACCATCTCAAATAATCTTTTTCAAAGATTAAACATTTCAAAGATTCAAAATCTCAAACCATCATTTTCAAAGATTAACAATCTCAAACCACTTTTTCAAATATTAAACAATATTAAAGATTTACATTTTCAAACAATATATTTCAAAGATCAAACAATCTCAATTATTCAAAATCTCAAACCATCTTTTTTATAGATTAAACAATCTGAAAGATTCAAAATTTCAAAAAATCTTTTTCAAAGATTAGAAAAAGAGGTATTCCTCTGAAATTTGGATGAATGGAAGGACACCTCCATGTCTTGCATGACATCATTTGTCAATATTGGGTCCTCCCCACAAGTTTCCTAGATTTTGACCTTAGACTAATCCAATTTCAACTATCAAATACTTTTGGGTCCCAGACCAAAATCTAAAATTGGCCCAATCATACACTTCATCTTCCTAAGCACAGTTCTATACTATGACCTAAAACTAGACCACAACATCTAGTTGAATGTCTCGAAAAAGGAGAATCCAATCCTAGGCCTCCTCCTTGCCCACCATTCCTTACACAAAAAAAGACTCAGCGGAGAAACACCTCAAACTAAGAGGAAATCAGGATGTCATGGATGTTGCCCAGAGTTTCAGTATGGTAACCCGCTGGACGAGGACACCATAGGAAAGAAAAGCAATTGATTAAGTACAATCACTGGCTAAAAAGGATCACTTTACTCTTGATTAAGCACTCAACCTTCCTCCTACCATCCTACTTTTGATGATTCATTTGAGACACTTCCCAAAGGAACTATGCTCCAGCAATCGTTTCCTTTTCTAGCCATGGCACTGGCAAACTATGATGCACAAAAGTGGATAGGTTCCTTAATTTGGTCCAATCTAGGGGCAGGAACAACCATAAAAAAACCATAACATAAAGAACTACATGTGTCTTTTTATAATGAGAAGAATGTAAGAAATATGGGAGCATCCTTATCATGCATTCCCTCCCATCAAGGAGGACCATTTTAAATTTATTGACTAACATGATGTGTGTGAAGGTGGGATCTGTCCCAAAAGTATATATTATCTTTTTTCCTAATCTTACACCCTACTTTTAAATCCTACTAATGTTGATTTCAGGACATGATAGGAACACCGAGAAGTTGTCAAATAATCATTTACTAATTAAATCCTAACTCCAAATGACTACAAAGTCAATGACAATAGGATCTAGGCATCTGTCCCTAGCATGGATTTATAAAAGCGTGAATGCAAAGGCATAAAATCTTAGCATACATGAGAAAATAACAAGATAAAAGCACCAATATAAATTCAATAATCAACAACTATTATTATGTATTTTTATTATAATATTTCACTTACATATTCAAGAGTCAAATTGTAAAAGTTTGCTCATGTACAATATGGATCTTACAACCACTACACCTGACATAACTCACCAAGTACATCAACTCCTTGCCATCTTTGAACGTATAAAATACATGAAACAAGTGGGTCAACACATAAGGTGTTGAGTACAAGGCTGAAAGATACATATATATAAGATTTGTATTACTTGAAAATAGTTGTAGAAGTAGACGAACAAGAATAAAAAAGTTAATTATTTAGTCAAAATGAGAGCCAAATTATTTTATCTTTCTCCAATTATACCAACAACATCATATATCATGAGGCCTTTAACCAACTTCCTGTCATAAGGGTCCATAAGGGTGCCCAAGATTAGCTAACCCTTTTATACGAGGGGGGCTTCAAGGCCATTGCTAAGAGATAACCATTTTTATTGACATGGTCCGCCCTATCTTGACAACCAAGTAGGATGCCAAACCTCGTGTTCTTATCCCAAGAATATAGGAAGGTGTACACAATTTGTTTAATGGAGTTTTTATATTATGTTTCAAGTTAGAAAACAACGATAATGAGACAAACGTTGAGTACAATACTAGGATACTACAAGGCAATATTTGAGCAAGTAAACAAGCTTGCATATGTATTACATTTCAAATAAGAAAGTCATAGCCATATAACTATTAAAGTACGTATCTATTTTATAGATTCTTAACTTAACATATCCTTGACCATCTAGCCATAACCAATACCTGATTAAGAACAAAATTGTATGCATGCCTTAGATTCTCACCATTAACCTCAACTAGATCCATTATTAGGGTTTTTCCAAGTTAGTTTTAAAGTACCTTATTAGTAAATTAGATTATTTTTTACCGATTTAAAGGTCATAATGGAATGTGTAGTTAGAGTTTTAAGTCATTTTGATGTTTCATTCACTTGATATGAATTTCAAAATTCATGTCAGTTATGTACATTATAAGGTTCAATGACTCATAATAGGATAAATAAGGTCATTATCATAAAGACATGAGAACCAAGCATAAAAAATGGTTTAGATCAGCAACATTAGATCATAATAAAAACAATTAAATATAAGTGGAAGCCCCCTAGGTCTAGGCATCATATAGCAAACCTTGGGTATCAATATTTCAACATATATGCAAGCATCAACATAGTTCATATGCCATTATGGGTCAACATAAGACTTAGGTCGACATTCACAACAAGGTGATTAAGAATAGAAGAATCAACACATATTTCAAAAGGAAGACATGGCAACAATGTTGGGGTACAAGGAAGACAATAAAGCTATTTGTGTCACACTAGGTCACCACTAGTAAAAGTAGGGTATCAACATCATCATATATCAAGGGGTTGATCATAGTCATATAAGTCACACAACATCACAATATTACTAATTTCAAAGGAATAAAATATTTTTATGCATAGGATAGGTCAAACCTATCATTAGTTTAGGGTATAACCAACCATTCACATAAATGGGAGTATACATGCATTAGGTGTCAAATGAATCAATCATAGGCGCATGAATGATATAAGGGACTGATATTAAAGTCAAGAAGAGACGTATAATTCTAATTTCAAAGCTGGTTAGGCATTAACCAAATTAAGATGTAGGATTAACATAATAGAGGATGGTACATCATTTAAGTCTTAAAGCTAGTCATATATGCACATAAAGGTGTAATGAGTTTAAGATTGGTTCTTTGGGCCCTCATTTAATTGAAAGGTATGTAAGGAGTACTGATTTGATGATTAGAGGTGTAAAGGTTCACTCTTGTTTCAAGATTCATCATAACAATGCATTAAATGTGGTCAACATGATCAAAGATTACATTTCTAAGAGAGCATCGACATGCAAGATGGAATTGGGGTCTAACAATGTCTCCAATAGGCAGATATTGTCAAATTGATAAATTTGACATCACATATTTTGGTTAAAGGATGAGGGATATATCCATTTTATAAATTAGATAACAATATATAAGGAAAAGTGTGACTACCACATTATTATGCAAGGGATCGTAGCCCTAGGAGTGTGATCTGACAACTCAAGTGTGCCTGCTCTCCTAGTGTAAGGGAGTGGGTCTACTGGGATAGATTTCCCTCTTGGGCCCCTAGGATGCCTAGTCTTGTCGTTCTTCTGGCCCCTAGTCTCGCATCTCTAGACCGATCCCAAACTCTCCCCTTCATGTGATCCCTCTATTTTGGGGTCTACCCCTATTCCTTGATGTAGCAGTGAGTGCAACCAATCAGGAACTAGGCAGTGATAGTTGGTTGCATGTAGGACATGCCGACCTCCCATATGTTTCCTCATCCTCTTCCTTTATCTAGAGTGGGCAAGATAGTTTCTTGGCATGGTAGCGCCGATCACAGACATGTGCGATAAGGTAGTACATGTTGGGTGATGGGGAAAACCATGGGCAGGATGAGAAAGGGAAAGGAAAGTAAGAGGTAAATTGAGAAAGGGTTGGAAGGGTTCTTCTTTTTTTTGTCAAGAGCAGAGCTACTATTTATTCATTCCACGCTCTACTATGGACAAAATGGTTAGGATTTCTACATGGCACATGAACTGGAACTAGTGGGGTACAGTAGAGGTGAAGCTAAAGGAAGTTTTACAAGACATAGCATACTTCGCCAAGCTATTCGCTGGATTGTTGAAATCATGAGGAACATGATGTATAAGTTCCGTAGGTGAGCTTCCTAGAAGACTCTTGGCTTTCCTAGCATAGGCCAGGAACTTTGGAAGGGGTTTTTCATTCTTAATGTGCCTTATAGCTTCTAGGGAATCTGAAAGGATGTAGGAGGACTCCCAGGAACAGTCCTTGCACAACTGTACGCCCAACAAGATAGTTGTGATTTCGTTCACTAGCAGTGAGATAGATTGAATGTTTTGACAAACACCCAAGATGTGAGAGCCATCTGCCTGGACGACATGAATCTCGATAGCCACTGTATCCTGCCTAAGATGATGATATGCATTAATGAAGATGTTAACCGACTTGGTAGAAATCATTTTAGTTCTAAGGTCCACAGGTTTTCGAGCTTTGGGTAGCTCCTTTGAAATCTTGAGAATGGACTCCGCATGGAGCCTAATGAACTCCACCTTCTTGGCTGTAGGGATGATTTGATTTTGATGAATCTGCAAGTTTCGGAAGGACCAAATGTGCCAGCAGGCTACAGCTCTTAGGGTAGCAGAGTCGTCACATGCCATAGTACACCCCGAATCCACTCGTTAGTAGGAAGGACATGATGGACTTCATTGGGAAGCAACAGATTCCACACATCCCGACTGGATGGACAATCTCTAAGGGAATGAATCATAGTATCTTGGTCATTATTGCAGATAGGACAGTCCTCAGAGACCTCCATGTGCCTGCGACACTTCTCCATATTCGTCATGAGAGCTCGATTCATCATAAGCCAAAGATGGAGCTTGATACGTTCTGGCAAATTGGCTTGCCAAATAGATTTCCAGTGTCCGGGCGTGGCCACCTCATTATCACGCCTGATCAATCTATATAGCGATCTAGAAGTGAACAACCCACTCTTATTGAGTGGCCATGACAGTTGGAAGGGTTTTTCTAAGTTGCAAGGAAAAAGATTTTAGGGTTCTCTTTAAGCCATGGCAGGGTTGGTTCGACAATTTCTGGATCTGAATGGATAAGGGAGCTAACACTCCTTCCATGAATTCTTTACTAAATTGGGAGGGGGAGAGAGGTAAGGGTTTGGGACACAATTTGCATTTGGGCCCATATAGGCCAATCCAAAGTTGGAAAAAATTATCAAAAAGGGGATTAAACATGCCATTTTTTTTAATATAAACACTAGAGTTTTATAGGTTCGATTGACATGATTAAAGCATTATGGATTCATAATCGACAATCCTACAATATGTAGTACTTTGGAGGGGGCAAAAGAGTTCATTGATGAAGTTCAAAATAAAAGACAAAGCATGGAGCATCAAGGTATGAAACTAAGGTAAAACATACAAGATAATGTCAACTTGGATCACAAAGACAATGTAACCTCATTTGGACATCAAAACACCTAAATCATGTAATTGAAGTTAGATCGATTCAGTAGAGTCACAAAATGAGAGGGAAGGTTAATGAAGGAGGAGAGAGAAATTCTAGGTTATCACATCCTTCCTTTCTTAAAATGTTATTTCATCCTTGAAATTCATTCAAGATTGTACACAACATCAAGGTCAACATTCATCGTGTTTAAGTGACCCATATTGGGTGTCGAGGATCCACCACTATGGGGTGCATACTTTGGTTGTCATCATCAAGGGGTACCCATTCCAAATACATAAAACTTACTTAGTGTTTCCTTCATACAATAACATCATCTTGACATTGGGGTTTCATAACCCTCATCCCCAATGAATTAGGGTTGTGTTCATGTATATATACATGCTCAAGGTGTCTTATAGAAAAACTACATTATTCAATTTCTTAGATGGACATGTTTAACATCAAGGCTTTCACACATGATTGTCATTAAACATGTATTTCATCATTATACTAGATTTCATACATCCATCAAAATTTTACCAACTATCCCAATTATGTTCATCGTTTTCATTTAGGTTTGAAATTAAGCAATATATTCATGATTTTTCAAATTAAGATTCCTATACAACATCATATCAAGATAATGATTTGAAATTTATATTTTTTATGTGAGGTAGGATTTCATATTAGGTCTAGCTTATGAGAGTGATGTTGTCACAAAATCAAAATCATGACCCCATGACCCAAATGAATATCCAACGCAACATGTGGAAGCGTACAAGCTTAGCATACATGAATAGATAACAAGACAAAATCACCAACATAATCTCAACATTCAACAAAATATATTAAGAAAAAAGTTTTATTAAAAAAATTCAATTACATATTAAAGAGTAAAATTTGATTAGTCTTCTATGTACACTAGGGGTCTTATAATAAGTGCACCCGACATATCTCACTGATCGCATAAAATCCTAGCCATGTGGAAACCTAAAAATATGTGAAACAAGAGGGTCAACACATGAGGTGTTAGGTACAGGGCTAAGAGATACATATAGATAAGCTTTGCATAAAATGAAAAGAGTTGTAAAAGTAACGAATAAGAATAAATGAGTTATTTATTTAGCACATCAAGAGCATGTATTTATGCCACTTTACTCTGGTTATACCAAAAAGATCTATATCATAAGGCCTTTGAACAACTTCTCATTGGAAGGGTCCATAAGGGTGCTCAAGATTAGCTGATCCTTTCCTGGGAGAGGAGCCTCAAAGACATTGCCAAGAGCCAACCCTTATATCAACATGGTCTGCCCTATCTAGACAACTCAAGTAGGATGCCCAACCTCGTGTCCTTACCCCGAGAATATAGGCAGGAGCACAAGGTTTGTATAATAGAATTTTTATATTGTGTTACAAGTTATAAAACAATGATAACAAGAAAAACATCAAGTACAATATTAGTACTACATGGAAATATTTGAGCAAGTACACAAGCATGCATATGTATCACATTTCAAACAAGAAAGAAATAGTCATGTACTTATTCAAGACAGAACCTGAGTTCCAAGATTCTTAATTCTCCTGGACCATCTATATCTTTGGTCATCACCTAATTAATAAGAATTAATCATCATTAATACATTATTCACCATTATCAATGATATTTAGGCCCAATTAGTGTTTTAGGTCAATCTATATTCAAGATGAGATCAAACTTGTATCTAGTATTTTTTGCTGATCAGGAGGTCATACTAAGGGTCTGATCAAATTTTCATATTTCTATGATGATGGTATAATTTTCTAGAATTAAAATGGGATTATAAGAACTTAATTCTATTTAATGCAAAAAGAATTATTATTGAACAATAACACCTAGATCAGGGCCTATATCTAGTTTTTAAGTGATACTAGGGTCTGGCGATCATTTTCTCATATTTAATATCCATCACTAGACAAATATTCCAACTAATAAATATTGGTAAAGGAATATTTTTCTATATATGGGAAACCCTTATATATGATCCACAAAAGACTAATCTAGAGGTTCTATAAGAAAGAAAGTAATTTTCTAAGTGTAGAGATATTTTTTAGATAATTATTGGTGAGGAGAGCTATTTGTAATGGATTTTCTAACATTTGCTATGTTTTTTAGAATTAAAAAAGAATTACTTTCTTGTGTTTATGGTGGCCTTCAGATCTTCACGTCTAGGGCATTCAGATCATTCCACATGACCATCAACAGTAAGTCTCTACCATCTACAACCTGGGTCTACAACTATTAGCCTAGGTTGGATGGATCATATGGCTAAAGGCTTGGGCCAGTTGGCTCCACCTTCCTCTCCCACATGTGATATTCATCATGGATGGGAGTTTGCTATTAGGAAGGCATCACTGCACAAGAACGAAGTGACAAGGAACCCTGGCAACCGTTGATGATTTCTCAAGGCTCAGAGAGGCCTTCTGCATGCTCCCAACCACCTCTCTTGCTAGAGGAAACCCTGAGAGCTTGGGATGATGAGCTCGTAGGCCCTGGTGCCTTCCAAATTAGGATGTTGTGACTACAGGGAAGTCACATCATATGGTGCACATAGCCACAGGTTGACCAAGTTTTATCGAAGATTCATGAGTTTTCTAATCAGATGTCTAAACCAACTTAGTCTTGCCTCTCTAGTTGTGTTCTTCAATGGCATCAACAGAGACCTGTGGTTGTGCGTGTTTTCTCTAGTGTGAGAGCACCGCTACATGGTTGGGATCCTCCATGACTGTGATCGAGTGACAAACCTTTGGCAGAAGTTTGGCAATCACTCATCCTTCTTGGTTTGAGGGGTGAGATTTTCAAAAAGCTTTGATAGCACAAGGATCACTGGATTCTTGGGGTGGTGAGGGTCTTTGTGTGGTGTTTTATGGAGATATCTGAGGGGAGGGTAGTTCATCAGTATACTCCTTCCACAAGAAACTCTAGACTAGGGTGAGGAGTCCTCTGAATCACCTAAATGGGGTGCATATACTGAATACATGAATAACAATTATATCTAAGATATTAGGAAGTTTTGTTGAGTGGATTCTATTATAGAGTCAGTCTACATGCTCCGTTCATTGTGGAGGTGGAGGATGAGGTTAGGATATCTGGAACTTGTCTCACAGCCATATTATGTCCACCCAACTTCAGCTAACATATTTCTATGGTCGTATATGTGCCCTAGTTTTTTTTATGGTCGAAGGACCCATATCATTTATCATATATATCAATCAAGTAATCTGTATAGTTTAGGCATCCATAGTTTTCAATAGTTAATCCTAATGACACAAAATCTTCACAAGGACTTCTTCACTCATGATACTAGTGTCTTATTATTTTGATTCTAAACCAAGATCGAATGCTCATTTAACAAAAATTGTCAAGCAGGATCATATCAAAGTTCATTCCTATCTTCAACCATGATCGAATCTTAAAAGATAACAATGAACTTATCATATACATTCGACTTCACCTAATGAAAAACACCTCATTATTATTTGAGATTTTTATCATCAAGATTCAGTGCTCCACTATCTAGATCCAAAATGATTTTAATGTCTTATAAATCTAGGATATTACATTCAATCCACCTTAAAAGTAATTTCGTCCTTGAAATTCAACTATCTTAAACTTATAATTACAACAAAGAATTCTATCCTATTTAGGGTACTACGTCAATTTGTCAAAATTTGTATATTACTAATGCTTCAATATTTAGTTCAAGCCACATCTAGGGTCCTAAAGAGAAAACGGAGGGTGTACATCCCACCTTAAACATTTCAAACACTTTATTCGTACATGAACTTCGATTAGATGATCTATTATTTGGGGGTACAATACCAAACACCCTCAACATTAGGGATTTGCATGCAAATAAATGGGATCATGACTAACATTACTAAGAAACATGGTCACATATGATGTTCTTTTATTTTTACGATTTTACACCTCCTTAGTATCCTAAGAATTAGGGTTTTTTTCATAGTTTTGAAATTAAAAGAGGTATTAGTCAAGGTTTTATCTTTCACGGCATTATTCCATGCAAGGTGATATCAAGATTTCATGTCATTACTTACTAGAATTATTACACTTTACATCATCCGTGTGGTTTTTGATCAAGATCATACTAAATTCTCCACATTAGAGGGATTTTTTTTTCATTTTTGCATATTAGGGTTTCACTCCACTGTGTAAGCTATCACCAAGAAGCATAGATTTAGAAGGATTGAGGTTAAGCACTATAATTTGTGATCATGTAAGCTATGGTCAAAAGATATCTTAATTCAAGTTCATGATTCCACACTTATGTATTCATGCAAGGTATGCCATCATCTTAGGTCTAGGTAATGAGAGTGTCTTATAATACACATATCAAGATTTATTAGAAGTGGGATATTTCATGTATCAAGCATCATTTGAGGAACAACATTATCATCAATATCGAGGTTTCATAAAATTATCCCACTTGTATCTAGAAAGAGATATACAAGACTGCGTCACTCAAATTTAGACCTCTCTATGTCCAACAAGATGTGCTAACTGCAACCATCTACACCTAACAAAATTTCTACCCAACTTTCAAAACAAGGGCAACCACTAGATTCATCCACATAGGACCATTAACCTGAGTATGAGGCTAATGATGATGATCACACATCACATACATTATTTGTGGGTTTTGGGACATTTCCCTCACCTAGATGGAAAACATACATATATAAGAATACCTCTTTCTCTAGGGTTAGACCTTTTTATAGGACATATATGGATCAACATTATAAAGGAAGTATACACTAGGCGACTCAACTCCTATACTTAGAAGTAGTCTATCTAGGGACTCATCATCATGTATTTCATCGAGCATTTATTCCAACATTTCACATATTTTGGAGGTTAGGTACTCTAACCTTCTCCCACTTCAGGTTAACCCATGTCCAGAGTCCATCCATATCTTATGTCCCATGCTAGAGGTCCTTCTTTTTAAAGATACTGAGGCATGTGTTGGCCTCAAACTATATATAACTAACCATATCTTGACATGAACAAAACTAGACACCAGTGAGCAAGTCAACACACAAGCTATGTTTAGCACGCCAATCAAGACATTTGTACAATGCATGGTGATAGGTCAAGCTACAGTTGCATGATAAAAACACATGTCATGTCAACAATACTTGACTCTTCCATAAAAGAATTTAGGTCATCATGAAGGAAATCCTATCATAAACAACAACATCATCATCATCACCCTCATGAACTTAGAAAATCTAGGCTATTTACTAGAGTAACCTTCATCATGGATCTAGACAACTCTAGAGACTACAACTATCATGTATACACTCTCATCTAGACTTGATGTTACATCTCTTTCTCTTGGGTTACATGGACACTCACTGCCTTTTCGCATGTGGTAACAACTTTTTATATGTACATATATACTAATATTTGATATAGGTTTTCTCCAACGTTGAAACAGGAAATGGATACTACCATACTCCATTTGAATAAAACAAAACAAAACCATAATGAGTTACCACACTCATTAGGAAGTCTAGTACCATGACACTTAGAGAACTAGAAAGAACATTGTACACACTTGTGTAGCTACCCTAAGCATATGTCACAAACATATGTCTAGGGTTTACAACCATATGATCTCCCCCTTTTCACACTTCTGAACCCACATCCTGTACTATAGGACAAAAAGATGAGGAAAGAAAGGTTTCCATTATTACACAAGTCCACACCTTGTTCTTAAACATCTAGGTTCAAACCTAGAGGCTAAGTCAAATTAGTCCATCAAGGACAACTTATTAAGTTTCTAGGTTTAAGATGTAAGGTTGCATTTCATGTGAGCAATGTTTGGTGTAGTTATTGTTCATGCTATGATACCATCTGTCAGAAAATTAGATTCCCTACCCTATGAACCAAAAGAATATCAAAGGAAACCTACAGAAGCATACAAGCTTAGCATACATGAACATATAACAAGATAAAAGCATCAACATAATCTCAACATACAATAAAATATAATAAACAACAAATTTTATTACAAAATTTCAGTTACATATTAAAGAGTACAATTTGACAAGTATGCTCATATATACTAGGGATCTTAAAATAAGTACACCTCACATAGCTCACCAATCCCATCAACCCCAAGCCATCTATGAACCTATAAAATACATGAAACAAGTGGGTCAACACATGAGGTGTTGAGTACAAGGCTTAAAGACACATTATATACATTATATATATATATATATATATATATATATATTTATATATATATATATATATATTTATATATATATATATATATAGTCGAGCTAGTGTACACTAGAGTGTACCGGAGGCACCATACAACTCAGTCATTTTTTAAGATGCAATAAATTTTTGAAATATATAAACCATTGATCTTCGTAATTATCATAAGAACATACTATATAATACATTTTAGCTCATTTGGGCACTTATAGGTCGTGCATCTAAAGGAGGCAAAAATCATGTATTTCAAATTAGTTTTGTGTGTCGATTTTGTTGTCCTCGGATGAGTGACTTACACTCATCCAAATGATTTCAAATTTTATTTGTGACCTATTATTATTGTAACCATGAAGATAAATGGATTAGATTTTAGAAAAACATGGTCTAGATAGGCAATCACCATTGGGGTGTACGGCGTGATCTGTACACTCGAGTGTATTCTATCCTGACTCTATATTATATATATATGTATGTATGTATATATATATATATATATATATATATATATATATATATATATATAAGCTTTGCATAAAGGGAAAAGAGTTGTAAAAGTAACAAATAAGAATAAATGAGTTATTTATTTAGCAAAGTGAGAGCCCTTATTTTATGTCACTTTATTCCAATTATACCAACAACATCATATATCATAATACATTTGACTTACTTTGTAAGGAGTAGGATCCCAGACGGGAACCACTCCCTTCTAAAAATTTGAAGAATAAAATCTCTTGTCCAAACACACCTTTACGGTAACTTGGAGTGGGTGTAAAATGTTCAAATCTTATTAATGACATTCAAAACAACCAAAGTGTAGAAGTAGAAGAAAATAATGACTATATTCAATTTCTCAACAAGATTACAAAAGTGTATCTAATTCTCCCACAAAGGGTTTTACATGTATGATACAACATAAGGATCCAAGATAGAGGGAAGTCTAAACCATAGCAACTTTGTCTCCAAGCTTTAAACTCCTTAAGCCAAGTCTATAACTTTCTGGAATGTCCTCCATGTCCTTCACCTAGGGTCGGAAGCATACCCCAGAAAGAAAAGAAAAATAGAAAACATCAGCAAAGGATGGTATGTGCATACTAAAAATTAAAATTAAGCAATATATGGAGTGAAGGAGATCTAAGTAAATAGAAGCCTCCCATAGAAAAGAAAAGTACCACCCAATTGGGTATCAAGAGAAAAGAATCACATAACCAAACTGCCAAATATATATAAATGTGGGCCAAACCTCATAAATTTGAAACTTGGGTATGGGACCATCTCCATCCCAAAAGAGCATACTGCTTGAGCAGGAATTTACACATCTTCCCATAAACAAAACCAATGCAATTACCCTACTCTAGTGCTACTGAATCACATATCATGTTTAATAGAGAGGCAAGTAAAAATTATAGTTAGATGAAACAAAAGTTGCCATCATACTAATGGACAAAACAAACATCCACCTCACAAGTGGGAAAAAGATGTCACATGTCATCATATAGGGTTCCAACCTAAACTAAGCATAAGTAAGAGACCAGAATAATATCTATGATCACAAGATCAATAAAAATAAGTTATTTCACATGAACCATGATTTTCAAAAGGAAAGACATTGTGTATAGGCTAATGTCCATAGGACCAAGAGAAAGAAGAATATAGGTGAATTGCTCAATCATAGAATAATAGGAGATGCAAAACATACTTAAGAGAGGGAAATTGCTCAATATAGAAATAATATGGTATGTAAGCATACCTTACACATGGGTCCTAGAATCACTCTTCACCAATGTAATCGTTTCCAAAGTCAACTTTACCTAATTACAATTATTCACATGTATTAGGGTTTGTCATTTACATTAATGTAAAGAAAACCCTAGTTTCAGAATTTTCACACAAAACTCTGATTTTATTAGGTTCTCCTGATTAAGAAAACATATAATTTTGTCTATTTTAGAGTTATGAGGTTAAAAGTGCATTTTTGGTGATTTTTATCCATTAAACCTATTTTTAGAAAACACCTTTTGATAAAGCTCAAACCAAGCCTTGAAAGTATTTTTATTGGAAAGCTTACATTTTTTAATTCTGAAACATATTTTCTTTTAAATTTTTGACAAAGGAGTAAATAGTTATGATTTTTCGAGTATCGACAAATCAGAGGTTGACAGCTCAACAAACACATTTGAGAGAGATGAAGAGAGAGAGGGGGAAAAGAGGGCCCAACCACTAACTTGGCCCAATCAGGAGTGGCCACTTTGCATGGTCAAATTCCTCGCTTGACTCGTCTAAACAAAAGAAACCTAGGCCCAAAAGACCATCGTACCCAGCATGAGAAATAAAAGAGAGAAGAGAAAAGAAGGGAAAAACTGGAAAATCATGTAGGGAATCATCCCCTTCGTACCACCCTACCATGGTTATGAGAAGCAGCATGGCTGGACCTCAATTGGATTGGGGAAACTTCATCGGGCCTCGATCAGACCAAAACAAGGTGTCGTAAATGAAGAGAGGGTCTCACAAAACCCTACCTTGGTGCCAATTGCAGAACGAGAGATTAGCATTGACGTGGAGGTCTACATCAGATTGAAAAATGACTTGGCGGTCATGAAACACATCAACTCTGATGAAATTGGGTTCGGGAAAAGTTTACACGATGGTTGATAGTGGTCTGGGTATATATACTTATAAATGAGTTAGGCCCGTAAGGCATCTAGGGGTAACATGTTTGAGGAGTTTGGGAAGAGATTTGGGTGAATCTTAAACACTTTACAAAACTTCATTAGTAAGGGATGTGTGCGTGTGGAATTTCCTCACGAGTTCAAAGAGACAAAAATCTCAGAGAATGATCCAAAAATGAGCGAGTTATCCTCCAGAAACCAGGATTGGTTACTATTTCGGGCACGCCTCTCGTACCCTAGGTAGGAGATGGATCCCAAGCCATTTGATATAGATATGATGGTTGAGATTGAGGTACAAGATATTAAAGGATGCACGACAGATCAAAATTGAAAACTTTATCCAATTCAAAATCAAATAAAGTGATGTATTAAATTTATGTCTCTTTCTCTCTCTCCTCTTTTGAGGGTTTAAATGAATCCCAAATTTAAAGAAATTTGGCACCTACCCTAATCTTGATATGAGGAATCAGAATATGTGATTAGATTTTCCTTTTGAGAATTTTAATGTGTTAAATAAATAAAATCTTATTTTCTATTTGGTTGATACTTCACCCACAAGTCATATTTAATGTGTTGTAAGATTATCCAAATTTGTTGATACTTCACCCACAAGTCATATTTAATGTGTTGGATACGTATTTGACATCAATTTTACATGTTGGAGTTTTTTGTTCATTTATTTAATATTTTGAAGGCTATATACACTTTCTATCTCCGAATTTCATCTTTTAATCAAACATCTCCCAAATTGGATGTAAATTTACCCAAAGGCTATATTTATTATGTAGATTATGAATCCAAGATTCTTTTCCTCTTTTGGAGTCATTTATAATTTTATTTGATATTTTGGGGAAAAAATAGATCTTCTCTTTCCAAATTGAATTAAATTAATTATTATTATGTGAATAATGTGAAACTTAACTCCCAAGACAATTGGGATCCAAGGAACACAATTCTTAACTTATATTCCACTTTTGGGATTCCTTTTAATGAGTTATGCCATAATTAATATTTATGGCCATTAAAATCACATTATCACTTAGGGTATCATATCATTTCACTATTATCATTATTACTCATCCATTTATGTTGACATTATCTCCAAGAGAATTATGTATGATTATTATACTTCATTATTATCTCATATGACATATTTTATGTGTCTATTATTAGCTTAAGACTAATGTTAGAACATTAGGTTAGATTAGGTGATATATATGTTGTAACTCATTATAGTTATACTAAACCTCATCTAGATCTATCCTCAACCTTGTTTGGATAAAACCAAAAGGTCAAACTTCTAGGGTAGTGCCCAATATCTGGTATGTTACAACACTCCACCCCTTAAAAGGATTTCGTCCTCGAAATCTATTGATCCAAACATCAACAACCAACTAATCTCCACCCCATAAAAGGTTCAACCTAAAACGTCAACTAAACAACATTTGGTATCACCCACATATCTTTTAGTTGTGAAAGTTTTAAAGATTTATGTTTCTCATGTATCCAACTAATATTCACACCATCTAGGGTTGAGTTTTAGGTCCTTGTGACTCTGACCTGACAACCCTACATAAACTTCCAAAATTCATAGGGTTGGTCAACACCTTTATATCAATCCCAGTCACAACTCAAAAATCAAAACTAGGGTTAGCACTAGGTTTAGGGTTTCACTACCAAAAACATCTCACTTTGTTGTGACTTAGTTTATGAAAACTTTGATAAAATCTAGAAAATTTTGTACATGTAGTAGTATAATTGAAAATATAATTTTCTTCGAGAAATCATGTGATATGAAACAATCATGAGCTCAAAATCAAAGTGGAAACCAAGTCACAATTTATCCATAACAAGGTCTTCTTTACCTACTACTTCCTCATAAACTAATTTCATCCTCAAGTCAAACCTCATAGCATAAAGAGATACAAATCATAATGAATCTATATGGTAGATCATCTAAAACCTTATCTCAAAAGGGTGCACTTAGGCAATTCTTGGGAAAAAATCTCATATAAAGGATGAATATTCAAGGCAAAGGTTTGAACTAGGGAGACAAAATTGAAATAGTTAGATTTCGACGACAATGCTCTGATACCATGCTATAAGGAGTGGGATCCTAGAGGGGAAACACTCCCCACTAAAAATTTAAAGAATAAAACCTCCAGTCCAAACACACCCTTACAGTATCTTGGAGTGGATGTAAAATTTCCAAATCTTATTAATGGTATTCAAAGCAACCAAAGTGTAGGAGCGGAAGAAAATAATGACTATATTCAATTTCTCAACAAGATTACAAAATTGTATCTAAATGTCCCACGAAGGGTTTTACATGTATGATACAACATAAGGATCCAAGATAGAGGGAAGTCTAAGCCATATCAACTTTGCCTCCAAGCTTAAACTCCTTAAGGTAAGTCCATAACTTTATGCCATGTCCTCCATGTCCTTCACTTAGGGTTGGAAGCATACCCTAACAAGAAGAGAAAAATAGAAAACATCAGCAAAGGCTGGTATGTGCATAATAAAAAGTAAAATTAAGCAATATATGGAGTGAATGAGATCATAGTAAATAGAAGCCTCCCATAGAAAATAGAAGTACCACCCAAGTGGGTATCAAGAGAAAAGAATCACATTAAAGAAGATACATGCCATAAAACAACATAAAAAGATTGTGCCATATATACATCCACTACCATGGTGGGAAATCAAGAACATATCAAGAATGTAGGGCATGCATCCCACAATCATCATCAATAACATGCATACATGTGAGATAAGCATAGCCCTAGAATAATATAAGTAGAAAGTTTGCCAAGCCTCACAAACTTGAAACCTGATAGAGAATGGCACATAACCATACTCCCAAATATATATAAATGTGGGCCAAACCTCATAAATTTGAAACTCGGGTATGGGGACACCTCCATCCCAAAAAAACATACTGCTCGAAAAGGAAATGTACACATCTTCCAATAAACAAAACCAATTAAATTACCCTACTCTGGTGCTATTGAATCACATAGCTTGTTTAATAGAGAGGCAAGTAAAAAGTATAGTTAGATTAAACCAAAGTTTCCATCATACTAATGGACAACATAAACATCCACCAAAGAAGTGGGCAAAAGACGTCACATGTTATCATATAGAGTTCCAACCTGAACTAGGCATAGGTAAGAGACCAAAATAATATCTATGATCATAAGGTCAATAACAAATAAGTTAGTGCACATGAACCATGATTTTCTAAAGAAAAGACATTGTGTATAGGCTAATGTCCATAAGACTAAGAGAAATAAGAATATAGGTGAATTTCTCAATCATAGAATAATAGGAGATGCAAAACATACTTAAAAGAGGGAAATTGCTCAATATGGAAATAATATGGTATGCAAGCATACCTTACACCTGTGTCCTAGAAACACTCTTCAACAATCTAGTTGTTTCCAAGGTCAACTTTACCTACTTGCAATTATTCACATGTATTAGGGTTTGTCATTTGCATTAATGTAAAGAAAAATCTAGTTTACGACTTTTCACACAAAACATTGATTTATACTCGAAAATCATCACCATTGATTTTATTAGGTTCTCCTAATTAAAAAAAACATATATATTTGTCTATTTTAGAGTTATGAGGTTAAAAGTGCATTTTTGGTGATTTTTATCCATTAAAGCTATTTTTAGAAAATACCTTTCGATAAAGCTCAAAACCAAGCCTTGAAAGTATTTATATTGGAACGCTTACATTTTTTTGATTCTGAAACATATTTCTTTTAATTTTTAGAAAAAGCAGTAAATTGTTATATTTTTTGAGTATCTACCAATCAGAGGGTGACACCTCAACAAACCCGTTTGAGATAGGCGAAGAGAGAGAGGGAAAAGAGGGCCCAACCACTGACTTGGCCCAATCAGGGGTGGCCATGTCTCATGGTCAAAGTCCTCGCTTGACTCATCTAAACAAAAGAAACCTAAGCCCAAAAGACCATCGTAAATAAAAGAGAGAAGATAAAGGAAGGGAAAAACTGGAAAATCACGTGGGGGAATCACCCCCTTCATACTGCCCCAAAAACCAAGACTGGTTACTATTTCGGGCGTGTCTCTCCTATGCAAGGTAGGAGACGGGTCCCAAGCTGTTTGATATGAAATCCAATGGCTGAGATAGAGGTACGTGATATTAAAGGGTGCATGACAGATCAAAATTGGAAACTTTATCAAATTCAAAATCAAATAAAGTGATGCATTAAATCTATTTCTCATTTTCTCTCTCGTCTTTTGAGGGTGCAAATGAATCCCAAATTTAATGAAATTTGGCACCTAGCCTAATTTTTATATGAGGAATCCGAGCATTCAATTAGATTTTCCTTTTGAGACTTTTAATGTGTTAAATAAATCAAATCTTATTTTCTCTTTCCTCCTTCATTAATGGTTATAAGATTATCCAAATTTGATTAAACTTCACCCACAAGACATATTTAATGTGTTGGATATGAATTTGCCATAAATTTACATGTTGGAGTTTTTTTTCATTTATTTAATATTTTGAAGGTACTACACACTCTCTCTCCTAATTTCATCTTTTAATCAAACATCTCCCAAATTGGATGAAAATTCACCCAAAGGCTATATTTATTTTGTGGGTTATGAATCAAAGATTATTTTCCTCTTTTGGAGTCATTTATAATTTTATTTGATATTTTGCGGAAAATATAGATCTTATCTTTCCGAATTGAATTAAATTAATTATTATTATGTGAATAATGTGAAAATTAACTCCCAAGACAATTGGGACCCAAGGAACACGATTACTAACTTAGATTCCACTTTTGGGATTCCTTTTAATGAGTTATGTCATAATTAATATTTGTGTACATTAAAATTACATTATTACTTTGTTTATCATATTATTTCACTATTATCATTATTACTCATCCATTTATGTGGACATTATCTCCAAGAGATTTATGTATGATTATTATAATTCATTATTATCTCATATGACATATTTTTATGTATCTATTATTAGCCTAAGACTAATGTGAGAACATTATGTTACATTAGGGTGATATATATATATGTATTAACTCATTATGGTTATACTAAACCTCATCTAGATCTATCCTCAACCTTTTTTGGCTAAAACTAAAAGGTTAAACTTCCAAGGTAGAGTCTAAGATCTAGTATGTTACATACTTATAGTTGGAAGGGTACATAAGGGTGCTCAAGATTATCTGACCCTTTTCTATGAGAGGTACCTCAAGGCCATTTCCAATAACTAAACCTTATATAGACATGGTCTGCCCTATCTTGACAAGTCAAGTAGGATGCCCAACCTTGTGTCCTTACCCCAAGAATACAAGTAGGCGCACAAGGTTTGTATAATGGATCTTATGTATTATGTTTTAAGTTATAAAACAATGATAATGAGACAAACATCAATTATAATATTAGTACTACATGACAATATTTGAGAAAGTAAACAAGCAAACATATGTATCACATTTCACACAAGAAAGACATAGTATTATAATTAATAAAGCATGTACCTGAATAAAAATATTCTTAATTATCCTTGACCATCTAGATCTGTGGTCATCACTTTATTAATAATAATTAATCATCATTAATACAATATTTACCATTATTGATGATATTTAGGTCCAATTAGGGTTTTAAGTCAGTCTATGTTCAAACTGAGATTAAACACATGTCTAGTATTTTTTGTGGATTAGGAGGTCATACTAAGGGTCAAATCAAATTTTCATATTTTTTTATTGTTGTATATATTTTTAGAATTAAAATGCAATTATAAGCACTTAATTGCATTTAATGCAAAAAGAACTATGATTGAGCAATAACACCTAGATCAGGACCTATATTCAATTTTTAAATGATATTGGCATCTGAAAATTATTTTCTCATATTTAATATCCATCACTAGACAAATATTCGAACTAATACATCATGAAAAGGAATATTTATCTCTATATGAGAAACCCTTGGATATGATCCACAAAATATTGATCTAGAGATTCAATAAGTAAGAGAGTGAATTTCTATGTCTAGTGATATTTGTTGGGTATTTATTGGCCAGGAGAGCTATTTATAATGGATTCGGTAAGATCTAGTATATTTCTAATAATTTAAAAGGAATTACCTTTGACGTACCACATTTGGCTTGAGAGAAATAGTAGGGTACACGGCAAGAAGGAATCAGATACCCTACACTTTTTTGATGTTTTTGTGAATATCCTTGTTTGGTTTTGCAATGCCAACCCAGATATCCTCAAAGGGATTCAATATCAGGTTCTATTGATGTGGGGTCTTCCTTAGACCTTGTATAGTATACAGGGTTTTTGTCATGCCCCTATACTACTTTTTTGAGTTCTAGTAATATTTTACCCTATCCAAAAAAAAAGTAATTACCTTCTTGAATTTATGGTGCTCGTAGGATCTTTATGTCTGTGCCCTTCAGATCACACCACATCACCTTTAGTAGTAAGTGACTACCTTCTAAAGTTTAGGGTCTTGAGTTACCAGCTCAGGCTGGATGAACTTGACAGCTAAAGGATTGTACCACCCAGCTCCTCCTTCTGTGAGATCTACATCGCAGATGGGAGTCTGCTATCAGATAGGAATTGTCACATAGGAATGAAGCAATGGGGAACCCTGGCAGCCACTAATGCTTCGTTAAGGCTCAGAGATGCCTTTTGTTGGCTCCCAACTATCTCTCGCATTAGAGGAAGTCCTGGGAGCTTGCGATGATGAGCTCATAGGACTTGGTGCCTTCCAAACTTGGATCTCGTGGCTACAAGGAAGTCACGTTGTATGGTGCACATAGCCACAGGATGGCCAAGTATCATCGGAGATTTATGAGTTTTCTGATTAAATGTCTAAACCAACTCAGGCATGCCTCTTTGATCGTGTTGTACAATGCCATCCACACTGACATGTGGTCGTGTGGCTTTGCTCTGGTGCAAGAGTGTCTCTATAAGGTCGGGCTCCACCATGACAATGACCAAGCAATCAACATTTGGTAGAAGTTTGGGCAATCACTCCTCCTTGTAAGTGTGAGGGGCGAGATTTTCAGAAACCTTCAATAGAACAAGGATCGTTGGATTCCTGGGGTGGTGGGAGTCTTTATGATGTGTCCGATGAAGATGTCTAAGGGGAGGGTGTCTGATCATTATATTCCTAACACTTGAAACTCTAAACTAGAGTGACAAGTCCTCTGAATCTCCTAAATGGGATGCATACACTAAATACTTGAATATCGATCAGATCTCAGATATTGGGGAGTTTTGTTGCATGGATTCCGTTGTGGAGTCAGTCTACATGCTCTGTTCATTGTGGAGGTGGAGGATGAGGTCAAGATATCTAGAACTCTTCTGACAGCCATATTATGACAACCCATCTTCAGGTAAAAGTTTTCCATGGTTGTATATGTGGCCTAGTTTGTTTTATGGTCGAAAGACCCATATGATTAATCATATACATCAATCATGTCATCTATATAGTTTAGGCCTCTGTAGTTTTCAATAATTAATCCAAATGGTAAAAAATCTTCATTAGGAGTTCTTCACTCATGACACTAATATCTTATTATTTTGATTCTAAACCAAAGATAGAATGCTTATTCAACAAAAATCATGAAGCAAGATCATATCAAAGCTCTTGCTTATATTGAACCTTGATTTATCTCAATAGATAATAGTAAAAGTATCATATACATTCAAATTCACCTAATGAAAAAGATCTCATATTAAAATATGGGATTTTTCTCATCAATATTTAGTATTCCACTATCTAGATCCAACATTTTTTTTAATGTCTTGGAAATCTAGGATATTATAGACGTATCATACATAAATTAAGTTTTCACTTAAGTGAGATTATTTTTGTACATCATGCATTATCTCGAGGAATAGCGTTACCATCAACATAGAGGTTTTGCCATTATCTCACTTGTATCTCAATGGATCTCCACAAGCTCAAGCCACTCAAGCTAAGACCTATTTATTACTAGTAAGACATGATAACACAAGCATCTACCCATTACAAAATTTATACTTGAATTTGAAAAACAAGGCAACCACTACATTCCTTGGAATACATCTACCAACCCAAGTATGAGTCTGATCATGGATTTCACACATCATATACATCATCTTAGGGTTTTGGGACATCTCCCTCACCTAGATGGCAAACATACATATGTTCAAATGCCTCTTTCTCTAGGGTTAGATCTCTTCATAGGGAATCTAGGGTTCAATATTATCAAAGGGAGCCACACACTAAGTGACTCAACTTATATACATAGAAGTATTCTAGTTAGGGACTCATCATAATGTATTTCATCATTCATATTATCAAGATCTCATATGCATATTGAGGTTAAGTACTTTGACATTCTCCCAAGTCGGGTTGACCCATATCAAGAGTTCACCCTTTTTAGTATGTTACATACTAGAGGTTCTTCTTTATAAAGAGGTTGAGGCCTATGTTAGTCCTAACTCATATCTCACATACATTATATCAAGACGTGCATACTAGGCACAATCAATCATGCCAACTTATTAGCTATGTTTATCGTATCAACCAAGTCAGATGTACCATACCAGGTGCTTGGTTTAGCTAGGTTTGCATGGTGAAATTGATCTCATATCATCAAAGCATACTTGACCCTTCCAAAAACAAACTTATGTCATCATGAAGGCTCATATCATTAATATAAACATCATCATCATCATCATCATCATCATCATCATCATCATCATCATCATCATCATCATCATCATCATCATCATCATCAACTTAGATCATCTAGGTTACATACTAATCTAACCTTTATCATGGCCCTAGACAACTTTGGAGACTACAACTAGCATCTAAACACAGTCATCTAAACCAATGTTACATCTCCTTCTCGTAGGTTACATGGATACTCACTGCCTTTCTGTGTGTGGTAACATTTTTCATGTGTACATATATATTAATAATTGAAATAGGTTTTCTTCAACATTGAAATAGGCGACAAAAACCACCATAATCCATTCAAATAAAACCAAAACCAAAGAGTTACCACACTCACTAGGATGTCTAATACCATTACACCTATAGAACTAGTAAGAACATGGTGCACACTTGTGTAGATACCATAAGCACTTGGCACAAACATATGTCTAAGGTTTCAATTGTATGGTCTTGTTTTTCTCACCCTCCATCCCCTACAACCCATACTACATGACAAAAGGTTAAGGAAAGAAATATTCTAAAGATTACACAAGTCGACACCTAGTTCTACAACATATAGGTTATAACCTAGAGGCTAAGTCAACTTAGTCCACAAAGGACATCTTATTAAGTTTCTTGGGTAGAGATGTAAGATTGACTTTGTTTTATGTTCAATGTGAGGAATGATTGGTGCAGTTATTTTCATGCTCTGATACCATATGTCACACAACCATTTATTACCCAAATCCTAACTCTAAATGACTACAAAGTCAATGGTGATAGGATCTAGGTGTCTGTTCCTAGCATGGTATTATCAAAGCGTGAATGAGGAAGCATAAAAGATGAGCAAACATTAATAGATAGAAAGATAAAAGCACGAACATAATATTAACACTCCACAAGTATTATTAAACAACATTATTTTCTTATAAGACCTCAATTACATTTTCAAGAGTCAAATTGTACAAGCCTGTTCATGTACACTAGGGATACAAAAAGTACACCTAAAATAACTCACCAATACCATCAACTCCTATCTATCTCTGAACCTATAAAATATGTGAAACTAGCAGGTAAACACACAAGGTTATGGGTACATGGCTGAAAGATACATATTTATAAGATTTGTGTAATTTGGAAAGAGTTTTTGAAGTAGACAAACATGAATAAACAAGTTAAGTATTTAGCCAAAATGAGAGCCCATATTTTATGTCATTTTACTTGAATTATACCAACAACATCATATATCATAAGGCCTTTGTGCAAATTCCCATTTGAAGGGTCTGTAACGGTTCTCAAGATTAGCTAACCCTTTTATATGGGAGGGACCTTAAGGTAATCACCACGAGATAACCCTTTTTATTGACATGGTCCACACTATGTTGACAACTCAAGTAGGACGCCCAACCTCATGCCCTTACCCCAAGAATACAAGAAGGTGTACAAGGTTTGTATAATGGAGTTTCTATATTATGATTCAAGTTAGAAACAATGATAACCAGACAAACATCAAGTAAAATACTAGGATACTACATGAAAATATTTGAGAAAGTAAACAAGCATACATATGTGTCACATTTAAAAAAAGAAAGGCATAGTAATATAATTATTAAATCATGTTCCTCATTTTTTGATTCTTAACTTAACATATGACCATCTAGACATAAGCCATACCTGATTAAGAACAAGATTGTATGCATGAATTAGATTCTCATAATTTACCCCAACTAGATCCATTATTAGGGTTTTGTCCAAGTTATGTTTAAAGTTTCTTACTAGAGGTCTTCATGGATGTGTAGTTCATGTTTCAAGTCATTTCGATGTTCCATTCACTTGATATGAATTTCAAGTTTCATGTCATGTATGTAGATTATATGGTTAAATGACTAATAATACAGAAAATAAGGTCATGATCATCAATACATGATGAACTAAGCATCAAAGATGGTTTATATAAGATATATTAGGTCATAATAAAAACATCCCAATATAAGTTGATTTCCCCTAGGGTCTAGGCATCATATTCCCAACCCTGGGTATCAACATTTCAACATATATGCAAGAAACAAAATTAGTTCATATCACATTAGGGGTCAACATAAGACTTAGGTCGACATCAACAAGGTGATCAAGAATAAAAGAATCAATTAGATTTGAGAGGGAAGATCATGGTAATAAGATTGGGGCACAAGGAAGACAATAAAGCAATAAGTTTTAAACTAGCTCACCACTAGTGGACATAGGGTTTCAACATCGTGATAGCTCAAGGTGTTGATCATAGTCATGTAAGTCACATAACATCCATCATTAGTGTAGGTATAACCAACCATTTACATAAATGGGTACATACATACATTAGGTATCAAATGAATCAATCATAGAAAGAATTATAGAAGGGACTGATATTAAAGGTAGGAGAGACATATATTACTAATTTTGAAGTTGGCTAGACATTAACCACATTAAGATGTAAGATTAGCATAATAGATAATGGTACATCATTTAAGTCTCAAAGCTAGTCATATATGCACATAAAGGTGAAACAAGTGTATGATTAGTGCTTTGGGTCCTCATTTAACTAAAAGGAACATAAGGGGTACTGATCAGATGATTAGAGTTGTTAACATGTACTCTTTTTTCAAGATTCATCATAATAATGCATTAAATGTGGTCAAAGTAATTATAGATTACATTTCTAAGAAATCAAGGATATGAAAGATGGAATTAGCATATGAAAATGTGTCTAATAGGTAGATCTCATAAGTTAATAAATATGAAATATAATGTCACATATTTTGGTTAAAGGATGAGGAAGACATCCATTTTATAAAATTAGATATCATTCTATAAGGAAAAGTGTGACATTATCACATTATTATGCAAGGGATCATATACCTATAAAGGGGGCTTATAAGGTGCAAGAAAAAAGGTTTTAGGGTTCTCTTTTAGCCATCACAGGACTGGTTCCACCATTTCCAGATCTGGATGGACAAGGGAGTTGATGCTCTTGCCATGGGAATCTTTCCCAAAGTGGGAGGGGGAGATGCACAAGGATCTGGGCCACAATTTTCATTTGGGCCCATATAGCCCAGTCTTGGGTAGGAAAAAAATAGCAAAAAGGGGATTAAACATTCCACTTTTCATAATATCAAAACATGAGTTTTATAGGTCTGATTGACGTGATTATTGTGTTGGTGGATTTGTAACCAAAAATCCTACAACATGGAGTACTTTAGAGGGAAAAAGAGTTCATTGATGAAGGTCAAAATAAGTGACAAAGCATGACACATCAGGTATGAAACTTAGGTAAAACATACAAGATAATGTTACATCTTGGATCATGGAACCAATATGACCTTAATTAGGCATCAAAACACTTAAGTCATGTAATTGAAGTTAGATTGAGTTAGTAGTGTTACATATTGAGAGGGAAGGTTTAGAAAGGAGGAGAGAGAAATTATAGGTTATCACACCCCTCCTTAAAATGGGATTTTGTCCTCAAAATTCATTCAAGATCATACATAAGGTCAAAGTCTGCATTCATTGTGTTTGCATGACCAACATTGGGTGTCAAACATCCACCACTATGTGGGGCATACTTAGTTTGTCACCATCAAGAGGGTACCAAATCCAAATACATACAACTTACTTAGTGTTTCCTTCATACTATGTCATCATCTTGACATTGGGATTTCACAACCCTTATATCCACTAGATTAGGACTGTATTCATGTATACATACAAGCTCAAGGTGTCTTAAAAAAATTATTTTATTAATTTCTCACATTGACACGTTCAGCATCAAGGCTTTCACACATGATTATCATTAAACATGTATATCATCATTATACCAGATTTCATGCATGTTTTAGTTGTTGGTATGTGTGACACACCGATCACAAAAACATAATTTACTTAAGTGGAAGCGTTCGTTAACAGCAGATTACCGAAAATCACTAAAAATTAAAACCATTTTACAGAGAGGTCCACACATAGGAAAACTCTTTCACAAAGAACTGATGTAATTTAATTACATACTAGTTGCAAGTACATGTCCTATATCATATTTTTCTGAGAATTACAAGCATCAACTGCCCTGTTAAACTAAACACAAGAAGTATAAAATCTCGAGGCACCGAGCCAAAATCTCAAAAGCACTAACTACTACTCCGAGGACCTGAGAGTACAGAGACGACACATAGGACTCTATGTACATCTATACAAGGCATATCAGCCAGTGTCTCCACCTGAGAATTCACTGATGTCCCTACTGTTGCGGTTGTTGTCCTTCACCTATTGAAGGATTCCTACCTCCTCATCCGCATCCACCTAAAAATGTGATTCCCACGGGGTTGAGACAATTGTAAATTGTCCCAGCGAGAGATATAACTCTCCGCCAGAAGCATTATTATTGCAGTTTGAAAAAGACAAATATGAACAAAAGAATCATAATTGTTTAACAACAGTTACTTCATTGTCTAACATATTAGAACATTATTCTTATCTAAAGCATTGCAGCTATAACTTGATAGAGCAGCATGTCACTTATCCATTAAGGAATATGAAGAACATGTATAAAATTTATTCACTATAGAGTTATAACCACATCATATACTCTCTTCAGACATAGATCACATAGCTAATGTCTGACATTGTTTTTGTGGAGTCATGGCCTGTAGCCATATTCTTTTAACAAAGTATTGGGTAATTAATCCCTCATCTCATCAAGTACATTTCCATTTCTTAACAAGTTCATCATCATGATTATAGAATATGGGTATTCCAACCCTTAGTTCATCATAGAATACTTGTTACCACTTAACAGGTAACGTAATACCTTCAGGTCATTTGACCAAGGTAAGCATGATTCTTACTACACCAGCATTCCACATACCACACAAACCTTAATATCACCTATTGTTACCCCTTAATAGGCAATAAGGCATATTATGGCTTATGAAGCCCATAAAAAATTCAATAATTAGAACATCATATGGCACACAGGGCTCATTAATTTCAGGTTACCTCTCACTAAGAAAAAAAGCATATGAAGGCTTATAAGGCCTATAAAACATTTTCAATATACAGAGCATCATAGTCCATACCTAGCTACGCTCATCGTCTCAACATACCTGCATGATTAGTGCTCATGATAACAATTATAATGCTTTCATATCAGCTCCATGCAACACAAAGTAATACCATTACTTCCTTTTTTGGGTTAGGATTTCTATTGCATATCATCACCCTCCATTAGGGTTTTCCATAAATAACCACTTCGGATCTTAAGATCATATTATTAATGGTCAAGCCCTATTTCATTGCTTCACACATCTAGGAGCCAATATTGATAACATAAGTATTCAATCATACTTATTTATTCTCAGCATTCATCATTAAATGAATTATCAACACAAACTATGAGTTTCTCTCTCATCTTCACCAGAATATGATTGCATCATAGTTTATTGGTTTGGATTAACCTTTTCATAAGGCATGTTAGCCTATACTTATCAAAGTGCATTACATCTCAATGTAACAGTTGACATGACACACTTCATGTGTCACTCATCCAAATATATTGGATTTTAAAACACATCAAGGTATATCAGTCTTGAGGTGCTAGATGTGATATATATCATATCTTGATGTTTCACTTCCCTCATCACCTTTATCTTACTTGATTTAATCCACTTAGCTTGTATTATGTTATTCCTCATCCTAACACTTTATGCACCAGTTCATCACATTTGTCATGTAATGTATTGATCATAAGTCACTTATTTATAATATACAACTATTGCCAATGATATGGACTCATCTTTGATTTAGGAACTATTGATATAAGGATATCCATTATCAACCTCTCTAGGTGTTATATTTGTCAATATATTAATTACTACTCCATTATTAGGAATAGGATTTTCCATATTTATAAATTAAGGTTCACATAGCATCTCCCATATATATGGATTTCACATAATATCACTCTTCTTTAGGGTTTCACAGAACATCCTTCTATATCAGGGTTTCATATCACATCACCTAATGTTAGGGCTTCACATCGCATTACCCTATATTAGTGTTTCATATATCTTTATCCTATTTTAGGGATTAGGTTTACAACTCACATCCGATTAGGGTTTCTCATATCTCAATACCAAATTAGGGTTACATCATTACCCTAGATTAGGGTTTCACTCAGCTTTGCCCTAAATTAGAGTCAGAGCTCATCAACCTTCTCAATCAGGGTTTCATGATCTCTTTATTAAGGATCATACACTAATTACATACTCTATTCATGTTGAAAGTGTTGAGGTTTACCGTTACATGATTACCATTCATGTAGGAATTCCTCTCTCTATAATCCTCTCTCGAATGTCAATTATTTTAATCATAATTGGATTAGGTCCAATCAACTTGAATGAAGGGTTATCACAACATATTAAGTTATTACTTTCATAAGAATCAAGAGTTAACCACTCGAAAGGTACTAATTACCCTAGTACCTCAAAGGTATAACCATTATAATCACCTTTGATTTACATCATTAATAATCAAGTAGCTAATTGACCTTTATTCACATTAGGTGTCCAAATGGTTTGACTAGTTGAATATCAAATGGTCTTGGTCACTTAGACCTCAATCGGTCTTGGTCACTTAAGTTCAAACAGTTTGAAACTGTTTAGCAAGGTTGGTGCTTGAAACTATTTAGCCAAATCAAGTTGTAACCGATTGGACATATTAAATCGTTTAGATTAACATTTGAAACCGAATGAACTTGGGTCTCGAAACGGTTTGAGACTATTTGGTCCCAAACGTTCTTGAGACCGTTTGATCCCAAATGGTATTGAGAACGTTTGGACTCAAACGGTCTTAAGACCATTTGGTCCAAACTTTCTCAAAACTGAATGGACCAAAAAGGGTCTTCCATCACTTAGTCAATTCAGGGTTTCAATGTTTGAACCATCTATCAATGAACCACTGATTTATTCTTCAATTGAACCATTAAACCACCCTTCAATTGGACTTTCAATTAGGGTTTTGAACCCAATTGAACTAGGGTTTATAATCAAGAAACCATCAATTAGGGTTTTGAAATTGAGGAACCATCAATGGTTGACATTGTGGAACTAATTCAATTGAAATCATTGGATCATCATCAAACCATGACATGACCTGACCTCAAACGGTCTTGAGGTCATTTGGATGACCTCCAAATGGTCTTGAGACTGTTTGACTCAAACCATAATTGAAATCTATGAAATTCAATTAGGGTTTGCATCATTAAATCAATCATCAATTGAGATATTGATTATATTTCAATTTGATATCACTGGATCTTCAATCATCCAATCATACTTCCTCATAGACTTCCAAACAGTCTTGGTTGACCTCCAAACAGTCTTGAGACCGTTTGGGTGACCTCCAAACGGTCTTGAGACTGTTTGGGTTAGTCAAACCAAAAATTAAACTAATCATTTGAGAATTTCAACTCTCAACCCGATTAGGGTTTGCATTTGGTAGATTATCCATATATTGAATCAATCAATTGGATCCATTGGATCATCATCCAACATGTACTAGGGTCCTGCCCTCAAACAGTCAACCCATCCAAATGGTCAACCCTTCCAAATAGTTTGGGATCCAAACCTCCAAACGGTTTGCAAACCATTTGGTCTCCAAACGGTTAGGTGAAACCATTTGGACCAAGGTCTTAAAACCGTTTGCAATAGATATTTGTGGAGGTGTGTGCTTATGACGATGTCATCATCATCAAGCTATAAACCCACGAAGCTTGCTGTGATTTTCATGGTGATTGCATCAATCAATCAAATAAAATTTCAGGAATGAAGAAAGGATAAAAATTTGATAAAGGTATGAAATCAATAATAACATTCAAGGTTCAAGTTATATAACCCGCCTCCAATTGAGCTTCAAAGCTCCAAGGTCACGTCAACAATGGTGGATGCAGCTCCTTTCACTATCCTAAGGCTTGTCATCAAGCAACAGGTTGGGGGCCGTCCTCCTGATCCTCTAAAGCTCCCTTGGTCGTTTTGCAAGCAAAGAGAAGAAGTGGTTCAAAAAAGCCTCTCAATTGAGTTGTAAAAGGTGTTTTTATAAGAAATTCAATGAGAGAGAAAATGTCTTATAAAAATATTTTAATTCCAAAATTAGTTCCACATCTTCCCCCTTAATTCCTTGCATGCAAAGATATCTTCCTCACCTCCGAATTACTCTTCATTATCCATGAATTAAGGAAAAACAAATTAAGCACCTTAAATCATATAATACTAATATCCATTTTAATGGATATTACTTGTGATTTAACTAATGTGAGTGGGCTCTCCACTAACTTGGATATCTTCGTGGCCTAGCAAAGGAACAAAGATGTTCACACTTGAGAAAATTCAACCATCTCATTTTTGGTTGAAGGCCCTTCAATTATTTTATTTATTTTTGCATTAAATGGAAGTAAAGTTCCAATTATGCTTAAATCTTAATTATTTTAATATCAAGATTCTCTCTCCTTCAAAATGATTCAAATGACGCACCCCTCTCAAATTATTTTCTCTACATGATGCCAAGAATCAAGAGAGACCCTCTTGAAGTGGAATTTTGCATATTGAACCCTAGGTTTTGGGTAAATTGTATATTACTCAAAAATTGGGTTTTAATGCACAAACATTGCATTATCAGCTCTTTCTTGGTACTCAGGCTACCACAAGCCATACCTCTACATCATCTTAATTCTCATGATGCTTCAACACACGAGGAACATCCTATCATGCACAATTTGCAATTTAACCCCTCAACTTGGGTAATTTGCACTTTAGCCCAAAACAAGTAAAACATTATTTCAACATTATTCAAAAAGGGCTAAAATTGAAATATAAGTTCCTCTTGAGCCTTAATTACTTTTCAAGAGATAAGAGAAAGCATATAATCAACTTTATTAAGCAAAACATCTAGGTTTAAGCATAACCCAGGTCAGGGATGTTACAATATGTATGCCCTGAGAGCCAGTCATATGATGATTGGATTGGCATACGTCAAGATTGATTTGATAAATATCAAAGGCAAGATTCCAATTAAAACTAGTTCAATCAGTTATGAGATAAATTATGGAGCAAAGTGACAACACTCAATGACATATGTCTTCAAGTACGTGACTTGAACAATGAGATCATACAGATGCTAAGAGTATGTACATTCTTGTTATGTCCCTAGTCAGATATCATTGTGGAAGGTTGATAGACAACAATGACACATAAAGACTAGAGTGTGTGTTGGTTGATGACAGTGTCTCATTAGTCATTATATATGATATCAAACCAAGCACACAAATACATGTTGGAGAATAGTGTATCAGAGAGACCCACCGTTAGAGTGACATATGGAACCATGACATGGTAGTCAGAATCATCTCTCATAGTGATGGTGGTAATTTAAATTCTTAGACCTAAGATCACTGCACTCGTTGAATGTGATTGGGTACACATTGACATTATCAAATGCAGTCCTAAAACATGGGTTGTTATAAAGGTGATGATTGGGTGGCTTTGACACATGAGATAGACTGTAAGTGATAGATATGAGATTTTTCCCTCCTAAGGGAGTATGATGTCCATGCCACTTGATAAGAGAGACTAATAATAGCATGCACATGCACATGTGAATCAATATATGATATTAAGTTCACACATATCACAGACAGTCTGCTCTAGTTCAAGAAACATGAATGAACGTTGAAAGGATGACAACTCCATGCCTTGAGTTCATTCAGGATATCAGAGACAAAGGAATTATACATTCACTAAAACACCAATCACATACTGTAGGTTGACGATTGTTCTCCAACTTTTCATTCACTTGGGTAGCACTGGCATGCGACTGTGCATCTATCTTTGCTTGTGATGTCATAAGCTAGTTATGGACATTCACTACCAATCTGATATGGGACCTATAGGGTCACACACATATGATTCACCTGGAAGAGGAGTTTATCCATGAATGATGTTTGAATTGATTATTCAATTGTTTAGGTACTCAATCAAACATTCAATCAATAGAATTTACTAAAAATCATCAAGTTCAAGTGTTAAACCAACTGATTAGAGTGTAAGATTGATTGATAACTGAATTGAATGAGTTTTACATAGTCTGGACCACCGACTGACTAGTTCACTGGGTGAACCGATCAACTCATGGTCAGTGGGATGACCGGTTCACTGTACTGAATCGATCGGTTCACTTGAACTAAACAAGCATGTGTTGGGTATCTCAGTTCGTGAGAAAAGTTTCTCGTTTCACTTGTTCAATTCGATTGGGACAAGAATTAATCTTTGCATTAATTAGAAATGAATTAGGAAAGTCAATTGCAAGCATGTCTAGCTTGTGAACTGACCAGTTCACTATGCCAACGGACCGGTTCACTATGCCAACCGACCGGTTCACTAGTGAATCAATCGGTTCACCTGCCGTAGTGCACATTATTCATGCAAAATCCAGACCCTTCTACTCCCGCACAGACTGGGAACCCTAACCCTGCCCTCTACTATAAATAGAGGGTACAAGGGGCTTCTCCAGAGACACAACTCAGAACATCAGTTGCTCTGCACATTTGTTGTTCTCTCTAGTTTTGGTAACCAAGAGCCCAAGCAAGTTCTACTCATCCAGGGAGGAAGAATGAGGGAAAGAAAATGCAGAAAAGCAATTGGTTGTGGGAGAGTGTGTTGATGACTAGTATGCCAATAGAAGGGTACAACTCCTTCTAGTCTATTCTTCATGATGACTAGAGTTCCTGATAGTCCATGTGGACTATCCATAGAGGCGGGAGCCTTCTTCTGCTCAGGAGGATGACATTCAACCATAGTTCGAGTAAAGACCAGGAGTTGTACAGATGCCATCAAAGATAGGTGGTTGAAGACCGCACTTTCTGTGAGGTATAGTCTCTGCGCAAGCCTTGGGACTAGGTATAACTCACTAAAACCATCCTTCCCATTACATAGATGTTGATGCGATATGCTGGTTATGGGTTTATGGTCAAGTAAATTTTTGTCTCTATTGCCTACTCCGATCACATAAAATCTGTTGGATCTTAGATGGGTGATTAGATGCTCTAGAGGGGGGTGAATAGAGTTGAACGCACTTAAGAAAAAATCATTAGACCTTCAAGATGTATCACAAGATAAGGTTTCTAAATCAAAAATTTGTGTGCAACTAAAACATGCATAGCAATGATGAGAGAGATTGAGAATACACAAGAAAACAAGCTATTTAGAGTGGTTCCACACTTCAAACTATAAGTGAGTTAGTCTACTTACCTAGAGAGGTCAACCTCTAGGATTTATTAACCTTGTACCTTCATTATATTCATTATAAGAGATACAATACATGACCAACCAAAGGACTTACCTATCCAATACAAAGAGTCTTCAACCTTACCAAGGACTTACCCACTTTGCAATGAGTCTTCAGCCTTCACCAAGGACTTACCCACTCTTGCACAAGTCTTTAGCCTTGTAGGGATTACCCACTCTTCTTGGATCTTCAGCCTTTGACTTCATCTTCACCTGGAGACGCTTCCACCAAGGACTTACCCACTTGAGCAACGAGTCTTCTGCCTTCACCAAGGTCTTACCCACTCTTGCTCCAAGTCTTCATCCTTGATCTTCTTCACCTCTCTTAACCAAGAGAGATAACCTTCATCTTCATGGTTGAAATGAGAGATAGGGAGGTTGTGGAAGTGAGAGCCTCACAAGATATACATGTAGGACGAGCTCTCTTACAAATCTCCTACTCACTCTAATGGATGTAGCAAGTGATCAAGCTTAGAGAGAGAGAGCGGAGGTTGTAGGATCACTCAACTATAGAATAGGGACCTTCATAGTGCTTAGCTAACCATTGGATGAAGCCCAAGGGGTCCTATTTATAGTTGACGATGCCTAGAAGCCTTTGGGAACATTGGGGGCTAAAAACTAGCTGTTTTGTGGCTTGCAACGGATATATTTTTACTTGTTGCAACTCCACAATGGCTAGAAGCACTTTTCCGTACAATGCAATCAGTCGAGTTTCTATAAAGGTAACTTGACCGATAGAGTAAAAGTCAAAGCCGATATTCAGACCATCGGTTGAGTTTGTCCTGGGGAAACTCGACCGAACAATGAAAATTGAATTGGTTAGGTACTCCATTGTTCGAGTTCTGTGAAGTGTAAACTCGACTGATCAAAATTCATTTTCAAGATCCAATCAGGATCGGTCGAGTTTGCAACTCGACCGATGAACAACCTAATGTGAATTTTGGAACATGGCTTTTGAGTGCTTAAATATTCGATGTAAGTGCTCCTAATTTTTTCTAAGCATAATTACAAGTCATACAATCATTACAAGTGATTTACAACATGATTCTAATGGATTTACATCATATTACAAAAACATGTACTTGTATTGACTTTGACTTGTCTTTTATCCAATTTGATATGCGCAAGTTAGGGCATTTGGAGTGTGTCTATACCTAATCTAAAATCACTCAAGTAGAGACATTAGACACAAATATGTGGAATGGTTAGTCATCATCAAAACATAGGTTTAGTCAATTTAGACGTGAGTCAACATTAACCTAATTGACCTTGAGTCCGCATTCTCCCCCTTTTTGAAGATGACAAACCATTCCATAAATGTTTTGAAAGCTTTTAAGTAAAATCATACCTTTAGAGAAACCTAGGGGTTTCAATAGGATTGAGCTCATATGCGCCCCCTCAATTGATGTGCATGGAGTTCTCATACTCCCCCTCAATTGATGCTATTTCTCCTGCATGGTTAGCTTTCATAACATTTATAAAAACTATGTCTTCTACTCATATATGTTATACACATATATGTCTTCTCCCCTTTACCTACTCCCTTTACATGAACATACTTCTCTTCCTCATGTAAGACATTCCTTCTCCCTATTTGGTCAAAAGAAGACATACCTTTCTCCCCCTTTGTCATTTCAAAAAGGTGGGGGTATGAAGAAATAAGAAACACCACTTGTTAAGAGAAAGGAGATAACAAAAAGTTATATGAGGAGAGTAGAAGAGCACAGATAGGGGCTTGTTCAAGTATAGAAAGAAAAACAAGTTAAAGCATGCACTTGAACAACCCAAAAACGCAAGATAAAGTGCTACGGAAAAGCAATAAAATGCAATTTTGACCCCCAAGATGACAAAATTTTCCCAATAAGTGTCACGGCTCATGGCATAGTGATGGGCCTTTCTCAAAATGACATTTCTGCATAAAAAAACACTACTCTTGCACCAAAAACTGAAACTAGAGAAAAAGATGCATGAAATCCAAAAAATACTCCAATTTCTACATACAATGTGGATCTATGTATCCTGCATCACAATGTTATGAAAACAACTCAATATAGTATATATTGAATTCAAGGAACAAGCTTGAGCAAGTATGAGACAGGATATAGGCATAGCATATAGTGAAATACCACTAGATGAGCAAAGATACCAATTCTAAACAAGGTTAGAAGTACATGTATGTGAACTACTACTAGATGTTATCACAAGTTAGGACTACTAGTAGGATTTAGATCATAGCAAGAGATACCAAAAGATACACAAGATAAAGCAAGCTATGAGTAGATGTAGAGATATATCGAAACAAAGAGATATGCAATTTTAGAAGCATGAAAGGATATAACTCACTAACAAGTATGCATCATTACCAAAAGATGATCACCACTAAGAACCTCAAGTTTGTATCAGCACAAGATATGCACCTAGATAGATGTAACAAGTTATATCACAACGAAAACAATTTTAGACACAACCAAGAGATCCAAAGAGATCATCATCAAAACCAACAAAACAACCCAAAGCAAGTAATTGCAAGATATAGATATACCAATTTAGAGCAATTAGAGAGATATAGTTGTAAGCAAGATTGGCAATTTAGAACATGACAATGACCATATATAAAGGTACCAAGGGATTACAAAAGAATAAGGCTATTTGGTTGAGAAAATCTTGTTGAGAGGGAAATTCTCATCCAATTAGCCAACTGTGTATTATGCACACAGTGTTGTCGGTCGAGTTCTGAGTATTGACAACTCATCTGATGACAATGGTTGGCAACACCCACAGGTGCCTATCAGTCGAGTTTCAAATAGGACAAACTCGATCGAAAAAGCTACTGTCAAAAAGCACATATATATATCATAAAAACATATTTAAAGGCATCCTAAAAATACAAACCATATCCAAACATGTCTAAGCAAGTTAGTAATGCACTATAAAAGCATTTGAAATGGTTTTTTAGCAAGAGTGTGAAGAGAAACACAAAATACCACTTTTGACTCAAAACCATATGTATAGTGCACACTATCTTGACAAAAACAAGTTAGGATTGGTTATAAGCAAGAAAACTTTTACCTTTGTTTTTATCATTCCTTTTTCCACTTATTGTCACCCTCTACACATCTCACCTTTCTTCTTTCATGTGGATTGAGAAGTCAATTTGCAATTCAATATCTCAAGTCAATATATTTGCATGTACCTACAAGAAGAAAGATGAAATGGTACCCAATCATGATTTTGGGTCCGGAGGGGTTAGCTTCGCAACCAAAGTCCTATTTCTCTTGTGTGCTTTCCTAAAAGGACAACAAGTAGAATAATGATCAATTTCATTACAATAGTTGCATGTGCCCATAGTCTTGGAACTAGAGGATTCTCCGTGGAATATTGGAGGCCCTTTACCTTTGTTGTTCCTTTGACTACCATCATGCCCCAAACCACGTCTACCAATTTGTTTGGTAGTATGGTGTAGGATATCATTAAGGCTCTTCTTACCAACTAAGAATCTTTGCAAAGAAGATCTCAAACTATCATTATCATGCTTAAGAGAATCAATAGTAGAAGATAAATTATTGATATTATCTCTAGCATGCAAAAGATCATTTTGTAAGCAAAGAGCTCTAGTTAAATAAGAATCTTTATCAATATGAAGAGCAACAACATTATTCTCTCTACTAGAACAATATTCAAGCAAATTGATTTTAGCAAGCAAGGAGGCATTTTCTGTTTCAAGAAAAGAAATCTTAGAAAGATAAATACCATTTTTAGATTCTAATCCTTGCAAATAAAAATCTTTGTCTTTGTTTTTAGATTTAAGAACATAAATATCATGCATGAGAGAATCAACAATTAAGGTATGCTCTTCATTAGAACTAGGCATAAGAGGTTGAGCTTCTAGAAATCTAATCTTATCAAGAAAACTAGCATTTTCAAGTTTAAGATAATCCACTTGACTAAGACAATCATTTTTATCATCAAGCAAGGAAGAATTAGCATGTTCAAGATCATCTAGCTCTACATGCATATTATCAACAATTCTAGCAAGCTTTTTTCTTTTCTTTTTAGAAGACTTAAGAGAGGCACAAGTATCATGAATAATAAGAATCAAATATTCTTTATCTAAAGAGATTAGATTTACCTCACTTGAGTCTTTACTTGTTGATGCCATGAGAGAAAAATGACATTCTCCTTCTTCACTAGAGTTTGAGCTTAATCCTCCACTTGAATCTTCACTTGAGCATGAGTTGGAAGATTCACTTGAGCTTGAGTGCCAATTATCTTCTCTTTTCTTGTGATGATGGGTCTTTATATCTTGAAGTGATGCTTCCTTCCACACTTGAGGCACCGGATGGAGGAGGAATTCTTACCTTTGTATAAGCTACCCTTAGAGTACATGGTATCTTCTTCAACTTGAGAGGATGGAGAATCTTGACCAATAATAGCCTTGATTTGAGCTTTGATTTCATCCTTCTTCATTCTCTTGAGTTCTTTCTCTTCTTGTCTTTCTACTTCCTCCCTCTTGTTAAGTGTGGCTTCATGTGCTTGTAGATTTCTAATGAGCTATTCAATAGGGACATCCTTAAGAGACCTTTCCTCTTCAATGGAAATCACCTTGGGTTCCCACCTCTTGGGGAGAGTTCTAAGGATCTTTGAGTTGATCTCTCCACTAGACATAGGATAGCCTAGAACTATAAGACCATTCACAATGGTGTTGAGCCTTGAGTACATGTTGGCTATCTTATCCTCCTTTCCCATCTTGAAGTTCTCAAGTAGCCCTTTGAGCATGTAGACTTTGTTTTCCTTCACTTGATCTATCCCCTCATAGGTGATGCATAGCTTTCTCCATACCTCATAGGCTATTTCACAAGAAGAAATCCAGTTAAACTCGGTGGGGGTCATGGAGGCATAGAGGATGTGCATGTCTCTAGCAATCAAGGTTGCTTTCTTCAAGGTAGCATCATCCCATTCTTCAATCTTTGTCTTTGGTAGCTTGTATGAGCTGTTCACCATTTTCCATATCTCAAGACTTGATCCTTGGATGTAAAATTGAAGCCTTCTTCTACAATAGAGGAAATTGCTCCCATCAAAGATTGGAAGGCTGATCAAGTATCTCTGACGGGGACTATTATCATACTAACAAACTCACTCAGGGTTGAAATCTCTGAGCTTTTACCAAAACCTTGTGAAATAATACCACCCGCAAGCGGACCGGTCTTATCGCAGTATAGTCGAGGATTAAATCCCAAGGGACAACATTTTCAAGAATATTTTACTAGTCGAATCTAGTTGAATCAAGACTAATATTTAGAACAAGGTTGGTTGATTTGAGTTTAATTAAACTAAAAGCAAGGAAAGTAAGGAGCAAGATTAAAAGATGGATTAAAGATTAATGATGTGGAATCACTGGGGTGGTCTTGGGTTTCACCACCTCTACACATGCAAACACATCCAAACACAAACATCCAGGCAAGATATAACTATCCAAATAGAGCTACTGCAAAACCCCCCATACGGGCGTCATGATCGCATAAGCATCACCTTAGGTATCAGATGTCTCATCACCATCCAGATCACATACTTACAGCTCCCTCGGGGATGTTTAGGAACACAAAAGCATCACCGTGGGCTAGATGGCTTGTCCCCTCACAGATCATACACTTATGACATCAAGGAATCTCATTCTCTTTCTAGTTTGGGAGTCAACAATATTAATTGACATTCAAATCCTACATATTGAAGTTGTCACAACATAGGAAAGAACAAGATAAATGTCACCTCGACTACGGTCGAGGTGTAGCAGCGGGGTGAGGTGGCATTGGTGGTGAGAGGCAAAGCAGGTCGCAATTGCAGTTGGATAGGGAGGACACTACGATCGCGGTACAGTAGGTGGGAGTCACGATGATGGGAGAGGAGATGGTCGCGGTGGAAGTGGATGAAAAGGACAAGTCGTGACGTGCAAGAGGAAAGGACCGCGGGCTCTGTTGGTGGTTGAAGAGGCCGCAGGTAGTTGCTATTGTTGGTATGTATTCCCTGAGAGCTAATCATGGGATGATTGGTGGGATACATTAAGATTGATTTGATAAACATCAAATGCAAGCTTCCAATTCTTTCTGGTTCAGTCATATGAGATAGTGATAGAACATATTGAATGTCTAGAGAATGACAGTACTCAATGACGTATGCTTTCAGGTTAAGAACCTGAACGATGAGATCATATAGATGCTAAGAGTTTGTACATTCTTGTTATGTCCCTAGTCAGATGTCATTGTGGAAGGTAGATAGACAACAATGACACACAAGACTAGATTGTGGTGTTGGTTGATGACAGAATCTTATTAGTCATGATATAGAGATATCAAACCAAACACATAGGTACTTGTTAGAGAACAAGTGGACCAGACAGACCCACCGTGAGTTTGACACATGGAACCATGACATGGTAGTCACAGTCAGTACTCATAGTGATGGTGGTGAGTGTGATTCTTTGACCTGAAATCACTACACTCAACACATGTCGTTGGGCACACTTTGACATCATCAAACGCAGTCCTGAAACATGGGTTGTTATAAAGGTGATGATTGGGTGGCTTTGACAGATGGGGATTTTGAGGGGTGAGTGATAGATATGGGATTTGTCCCACCTAAGGGAGTGTGATATCCAAGGCCACTTGATGAGTAGGATTGAAATAGGCATGCACACGCATGTGTGAATCAGTATGTGATATTGATGTCATACATATCTCTTCCAATCTACTCTGAGATCAAGAAAGTGAATGAATGTTGACAGGATGACTATTCCAGGCCTCGAGTTCATTCGGGATATCAGTGACAAAGGAATTATACATTCACTGTAACACCATTCACGGATTGTAGGATTGAAAGTTGTTCTCCAACTTTCTACTTTCACTTGGGTAGCACTGATGTGTGACTAGGCACCGCTCTTTGCTTGTGAAGTCATAAGTGTTATGGACTTTCACTGCCAACGTGAAATGGACATGCAAGGTCACACACAAAGGATTTAACCTGGAAGAGGAGTTTTGTCCACAAGCAATATTTAGATTGATTACTAAAGGAGTTTAGTAGTTCAACTAAACACTCAGTCAATTGATAGCTCAATATCATAATGTTCAAGGTGTTGGACACATTGATTAGAGTATCGAATTGATTGAAATCGCAATTGACTGATTTTGCACAATCTGCACACGCAATTGATCGGCTCATGTGATGAACCGATCGGCTGAGCTTGGTAAACCGATCAGCTCAATGTTGATTCGATCGACTCAAGGACAGGGTGAACGATTGCTTCAAGTGTTGAAACAATCAGTTCAACTGTTGCAACTGAGCAAGTTGGGAAAGTCGGATTGGTGAGAATTTTCCTTGTATTTCACTTCCCCAATTTGATTGGAACAAGGATTGGTATTTGATACCAATTAGAAACAAAAATTGGAATTTCAATCGGGAACTGACCAGGACCACGAACCGACCGGTTCAGAAAGTGAACCGACCGGCTCACGGGTCCCAACCGATTGGTTGAGTGTCAACTGACCGGCTCAGATCCCCAACCGACCGTTTCAGTTGTGAAATGATCGGTTCAGGTTGCGAGTTTGTTGTTTTTGTGGAAAATCTCGAACCCTTCTACTCTTGCTTTTAGTCCCGCATTGCCCGGGATAGAGAACCCTGTCCCATGACCCTCCTATATATATAGGGGTATTGGGGGCTTCTCAAAGTACAACTCAGTGCAACCAGTTGCCCTGTAAAGTTGTCATTCTCTCTGGTTTTGGTAACCGAGAGAGAGCCCGAGAAAGTGCTACCCGCAACGGGAGGCGCAGCAAGGGAAAGACAACTGCACTTGCAACTGGCAGCAGGAGAGTGTGTTGGCGGCTAGTACGCCAACAGGAGGGTGCAACTCCTTCCAACTCCTTGTGGGACAAGGAGTGTGGAGTTCCAGGTGGTCCGTGTGGACTACTTCAGAGGCGGGAGGTTTCTACCGCTCAGGAGGACAACTGTCAACCCCGACAGTCCCGGTGAGAGGAGGAGTCAGTCCTGGTGTGACCAGGAGCTGCACAGACACCGTCCAAGATCGGAGTTGAAGACCACACAAGGTGTGAGGTATTGTCGCCGAGCAAGCCTCGAGACAAGGTATGATTCCACAAACCATCCTTTCCTATTATATAGACATTGACACGTTTCCTTGTTCCGGGTTTGGGGGAGAAAATTTTTTGTTTCCGCTGCCTTCTTTGCCTCCCCTAAAACCCAACAGTGGTATCAGAGCCACGTGAACTGCTCTATATTTTTGGAATATCGATATGATCGTTATCAACTCAATTTTAGGAGGTGATACCTCACTGATATGGAATGGGAAGACTTCTCGTCCCTTCAAAACAAGCTGAGGGTTGTGATAGGGAGACCCACTCTCCCCATACCTTTTTGTGTTATGTATGGAACGGCTAAGTCAAATGATCCAGGAGCGAGCTTGCAACGGGAAATGGAGGCCAATCAAACTGGGTAGATCAGGTATCTCGGTTGCTCATGCGTGCTTCGCATATGATCTTATTCTGTTTGCTCAGGCAAGCAAGGAACAAATGAGGTGTATTTTGCAATGCTTCAAAATGTTTGAGCGGGCGTTGGGACAATCCATCTCAGCATCAAAATCTCGCATATTCTTCTCTGCTAGTATTCCCACTTCGGTCCAAAGATAGATCCAACGCAGTTGTCATTTTCAAGTTACTTATGACCTTGGGCGCTACCTTGGAGTGCCCGTCATTCATTCCAGAGTGACGAAGCATACCTATGCAGACATTGTCGAGAAGGTGGAGGGTAAAGTCAGCGCTTGGGCAGCACGAAGCTTGTCTCTCTCAGGGAGGGTATGCCTTACCAAATCTACGCTAACGGATGTTCCTACTTACGCTATGCAGACAGCGATCCTACCCCTCACCCTCTGCGATTGGCTGGACAGTATTATACAGAAGTTTGTGTGGGGAGGCAGCAGGAGTAGGTATGTTTCCCTGGTTTCATGGGAGAAGGTTACTAGTTCAAAAATCAATGGAGGGATGGGAATTAAAACGATGAGGGACTGGAATCAAGCGCTACTATCTAAACATGCTTGGGATCTTCTGTCCGAAAGGGAGATGATCTGGTGCAAAGTGATGCGGCAACACCTCAACAGATGCAGTGTAGGGGGAGACAGCTCACTATCAAGGCTGGAAAAATCTTGCTTAGCAGCATGCCAATTTATGAAAGACAACACCAGGATGATCCCCTTGAGTGGCAACTCAGTGAATGTTTGGGATGATATATGGGCGAGTGAGCACCTGAGGCTGAGGGAGGTTGTCAAGAGACCCATTCCAGATGATCTAGCAGACCTGAAAGTCAATTCCCTAGTCATTGAGGAAGGATGATGGGACATATCATTCTTACAGGACTGGTTCGAGAGTGATATGGTACAGCAAATCCTCCAAATCCATACACCCTTGGCAGATGAAATGGAGGGTCGATGTTTCTGGATTCACACTGGCAATGGTGCCTTCACCACAAGCTCAGCTTATGAGTTGATGAGAAGGCAGAAAGAAGTAGTGATGCCAGGGAAGTGGGATTCACCGTGGAAATTATGTATGGCAGGCAGAATAAAGACCTTTGCTTGGCTTTCTCGATAAGATGCACTCCTCACAAACTTGAGAAGGAAATACCGACACATGACGGAGGAGGGCATTTGCCCTAGATGTGAGGAAGAAGATGAGTCCCTAATCCATGCTTTACGGGACTGCGGCACCTCCAAATTTGTGTGGCAGGAACATATCTCTTTAACCAAACAGAACTCTTTCTTTGCAGCAAGAAATCTTGAGACGTGGTGTAGATTCACTGTTAAAGAGGCTGGCCTTCAAGAAGAACACTTCTGGGTGATATGCCATGGATTGTGGCAAGCACGGAATAGTAGCATCATGGAAGACAACCATTTAAGCAAGGAACAAATGCGGGCAAGTATAAGGAGGGACATCCGATTGCATGAGATAGCTTGGGCGGCCACCCCTTCTGAACCAACACACACCAGAGGCGAAGCATGGACACCACCACCTCGCGAAACCATTAAGGTTAATGTGGATGCAGCAGTTACAAAACGGGGGGCAGCTGCAGCTGCTATAGCCAGGAATCACAAGAGAGAATGGGTTGGGGCATGGGGCCTGCCGATAGATACATCTAATGATACTGAAGCTGAGCTCGCCAAAATTTGGTTAGCTCTGGAACAAGCCGAACTGAATAACTGGCATGCTGTTATATTAGAGTCGGACTGTAATGCAGCAGTGAGGATGATCGAAGAAGATGATGAAACCTGGCCCAAGTTTGCTCTCTGGCTCACGAAGATCAGGAAGAAAACTCAGACAAACATTGCAATCCGTTTTAAGAGAAGAACAAGTAATGTGCTAGCAGATAGCCTAGCAAAGTTACATTTAAAGAACAAAGATCATTGCCTTTTCTATCAACGGCCGCCCAAGGAGGTCTTACACCTATATAGCCAAGACTTAGACAGAGTCAATAACAATGTTGATGTAACCAATATTTGAATAAGAAGTTAGGTGATTCAAGAAAAAAAGTGGAATAAATAAACTAAAGATGATAACTGTGTAAAATGTGAATTTTGTGTTCTTAATAAATATATATAACTAATTTTTTGACAAGGTGACATCAATAGGACTTAAGAAACTATTTTGATATATACAAAGATAATGTATCAGAATTCATAATGGTTTCATACCTCATAAAAGGAAATCTCAAAAGTAAAATATAATGAAAATATGCTTTTCTTGGGTGTCAATTAGCTTGGTTGTCAAGTTTTGCATTATTTTCATTATAATAACTATCTTAATTCTATATGCAAAAGAAAATAAGATACGAGCCAAAAGTATTAAATAAATTACTAAAAGTCTCAAAAATAGAAAATATAACTCTAAAATTTGAAATCCAAATACTAAGTTTAGCCTATGTGTAAAGTTTAATCTAATTTGGACAATCTTCCATACTCTAGTGTAATTTGGGAGAGAGAATGTACTTTTAAGCCCAAAATATTAAATAACAAGTTAAATAACTCCAAAAGGGAAAATTAATTATAGAATCGTGTTCCTCATGTTGAGGTGTGGATAACTCGATTTTCTACATTTTATAATTTCATATATAAGACTTTGATATTTTGGTGTATCTAAATGATCCCTGAATTTTTTGTGAATCTTATAATCATTTATTAGACCTATGGTTGAGATTTTAGAATTTTTGGAGATCATTTTGAATAATTATAAAATTTATATGTGCCAAAAATAATAGTTTTTGGAGATATTTTAGTTAGGTGTCTAAACAAAAAAATGATCAAAATAAGGGGAAGAGTTTATACACTGGTATTGAAGTCTGATAAAAAAATGCAGACCAATCTGAGCTTGTTTGATGGTTCAAGAAAATATACAAGAAGTATAGTCGAACTAAATTTGAAGGTTCAAATCATTTACATTATATCGATGAAACAGTAAAACTTTCATGGCATGGGATTCCTTTTTCCAAATAAGATGAAATTTTAAATGGAGACGTTTGATTACAATTGTGATTTTTGACAAAGTTTAGAGAAATTATGGATTCACTATGTTGGTGATATGGTTTATAAATAGTGTTTAAAATCATGATTTATGGATGATGTGATTTGAAATATGTTTAAAGTTTTATTGAGAAAATAAAGTCTTAGTGAGGAATTGTGTTATTTTATTTAAGGATAAGTGCGAGTTTGGTAGGACACGAATTTATTTTGGAAATCAGAATGATGTTTTGATGGTTTGGTGAATCTTCATGAAAATTATGACATTTTAGATATATTTTGTTAGGAGAATTATATAGACCTCCAAATCTTTCCATTTTTTCTCTCTTTATTAAATAGAGAGAGATACCAGATTTACGTAATAAATAATCTGGTTAACACTTCATAATGTTAGAAGTTACAGGCTTTTCATGGTTACAATATTTCAAAAAAGAAAGTATTGAGGTGTATAATGTAGTTTTAAAGGCATCAACTTAACTATGGTTACAATATTTCAAAAAAGAAAGTATTGAGGTGTATAATGTAGTTTTAAAGGCATCAACTTAATTTAGTTGTATGTTAGTAGAAGGTATAATGTACAAAGATGGTATGAAATATTGATATATTAATTACACCAAGGAATTATGTTAGCATATATATGACTTTTATTATGGTGGAGAAGTTTTGGTTAAAAAAATACATTTTGATGTAATTGTGGAACATATGCCCTGACCAAAAAGTTGTATGAATGGTCAAACGAAATAAATATGAGTTTCTTTTAACACATTGTGAAATTAAACTATAAAGGAAGTTGGACAAGAACTTCCCCCTTTAATTATATAAACACACCCCAATGACTATGTCCATGCACACAACGAACAACTTGGATTGATTCATCAATCCCTCTCTTGTGATTTTGTCCTAAGATTGTGACGAAAACACGTTGTTCCAACAAGATGGCCTCTTCCACTTCCTCTTCAACTCTAACATAACACTCATGTCAAGGTATGATTGCATCACTATTATTCTAATTGAGAAATTATCCTATTTCTTCCTCTTCTTATATGTTTTCAATCCACATTATTCCATTTAAGTAATTAACCTAATTTTACCCTCTTTTATGGTATGATTGCATCCCGTATTACTCCATGTTGAGCAATTTCTAGTTTCTCTCTCTATGTATGCTTACATCTCATATTATTCTCTTTCAAAAATAAACCTAGTTTCTCACTCTCTTGACATACTAGAATACACAATCTCTCTCTTTTGAGAATTTATTCTATGTAGAAAAATTCTACTTGATTGTGATCTAGTGATCAACCTATTTTTTGGACCTTCTTTTGACTCTAACTTGTATATTTATTCTTGTTGAAACCCTAATTTTGCCACTTATGTGGTTGATGTCTATTTTGTCAATTTTTGTGATGGAAACTTTATTTCTTCTATAAAAGACTAAAATTTATACTTGCCTCCACATTTATTGCATGTTTTTTGCCCAATTAGCCCTAGAGTAGTGTAATTACATTTTTTTGGGTTGTTTTCCCTTATTATTATTTGGGATGGATGTTGTGTTGCCCATACCCAGGTTTTGTGCCCACTGTTATATATACTGGGGAGATGGTTGTGTTCCATACTCTATCAGGTTTTAAGGTTGTGAGCCTTTCCTGCTATTGTTATTTATATTGTTCTAGTGCTATGTTTATCTGACATGCATGTAGGTTATTATTAATGTGATGGGTTTTGTGCCCAAGATTTATATGTGCTTTTGTGGTACAATCTTTATGTTTGATTTAATGGGAAGTATTTCTCTAGTTTAATATCTTTTGATATTCATATTCTTTTATGCCCAGTTGGGTAGTCCTTTCCTTTTTCCATGGGAATCCTTGCTTATTTGCCATCCTTTATTTCATACCATTACTCAATGCTCGATTTCATATGCACATACTAGAGTTTTAATGATGTATCTACCTTTCTCCTTTTTCTTAGGTATGCTTACAAGCCCATGTGAAGGTCAAGGAGAGGATAACCAAGTTGGACTAGTACTTCATCAAGTATGACTAAAACCTTCTGGGAGACTTTCTCGATGTGGTTAGATGACCCTCAGTTGACCCTTTAGTTTAAATAGTTTCACATTTATCACCCTATGTGGTGAAATTTTTAGTCAATATCAAGTTATGTAATAGTTAGATGTTTTGTTTCAGATACTACATCTATTCACTTAAAATCATACTTTTGAATAAAATGGATCACCATACCTTTTGAAAAAAAAATTATAGTAGTGTTTGTTATAGGATGTTTCCTTTTTATTTAATTTAGTAGGGAGTGAATCCCCTCTGGGATCCCACTCATTACACATCCACTTCTCATCCTCTTTCTTAAAAAACCCTAAGGATACTTCCCTCCTCATCTCAAGTTAGGGTTTTTGAGAAGATGAAGGATTAAAGCATCATCTGCCAAGTAATGTACATGTAATGTTAATATAATGATAATGTCAAGAAAAATGGTTTCATGGGTTTTTCCTTACAAGGTAAACCTTAGATGGAGTAAGGGTTGATTTAGAAAAACCCCTAAGTGGGTCAAGGGACATCAAAAACCATAAGGTGCTAGGGTATGGTTCCTAACCCTAACCATAAATCCTAATCCTAAGTAGTGGGAATAGTGTGGGTAAAATAATAACCATACCCATATAAACCCTAAGAAATGGAAAGTGGGAAGAGAAAATACAATGAGTTCATACACGCATGCAATTACATGGAGTAAGCCATGCATGATACATGTGAATGGTTTGAATATACACATAAAACCTAGGCAATCAATTGTTACATAACAAGGCAAATATGAAAACACCTAGTGCAAATTTTAGGGTTGAAGTCCTGAACTGGAGTGAGTCAACCCAGGAGTGGAGAAAAGATCTATGCATAAAATAAAACCATAACCCGATGAGGTTAGGTCGTAGCTAGAAAGCCTAACCTCCTTCTATTAGGCACCGTAATAGGAAATGTGTATCCACACATGTACAATTAGAAGGTATTCATGCACTTAAATATCAGTGAGCCACATCAGGCTAGAAGAGAAATTGGTTTTAGATGAGATGCCTAAATCCTTCTCAAACACGTAATAGATGAAATAAGTTTAGTTTTACATAATGAGATAATATGGTTCATGATGACCTCATTCGGATTTGAGAACTTGAATTTAGTTTTGAGGTTTGACATAAGTTTTGGTGATACAAGTATGTGTGCTTCTAATAGGTAAGACAAGCTAAGGAAGATAAGATGTGAATCTATAATTGCATAAATCTCTTCTATAAAGGGGGACATCTACTGTTATGACCAGATATAGGGATAACTCTATGTGAGAGTGGGACCCAGAAGGATTCAGGAACCTAAACTCCAAGATCTGAGAAATAATGAGAAATGTTTTTTGTGATATGTCCTAAACTAGACTAGCCTTATGTGAATGAGTTGAGTTGCTATATGCATGTTTTCTAGACACTTGTTGTACCCTAGATGTCCTTGGAAGGAATAATAATCCTAGAGACAAGAAAGTGGTTGTTGCTGGTATGTATGCTCATAGAGCAAGTCATGTCATGATTGTAATGGGATACTTTGTAAATGATTTGAATAATAATAAAGGCAATTTCCAATCTATATGTTTTAACTGTTTCTAATATGATAGTGTAACATGATAGATGTCTAGAGAATTGTTTTACTCAATGACATATGCTTTTAGGTTGAGGACCTAAACGATGAGATCATACGGATGTTAAGAGTATACATTCTTGTTTAGTCCCTAGTCGGTTGTTATTGTGGAAATAACCATAGACATCAATAACAATAAAGACTAGATTGTTTTTTGGTTGATGACAGAATATCATTAGTCATGATATAGTGATATCAAACCAAGCACATAGGTACTTGTTGGAGAACAAGTGTACCAGACAGACCCACCATGAGAGTGACACATGGAACCATGATTAGGTAGTCACAGTCAGCTCTCACAGTGATGGTGGTGAGTGTGATTCATCGACCTAAAATCACTACACTCAACACATGTCGTTGGGTACACTTTGACATCATCAAACGCAGTCCTGAAACATGGGTTGTTATAAAGGTGATGATTGGGTGACTTTGACACATGGGGCTTTTGAGGGGTGAGTGATAGATATGGGATTTGTACCTCCTAAGGGAGTTTTGATGTCCATTGCCACTTGATGAGTAGGATTGAGAAAGGCATGTGCATGCATGTGTGAATCAATATGTGATATTGATGTCACACACATCTCACCCAGTCTGCTCTGAGATCAAGGAAATGGATGAATGTTGAAAGGATGATTGTACCATGCCTTGAGTTCATTCAGGACATTAGTGACAATGGAATTATACATTCGATGTTACACCATTCACAGATTGTGGGATTGAAAGTTGTTCACCAACTTTCTATTTCACTTGGGTAGCACTGATGTGTGACTAGGCACCACTCTTTGCTTGTGAAGTCATAAGTTTTATTGACTTTAACTACGAACGTGAAATGGACCGGCAGGGTCACACACATTAGGGCATGTTCCTAGAAGAGTAGTTTCTCCATAAATCTTGTTTGGATTGATTACTAAAGTAGTTTAGTAGTTCAATTAAACATCCAATCGATTGATAGCTCAAAATCATAGTGTTCAAGGTGTTGGATCAGATGATTAGAGTATCAGATTGATTGAAACTACAATTGACTGATCTGCTGCCTCAACCGTTCGGCTCATAGAGATGAACCGATCAACTCAGGCTAGTGAGTCGAGTGGTTCAGGTCAATGAACCGATCGGTTCACATTGTTGAACTGGTCAGGTGACCAACCAAGTTTGTTTCACTTGTTCAAATTCGATTTGGATAAGGGCTAATAGTTGATTAATTGGAAACAAACATGGAAATCAATTTGAGTTGGACCAGGACAACGAACCGATCAGCTCATATGTGAACCGATCGGCTTGAGGGCCCAGATGATCGGTTCAGGGCTGAACCGATCGGTTCACTTGGCGTAGTTTGTCAGATTTTGTGGAAAATCTCAAACCCTTCTACTCCTGCTTTAATCCTAAATTTCCTGCGTTAGAGAACCCTATCCCATGACCTTCCTATATATAGAGGTATTGGGGGCTTCTCAAGTACAACTTAGAACACCAGTTACTCTTCAAAGTTGTCATTCTATCTGTTTGTGGTAACCAGGAGAGCCCGAGCAAGTACTACCTGATAAGGGAGGCACAACAAGGGAAAGACAACTATAGAAATGTTTCTAGTCGTAGGAGAATGTGTCAGTGACTAGTACGCCGATAGAAGGGTACAACTCCTTCCGGTGCCTTGTGCGACAAGGCGATTGGAGTTCCAGGTGGTCCGTGTGGACTACTTTAGAGGCGGGAGACTTCTACTACTCGGAGGACAGTTGTCAATCCCGACAGTCCTGATGAGATCAGGAGCTACACAAACACTGTCCAAGATCGGAGGTGAAGACCGTGCAAGCTGCGAGGTAACGTCGCTGAGCAAGCCTTGGGACAAGTTATGTCCCTACAAACCATCTTTCCTACTATATAGATGTTGATGTGATTCCTTTATACTGGGTTCGGGGAGAAGAAATTTTTTGTTTCTGTTGCCTTCTCTGTTTCCCCTAAAACCCAATAGTGGTATCAGAGCCACGTCAACTGCTCTATACTTTAAGATTATCGATGTGATCGATTTTGGTTTGTCGCCTTTATTTATTGCATATGATGCGAATAAAATTGGCTTTATGTATGTCCAATCCTAAATCCACAAATCCCAATATACATATATGATATGTAATATGAATGCACTCGATACGCGTCACCCTTAAATGAGTTTTTGGTGGATGTATAGCATGGTTATGGCCAATAAACCCTATGTATGTGTGTTTGGTTGAAGATGGTTTCTTGCATCTCGGTCTATGCACCGATTCCCTACCTCCTTATTCCTGATGTAACTCAAGATAACTCAAGAATTCTTTCCTACCTTTTCTCCCCCCGAATGTAACTTGGGGTTTCCCAATTTAAATGTAAATAGGATAGATCTTTTTATATTTCCTATTATGTCAAAGAACAGAGGACAATCTGACGACAACTGATACGATCGGTTCAAGGCATGAACCGATCGGTTGGCGATCCAGACGACCAGCTCGAGCAGCAAGATGAGCAGGTGGCGACCTGAGGAGCTGCATGACGACCAATGAACCAATTGGCTGGAGGCGCCAGTCGTTCAGCTAGTGGCACCCAACCGACCAGCCTGATGATGAGCCGATCAATCATGGAGATGAGTTGATCAAACCTAGAACGGCGAAGCACAAAGTTCATCTTGTACAGGTTGCATGTGATGTGGACCTAGATGACTGTGATTCCTCTTGGCTCGAGGAGTCACATTAGGATGGCCATAATCATTGCTTTTATCATTTCGCATGTTTTCTGTGGGATATAGCATGTATATGATACGTACTATATATTGTGGTGATTGGATATGTATATATGTACCTATAAAACTAAATCCCTCATTAAATATTAAAGTTTTAGATGCCTTCCAAATGTGACACATGTGAAAAGCATGATCGGCTAAGTGTGGGCACGCCCTAGCGTGGTGCACCGTCTATCTCGTGGAAGTGTGAAGGATGGATATGTGGGTCTGCCCTAGCAGGGTGCATATTCATCGTGTTTTCTTTAGGTTGAACTTAACAAGGTGACCTAGATAGGATCTTGCACCTTGAGGCATGGAGGTGATCATAGAAATGAGTTGCATATGAAATCTTTCAAGAGTTGCATATGATGCAATTGGCAAGAGTTGCCTACCTAGAAGATCTAAGTTGTGGGTGATAGCCCTAGCTGGTCCATGACTAAGAGGATTTCAGGATCATGACCCACTAGAAGATTTTGCATTGTAATCTTCCGAATTGATGGTGAGGGTTGTCAATTTGAATCAAAAATAGTGGGAGCGGTAATTAATTAAAGGCCTAATTAACTACCATCAAATTTTATTCAAATCAAATCAAATCAAAAAGGAGTTTTGACAAATGCAATTTCTCTTGTAAAATGACAAAAGAATCATCTTTTAAAATGGGCAAGTTAATTGAGAATAAATTCCATAACTGGTTGAGGATTGTGAGAAGTGTTCTGCATAATCCATACATATCGGAAGCCTTTGAATCCACTCTATGTACGCTTAATGCATTGTTTGAGACAAATAAGAAGAAGGATAGTTCATCAATGAAGATCAATGGAACAAAGTCCAAGGAAAAAGGTGAGGGAGAGAAGGGTTCTCTCGCCAAACCAATGTTAGATTCTTCTACACTCAAAACATGGAGAGGATGGAAGGAACGATGGAAGAAGAAGTGAGAGATAGAGATCTCTACTTCTGGTGTATACATGATAGAGATTAACTTTACTACTTCTTTGTCATGGGTTCTTGATACCGGATGTGGATCTCACATTTGTTCAAATGTGAAGGATCTTAAGAGAAGTAGGCTTTTAGGGAAAGGCGAGGTTGAACTACGTGTTTCCAATGGGGCAAGGTTTCCGCCAGTGCCATAGGAATCTATGAGTTAACTCTGCCTAGTGGGCTAATAATAGAGTTGAAGAACTTCTATTATGTACCTACCATAAATAGGAATATCATTTCCGTTTCTTGTTTAGACAAGGATGGTTTTGAATTTCTTATTAAGAATGGAAAATGTTCCAATTCAAAAGATGGGATCCTTTATGGCAGTGCCCCAATGTCTTATGGACTATACTTAATAGATCTAGAAACAAGCATATACAATGGAAACACCAAAAGGCAAAAACTCAACAACTCAAACAAAATGTATCTTCGGCATTGTTGTCTAGGGCACATAAATGAGAAGCGCATTTCTAGACTCCATAAATATGGTTATCTAGACTCTTTTGATTATGAATCAATAGAGACATGTGAATCTTTTTTGTTGGGAAAGATGACCAAGACCCTTTTCGGGTAAAGGTGAGAGAGCCAGTGATCTATCAGGACGCATACGTACTTATGTATGTGGGCCTTTTAGAACTAATGCCAAATGTGGGTATCAATACTTCATTACCGTCACTGATGACTTGAGTAGGTATGGCTATGTGTACCTGGTGAAACATAAGTCATAAACCCTTGAAAGGTTCAAGGATTTCATGAATGAAGTACAAAACCAACTTGGTAAAAGTATTAAAGCACTTCGATCTGATCGAGGTGGAGAATACTTAAGCCAGGAGTTTGAGGACCTTCTACGAGCCCGTGGTATCGTATCATAATGGACTCTGCCTAGAACACCACAGCATAATGGTGTGTCTGAAAGAAGGAATGACACTTCACTAGATATGGTGCGATCAATGATGAGTTTTGTTGATCTTTCGATTTCCTTATGGGGTCATGCTCTTGAAACTGCCGCATTTACACTTAATCGAGTACCATCTAAATTGGTTCAAAAGACACCATATGATATATGGCACAGGAAGCGTCATGATTTGTCTTTTATTAAGATTTGGGGTTGTGAGTCTTACGTCAAGAAAATGTTTACTGATAAGCTTGGACCCAAGTCTGATAAATGTTATTTTGTTGGATACCCCAAGGAAATGAGGGGATATTATTTATACCACCCTACTAACAACAAAGTGTTTGTTGCTCGGACAGTTGTGTTCCTAGAAAAGGAATTTATTTCTAGAGGAAACAGTGGGAGGAAAATAGAGCTTAAATAGGTTCAATCCCAACAAGAAAACATTGAACCGGTAGATGTACAAGAGGAACATAGAGATTCACAAGGTGTTTTGGAATCTCAGTCTCCTCAAGTAATACAAGGACCTCGTAGATCTAGTAGGACCCACCTTGAACCTGAGAGGTTTGGATACCTTGTGACTCAAGAAGGCGATGAGTTGATCATAGACGATGATCCAACTACCTATCTAGAGGCTATGGAGGGACCAAATTCTGAGAAATGGCTTGAAGCCATGAGCTTCGCGATGGAATCCATGTACTCCAACAAAGTATGGACTTTGGTGGAACCACCTGAAGGGGTAAAACCCATAGGGTGCAAGTGGGTCTTCAAGAAGAAGACCGACATGGATGGCAATGTGCAAACTTATAAAGGCAGATTGGTTACGAAGGGTTTTCGGTAAGTTCAAGGTGTTTGTTATGATGAAACTTTTTCTGCAATTGCCATGATTAAGTCCAACAGGATCATGTTTGCTATTGCGGCTTACTATGACTATGAGATTTGGCAAATGGATGTTAAAATTGCATTCCTTAATGGGAATATAAATGAGGATGTATACATGGCACAACCTGAAGGTTTTGTAGATCCAAAGAATGTCAATAAAGTTTGTAAGCTACAAAGGTCAATCTATGGATTGAAGCAAGTGTCTCAAAGTTGGAATCTTCAATTTGATGAGGAACTCAAAGTGTTTGTCTTTATTCAAAATGAATATGAACCTTGTGTGTACAAGAAAGTTAGTGGGAGAACGACCACATTCCTTACATTGTATGTGGATGACATACTATTAATGGGGAGTGATGTTGCAGCCTTAGATAAGGTAAAGACTTGGCTTGAGAATACTTTCTCAAAGAAGGACTTTGGAGAAGCATCCTACATTCTAGGTATTAAGATCTATAGAGATAGATCTAAAAGGCTTCTTAGACTAAGTCAAAGCACGTATATTAACAAAGTGTTGAAGTGGTTCAACATGGAGAACTCAAAGAGAGGAAACATCCCCATGCGACATGGAGTCACCATCTCTAGAGCTCAATGTCCCCAATCTTGTGAAGAGAGGGAGTGTATGAATGGGATCCCATATGCATCAGCCATCAGATCCATCATGTACGCTATGTTGTGCACACACCCAGATGTCTCGTATGCCCTCAGCATGACGAGCAGGTACCAGTCAGATCCTGGGGATGCTCATTGGATAGCCGTAAAGAACATCCTCAAGTACTTGCAAAGGACTAAGGATCAGTTCCTTATATACGACGGTGAGGAAGAACTGGTAGTAAGGGGTTACATCGATGCAAGCTTCCAAACTAACAAAGATGATTACAGATCGCAATCAAGATTTGTATTTTGCCTAAATAATGGAGCTATGAGCTGGAAGAGTTCCAAGCAAGAAACAGTTGTTGATTCTACTACAAAGGTCGAGTATATTGCTGATTCACATGAAACAAAGGAGGTTGTGTGGATCAGGAAGTTCATCACTGAACTTGGTGTTATTCCTAGTAGCTGTGATGCAATAGAGCTTTATTGTGACAATAATGGAGCTATTGCTCAAGATAAGGAGCCCAGATCACATTAGCGGTCCAAGCACATACTAAGGCACTTCCATCTCATACGAGAGATCGTACAGCGAGGAGATGTGAAGATTTGCAAAGTACCAACTGAAGACAACATAGCTGACCCACTAACAAAGGCCCTTTCTCAGCTGAAGCATGATGGTCATGCTAGGTCACAAGGACTGCGGTTCCTAGGTGACTGGCTCTAAGTGAAAGTGGGAGTATGTTGGTATGTATGCCCATAGAGCAATTCATGTGATGATTGTAATGGGATACTTTGTAAATGATTTGAATAATAATAAAGGCAATTTCAAATCTATATGTTTTAACTGTTTCTAAGATGATAGTGTAACATGATAAATGTCTAGATAATTATTTTACTCAATGACGTATGCTTTTAGGTTGAGGACCTAAACGATGAGATCATATGGATGTTAAGAGTATACATTCTTGTTTAGTCCCTAGTCGGTTGTTACTGTGGAAATAACCATAGACATCAATAACACTAAAGACTAGATTGTGTTTTGGTTGATGATAGAATCTCATTAGTCATGATATAGTGATATCAAACCAAGCACATAGGTACTTGTTGGAGAACAAGTGTACAAGACAGACCCACTGTGAGAGTGACACATGGAACCATGATTAGGTAGTCACAGTCAGCTCTCACAGTGATGGTGGTGAGTGTAATTCTTTGACCTGAAATCACTACACTCAACACATGTCGTTGGGTACACTTTCACATCATCAAACACAGTCCTAAAACATGGGTTGTTATAAAGGTGATGATTGGGTGACTTTCACACATGGGGATTTTGACGTGTGAGTGATAGATATGGAATTTGTCCCTCCAAAGGGAGTTTTGATGTGCATGTCCACTTGATGAGTAGGATTGAGAAAGGCATGCGCATGCATGTGTGAATCAATATGTGATATTGATGTCACACACATCTCACCCAATCTGCTCTGAGATCAAGGAAATGGATGAATGTTAAAAGGATGATTGTACCATACCTTGAGTTCATTTGGGACATTAGTGACAAAGGAATTATACATTTGTTGTAACACCATTCATGGATTGTAGGATTGAAAGTTGTTCTCCAACTTTCTATTTCACTTGGGTGGCATTGATGTGTGACTAGCCACCGCTCTTTTCTTATTATGTCATAAGTGTTATGGACTATCACTACCAATGTGAAATGGACCTACAGGTTCACACATGTTAGGGTATGTTCCTGGAAGAGGAGATTCTCCATAAATCTTATTTGGATTGATTACTAAAGTATTTTAGTAGTTCAATTAAACATCCAATCGATTGATAGCTCAAAATCAAAGTGTTCAAGGTGTTGGATCAGATGATTAGAGTATCTGATTGATTGAAATTGCAATTGACTGATCTACTGCCTCAATCGATCGGCTCATAGATATGAACCAATCAGCTCAGGCTGGTGATCCGAGTTGTTTAGGTCAATGAACTGATCAGTTGACATTGTTGAACTGGTCGGGTGACCAACTGAGCTTGTTTCACTTGTTCAAATTTGATTTGGACAAGGACTAATAGTTTATTAGTGGGAAACAAACATGGAAAGTCAATTTGAGTTAGACCAGGACCACAAACCGATCAGCTCATGTTTGAACCGATTGGCTCAAGGGCCCATATGATCGGTTTGGGGCTAAACTGATCGATTCAACTAGAGCAGTTTGTCAGATTTTGTTTAAAATCTCGAACCCTTCTACTCCTACTTTAATCCTGCATTGCCTGGGGTAGAGAACCATGTCCCATGACCCTCCTATATATAGGGGTATTGGGGGCTTCTCAAGTACAACTCAGAACACCAGTTGCTCTGTAAAGTTGTCATTCTCTCTGGTTGTGGTAACCAAGACAGCTCGAGCAAGTGCTACCCGATAAGGGAGGCATAGCAAGGGAAAGACAACTGTAGAAAAGCGACTAGTTGTAGAAGAGTGTATCAGTGACTATTATGGTGATAGGAGGGTACGACTCCTTCCGGTGCCTTGTGTGACAAGGCGATCAGAGTTCCAGGCGGTCTATGTGGACTACTTCAGAGGCAAGAGACTTCTGCTGCTCGGAGGATAGCTGTCAATTGTGACAATCCCGGTGAGATCAGGAGCTGCACAGACACTGTCCAAGACCGGAGGTGAAGACCATGCAAGCTGTGAGGTAACGTCACTGAGCAAGACTCAAGACAAGGTATGTCCCTACAAACCACCTTTCCTACTGTATAGACGTTGGCGCGATTCCTTTATACTGGGTTTAGGGAGAAGAAATTTTTTGTTTCCACTTCCTTCTCTATCTCCCCTAAAACCCAACAGTTGCTTACTTATATGCATACATGATATGAGTACCTACCATTAATGTGACGGACAGAGAGTCCCATGATCCTGAAGAGGTAAGTAATGATAGTATAAGGTGAATCTTGAAGCTTATTTGGTTGTTCATTGTGTAGGTTTCTAAATGTTGTTTATGAGAAAGAGAGAGTTGAGTAACAATATTTCATGTGTAGAGAGCTATGAAGAGAATTATATATCATGGTTGGATCAGTTTGTGTTTGAGTGGCTAAATCTAGTGAAGTTGACGATCAATTCCAACGAGGTAGGCCTGAGAACCCTAGACCAAACAGGAAAGACATATCTAATACTTGTAATATTGATAGAGTTGAGTAAGCTCATAGATATTGAGCATGGCACATACTTTAGGTAATGGGTTAGGGAAAACGCCAATTGGACTTCTAATACATGTTTGATGAGACACGCATACAAGTTCATCTAGCATCCCCATAATATCATATATACATGTGAAATTGATCTAACCTAGAGAGGTGATGTATGGATTGACATAATGAAAATGTAGAAATTGTTTAATTAGTTCCCTATCTACAATTGGTTGGCCTCATGCATGAAATATGATAATTTGAAGTAGCTAGATAACCCTGGGATGAACATTAAACAAAGAATGCAATATAATGTGAGAAAGTGAAATGAGATAATGCCCGTGATAAATATTGAATGTGGTTGTAGTTGACATGAGGAATATGTGGTAATTAAATTTGTCCTCTTCAAAGTATGATTTACCTCTTACTAGCCTACTACATAGTATGGATTGAATTATGTGGGTTCAAAATGAAATGATTGTTCCTACAGTCATGAACATATGAAACATAATATATCAGTTCGATTATATCTAAACATTTCAACTCTTGGTACTAAGGTACTTGATAATTATCCAACTCTTGGGTGGAAAACCACATGGTATAATGTTATAACTATCATGTAGTAAATGTATGGACAATATAATGGAAAATGTCCGTAAAAGACAAGTTCCCTTGTGGTTACATAAATATTGGTTCAAGTTTGTTTTTGTTTGATACTTTCAAGTAATTAGTTTTATCTTTTTCTAGGACAGGACCTTACCTAGAAGGATGAATTCACAAATCCATTTAAGAATTGAGGTAACCCTAAATGAAACTTAAAGCTTGAGAGATTGAGTACATGAAGCATGAAAGCACGTGTATATGTATAATTCCTTGGACCTAGATATACCATCTCTAAGGGATGTGAGGAAAAGTTACAATGAGAGTGACCGATAGTTTGGGACCAAGCCCAGATGGGAAGGTCGCTATGATCCCAATCAAGGGACATAAAGTAAATCATTTTTGTCCTAAGAGATGAAGGAAATTCGAGTTAAAGAATTATAAAGGATATAATGTGCTTGGACATTATTAGCGAAACCTTAAGAGAAATGAATAATGAAATAAAGTGATGACATCTCAATAGAGCCCTTGGGAAGGGTGGAACCCTATGTCAATCATGAGCTTAAGTAGGGATGGTTAAAAGTACATAAGACTAATGAGGATTGGAGGGATCATAAACTAATTGCATAAGACTATGAGGCCAAGATATAGACGTCCATGTATATCCAAGGCCCATGGGGTCAAGAGACCGTTCATCTTCATGAGTCGGTGATGTCTAAGGGGATAGGTTGAGAGGCACTCCATAAATGCATAAGGCCCTTTGGGGTAAAGAGGAGATCACTCTAAAAGTAGCTACACCCCTAGATATATTAAGGGATTCACTAAGGTCAATGAGATATGAGATGTAAAGAATGCAACAAGTCATATAATAATGTTTGAGAGTTGTGCATTGACTCAAAAATTATGAGAAAAAACACATTCTATATGAGTGCATGAAATAGAAAAAAAATTGTGGAACTAAAAGGTATTCATGGTATGGAGTCATTGCTGTGGGTGACTCAAACAAAATTTAAAAATTGGAAAAAGAATACACCGTCTCTACCCTTGGAATTGGATGAAATTTGTATTTGGACTATAGACAAATATTCATTTTGTCTTGTTATGAGTGTGAGTTATTGGATAGACAAATGTTGTAAATCATGGGCCCAATGCCCTAGGATCTAGTAGAGTTCTTGGAATGACGACTAGCCCCGCATACCACCACTATCCTTAACTACACCCTTTGTCCTCACTCATATACAATCTAGGATAAACTGGTCACATATCCTATTACTACTTTAGGATGAGCACAATTAACCATAGAGTTCTTTAGTGATGGGATCCTTAAAAAGTAGATGCGCCTTGGTGATATGGATAGTCTGATCATTCCTTTTATGGTCATTTATCCACGGTCTAAAATCCTTGGATGTTGCAATCTCCCCAACATAGACTCTTAACGTCGTCATCAAGGCTAAACAATATGGTCACATAATATTTCCCCATTTTATTGTAGACCTAGAATGGCCCATAGACACCTATATGATCAAGGAATACTAACTCAAGGGTGACTACATCACCATGGACAATCCTTTCCAACATGATTGGATTGATGGATCAAGAATGACATGCCACATGCCCATGTGGGCCCCACTACTGGATGGGTTATGGATTTGATATCATTTGTAATGCCCAGGCCCACTTCCCTAGGCTCTAGTAGAGTTTCTGGAATGATGATTGGTCCCACAGACCACCACTAGCCTTAAATGCACACTTTGTCCTCACTCACGCACAAGCCAGTACTATTTTGGGCTAAGCACGCTTAACCAAAACGTTCTTTAGTGATGGGATCCCAAAAAAGGAGGTGTACCTTGATGATATGGGTAGTCCAATCATTCCTTTTACGGTCATTTTATCTGAGGCCTCAAATCCTGGGATGTTACACATGTTATGCTAAAAGAAAGAGAAAGAAGATATATATGAGAATGAATACCTAAGTTAAATTTTAATGTCATATTCTAGGGTTGGAGGTTTTACCTCACCCCTATGGGAAAATAATTAATAATATTTTGGAAACCTTGGTGAAAAGGTGGTCACCAAGTGAAGTTGAAATCAAAAACATGTAATTACCAAATGGAATTGAGATCACAACATGCTCATTAAATGATAAAATCATGCATTGAATGAGGTTGTATATCTACCATAAAATTGAATTTGAATACAACCTTAGTATGCAAAGAGTTCACACATCAATTGAATTTGTTAAAGGGTAACTAATTAAAATATTTGAGAAAGGGTTTTTAACCCTAAGCTCTGGAAATTTAATAAGAGTTATCATTCACCTTAGTATAATTTATCATGAATTTGGCAGACAAAATTTCTTCAAGGAGGGATGAATGTTAGATCCTCAAATTTGGTAAATTTGATTTCTATGAATATAAGACTTAATTTGATGAGAAACACAAGAACAATTATCTAAACCATGAATGGGAACACACATGTTGAGACACCAAATAAAGATAATTTAATCTGACTTCTAGTACACTTGAAGATAATAATGAAACTAAGATAATTCTAAAAATTGAGCACCATGGTGAGTATGAAGACACTTGAATATGGAAAAGTCTCATTCCCATCGTTTTTGATGACTAGTCAAATTTTGAGGACAAAATTCTTGTAAGAGGGAAAGGATGTTATAACATGGATTTTCACATGCATTATACATATATTTGAATGCATATATTGGATTGATGAGGACATAATAGAAAGCTTAATATTTTCTAAATTTTATTTGCAAGTTTTGTTTGAAAATTATAATTCTCTATATGAAATGGATTTTATATGTTGTACTATTTTCAATAATCCATTGATAAATATTGGTTGAAACAGTGGAAAATATAATAATAAAGGAACTATAAAAGTAATGGATAGTTGGTAACTAAATAAGAATTGTGTATAAATTTCTAGAGAATATATGTTGAAGGCAAATAATAAGTTTGTTTGACCTAATGTTTTGTGCTTTAAAAGGAAACATATCGAAATAAGAGATCTTGACAAGTTTGGATGGGAAAAGAAGTTAATCGATGCCTTCAATAAATCAAATAAATCATTTTCTTAAGGGTAAACAAAAGGATATTTTAAACTTTGTATTTTGACACCAAATCTTGCCCAAAATGATATTTAATTATCAAAAGGTTTCCTTTAAACTTTGGGGACAATTGGAGTAAGTATGAGAAAGAGATGATTTATTTAAGCTCCGATAAACAAAAGTTCACATATAGGCCCCTGTGATACAAAATAGAGAAACAGACACTTCATGCCCATGTTAATTACCCAATATAATTTTATATGAGAGATAATTTAGAACTAAGATCGTTGTCGAAAATCCAAAGAGTTCAATGATATCTCATGGCCTACGTAATTTTTTTGGTAATTGTCAAGCTTTGTCTTGGAAATCAATTTTTGAGTATGTAAGGAATTACATAAGGAGTAATCCTTTTTCCAATAAAGGATAATAGTGTGGATGGAGTTTTTCTAAAGTTTGGTATGAAAAGGTCTTATGGTGAGAAAGACATAAATACTTTACAAAATTGGGGTTTTTTTAAAAAGAAAGTTGCCTTTTGAGAAAGAGGTTTTCTTTTCCTACGAACCAGGCTCACTAAGAACTCTATTCCCTCACTACATGTAGATTCTTTTCAGAATCTTATCTTCCATTTACTCTATATAAACCTTAACCGTCTTTGATCCAAAAAACACAGACCCTTTGACTGTCTACCACCTCTACACCAAGTGGAAAGTGTCTTGACCATTTCTCTTCTTCCTTGTACACAACATAGGTTTTTAGTAGAATCTTGAGTAGGTTCCCCGCCTCGACAAGGAATGCCCACATGATCACTATGGCACGCAAGTTCCATAAGCATGCCATGATGCTTCTGTGTTCACCCTAGGATACCAAGGTATAGTTTCCAGTCCGAACTTCTATGTCATGTCCTGGTATGTAACTTGCTAGTCGACCTTGATTCCCTATTGCCCTAGCCATCTCTGGAGAAACCAAGAAACCCATCTAGTTTGACAAGGTGGAACAAAGACACCCACCCCAAGCTCTACAAGGTGCATAGGTTGTCAAGTCGGCCCACAATTAGGTCATGTAAGTCTGCGCCGGGTCTCTTTCGTAAGGAAGATGAAGCCATGGACTTGTTTGACCAGACTACCCTCCTCTTAGTGTGTGATAACCTAGTTATAGCTCCAGGGTAGAAGAGTCAATCCCCATAGTCACAAATTGGCTCAGATACAAAAAGGAAACAAGGGTTTTTGTTGACGTGTTAGTCGTGGATTGGTCCACTTTGAATTAACTTGTAAATTATGTAATAAATAGCTCACTACTAAGAAAGTATTGAAACTATATATCATTTTCATTAGAAAAATGTGAGGAGTGTGTATAAAATATAATAATGTCTTAATTGTGATCATGGTTCCAAAAGTAGTGCTAAACACTTGATTAAGTGGTGCTCAACAATGGGAACCCTAGGAATGATGAATATGATACTTAAAACAATAAATCTTCTTATCTTGCAATGTAATAATGACATTGTTGAATTTAATGAAAAACAAAAATGATGATGACCATGATAACTAAAAATTAGGGTTTTCAAACCAAATGATATAACATGCTATAATATTAATGAACATAATTAGATCTAGATAACCTTATATGTTATATTTTAAAAGAATCCAAGTCCTTGTTGCATTTTGAATAATAGAGATAATCAATAAAGGTTTTGAGTTATAAACACGACAAATTAGGGTTTAGAGTCTTATCTACTCTATCATCATAATCTTAAGTTGTATAATCTAACATAGTTTCTCTAAATGATCTAACATGAATTACTTGATTATTAGGGTTTAACCTACTATCTAATATGGATTAATGACTTTAATAAAGTAAGGGGAAATGGAAGTAGGTTTTGATACCCTTATCCCTTATCTGAATCTGAGACAATCTTGAACCCTAGATTAGGACCCAAGTCGGGTTTAATCTAAAATATGTGATGGTGACACTTTAGTATTTTTCATACATGTAGATTAAATGTTTAGTTGCTTGTATTTCTCTATGTTTGCTAGATTGGATGATATTCTTAAAGTATGACTGGATGGTATTTGCATGGTTCTACATTGAGTCATGTGTTTATGCCCATTAATACTCACCTTAAATGACTTCTATGGTTTTCTACAGTTTCCCGAAGGGATTGCAGTTAAACTACTTGATTGTTTAATAACTTCCCGCAATTTATAATGTCACTACAAGTATCATCTTATATGAATATAACTGTATTGAACCCCAAATAAATATCTCTAGTGTGTTAAAGAGCATGGGGTGAAAGAAGTCATTATGGGAATGACTGGTGATCAAGCCTAGAAAGGAAGATGACCATAGGCTAAGGCTGGAAAGGAAGGCATATGTATAAAACCTAGCCCGAGTGATGGGAGGTTATTAAAGTCCACAGTAGGGATCAAACCCTAAAGAGAACGTTCCCCATAAAAAGGATCCCCTAAATAGAGGAAATACTAGAGAGAGTTAAAGGATAAGGGTCGAGAAGTTAGAAAAGAAATGCATGTTTGATTATATAATGATAATTGTTGCTATGGTTGTTTATGTTGTTACACATACATGCACATATATTTTTTGCACCCCACATAAATAGTACAACAATATAGGGATATGATATTTGTTTCATACAATTTTATGTAAGAGTAATATATGAAGATATTGAGACATGATGAATAAGATGAAATTCACAGAAGACATTAAAGCTAAGTAAAGGAGGAGTTAGATATTTATTCTCAATATGTATTAGTTCCAAGTTGGAAATTCATGTAATTCTTTAGTGGATCATCATTTTATATGATGTAAATATCATTAGTGACATAACATAAATTAATTGCTATCATTTTTTATTTGGTTAAATCATGATTTTGGAAATTTTTGGTAATGGCTCTCAACTTTATGGTCCTTCCTTAATTGGGGGATGCTGAAAAGTGAGATTGTTACAATCTCAATTATTTCAAAAAAAAAGACAGAATATATGCATAGGTAGCAGATATTCCCCCTTTTAGCCCATAAGTTAGGTCAATGTTATGTCCTCACTCAAGTAGGACATGTATAGGCAGGGTTGGTCCATATGTTCTTTATAGATATATGGCACTCATTGAGGGGTCGCTCGACTTCAATAGATTATAGTAATATTCCCAACACACCTCACAACTATGGAAAACATAATCAGTCATCAATTCTAGGTGAGTGGGATGTTTTCAAGGCCTTTCCACGTCCATCTTATTGTTTCATCGGTACCTATACTGGCATCTTGTATCATTTATAGGGATCCAATGTGGGGTTGTCACTTGTTCCATGACAGGTGGGGTTGTGATTCAGTGTATGAAGTGCAAGTGATGGGTTTTTATAAATTTCAAAAACAAGCCCATAATGCATGATAGTCACAGATACACGAATAAAAGAAATTATAGTAGCATAAAAAATAACCAAATGTAGTTTCTAACTTGCACATGTTGTTCATTCTTTACATGTATTTTGTTTTTATAATTTTTATTTTTTTATTTTTCTTAGAAGATGAGGAAAATGTATACTAAAACCGATATGGGAATCATGACCGAAAACCCTAATAGATGAAAAAGTAAAAAAAGTCAGTCAAAGAGGGGGAGGGGGTAGATCACCTTGATCTACGTTCCGAAGACTAGAAATCACCTTGATGTATGTGCCTAGGACTAGCAGATCACAATGACCCACCACCTCATTGCTAGTAAAGATAGATCAGCAAAAAAGTCACAGGAAGTGGTGATAGGTCAACTCCATATGCGCAACCAGTACTGACTGATTAGTGTGATCGGCCACCTTGTTCCCCAATAGAAATAGAACAATAAAAGGGAAAATTTGGAAGATGCTCAATCTTTGAAACACAACAATGGGAGTTTGATTCAGATCATCTTGGCTATCCCTAGTGGTCGCCAGTCTGTTGCACCCTACCCAAAACAAGGAGAAGAAACATGCATTAGATTTTAGGAACATTAATGCATCCTTTTTTAGTAGTGAAACATCGTAAAAAGAAGATAAAGGATGTGTTCATGGTCGGCACAATGTTTTATGTGAAGAATGAGGAAAAGATGTGAATAAAACCATGAAGGATTTTGAGCGATTATCCTTGTTTGATATAGAAAAAAAATAGAAGTATAACCAGAGATTGGATTTGATGATCTAGTTATGGGTGAGGAAGGATTGGCACCCTCATACTACCCAATAAACCTAAATCAAGTGCATTTATGTGATGAAATAGTGAGTGATTAAGGATTTTTATTAAGGAAAAGAAATAATTAAAAATGATTCTAATGTTGTGGGTTTGTTTTCTATTGATGGAGATGTTTGTGCATTTTCCATCATTACCCTAAAAATCTTAACATTTTGGTGTATTATGGTCCTAATCACCTCAAGCCCTTCCATGGTGGGGATCCAACATTGGCAATTAGGATGGATGAGAAGGATTTTATAGGATGACTTTCATATAAGGTGTGTAGATACTACACCTGAATTGTAAAAACTACTAAAAGAAAAAGTAATGGAAACAACATATAACATATTAGATGTAACAATATGTGGTAGTTGTAATTCAAAAATCTAATAGAGAGTAGATTCAACAATTTGATGTAGTAGTTATAGTAGTTCACCATTCTATATGATTTAGAAGGGCAGGTGGTGTCAGAGGAAGGATTCTCTAATCATATGAAATATGGAAAAAAAGAGGGAGTCATTTCTCTAGCTTTAGGATAGATGAAAGGGGCATGGAATTTGTTGGATATTGGGGTCTATTTATAGTCTAGGAATAGGGTTCAAGATTCTAGGCAGATACTTCTAGAAGAGTGGGTGGATCACCATAATGTGCAATGCTTGGCACATATATTTATGTGATCCACCCACGTGGCCTCGATAGATGGTTGTGATTCACCTAAGTGTCATCCAGGTGAAAAAAGAATTTTCTCAATTTCCTAATAATTTCAAGGATGTTCTAGCAAAAAAGGGATAGAACTTTCTTAGAAAGATAAGTTGGAGTTATCTCTTAGATTTGTTTGAGAAAAAGCAAATATAAAGGAAATATTTCATTCTTAACAATTCAACTGGGCAAAGAAAAGATAGCCTATTTAAGGTAGAGCTGAGGAAAAAATTGCACCTTTAGTATGAAAGAAGCTTTCTTTGTAGAAGAGACTGAACTGGGTGAAAGTGACAAAAATGGATGTATTCAATTGGTGAAAATGTGGAAAATATAGATTAAAGTTAATGTGTGGAAATTGTATAGGATGTGGAATAGATTCCATCTTTATCTATAGAATTGACATCAATTGTGAATTTCTACTGAGTGAGAAAAAAAGGGGTGTCAACAAATATGATGGGGAATTCCCCTTGTGTGTAGTTTTTCTCATGGATAGAAGGGCAACCCCCTCCCCTCTCCTATAAATAGTATAAGAAGGAAGCATAAAGAATCAAGACAAACCCTAATGGGACAAGAGACAATTAGGCCCATATTACAAATAGATCCAACAACTTAATTAACTAATTATATAGACAATCGAATACTCCCCCTCAAGTTGGATCTTGGAGAATCCCAAGTCAGTTTGCAAACAGACAAACATACTACAGAAAAATAACAAAAAAAACAAGCCCATGCAAGAATGTTTCTCACCCTCAATGTTACAATAAATCACTCAAGTACTACCCCTTAAGCAGATAATGTCAAAGTAGATAGGAAGGTAGGTACAAGGAGCTTCATGATCACTATGAAGTGGCATCTGGAGAAGCAGTAAATAGCAACATGTAGGCATCATGGTCTTCATCTTAGGCACTATCATCATGAAGTAGACTAGAGAGTGTTGGAACAAAAGAAGTTGTAGTCAACATGCATAAAGAGCATGGATAAGAAAAGAATCAAGTCACACAAGGCACAATCAAGCAAGAGTGTTGCCAGACCGCAATAGAAAGTAGACAATGTAGCCATACAGAAGACCAGTAAATGGAGTAGAAAGCAAATAGAGGACTCCAAGATCCCATGTCTATGAAACTCCATCATGTATATGTAAAATAACCAATAGAAATCTTCATCATCTTCTCTCATCATAAGTTTCCATCACAATATTCGACATCAGATTCCAAAGACTGTTGGTCATAACAGTGGTTGATGTATAAGAATACTGACAAAGAGTCAACATCCAAATAGAACATTGACAGTAGATAGTATGCAAGAAAAAAGCAACAAAAATGTGATAATCATATCACAAGTACCAAAATGATGCCACCTAACAGAATAACAATCAACAAATAGAAGAAGTGAAGTAAAATGACAGTCAAGATGATTATGAATAAGATTCTCGAGCCCATCATAAAGTAAAAAAATGGCAGTACAAGAATCCACATAGCAGAAAAAATAACACCACATAGAAACAATAGAAATACCATGAAGAATCCACATAACAGTAGTATGATCCACATATAAGCAAAGTAAACACCACATAGTAGCAGCAAAAAGTAGCATGCAGATCCATATAGATATATAGAAGTAGAATTAGGCTGTTATTCTTCTCTCTTACATCTCATATCTTCCCTATACTCATCATCCTCTATTCTCTCCCTCATTCCAACCACAAAATGAGTCAAAAGAGTGGTTGGGTGGAGAGTGAAAAACAATGTCAGAGGTAGTATTTATGTAGGTAAATATGTGGATGAGGTAACCAATAACTCGAGTCAATATGTAACATGACCCAATTACATAGATCTGGGTAAACGAGTCAGTCTCTTAAGTTGACCAAAGTATGTCAATCTTGGAGGAAGGGAGAGATAGAGGTCAATGGTGAATTCCTTCTTCTCTATCGTAGCACCGTGGAATAAATAGATATTTTTTTGACCAAAAAAGGAGATTTGTCCATCCCTTAGGTCTACAAATATGGGGGTGTGGGGGAGGATCCCCTATCAAGTTTTTTTTGGACTAGGTAAGAAAATTGTAGGATCAGATTATCATTAGGTATAAATGCATACGAGGGGTAGTACAAGTATTGTGGAGGTAGGAAATATGTATGTATGGCTGGAAAGGATAGGAGAGGTTAAAGAATAAAAATATATGAACTTGCTGGAAAAGAAAGACAAGTTTTTCTGGTAAGGATAAAGAAGGGACTCACCATGTATAGAAGCATCAGCCATGTAATAGAACATTTATAGATGATATAACATGCTAATATGTCACAATAGTAGCAACTAAAATGACATGTCATTTTTCTATAGGAAGTAGGTGACATAACGTGTCGTAGGGTGACAGACCATGTCAGTTGACAAATCTCAATGTAGAATCCAAGTGACACATTGTGTCAAAGTGCATGCCACATGTCATGTCAAATAATGGCATGTTGTGTCATTCGGAAGATTTTACAGAGAAAGTCACAAACAAGGAAGGACATTACATGCACACCATGTCAAAAAATGACATGACGTGTTAGTTGTGAACAACAACTAAAAACCCCAAACAATAGCAAAGGGTGGGGATCCTTTTGGATCTCCACCATAGCAGTATAGGAACGATGTCTCCCTAATATGATCTGAAGAAGGATATGCTTTTCCAAGATTTTGAATGAGATATCAATGGTGGTGGCATGGATGATGAAAGTGGTGTAGATGAATGCAATGTAAATCAGTACCAAATTAGATGACAGTTGTGTAGATTTGTAAAGATGCAAATCTGTAGAGATGTAGATCAACATAGATGTATATGACGGCGATGTAGACATGTAGAGGTGTAATTCAACATTGGTCTAGATGATGGAAGTGTAGATCTATATTGATGTAGCTCAGTAGATATGTAGATCAACATGGATGTAGATGATGACAAAGTAGATCAACAAAGGTGTATATGATGGTGTCAAATTGGGTAGAAGTTGCGGCTCCATAAGCAAATAATCTTGACAAAGGCATGGAAACCTTTGTAAATCTAGAACCAACAACTTCAAGGTGGATGTTTTTTATTGATTTGATGGAGACAACTCCAGGAAGAAATAGGGGTAAGAGATCACTGTGGGCAGCCAAGAAACGCCTAGCGACGGTGGCAACCCACAAGGGTAGGCTTCTCTCCTTTGTTCTCTCTTTAGGTTGGGGACGACACCAAAAATATTGTTTTGATACCATGTAGTAAATACATATGATGGGGAATTCCCCTTGTGTGTAGTTTTTCTTATTTACAGAAGGGCACCCCCCTCTCCTATAAGTAGGATAAGGAGGAACCATACAGACTCAAGAAAAATCCTAATGGGATAAGAAACAATTGGGGCTATATTACAAATAGACCCAACAACTTAAATAACTAATTAAGTAGACTCTCTAATACTTATAAAGCAGAAACTCTACCAATGTAGAATATGAAAATGTCCCAGTTTTATGCTTAAGATACAGCAAGGTGGGCCACAACAAAGAAATTTGCACTCAAGTGAGTCAGTTAGTGGCGATGGAAATTAAAACTCACCTAGAGTTGAGCAAGGTGGAACACAACAAAGGTATATGTTCACTGATAACATACATGCTATGAAAAAGTAGCAAAGACAACCAAGAAAGAACACCCAAATGCCTAACATCAACTTCCGCAACAAAAATAGATTATATGCCCTAGGGAGCAAAAATGAGAAGGGAAATGATAACACCATGGACGCTAAGGTTCATGAATATTAAAGACCACAACAGAACACCACAGTTAATGTGTGAAGGAAGGACAAATTCATGAAAAACCGAAGGACACATAGAAATGGACAAAGTGGCTAGGAACAACACATGAATGAAACTCAAAAAGTAGAAAATAGGACAAATACTGAGACAACAAACAACTCGCAAGCACCATAGAACTGGGATGAACAAGGGTATAATCCAAATTTAGGAGTGGAGGAACAACATACATTTGTCAATACAAAAGGAGACATAGCTGTCGTCAACCAAGCAATGGAGCAAGATGAGGTGTTCTAGTATGCCGATGGCACCTCACAAACTTTGTTTTCAACTATAATGACAAATATCCACTTGATTGTCATAGATGAAACAACTATAGCTTTCACATAAGAAATAATAAGTTGGATAAGTCACAACATGAAATCTATAGTTCATTTAAGAAGTAAGGGAAATAGACCCACACAAAAGACTTTGAGCATGAGGCTAACCAAGACATGTTGACGAAAGGGAGTAGTGGGGGACAGACAAGCCCCACTAATGATAATATTATTGTTGATTGATATGTTCTTGATATGGAATGTCCAAGCTGTTGCCATGAAACATACACAATATTGCCTTAGGGAGGTAAGGGTTAAGAACAAATCATCAATTATGGTTTTGCTTGAGATAGGCAACTGGGTGACTTAGAGGCTGAAACAACTAAAAATGTTGGACTCTCTCATCATAGAGTGGAAGTTATTGGCTTTTATGGTGGAATTTGGGGTTCTATGGGAGGAAAGAGTTACACACAATACATTGTACATGAAATCCAAAACAAGATGCTTCTAACTTTTCTGTATGGAATCTCAAGACATTGAACTTGAAAAATCCTTTCAAGTAAATCTCCATATTCCCCATTCATGCGCCATTTCTATGAGCAACAAGTTACTATTCAAGAGAAGATTTAGGGGAGAGAGAGAGAGAGAGAAAATTGAAGAAGAATTAAGTGGCCAAAAAGGACAATGGGGGTTCTAGGAAGCTTACCATTTGCTCTATTGGGATATAGTGGAGTGAGTTTCCGTCGGTGGTGGGAGAGTTTGTACTGAGATGAAGATTGGAATGGAGGTGGTTGTTTAAGGGGACTCTGATCAATTTGTCACAAGAGGGCGATAACACTAGGGTTGGGGGAGGTCATAGGATGGTAATATATTTATATATATATATATATATATATATATATATATATATATATAGAGAGAGAGAGAGAGAGAGAGTCAGGCTAGAATACACTCGAGTGTATCCGGAGCGGAATACACTCAAGTAGTTTTTCATGATGCAATATTTTTTTTTAAATGTAATTCATTGATCTTATTAAACATCTCGTGAAAAATTCATACGCAAAATTTGAGCACATTTGGATATGTATAACTCATGTTATGAAGACCGCAAAAATTATGCATTTCAAATTAGTTTCGCACGTCAATTTTATTGCCCTTGGATGAGTGACTTACACTTATCCAAATGGGATCAAAATTTGTATCTAGCCTAGTTATAGTATGATGGTGAAGATCAATGGTTTATATTTTGCAAAAAAATAGTCTTGATATGCAAACACACTTGAGTGTATTCGTCTGATCCGTACACTCGAGTGTATTCTAGCCTGACTCTATATATATATATATATATATATATATATATATATATATATATATATATATATATATATATGTTTATCTTTTAAGGATATTGTTGGTAGATGCTTCGAGAAGAATGACGGTGAATTTAGGTGAATCACCAAAAGAGGATATAAGGGTTCAAATTAATGCTTGTTTGGTGCGGAGTCACACATGATAACCAAAGAAGAAAAAATCATGATATGTTTGTGGAATATTGATGTGGCAATTATATCACACTAACAAACTCACTCGGGATTGAAATCCCCAAACTTTTACCAAAACCAAAGTGCAATAATACCACCCGCAAGCGGACGAATCTTATCGTAGTACAGTTAAGGATCGAACCCAAAGGACAACATTTTTAAGAATCTTTGTCAATCAAATCTAGCTCAAGTAAAACTAACATTTAGAACGATTGGTTGGTTTGTGGTTAATTAAACTAAATGCGGGAAAGTAAAGTCTGAATTAAAGTTGGATTTAGATCAAATGATATGGAATTGCTGGGATGGTATCGGGTTTCACCTCCACTATACATGCAAACAAGTTTGAACATCAAACATCCAGACAAGATATAACTATCCAAAAAGAGTTGCTGCAAAAACCCCCCATATGAGTGTTAGGTCCGCGTAAGCATCACCTTAGGCATCAGATGTCTCGTCACCATCCAGATCACTTACTTACGGCTCCGAAGAAATCCCATTCTATTTCTATTTTGGGAGTCAACCGCATTAATCGATAAGCAAGCAGGCGATTAATATATGAGCAAACATCGACGATTAACAAGAAGATACAAAATCTAATTAAGGTTGTGAACCCCTTATACAGGCGTTAGGTACACAAAAGTGTCATTGAAGGCTAGATGACTCCTCCCCTCGCGGATCACGCACTTACGACCTCAAGGAATCTCATTCTATTTCTAGTTTGGGAGTCAATTTGTTAAACGACATCCAATCCTACATATAGAAGTTCTCACAACGTAGGAAGAACAAAGATGAAAGCAAGCAATTCATATAACTATGAACATAATGATTAACAACGAAATGAAAAGTTATACAGATTTCCATGGAATGATTAACAAAAGAACATGGTTGCATGGGCAGCGGGGTTAGTCCCCGCACCCCAACGAAGAGGAACTACTCGCTCATGATGCGAGAAACAAGAACAATAAGAAAGAGAGAGAAATCCACCATGAGCACGGTGCAGAAGGTAGTCGCAGCTCAGTGAAGATGATGCGGTCTTCGACGTCGTGTCAGAGCATATCCGGACACGAAACGGGAGATGCCAAGATAGATCGGACAGTCTCTCTCGCTCCATCTTCCTTCTCTTCTCGGTCTCCTTGATTGCAGCACGGGCAGTAGGTGGAGTGAAACTGGTGCGGATGGAGTTGATCTAGATCAGACATGTGTACAAGTAGCATGTCGGCGTCCCGGAACCGATCTCCAAATGGGGACCATGTTGGTCCTATTTATAGGCACAGATTTGGGCCTCATGTTTTTGGTGTGAGTCCAAACGGTTTGCTTATAATTGTCCAAATGGTTTGGTTTGAACGGTTTGCATGTATTTAGCATACGGTCTTCACGTGTTTCGGTCTTCATGCATCTAATCCAAATGGTCTTGAATTAACAATTGGCCATTATGTATGATTTAACAATTGATCATTCAGTCTGCATGTTATTTTATTACCCAAACGGTTTCATAGCCCAGCAAATCCAAACAGTCTCACGTGCTTAGAGCAGCAAACAGTTTTGAATTGTTGTGATCATTCGGTCCTTGAGCTTCATACATGCACGTCAAGCTCATTTAGTTTCAGCCACAAAAACGGTCTACTGCTCGTTCATGATTAACAAACGGTCAACGTGTAAGTGTTGATTTGGTTTGTATGCACGTGATGTGGCCATTGCATGCGGTTCGTTCGGTCTTCACATGCTGGCTGGAAATGGTCTTCACGGCTGCTGTGATCATTCGGTCCTCGTGCATATCCAATCTGAAACGGTCTTCGCATAGCAGCTAATTCCAAACGGTCTAGCTAATTAAGCAGCAAACGGTCAGCATACCTTAATCCATTCGGTCTTCATTTCCTAAATGGTTTCCATGCATGCATCCTTCACGGTTTGCATTGCTAATCCAATCGGTTTTCATGTTGCTACTAAGCCATTCAGTCTTCATGCAGCAGCTAATTCCAAGTGGTCTGCATGTGGGTTGCATGCAAATGATCATCTTGAGTAAACAACAAACGGTCTTGATATAGGAAGTGTTCATTCAGTTTTGAATTAACAATTGTCCCTTCGGTCTTGAATTGGCCATTCGATCTTGGATTAATTGCTCAAACGGTTTGACATATGCATGCCTGTTTCATCCGGTTTAGAAACCGAATGCAGACCTCCAAACGGTCTTGCATTTAGTATTTTCCAAACGGTCTTCGAATCTGTCCATTCGGTCTATGTGACCTTGGCATCCAAACGGTCCCGCGTTCCTGGCTCCAAATGGTCTCACAGACCGAAACCCTTCAAACAGTCTCACAGACTGTAACTTCTGAAACAGTCTTGCAGACCGAAATTCCTCAAACGGTCTCGCAGACCCAACTCCAAACGGTCTTGACATGAACATGTCCATTCGGTCTTGAGATCATATGGATGAAACTGTTTGGTCAGACCGAATGGATGATACCTGCATCAAATCAACATAAATTCCAATAAAATCATGATAATTGGACCAATGAAGTAATTTTGCACATTTTGTTATTTAGTAAGTAAAATTGGATGTATTGAGTTAAAATGAGTCCAAGATGGCAAATGAATTTCCTGATGAATATTCATTCATCAAAATACCCCGAACTTAAACGTTGCTCGTCCTCGAGTAACACAAAATCTGAAACAGTTGCCAAATGAATACTTTCAATTCGTGTGATTGCCTCATTTTCACATCACGATTGTTTTCTTTCTGCATCAGTATGACTCGGAATCTCAACCTCTTGAGACCACTAAACACATCGTACCATATCTTCGTTCTTGAGTTTGCTTTCCAATATCACTTCCTCCTCACTTTTTCCAACAACAAGCATGTCAAAGAGTTTTGTAAGAGTCTAGAGACACCCGTAGAACAACAAGTGTGCATTTGATCTGACACTGGTGTTTTTCAGGATAGGGTAGGCATTCATTGTGCCATTAGGTAGAAAATGGAGTGAATGGTGGTATGGAAGGAAGAAATAAATCTCTCCTCTATTCGACTTGAGATTTTTATTTTATGGTTTGCAATTTCATTTATTGCATTTTTTGTGCAAATCTCTCCTCTATTCGACTTGAGATTGCATTTCTTTTTGTGTGTGCTTTGGCATCTTTTTGTATGTGAATCTCTCCTCTATTCGACTCGAGCTTGCATTTTTTGGTGGTGCGCCCCATATTTATTTGTGGGGGGTATGGAAGAAGCAGATATAGAGGGAAGTGGCGAGCCACCCCGAACTTAGGGTTTGGCATCATTTTGGCTATTTTTGTTTCTTTTTGATGGATGGAAAGGTACGAATATGGTAGAAGAAGTGTAGAAGAGAGTTCAGATCAGAATGCAACTTGATTTACAATTCAGTGCACCAGGTTGTTTTCTTTAGCATACTCTGCTCAAATAATGACTTGATGAGGATCTGGTGGAGATTCCATGTTATTGTTCCACTAGTCAGTTAGGAAGCACAACGTGTTTGATCCCTATAAGTTCGACAAACACTTATCATTTTTGCACAAGTATCATGATGTTAGGAATCATAAGTTTCACAAGATGACTTCAATCAAAAGGCTTGTTTCAAAAAGTGGTCCTTTTGAGGATTTACTTCGAATAAGGAGGATATAATGATTCAAAATGCATACCAAGTTAAGAGATCGTCAAAATTTCATCAAGTATCTGTTCAAATTTCTTTGAAAACCTATGAAATTTTGAAATTTTTGAAAATTTTATCAAGAATGTGACAGTGAAGACTTAAGTATGAAAAAGATGGGTGTAGGTGGAAAGTAAAGTATGTACCACCCACCCTCCACCCCAAACTTATAAATTCTCTCATCCGGAGCAAACCCTAAATCCAATATGGAGGGGGAAATTCATGCCAGATTGACCACCAGATGTGGTAGCGTTCCAGTCAGCGTGCATCCTTTTATCTGAAAATCAAAAGAAAAGTCAATCAAAACTCAAGATATTATCTCGCCATGCGTATTTTATTTGGTGCAAAATTATCTAAAATATGAAAACAAAATTAAGTAAAAATTTCTAATTCAAAATTAAAAACTAAATATGAGTTTATTTATCGGGTTTCCTCCCGATAAGAGCCTTTGTTTTATGTCGATGGCTCGACTTGATATTTTCAACTTCATGGTGGTTTCTTTGGATTGGAGAGATCTATTATTGCTTCAGTGATCATGTCTGCTGTGGTGAAATATCTTTTCAAGCATTGGTCGTTCGCCACAAATTCACTCGACTTTTCGCTCCATAAAGAGAAAGCACCATGTGGGGAGATGCTTTTGACTATGTACGGTCCAGACCAATGGGAGAAGAGTTTCGTTGGGAATAACTTCAACCTTGAGTTGAACAGTAGAACTTGGTCTCCCACTTGTATGTCTTTTCTTTTCAAATGACCATCATTCCAAAGTTTGGTGTGTTCTTTGTAGATTCGTGCATTCTCATAAGTTGTCATCCTCAGTTCATCCAGCTCTTGAAGTTATAGAATCCTGGCCTGGCCTGCTTTCTTCATGTCGAAATTCAGTTGTTTTATTGTCCACCATGCCTTATGTTCCAATTCAACTGGAAGGTGGCACGCCTTTCCATATATTAATCGAAAAGGTGTAGTCCTGAGGGGAGTTTTATACGCAGTTCGATAAGCCCATAAAGCGTCGTTGATTTTCACTGACCAATCCTTTCGATTATGGCCTACAGTTTTTTCTAGAATAGCTTTTAGTTGACGATTAGAAACCTCTACCTATCCACTCATTTGTGGATGTTAGGCGAGGCTACTTTATGTGTTACACCATATTTTCTCATTAAAGCTTCAAAGCTTCTTTCAAGGAAGTGAGACCCTCCGTCAGATATCACGGTTCGTGGCACTCCAAAATGGGGGAAAATAATATCTTTGAATAACTTGATGATGGGTTTGGAATCACTAGTGACTGTAGGAATGACTTCCACCCATTTAGAGACATAATCAACAGTGACCAGGATGTACGAAAATCCATTAGAAGACGGGAATGGACCCATGTAGTCCACCCTCCAAACATCGAATATCTCTACTTCTTGCCATAAATTCAGCGGCATTTCATCTCTCTTTGTTATATTATCTGATCTTTGACATTTGTCACGTGATGAGACAAAGTCATGGGAATCTTCGGATATGGTGGGACAGAAGAATCCACATTGCAAAACCTTCAAGGCAGTCTTCTTTGAACTCATATGGCCCCCGAATGGGCCAGAGTGATAGTGCTCTAGAATAGATTAAGCTTCTTCCTCAGTGATACATCGTCTGTAAAGACCATCATCACATAGCTTGAAAAGGTACGGCTCATCCCAATAGTATTGTTTCACATCATGCATAAATTTCTTTAGTGCATTTCTGGTGCATTGAGGATGAATAACCCCAGCAGCGAGGTAGTTCACAAAATCCGAGTACCATGGTATAGCTTCTGAGACCTTCATTAATTGATCATCTGGAAGGGAATCATTAATCAGAATCTTCTCGGTATCCAGAGTGTGGATGCAACTAAGGTGGTCTGCTACAACATTCTATGTACCGTTTTTATCTCTGATCTCTAAATCAAATTCTTACAGGATGAGAATCCATCTTATTAACCTAGGTTTTGCATCTTTCTTTGCTAGAAGGTAACAAATGGCAGCGTGATCTTTGTAGACAATGACCTTTGAACCAATTAGGTAGAATCTAAACTTGTCAAAAGCATACATGACTACCAGAAGTTCTTTCTCAGTAGTAGAAGACTTCCTCTGAGCTTCATCGAGGGCCTTCGATGCATAATAGATCACATAATGTTTCTTTTCTATACATTAGCCCAAGACAACACCTATAGCATAATCACTTGCATCACACATGATTTCAAAAGGGTGGTCCCAATCAGGATCTCTAATGATGGGTGTAGTTGTAAGGGCATGCTTCAGTGTGTTGAAACTTTTAACACATTCTTCGTCAAAATTGAATTCAACATCCTTTAGTAACAAGTTTGTCATCGGCTTGGTTATCTTCGAGAAATCCTTTATAAACTGTCTATAGAAACCTGTGTGACCAAGGAATGCTCGAACTTCCTTTACATTGATAGGGACAGAGAGCTTGGAAATCACTTTAATCTTGGCTTTATCTACTTCAATTCCTCTATTGCTGACCCTATGGCCCAGGACAATGCCTTCCTTTACCATGAAATGACACTTCACCCAATTCAGCACAAGATGAGCTTCTTGACAACATTTGAGAATGAGGGAGAGGTGTTTTAGACATGAGTCAAAAGAATCTTCGTATACAGAAAAATCATCCATGAAAACTTCCATAATTGTTTCAGTAAGACCAGCGAGTATGGCAGCCTTGCAACGCTGGAAAGCTGCAGGTGCATTGTAGAGGCGAAACAACATTCTTCTAAATGCGTATGTTCTGAATGGCCAGGTGAAAATAGTTTTCTCCTAGTCATATGGATGTGTAGGTATTTGATAGAATCCAGAGTAACCATCGAGATAACAAAAATATTCTTGATGGGCCAGCCGCTCTAATACTTGATCAAGAAAGGGCATTGGAAAATGATCTTTTTGAGTTGCCTTATTTAACTTCCTATAATCTATGCACATCCTCCACCCTGTGACTGTTCGAGTGGGGATGAGTTCATTGTTTTCATTTTGTATAACAGTTGTTCCACCTTTCTTCAGGACTACATGCACTGGGCTCACCCATTGCGAGTCTGATATCAGATAGATTATTCCAGTTGTGAGCAGTTTAATGACCTCTTTACGGACTACCTCCTTCATATTTGGATTCAATTTCCATTGATGTTCAATAGTTGGCTTGTGATCTTCCATCATGGGGATCTTGTTCATACACAACACTTGACTAACCCCAGTTAGGTAATTCATTTTGTAGCCAATCGCTTTCTTCCTTTCCTTCAATTCTTTCAGGAGTTTATCTTCTTGTTCAGTTGTAAGATCGGAATATATTATTACAGGACAAACCTTGAGATCATCCAAAAACACATACTTCAGTCCCTCAGGCAAGGGCTTCATTTTGGGGGCTTCTGGTTTTTCGCATGTTTCTTCAATAGCTTCCACAACCTTGAGTCCTTCACACGTGGCTTCAACATCTTCTTTTGCAGAGTCGAGGGATTCGATGCAATCCTTTACTTGTTTGTCAATAGGTTCATCAACTGATGGATCTGTTAGAGGGACTTCTAATAGATCTTCTGAATCATGATTCTCTTGAGTCAGAAGTGACATCTTCTCTATGCAATCAATCACATAGACTTCTTCTTGCATACTTGGTCTTCTCATGCTTTCAAAAACTTTAAATTTGAGCATTTCCTTGCCTAATCTAAGCAGCAAGGTTCCTGCTTCAACGTCAATTAGAAATCTTGCGGTGGTGAGGAATGGTCGTCCAAAGATGAGAGGATATCTGGCATCCTCTTTTATGTCCATGATGTCAAAGTCACACAGAACATAGGAATCTTTTCCTACCTTGACAGGTACATCCTCAATAATTCCTAATAGGCGTTTTATCAAATTGTCTGCGAGTTGTATGGTCATGCCAATTGGAAGAAGTTCAGCAAACCCTAGTGATGAATGCATATTCATCATGGAATTCAATTATCACTTTGGGACAAATTCAACTCTATATATACTATTTCATTCATTAAATATCAATATCAATCGTAATGTGCAAAACTACTTAATTGATTCGATTATCAAGGTCTTAACCGAATTTATGTTGACTTAATGAAGGTCTTGATAAAGATGAACAATCAGTTGGGGCCCATCCTCAGTCATCCTTCGTTCTGTCCAATCGATCTAACCAAGTGAATCCATCCATTCGGTTTGAGCCCATTCGGTCTCAAGACCGATTGAGCCCATTCAGTCTCAAGACCATTTGAGCCCATTCGGTCTCAAGACCGTTTGAGCCCATTCGGTCTCAAGACCGATAGACCAGCAGAGACCGATTGGAGGCACAACTCAGCCACAAGGGATCAAGCAGTGCAAGAATTCAAGATCTCGAAACAGAGCCTAGATCACGGTCGTGGTGGTTCAAAACGACTGTGGTCCACCAGCATCACCACGACCGTGGTGCCTCGCTACAAGTGTGGCGCGTCGTCGTCTACCTCTGCACCTCCATCGAGTAGCACCTCTTTTCTTTGAATCCGGTGATGCCTCGCTCCTAGAGTTCGACCCTGTCAAGTAGTTGCTCTGACTCCATCACACCTGCTGCTGCAGCTACCGCCACACCTTCTACCTCTACCTCTGTTGTCCTCAGATCCGCCTAGATCTACCCTCCACCGTGTTGTTCTCTCGGTGTTGACCTTGACAAGACCATTTGGCTTGTTGCCAGCTGGGTGAAGATCGAATGGAGCACAAGACCGAATGGTTGACCGTTTGCCTGCCAGCATGAGAAGACCGTTTGAGGAGGGTTGATCGTTTCCTCAAACTATTCGCAGTTGTGCATAGGGACCGAATGAACACCAAGACCGTTTGATATTCCTGCCCGAAGACCGTTTGCACAAGATCGTTTGGAGGAAAGCAAACGGTCTATGAGACCATTTGGTCTCATTCAGTTTCCAAACCATTTGCTTCTCAAGACCGTTTGGTCTTATACGGTTTACAAACCATTTGCCCAAGTTGTGCAAGACCATTTGGTCAGATTCTACAGACCGTTTGGGCTAAATAAAGTGAAACCATTTGGGAAAAAATATCTGGAGTTCGTTTGGTTTCTATTAATCCAAGACCATTTGGGGAGAGTTCGGGGCCTATAAATAGGACCCCAAGGGTCCTCACTTGGACATCGGTTCCGGGACGTCGACAGGCTGCCTGTACATAGGTCCGATCCAAATCCAGTGTCGTCCACACCAGTTTCTTTCCACCTACTGCCCGTGTTGCAACCAAGGAGGCTGGGGAGAGAAGGAAGACAGAGTGAGGGAGACTGTCTGATCTGTCTTGGCATCTCCCATTCACATCCAGATCTACTCCGACACGACGTAGAAGGTTGTATCTTATTCACCGAGCTACAACTACCTTCTTCACCAAGTTCATGGTAGATTTCTCTCTCTTTCTTATTCTTCGTGTTTCTCGCATCCTGAGCAAGTAATACCCTTTTCGCTGGGGTGCGGGGACTAGCCCCGCTGCCCATGCAATTCATGTTCTTTTATTAAACTCTCCATGGCGATGTATATATCTTTCCATTTCATTATTAGTTGGTATGTTCTTAGTTGATTACCTATTTGCTTTCATCTTTTTCTCTCCTATATTGTGAAATCTTCTATATGTGGGATTTAATGGCGGTTTACAAAGTTTGACTCTTTGACGAGAACTTCTGATAAGATTCCTTGAGGTCATAAATGTATGATCTGTGAGGGGGCAATACATCTAGCCTACGGTGATGCTTCTGTGGTCTAAACATCCCTCAGGGAGGACCACAGCCTTAGTTGGATTTTGTATCGTCTTAGTTTGTCATCGATGTTAGTTTGTAGATCTATCACCTACTTGCTTATCGATTAATGCGGTTGACTCCCAAACTAGAAATAGAATGGGATTTCTTTAGAGCCATAATTAAGTGATCCGGTTTGTGACGAGACATATGATGCCTAAGGTGATGCTTATGCGAACCTAACGCCCTAACGGGGGTTCTGTAGAAGCTCTAGTTGGATTGACGTATCTTGCATGGTTTGTTTGTGATTGAATGTGTTGCGTGTGTAGCGGTGGTGAAACCCAATACCATCCCAGTGATTCCATATCATTGATCTAAATCCAACTTTAATTCAACTTTTAATTTCTTGCAATTAGTTTAATTAACCTTAAATCAACCAATCGTTCTAAATATTAGTTTTACTCGAGCTAGATTCAACTGACAAGGATTCTTAAAAACGTTGTCCTTTGGGTTCGATCCTTAACTATACTGCGATAAGACTCGTCCGCTGGCGGGTGGTATTATTGCACTTTGGTTTTGGTAAAAACTCGAGAATTTCAACCCCGAGTGAGTTTGTTAGTGTGTTCAAAATACCACGTCAAATTCTAGCATCGTTGTCGGGGACAACGGAATCAGTTAGTCAAATCTAGTTCTTTTAAGACTAATTTAGGATTTTGCTTTTTCTTTTGACACAATCGATCATCTACTTGAATTTGACTCTACTATGTGGTTCTAACTTTCGAAATCTTTCTAATTTCAGGTACAATCCAAGGCATAGTGCATGCACCGTTCGGACAGCCCCGGACTAACAGCGAGCTTTGATCCAGAGATAGACAAAACTTTTCATCATCAGATCAGAGAAAATCAAGCAAGGATGGCTCAGGAAAAGGAAGTAGCCCGAAGTGTGGCTCAAGCCATCAATGCACAAAGAGAGAGGCTCATGCAAGAAGCCAGGGCTGTGGTTCAGCAGGAAATCCTAGCAGCACAAGCAGTAGCGCAAGCAGCTGAACTACAAAAGGATCTTAGAGAGTTCTCAATCCTAAAAGATATGAATGTTCATCATCCAGTACAACCTCCTCCTATCAACGCTACTAATTTCGAGATAAGAGCGCATTGGATCACCCTGCTTCAGAATAACCCTTTCTATGGCAAGCAAGGAGAAGATAGCCAAGAACATCTTTTGAGATTTATTGATCTATGTGCCATGACAAAACAAAATGGAGTCACAGATGATGCCATTAGGCTCCGCCTCTTCAAATACTCCCTTTCTGATAGAGCCATAAACTGGTACAATTCGTTGCAAAGTGAAATACCCATCACCACATGGGAACAACTGCAAAATGTGTTTCTAGAAAAATTCTACCCTCCATCTCTTACTTATGAAATTAGAGGGCGGATAACAAATTTCACTCAAGTTCCTGGAGAAACCCTTGCTGAAGCCCGAGATAGATACAAAGAGCTTCTACGCAAGTATCCACACCATGGAATTCCCAAGAACCAACTCATTGGGATTTTCTATAGGGGTGTGGACGATGACATTAAGAGATTCCTAGATTCCTCGTCTGGAGGAAACTTCATTCGTCAAAGTTATGATAGCGCATTGAGAGTCGTCACCCTGGGAGTAGAAAATCAAGCAAATTGGGGTTGATCTGTAGGTAAAGGAGTTTTGGAAGTAGCCATGGCCAAAGCTACTTCCGAGTACAAGTCTATCACTGAAACCTTGAAGCTCTTAGTTGCCAAGCAAGACCATATCGAATCCTCTCTTACTGCTATTGGAAGAGGACGTTCACCCACTTGTCAATCGGAACAGGTCATATCTGCTTCCCTATTCTATGAAGCATGTAAGAGCACCGATCATTCCACCTTATCATGCAATGTTCTCTATGATGTTGTTCTAAGCAATGTGTGTGGACAAGGAGATAATGGTCAGATGGAAAGTCTTAATGCTATCAACACCATTCCTGGTCAAAGTTATTACAATCCAAATCAGAATAGGAATCATCCCAGTTTTCAATACAAAAACCCCTCTGGAGCAGTAAACTCGCACCAATTCAGTTCAAACAATCAACCAAGAGGCCCACCAAGATTCTAGTATAATCAACAACAGAATTTTGGGAATGAAGGAAATTTCAAGGGGAATTTTCAGAATCGGAACTACAATAATTATCAAAACAACTCTCTGTATCAGAATCTTAATCAACAACAAGGACAGCAAGCAGGACCCGTATTGTCTGATGACAAGCTATCAGCCATTGAAAAGATGTTACTAACTCAGCAAACTATGATAGCCAACCAACAAGCTCAACAGAAGGCTATTGAATCTCAACTAGCTCAACTCACAACTAGCATAAAGCCACTTGCTGGAGTCTTTGTTGGCCAACCTGAGAACTATCCTAAGCATCCTGAACAGTTGAAGGCAGTCACCACTAGGTCAGGGAAAGATGATTCAAATCCCCCTGAAGAGACTCTTATGGTTATTGTAGATGAGGATGAACATGTGATTGCCCAAGACTCAACAACACAAGAGTCTCAATCAAAAGTCGATAAGACAGATAAGGGAAATCCTAAGGAACCTACTGATGAAGAAAATAAAACTATAGAACCAGATGTTCCTGTATATAAGCCTCATATACCTTTCCCAGCTCATCTAAGGCAGACCAAGCTTGATACTCAATTCAATAATTTTAAAGAGGCTATGAAGAAACTTCATGTTGATATACCCTTCGTAGATGTGCTGGCTGAGATACCATCTTGGACTAAGTACTTAAAGTCACTCCTCACCTGGAAGTATATAACTAAAGAGTATGAGACAGTAAAATTGACGACAACTACATCTGATATCATTTTGAGCAAGATTCCTAAGAAACAAAAAGACCTGAGATCCTTTGGAATTTCATGTCACATTGGCGACTCATCATGCAAGAAAGGTTTTGGCAGGTCTCGGCGCAAGCATCTCTATTATGCCACTCAGTCTATGCAAAAGACTAGGGTTTGCAGAATTGGTTCCTACTGGCATGACTATACAGCTTGCAGACAATTTGATAAAACGTCTGTTAGGAATCCTCAAAGATGTCCTGATCAAGGTAGGCAAGGACACATATGTTCCATGCGACTTTGTCATTATGGATATAAAGGAAGACGCCATATATCCTCTCATATTTGGTCGTCTATTCCTCGCCATTGCAAGAGCCCTGATTGATGTTGAAGTTGGTACCTTACTGCTCAGATTAGTTAAAGAAACTCTTGAATTTAAAGTTTTTGAAAGTATGAGAAGACCAAGTATGCAAGAAGAAGTCTATCTGAATGACTGCATTGAGCAAATGTCACTTCTGACCCAAGAGCATCATGAATCTGATGATCCTTTAGAAGTTGCTCTAACTAACCCATCAGTTGATGAACCAATTGACAAACAAGTAAAGGATTGCATTGAATCTCTCGACTCAGCTAAAGAAGACGTTGAAGCCACTAGTGAAGAACTCAAGGCCGTGGAAACTACGGAAGAAACATGCGAAAAACTAGAGGCTCCCAAAATGAAGCCCATGTCGGAAGGACTGAAGTACGTGTTTTTAGACGATCTCAAGGTTTGCCTAGTTATTATAAATTTCGATCTAACAATTGAACAAGAAAATAAACTCCTAAAGGAATTAAAGGAAAGAAAGAAAGTCATCGGCTATAAAATGAGTGACCTCATCGGGATCAGTCAAGCGTTGTGTATGCATAAGATCCCTATGATGGAAGATCACAAGCCTACTATTGAGCATCAACGGAAATTGAATCCAAATATGAAGGAAGTGGTCTGTCGCAAGGTCATTAAACTTCTCACAGCTGGAATAATCTATCCGATCTCAGATTCACCATGGGTGAGTCCTGTGCATGTAGTCCCGAAGAAAGGTGGAACAACTGTTATACGGAATGAAAACAACGAACTCATCCCCACTCGAATAGTTATAGGGTGGAGGATGTGCATAGACTATAGAAAATTAAACAAGGCAACTCGAAAAGATCATTTTCCAATGCCTTTACTTGATCAAGTCCTAGAAAGGTTGGCTCACTAAGAATATTTCTGTTATCTTGACGGTTACTCTAGATTCTATCAAATACCCATACATCCAGATGACCAAGAGAAAACAACTTTTACCTGCCCATTCAGAACATACGCATTTAAAAGAATGTTGTTTGGTCTCTGTAATTCACCTCCAACTTTCCAACATTGCATGGGTGCCATATTTGTTGATCTTACTGAAACAATTATGGAGGTTTTCATGGATGATTTTTCTGTATACGGAGATTCATTCGATTCATGTCTAAAGTACCTCTCCCTGGTCCTCAAATGTTGTGCAGAAGCACATCTTGTGCTGAATTGGGAAAAGTGCCATTTTATGGTAAAGGAAGGCATTGTCCTCGGCCATAGGGTCAGTAATAGAGGAATTGAAGTAGATAAAGCCAAGATTGAAGTGATTTCTAAACTGGATATCCCAACAAATGTAAAAGAAGTCTGTGTTTTCCTAGGTCATGCAGGATTTTACAGGAGATTCATAAAGGATTTTTCAAAGATAATCAAGCCAATGACAAATTTGTTACTAAAAGATGTTGAATTCAATTTTGATGAAGAATGTGTCACAAGCTTCAACACACTAAAGTAGGATCTCACAACAACACCCACCATTAGAACTCCTGACTGGGACCACCCTTTTGAAATTATATGTGACGCCAGTGACTATGTTGTGGGTGTTGTTTAGGGCAATATATAGAGAAGAAACACTGTGTGCTCTATTATGCATCGAAAACTCTCGATGAAGCCCATAGGAATTATGCAACTATCAAGAAAGAACTTCTAGCAGTCGTGTATGCCTTTGAAAAGTTTAGATCCTACCTAATCAGTTCGAAGGTCATTGTCTACACAGACCACGTTGCCATTCGTTACCTTTTGGAAAAGAAAGATGCAAAACCCAGGTTGATTAGATGGATCCTCCTATTACATGAATTTGATTTAGAGATAAGAGATAAAAAGGATACAGAGAATGTTGTAGCATACCACCTCAGTCACATCCACACTTAGGATACTGAGAAGATTCTGATTAATGATTCTCTTCCGAATGATCAACTAATGAAGGTCTCAGAAGTTATACCGTGGTACTCAGATTTTGTGAACTACCTTGCTGCTGGGGTTATCCATCCTCAATGCACCGGGAATTCACTGAATAAGTTCATGCATGATGTAAAGCAATATCACTGGGATGAGCCATATCTCTTTAAACTATGTGTAGATGGTCTGCATCAACGATGTATTACCGAAAAAGAAGCTCATCTTATTTTGGAACAATGCCACTCGGGACCAGTGGGAGGACATATGAGCTCTAAAAAGACTGCCTTAAAGGTTTTGCAATGTGGATTCTTCTGGCCAACCATATCCAAGGATTCCTACGACTTTGTCCTGTCATGTGACAAATGTCAAAGATTAGGCAATATAATAAAGAAGGATGAGATGTCACTGAATCTATGGCAAGAAGTAGAGATATTTGATGTATGGGGGGTGGACTACATGGGTCCATTCCCATCTTCTCATGGATTTTCATACATCCTAGTGGGGGTAGACTATGTCTCAAAATGGGTTGAAGCTATACCAACTGTCACTAGTGATTCCAAACATGTCATCAAATTATTCAAGGATATTATTTTCTCCCATTTTGGAGTGCCATGAATCGTGATATCTGACAGATGGTCCCACTTCCTTGAAAGAAGATTTGAAGCTTTACTGAGAAAATATGGTGTAACACATAAGGTAGCCTCACCTTACCATCCACAAACTAGTGGACAGGTAGAGGTCTCTAACCGTCAACTAAAGGCTATTCTGGAAAAAACTGTAGGACGCAATCGAAAGGATTGGTCAACAAAAATCAACGATGCCTTATGGGCCTATCGAACTGCTTATAAAACTCCTCTTGGAACTACACCATTTCGACTTATCTATGGAAAGTCATGCCACCTTCCTATAGAATTGGAACACAAAGCATGGTGGGCAATTAAGCAATTGAATTTTGACATGAAAGAAGCAGGCCAAACTAGGACTCTGCAACTTCAAGAGCTGGATGAACTCCGCATAACAGCTTATGATAATGCACGAATCTATAAAAAATGAACCAAACTTTGGCATGATGGTCATCTAAAAAGAAAGGACATACAAGTGGGTGACCAAGTTCTTCTATTCAACTCAAGACTAAAGTTATTCCCAGGAAAACTCCGTTCTCGCTGGTCTGGACCTTACATTGTCAAAAGCATCTCTCCACATGGTGCTTTCTCTTTACGGAGTGAAAAGTCAAGTGAATTTGTAACAAATGGTCACCGCTTAAAGAGATATTTTACCTCAACTGACATAGGCACTAAAGCAATGCTGGAACTCACCAATCCAAAGGATCCACCGTGAAGCTGAACGATTCAGTCGAGCCATCGACATAAAACAAAGGCGCTTTTCGGGAGGCAACCTGATCAATAAATTTGTTTTACTTCCCTTTTCAAATTAGAATGTCTCTTTAAATTTGTTTTTACCTTCTAGTTAATTTTTCATTAAATAAAATTCGCAGCGCAAGATGCCATTTTAAGATCTAATTGTTCTTCACCTTTGAGATTTTCACATCTGGTGGTCATTCTGGCATGATTTTTCCTCTCCATCTTGGATTTAGGGTTTGCTCGAGACAAGCAAATATCTAAGTTTGGGGTGGAGGGTGGGTGGTACGTACCTCACTTTCCACCTACACCCATGCTTTTCATACTTATAATTTTCACTATCACATTCTTGATAAAAAAAATTCAAAATTGTCAAATTCTTTAATGTTTTTCAAAGAAATTGAACAGATACTTGATGAATTTTTGACACTTCCTAGTTTCATTAAAAGTCACTAACTAACCTTCTATGCATTTTGAATCATTATATCCTCCTTATTCGAAGTAAATCCTCAAAAGGACCTCTTTTTGAAACAAGCCTTTTGATTGAAATCATCTTGTGAAGCTCATGATTCCTAACATCATAACACTTTTTTGCAAAAATGATAAGCGTCTGTCAAACTGATAGGGATCAAACACGTCAGGCTTCCTAACTGATTTGTGGAACAATAGCATGGATTCCCCACCGGATCCTCATCAAGTCATTATTTGAGTAGAGTTTGATAAAGAGAACAACCTGTTGTACTGAATTGTAAATCAAGTTGCACTCTGATCTGAACTCTCTTCTACACTTCTTCTATCATCCTTGTACCCCTCCATTCATCAAAAAGAAACAAAAATAGCCAAATTCATGCCAAACCCTAAGTTCGGGGTGGCACGCCACTTCCCTCTATATCTGCTTCTTCCATACCCCTCGCAAATAAATAGGGGCGTACCACCAAAAATGGAATCTCGAGTCGAATAGAGGAGAGATTTTCAAACAAAAAGATGCCAAAACGCACACATAAAGAAATGCAATCTCGAGTCGAATAGAGGAGATATTCGCACAAAAAATGCAATAAATGAAATTGCAAAGCAAATAAAAATCTCGAGTTGAATAGAGGAGAGATTTATTTCTTCCTTCCATACCACCATTCACTCCATTTTCTACCTAATGGCGCAATGAATGCTTACCCTATCCTGGAAAACACCACTGTCAGATCAAATGCATACTTGTTGTTCTGCGGGTGTCTCTGGATTCTTACAAAACTCTTTGACATGCTTGTTGTCAGAAAAAGTGAGGAGGAAATGATATTGGAAAGTGAATTCAGGAACGAAGATATGGTAATATTTGTTTAGTGGTCTCAGGAGGTTGAGATACTGAGTCATATTGAGCATTCGTGATGTGAAGATGAAGCAATCACATGAATTGAACGTATTCATTTGGTGACTGTTTTAGATTTTGTGTTACTCGAGGACGAGCAACATTTAAGTTTGGGGTATTTTGATGAATGCATATTCATCATGGAATTCAATTATCACTTTGGGACAAATTCAACTCTATATATACTATTTCATTCATTAAATATCAAAATGAATCATAATGTGAAAAACTACTTAATTGATTCGATTATCAAGGTCTTAATCGAATTTATGTTGACTTAATGAAGGTCTTGATAAAGCTGAACAATCAGTTGGGGCCCATCCTCACTCATCCTTGGTTCTGTCCAATCGATCTAACCAAGTGAATCCATCCATTCAGTTTGAGCCCATTCGGTCTCAAGACCATTTGAGCCCATTCGATCTCAAGACCGTTTGAACCCATTCGGTCCCAAGACCGTTTGAGCCCATTCGATCTCAAGACCATTTGAGCCCATTTAGTTTCAAGACCATTTGAGCCCATTCGGTCTCAATACTATTTGAGCACATTTGGTCCCAAGACAATTTGAGCCCATTCGGTCCCAAGACCGTTTGACCATTCGGCCTCAAGACCGATAGACCAACAGAGACCGATTGGAGGCACAACTCAACCGCATGGGATCGAGCAGTGCAAGAAGTCAAGATCTCGAAGCAGAGCCTAGACCACGGTTGTGGGGGTTCAAAACGACTGTGGTCCACTGACATCACCATGACCATGGTGCCTCGCCACGACCGTGGCGTGTCATCTACCTCTGAACCTCTGCCGAGAAACACCTCTTTTCTTCGATTCCGGCAGTGCCTCGCTCCTACAGCTCCTCCCTGTCAAGTAGCAGCTCTGACTCCATCACACCTGCTACAGCAGCTACCACCGCACCTTCTACCTCTACCTCCGTCGTCCTCAGATCTGCCTAGATATACCCTCCGCCGTGTTGTGCTCTCGGTGCTGACCTTGCCAAGACCGTTTAGCTTGTTTCCAGCTGCGTGAAGATCGAATTGAGCACAAGACCGAATGGCTAACTGTTTTCTTGCCATCATGAGAAGACCATTTGAGGAGGGTTGACTGTTTGCTCAAACCATTCACAGTTGTGCATAGGGACCAAATGAACACCAAGACCGTTTGATACTCCTGCCCGAAGACCGTTTGCACAAGATCGTTTGGAGGAAAGCAAATGCTCTGTGAGACTATTTGGTCTCATTCAGTTTCCAAACCATTTGATGCTCAAGACCGTTTGGTCTTATATGGTTTATAGACCATTTGCCCAAGTTGTGCAAGACCGTTTGGTCAGATTCTATAGACCGTTTGGGCTAAATAAAGTGAAACTGTTTGGGCAAAAATATTTGGAGATCGTTTGGTGTCTATTAATCCAAGATTGTTTGGGGACAGTTCGGGGCCTATAAATAGGACCCCAAGGGTCCTCACTTGGATATCGGTTCTGGGACGCCGACAGGCATCCTGCACACAGGTCCGATCTGAATCTAGTGCCATCCATGCCAGTTTCTTTCCACCTACTGCCCGTGTTGCAACCAAGGAGGCTAGGGAGAGAAGGAAGACGGAGCGAGGGAGACTGCTCGGTTTGTCTTGGCATCTCCCGTTCGTGTCCAGATCTGCTCTGAAATGACGTAGAAGGTTGTATCTTCTTCACCGAGCTACGACTACCTTCTACACTGAGTTCATGGTGGATTTCTCTCTCTTTCTTATTCTTCTTATTTCTCACATCATGAGCGAGTAGTACCCTTTTTGCTAGGGTGTAGGAACTGGCCCCGCTGCCCATGCAATTAATATTCTTTTGTTAAACTCTCCATGGAAATGTATATATCTTTTCTTTTCATTATTATTTGGTATGTCCGTAGTTGATTATCTGTTTGCTTTCATCTTGTTCTCTCCTATATTGTGAAATCTTCTATATGTGGGATAGAATGACAGTTTACAAAGTTTGACTCTTTGACGAGAACTTCTTATAAGATTCCTTGAGGTCGTAAGTGTATGATCTGTGAGGGAACGAGACATCTAGCCTACGGTGATGCTTCTATGGTCTAAACATCCGTCAGGGAGGACCACAGCCTTAGTTGGATTTTGTATCGTCTTTGTTTGTCGTTGATGTTAGTTTGTAGATCTATCACCTGCTTGCTTATAGATTAATGCGGTTGACTCCCAAACTAGAAATAGAATGGGATTTCTTCAGAGCCATAAGTAAGTGATCTGGTTGGTGACGAGACATCTGATGCCTAAGGTGATGCTTATGCAAACCTAATGCCCTAACGGGGGGTTTTGCAACAGCTCTAGTTGGATTCACGTATCTTACATGGTTTGTTTGTGATTGAATGTGTTGTGTGTGTAGCGGTGGTGAAACCCGATACTATCCCAATGATTCCATATCATTGATCTAAATCCTACTTTAATTCAGCTTTTACTTTCTTGCAATTAGTTTAATTAACCTCAAATCAACCAATCATTCTAAATATTAGTTTTACTCCAGCTAGATTTGACTGACAAAGATTCTTAAAAATGTTGTCCTTTGGGTTCGATCCTTAACTATATTGTGATAAGACTCATCCTCCTGCGGGTGGTATTATTGCACTTTGGTTTTGGTAAAAGCTCGGGGATTTCAACCCCGAGTGAGTTTGTTAGTGAGTTTAAAATACCACGTCTCCTAGCCTTTTGCAAAGGCTGAGTGGCATGATGGAGATGCTAGAACCAAGATCTACTAGTCCTTTCTTGCATGAAGAATCACCGATATGGCAGGAAATCCCAAAAGATCCTGGATCTTTCTATTTCTTTGGCATCTTACTCTGGATGATGTCCAAAGTGGTTTTAGCTAACTTGACTGTCTCATATTCTTTAGTTATATATTTCCTGGTGAGGAGTGACTTTAAGTACTTTGTCCAAGCTAATATCTCAGCCAGCGCATCCAAAAAGGGTATATCAACATGAAGTTTCTTCATAGCTTATTTAAACTTATTGAACCGAGTATCCAGATTTGTTTGCCTTAAACGAGCAGGGAACGGTATACACGGCTTGTATATAGGAATATCAGGTTCTGGTGTTTCAGTTTCTTCATTAATAGGTTTCTCAAGACTTTCCTTATCTGTCTTATCAACAATTATTGGTTCTTTCGGTTGAGACTCCGATGTTGTTGAGTCTTGGACAATCATACGTTCATCTTCATCTGTAACAACCACATGTGTCTTGATAGGAGGATCAGAATAGTCTCTCCCTGATCTAGTGGTGACTGCCTTCAATTGTTCTGGGTGCTTTGGGTTGTTCTCGGGTTGTCCAGCAAAAACCCCAGCTGGCAGCTTAATGCTAGCTGCAAGTTGACCTAGTTGAGATTCAATAGCCTTCTGTTGATCTTGTTGGTTAGCTATCATAGTTTGCTGAGTTTGCAACATCTTTTCAATGGTTGATAGTTTGTCATCAGGAGAAACTGGACCTGCTTGTTGTCCTTGTTGTTGATAAGGAACTTGGTTAAGACTCTGGTACTGGGAGTTGTTTTGATAGTTATTGAAGTTTCTATTCTAAAAGTTTCCCTTGAAATTTCCTTGATTTCCAAAATTTTGTTGTTGATTGCACTGGAATCCTGGTGGGCCTCATGGTTGATTGTTCGAACCAAATTGATGTGAGTTTACTGCTCCAGAGGGGTTTCCATATTGAAATCATGGATGATTCCTATTCTGATTCGGATTGTAGTAACTTTGACCAGGGATGGTATTAACAGCATTGAGATTTTCCATTTGACAATTCTCTCCTTGTCCACATATGTTTCTTAGAACAAAATCGTAAAGAACATTACATGTTAATGTGGAATGATCAGTACTTTTACATGATTCACAGAACAATGAAGCTGACTTGATATGTTCTTGTTGTCTAGTTGGCAAACGTCCTCCTCCAATAGCAGTAAGAGATGATTCAATATTGTCTTGCTTGGCAACTAAGAGTTTCAAGGTTTTAGCGATAGACTTGTACTCGGGAGTAGCTTCAGCCATAACTACTTGTAAGACTCCTTTACCTACAGATCTACCCAAATTAGCTTGATTTTCATCTCCAAGGATTACAACTCTCCATGCGTTGTCATAACTTTGACGCATGAAGTTTCCTCCAGATGAGGAATCTAAGAATCTCTTGATATCGTCGTCCACACCACTATAGAAAATTTTGATAAGTTGATTCTTAGGAATTCCATGGTGTGGACACTTGCGTAGAAGCTCTTTGTATCTATCCCATGCTTCAGCAAGAGTTTCTCTCGGGACTTGGGTGAAATTTTTTATTCACCCTCTAATTTCATAGGTGAGAGATGGAGGATAGAACTTTTCTAGAACACGTTCTGGAGTTGTTCCCAGGTGGTGATGGGTATTTCACTTTGCAATGAATTGTACCAGCTTATGGCTCTATCAGCAAGGGAATACTTGAAGATATAGAGTCGAATAGCATCGTCGGACACTCCATTTTGTTTTGTCATGGCGCATAGATCGATGAATCTCAGAAAATGTTCTTAGCTGTCTTCTCCTTGTTTACCATAGAATGTGCTGTTCTAAAGCAAGGTGATCCAATGTTCCCTAATCTCAAAATTGACAGCATTGATGGGGGGAGGTTGTACTGGATGATGAACATTCGCATCTTTTGGGATTGAGAACTCCTAAGATCCTTTTGTAGTTTAGCTGCTTGCGCTGCTGCTTGTGCCGCTAGGATTTCTTCTTGAACTGTATCTCTGGCTTCTTGCGTGAGCCTCTCTCTCTGCACATTGATGGCTTGAGCCACCCTTCAGGCTACTTCTTCTTCTTGAGCCATCCTTGCTTGATTTTCTCTGATCTGAGAATGAAAAGTTATGTCTATCTCGGGATCAAAGCTCATCGTTAGTTCGGGGCTCTCCGAATGGTGCATGCACTACGCTTTGAATTGTACCTGAAAATAGAAAGATTTTGAAAGTGAGAACCACATAGTAGAGTCAAGGTCAAGCAGATGATCGATTGTATCAAAAGAAAAACAAAATCCTAGATTAGCCTTAAAAGAATTGGATTTAACTAACTCATTTTGTTGTCCCCGCCAACGGCGCCAGAATTTGACATGGCAATTATATCGCACTAACAAACTCACTCGGGGTCAAAATCCACAAGCTTTTACCAAAACCAAAGTGCAATGATACCACCCACAAGTGGACGAGTCTTATTGCAGTACAGTTAAGGATTGAACCCAAAGGACAACATTTTTAAGAATCTTTGTCAGTCGAATCTAGCTCAAGTAAAACTAATATGTAGAACGATTGGTTGGTTTGTGGTTAATTAAACTAAATGTAGGAAAGTAAAGTCTGAATTAATGTTGGATTTAGATCAAATGATATGGAATTGCTGGGATGGTATCGGGTTTCACCTCCACTACACATGCAAACACATCTGAACATCAAACATCCAGGAAAGATATAACTATCCAAAAAGAGTTGTTGTAAAAACCCCCCATATGAGTGTTAGGTCCGCATAAGCATCACCTTAGGCATCAGATGTCTCACCACCATCCAGATCACTTACTTACGGCTCTGAAGAAATCTCATTCTATTTCTAGTTTGGGAGTCAACCACATTAATCGATAAGCAAGCAGGCAATTAATATACGAGCAAACATCGATGATTAATAAGAAGATACAAAATCCAACTAAGGTTGTGAACCCCCTATACAGGCATTAGGTACAAAAAAGTGTCACTGAAGGATAGATGGCTCATCCCCTCACGGATCACGCAATTACGACCTCAAGGAATCTCATTCTATTTCTAGTTTGGGAGTCAACTTGTTAAACGACATTCAATCCTACATATAGAAGTCCTCACAACGTAGGAAGAACAAAGATGAAAGCAAGCAATTAATCTAACTATGAACATAGCGATTAACAAAGAAATAAAAAGTTATATACATTGCCATGGAATGCTTAACAAACGAACATGCTTGCATGGGCAGTGGGGTTAGTCCCCGCACCCCAGCGAAGAGGAACTACGCGCTCATGATGCGAGAAACAAGAAGAATAAGAAAGAGAGAGAAATCCACCATGAGCACGGTGCAAAAGGTAGTCACAGCTTAGTGAAGATGATGCAGTCTTCTACGTCGTGTCAGAGCAGATCCGGACGTGAAACGGGAGATGCCAAGACAAACCGGACAGTCTCTCTCACTCTATCTTCCTTCTCTTCTCGGTCTCCTTGATTGCAGCACGGGCAGTAGGTGGAGTGAAACTGGTGCAGATGGAGTTGATGATACTCGTCATTTTGCAATATCAATCACTAAGATGGTTAATCCTAGAGTTTAAACCTTTTTTACTTCCGGTTTTAAGGGTAGTATAGAAGGGTCGATCCCACAGGACAACTAGTTAGAGATTGTTTTTAGAACCCAAAGATTTGAAGAACTTTATTATTTGTTTTTGGTATTTTTCTTTTGATTAAAGCAGAAAGTAAAGTCCAGTTGGGGGTTTGGTTGATTACACTAAGGCAAGAAGAAATGCACTTAACAAGAATAAACACGAACAAAAAAGAAGATTGTTAACACAAGCAAAACTATATGAATGAAAGACTAAGAATTAAAGAAAACAAAGGATGGGTGATTAAATCAAGAGAAGGAAATCGAGGCTCGTAGGGGTTTTTACCACCTTAGCCTAGGTGATAACAACTAAATCTTAAACGACGATTCGATGAAGGTTTGCAAATTTAAAAACTCACAAGAGAGAAACTCCACATGAGTCCATTGGTCTTGGTGCTCATACTTCCTAGTTTATCATCATAAAAGACGAAAATCTACAGTCATATCAAAACATCTATGTAATCGATTTTATTGTTCTAACTCTGGATTTCCATGGTCATATCCATCCGAATTAACATGCGATCTGAAGATCAACCATTCAATTAAAATTGATTACCATCTAATCGTTTAAGAAGAAGTTGTTAAAACCATGGCTAAGGGGTTATTCCCCTTGCCCCTATAAAAGTCTACTCACACATGGAGAAAGGGGAGACGGAGGAAGAAAGAAATGAAGCCATAGTCTAGCCCAGAAATCAGGAGATTAATCCTTATGCTAGAGACGATGAAATGGCTTAGTTCTTTGTTCTTGCTCCAGAATATCAAGAACGGAAAGAAGGAGATTAAAACTAAGGCGGAGAGAAAAGACAAGAACAATAATGAAAGAGCTATGCTTGAATCAAAACCTACTTTATTACATAATATGAGAATGATTACAAAATTAATTGCTTCAGAATTCCAAAATACAAGAAATCCCAGATGCCTTAAGGAGGAGGAAGTGCCCCTCCCTTTATAGGAGAAGGAGGGGGTATACATTAGGTTTAGGGCAAAAGAAATGGCCGCCAACGGCTGCTAACTTTCTAGATCTAGTCAAGAGAGGAAACAATTGATTTCTTTGCATCCTTTTGCATTAATTTCCCGCAACAGCGGTTTCGAGCGTATTTTTGGGCCAGTCCAAAATTCAGAAGTGGCCCGAAAATAAATTTTTCCTGTATATAATTGAATTATCTTTCCAACGCATACTTGCACAATAAATTCCGCCTTGGGATGTGGGAGTTATATCAATTTTGGTGAAAGGTATATACCGAAATCAGACTCTGCGGGAAAACGTAATGCTACTTTCACTGGTTAATTGTGTAGCCAAATAAACACCAAAATTGCCGCAAATTTTATCATTTTTGTAGCCAATAAAACTATCTTTTCATTCCATACTTTATCTTGAAATTCTTCTTTTAGACGCAAAAGAAATGGCTATTTTGGTGATGAGTATCTCAAGCACTGCGGGAATATTTGAAAGCCTCATATCTTCATCTTTTATTTTGTCGATTTAATTACCTAGATAATTCCTGAAAATTAAGAAAAATATCATAAGAATTTAGGAAAAGTATATCAAGAAAATGAAAGTACTATTTATTTTTGAATTAGCTAAAATTAACAAAAAAGTCCTAATTAATTATTCTAAATGAAGCAAAAATAAGAGATGAATATGCATTCATCAAAATACCCCAAACTTAAACTTTGCTTGTCCCGAGCAATATTAAAATCAAGAAATACTTTCAAGACATACTCTCGAGCTATCATCCTCACTCTCCTAACAATCACTTGATTCCTTCCACCAAAATATGGCCAAGCGACCCTGACTTCCTGAATTCACGAAAAGTGACTTTTATATTTCCTACTTCACAAACTTGTATTTATTCAAGACCTGCAATAAAATAGATTTTCATTTCACTTTTGCATTTGGTACTCCAATTTTTTTAAGTTTTACACAAGAACAGGGCTGATTTGGATGGTTGGGGTTTTTGTAGTTTTCCCCTGGCTAGAAAATTGGAGTGAAGGAGGTATGGAAGAAGGACAGTCTCTCCTCTATTCGACTCGAGACCTTTTTATTTAGTGAACATGCAGTTACATTGACCGCATTTTTTTTCTTTGATATTTGGTGATACACCCGATTGTGTGGGTATGGAAGAAGCGGATGAGGGGGAAGGGGTGCCACCCCAAACTTAGCCTTTTGGGCATTATTGGATTTTTTTTCTTTTTGACGAATGGAAAGACTTGGAAGTGGTGGAAGAAGAGTAGAAGAGGTTGTTCTTGTGCAACTTTTTTTTCTGTATTTTTTTTAGAGTATCATGCATTGGTTCAACTATTACCGAATCATGTAAAAAATCAAGAAAATTTATACAAGTTGTACATGATAAGAAAGCATCACTCTTGAATCCTATCATTCCTCTATGGCTTGCCATCTTTTCCAAGGAGTGATTATTATTTGAGGTCCTAAGTGACAGGAGGATTTCTAGTCATGAAAGTTTCAAAATTTTAATTGCAAGGCAGTCACATCATTAAGGGGAGTATTTTTACAAATGATCATATCAAGGCCGACTAGATATGGGCCAATTGTACTATGAAAAGAAAGAAAGAAAAAAAACTACATGCAAAATGTAAAACAAAGAAAAGATACTAAAAGGGGAAGAAAAAAGGGGTGGAAACATACCACCCATCCCCACCCCGAACTTAAGACTTTGCTCGTCTCGAGCAAAATCAAAATCTGAGATGGGGGAAAAGAATCGCTGTGGTGGAGGATGAAGGACGATGACAGCAACTCCCCAAAAGAGAAGAACACAAAACAAAACAAAAAAAACAAGGGTGATGATATTAGAAAAGAAGGGAAAAAAAATTATTTGGGTTGCCTCCCAAAAAGCGCCAATTTTTACGTCATGGCCTGACAAGAGATGGATCGGTCTATTGGGATTCTGGGGAAGTTGTGGGGTCAAATAGGTTCAGGTCTTTCAAAGATGAAAAATTGTTTGAATCTGAAGCGACAAGGTCTTCAGTGGTGATGTATCTTTTAAGTCGGTGCCCATTAACCTTAAACTCACCCAAAACTTTATCCCAGAGAAGAAAAGCGCCATGTGGATAAGCACACTTGACAATGTAGGGGACATACCATCTCGACTTGAGTTTTCCAGGGAAAAGTCATAATCTTGAATTAAAAACTAAAACTTGATCCCCTTCTCTAATGTCTTTGCGCTTAATATGACCATCATGCCACATTTTGGTTCGGTCTTTGTAGATTCTTGTGTTTTCGTAGGCACTCATCCTAAGTTCATCAAGCTCATTAATTTGAAGAAAACGTTTCTCTCCAGCCATGGAAAGATCAAAATTCAAGCTTTTGATGGCCCAGCTTGCTTTGTGATCTAGTTCTATTGGTAAGTGACATGAATTACCGTAGATCAGTCTGAAAGGGGTGGTATTGATGGGTGTTTTGTAGGCAGTACAATATGCCCACAGGGCGTCATTGATTTTTAACGCCCAATCTTTCCTAGTTCGTCCAACAGTTTTTTCTAAAATGGATTTGATTTGTCTGTTGGATACTTCTACCTGCCCACTGGTCTGAGTATGGTAAGGAGTGGCGACTTTGTGATAGACCCCGTATTTTTTTAAAAGAGCCTCAAAACTATTTTCCAAAAAATGGGATCCCCCGTCAGAAATGACGGTGCGAGGGACTCCAAATCTAGGGAAAATGACATCTTTAAAGAGTTTCTTAACGGGTTTAGAGTCACATGTTTTAGTAGGTATGACTTCAACCCACTTTGACACAATCCACTACAACTAAAATGTAAGTAAACCCATAAGAAGAAGGAAATGGGCCCATATAGTCGATCCCCCAAACATCAAAAACCTCTAATTCCTACCAAGAGGTGAGAGGCATTTGGTCACATTTGGAAATATTACCCGTCCTTTGACATTGGTCACATGAAAGCACATAATCATATGAGTCTTTGAAGATGGTGGGCCAAAAGAATCCGCATTGTAGGACTTTCCTAGCCGTTTTTTGAGAACTCATGTGACCACCATAGGGGCCAGAGTGACATTGTTCCAAAATGGCAATGCTTTCTTCATGGGACACACAACGACGATATAAACCATCGGCACAAAGTCGAAACAAATAGGGTTCATCCCAATAATAATGTTTGACATCATGTAAAAATTTAGCTTTAGAATGTCCTGTATACTCGGGATGCAATACACATGCAGCTAAATAGTTTACAAAATCAGCAAACCAAGGAAATTGGGAGTCAACCTTGAGCAATTGGTCATCGGGTAAGGATTCATTTATGGGATGTTCATCAATGGGGCTATAGCTGAGTCTACTAAGATGGTCATCCACAACATTTTCAGAGCCCTTTTTTCAAGGATTTCTAGATCAAATTCCTGCAATAATAAAATCCATCTTATGAGTCTGGGCTTAGCATCCTTCTTGGTCATGAGATAGCGAATGGCTGCATGATCAGTGTAAACAACTACCTTTGAACCAACAAGATATGAGCAAAATTTATGGAATGCATAAACAATGGCTAGCATTTCTTTTTCGGTGACTGTGTAATTTCGTTGAGCTTCATCTAAAGTCTTGGATGCATAATAAATGACATGGTGTTTTTTATCAATTCTTTGTCCTAAAATGGCACCTACAGCAAAATCACTAGCATCGCACATGATTTCAAAGGGTAAGGCCCAGTCAGGAGCACGTATGATAGGAGTGGTGGTGAGAGCCTTTTTCAAACATAGAAAGCTCTCCATGCACGATGCATCGAAATGGAAAGGCACCTCCTTTTGAAGAAGATTGGTGAGAGGTTTCGTGATTTTGGAAAAGTCACGGATGAATCGCCGATAGAAACCGACATGTCCTAAGTAGGCTCGGATGTCTTTGACTGAGGTTGGGGGGGAAGCTTGGTGATGACCTCAATCTTGGCTTGGTCAACTTCAATGCCCTGGTTGCTCACCTTATGGCCTAGAACAATACCCTCCTTGACTATGAAGTGACACTTTTCCCAATTAAGGACTAAATGTGATTCAATACATCTATCAAGGATAAGGGAGAGGTTTTGAAGGCAGGAATCAAAACTGTCTCCATAGACAGAGAAATCGTCCATGAACACTTCCATGACAGTTTCAGTTAACCTTGAAAAAATGGTAGACATACATCTTTGAAAAGTGGTCGGTGCATTGTACAGGCCAAAGGGCATTCGTCTAAAAGCGTATGTACCAAAGAGGAATATGAAAGTGGTCTTCTCTTGGTCTTCAGGATGAATGGGAATCTGATAAAAACCTGAGTAGCCATCTAAATAGCATAAGTATTATTGATGAGCTAAACGTTCAAGAACTTGATCAAGGAAGGGAAGAGGGAAGTGGTATTTCCTAGTTTCTTTGTTGAGTTTCCTGTAGTCAATGCACATCCTCCACCCTGTGACGGTACGGGTGGGGATGAGCTCATCTTTCTCATTTCTAATGACTCTGGTCCCACCCTTTTTGGGGACGACCTGGACAGGACTGACCCAAGGAGAGTCAGAGATGGGGTAGATGATTCCTGCAGTCAATAGTTTAATAACTTCAAGACGGACAACTTCCTTCATGTTTGGGTTGAGTTTCCTTTGTGGATCTCAAGAAGGTTTACTATTTTCAATCATTGGGATTTTGTGGATGCAAATGGATTGATCTATCCCAACCAAATCCGACATTTTGTACCCTAAGGCTGTTCTCCTTTTCCTAAGTTCTCCCATAAGCATGTTCTCCTGTTTAATGGTAAGGTCAGAATTGATAATAACAGGGCATAGTTGTTGTTCATCTAGAAACACGTATTTCAGACCTATGGGGAGAGCCTTCATTTCCGGGGCCTTTAGTGGTTCAGGTTGTTCTTCTATGGTGGAGATCATCTTAAGGTCTTCAGTCTCAGCACATGGGATTTCCTCAAAGTTGTCCAAGTGAATCTTAAGTTGATTTGATGGTTCATTATCAAAATCACATTCAGCGGGGATGGTGAGAGCAGTGCATAGGGGGTCATCAACTAATTCCCATTCTTTCCTTAGTTGGTTTAATTCAACAATGCAATCAAGGAGGTAGACTTCTTCCTCAAGACTAGGTCCCTTCATACTTTCAAACACCCTAAACTCTAGGTTTTGCTTCCCTAGTCTTAACACAATGGTACCAGCCTCAACATCAATTAAGGCACGAGCAGTGGCTAAGAAGGGACGTCCAAAAATGAGGGTGTAGCGTAAATCTTCCTTGATATCCATGATCACAAAATCACAAGGGACGTAAGCATCATTTCCAACTTTAATCGGAATGTCTTCTATGATTCCCATGGGTTTAGTTGTGGATGAGTCTGCCAGTTGGATGGTCATGGCCGTAGGTAACATGTCAATGAATCCTAATCTTTTGCAAAGACTATATGGCATGATGAATATACTAGCTCCTAAATCTGCTAGGCCTTTCCTACAAGCATTGTCACCTAAGTAGCATCCTATTCCAAAATAACCTGGATCCTTCTATTTTTTAGGCATCTTACTTAGGATAATGTCAGAGGTAGTCCTAGCAAGTTTAACAGTCTCGTATTCTTTAGTAACATACTTCCTAGTCAAGAGAGATTTCATGTACTTGGACCAGGCGAGCATGTCTGCCAAAGCATTAAGGAAGGGAATGTCGACATGTATTTTTTTCATAGCTTCCCTAAATTTCATGAAGCAGGCATCAAGTCTTGTTTGTTTGAGGTGGGCTTGATAGGGAGGTCGGGGTTTGTAAACTGGTTCTTCATCTTCCACTTGAGGGGTTTCGAGGGCGGATGGGTTGGGTGTGGCTTCGGGTTTGACAACTACCATGTCTTCATCCTCGAGTTCTAGAGGTGGGTCTGAAGATTCTTCTGAAGGGGGAGGGGTGTGCACTTTGCCCGAATGAGTAGAGACTTCCTTGAGTTGTTTAGGATGTTTGGGGTTGTTTTCAGGTTGTCCTGTAAAAGTCCCCACAGGAGGTTTTTGTTGGGCAAACAGACAGGCCAACTGTGCGTCAGTTGCTTTTTGATGGGCTTGTATGGCCACGAGGGTTTGTTCTATGCTTGCCCAATTCGGATTACTTGGGGGAGGAGGAGGGATGATATTTTGAGGTGGTTGGGGAGGTTGAGGTTGGTTTAGATTTTGGGGTGGAAGGTTTAGGTTTTGGAATTGTTGGTAGTGTTGTCGATTTTGGTGATTTCCAAAATTTCTTTGATTGTTGCATGGGAATCCAGGTGGTGTTCGATTGGTACTTTGAGGGTAGGGAGGTCTTTGTTGAAGTTGGTTAGAGTTCTCGACACCTGAAGGGTTCCCGTACTGAAAACCCGGGTGATTTCTAGGTTGGTTGGGATTGTAGTAACCTTGACCTGGTATTGTATGAATTGAGTTGGGGTCTTATGTTTGTTGTCCTACTTCAGGTTGCATGGGTGTGTTGTAGAGATATTGACAATGGAGGGTGGTATGGTCGTATCCTTGGCAAATACCACAAAGGGAATCCATGGCTTTTAGTTGATGGGGTGACTCCCTAAGGGTGACCAATGATGACTCTAATCGATCTTGTTTTAAGGCAATTAATTTTAGGCTTTCCTTTATGCTTTGGATATCATTATTGACTTCTGCCTTGGCTACCTTAAGGATTCCTCCAATCCCTCTTCTATCCCTTGTTTCGGAAGCCCGTTTAACTACCTCCCATGCGCTAGTTAAACTTTGATGCATGAAATGTCCTCCAGATGAGGAATCGAGAAAAAAATTGGTATCATCATCAACACCACGATAGAAAATCTCTATGAGTTGGGCTTGAGAGATGTCATGGTGGGGGCACTTTCTAAGTAAATCCTTGAACCTTTTCCAGGCTTCACCTAAAGACTCTCCTGGGGACATAGAAAAATGAGTTATTTGACCCCTAAGTTCATAGGTGAGAGACAGGGGGTAAACTTTTTCAAGGAACTTTCCTTGGAGAACTTCCCAAGTTGTGACATTTTCTTCACTCTCCATGGTGTTGTACCAGCTACTAGCTTGGTCGAAGAGTGAATATTTGAACAACCTAAGGCGGATGGCATCTTCAGAGACACCTGGGAGTTTGTTCAAGGAGCAAAGGTCAATGAACCTTTGAAGATGATCTTGAAAACTTTCTCCATTGTTGCCTGAAAAGGGGTTGGCTTGCATCATAGTGATCCATTGTGTTCGGATTTTGAATTGTGGAGCAATAATATCGGGGGGGGGGGTATGACTGGGTGTTGTGCATAGGCCGTTTTGGGAACAGAAAAGTCTTTTAATTATTTTTGCCTTTCGGCTTCCCTCCTATCGGCTTCGATGGTTTCTTGTTCGGCCCTAAACGCTGCTCGCAAAGCGGCTTCTCTTTCCGCTTGTTCAGCTTAGATGATCTCTCTTTGAGCTGCGAGAGCTTGGTTGATTCTACGGACAACCTCGTCTTCATTCATTCTCACTAGATTTTGACGGTTTCTATGATGAAAAGTTCTTTCTATTTCCAGATTGAAATGTTGAAAATCATCGTTCGGGCGTCGCATGCACAAATATAGCAGTTAATCGTGTACAGAAAAAACGTGCTGCCGGAATGGAAACTCGGCAGAAAGAGGAGTACACTTCCGGAATGTTACTCGGAAGGTATGAAAAAAATGAAAAAAAAAATTTCAAAATTGTTTTGGGGTTCGAGAAAACAATTCGTTGTCCCCGGCAACGGCGCCAAATTGATTCTCGTCGTTTTACAATATCAATCACTAAGATGGTTAATCCTAGAGTTTAAACCTTTTTTACTTCCGGTTTTAAGGGTAGTATAGAAGGGTCGATCCCACATGACAACTATTTAGAGATTGTTTTTAGAACCCAAAGATTTGAAGAACTTTATTATTTGTTTTTGGTATTTTTCTTTTGATTAAAGTAGAAAGTAAAGTCCAGTTGGGGGTTTGGTTGATTACACTAAGGCAAGAAGAAATGCACTTAACAAGAATAAACATGCACAAAAAAGAAGATTGTTAACACAAGCAAAACTATATGAATGAAAGACTAAGAATTAAAGAAAATAAAGGATGGGTGATTAAATCAAGAGAAGGAAATTGAGGCTCGTAGGGGTTTTCACCACCTTAGCCTAGGTGATAATAACTAAATCTTAAACGATGATTCGATGAAGGTTTGCGAATTTAAAAACTCACAAGAGAGAAACTCCACATGAGCCCATTGGTCTTGGTGCTCATGCTTCATAGTTTATCATCCTAAAAGATGAAAATCCACGGTCATATCAAAACAAATATGTAATCGATTTTATTGTTCTAAATCCGGATTTTCATGGTCATATCCATCCGGATTAACATGCGATTCGAAGATCGACCATTCAATTAAAATTGATTACCATCTAATCGTTTAAGAAGAAGTCATTAAAACCATGGCTAAGGGGTTATTCCCCTTGCCCCGATAAAAGTCTACTCACACATGGAGAAAGGGGAGACGGAGGAAGAAAGAAATGAAGCCATAGTCTAGCCCAGAAATCAGGAGATTAATCTTTATGCTAGAGACGATGAAATGGCTTAGTTCTTTATTCCTTGCTCCAGAATATCAATAACGGAAAGAAGGAGATTAAAACTAAGGCGGAGAGAAAAGACAAGAATAAGAATGAAAGAGCTATGCTTGAACCAAAACCTACTTTATTGCATAATATGAGAATGATTACAAGATTACTTGCTTCAGAATTCCAAAATACAAGAAATCCCAGATGCCTTCAGGAGGAGGAAGTGCCCCTCCTTTTATAGGAGAAGGAGGGGGTATACATTAGGTTTAGGGCAAAAGAAATGGCCGTCGGCGGCTGCTAACTTTCTAGATCTAGTCAATAGAGGAAACAATTGATTTATTTGCATCCTTTTGCATTAATTTCCCGCAACAGCGGTTTCGAGCGTATTTTTGGGCCAGTGAAAAATTTCGAAGCGGGCCGAAAATATATTTTTCCTGTATATAATTGAATTATCTTTCCAACGCATACTTGCATAATAAATTCCGCTTTGGGATGTGGGAGTTATACCAATTTTGGTGAAAGGTATATACTGAAATCAGACTCTGCGGGAAAACGTAATGCTACTTTCACTGGTTAATTGTGCAGCTAAATAAATACCAAAATTGCGGCAAAATATATCGTTTTTGTATCCAATAAAATTCTCTTTTCATTCCATCCTTTATCTTGAAATTTCTCCTTTAGACGCAAAAGAAATGGCTATATTGGTGACGGGTATCTCAGGCACTGCGGGAAAGTTGAAAGCCCCATATCTTCATCTTTTATTTTCTCGATTTAATTACTTAGATAATTCTTGAAAATTAAGAAAAATATCATAAAAATTCAGGAAAAGTATATCAAGAATATGAAAGTGATATTTATTTTTGAATTAGCTAAGATTAACAAAAAAGTCCTAATTAATTATTCTAAATGAAGCAAAAATAAGAGATGAATATGTATTCATCAGCTGATCTGGATCAGACATGTGTACAAGTAGCCTGTCGGCGTCCTAGAACCGATCTCCAAATGGGGACCCTGTTGGTCCTATTTATAGACACAGATATGAGCCTCATGCTTTTGGTGTGAGTCCAAACGGTTTGCTTATAATTGTCCAAATGGTTTGGTTTGAACGGTTTGCATGTATTGAGCATACGGTCTTCACGTGTTTCGGTCTTCATGCATCTAATCCAAACGGTCTTGAATTAACAATTGGCCATTCGATTTTGATTTAACAATTGGTCATTCGGTCTGCATGTTATTTGATTACCCAAACAATTTCATAGCCCAGTAAATCCAAATTGTTTCACGTGCTTAGAGCAGCAAATGGTTTTGAATTGTTGTGATCATTTGGTCCTTGAGCTGCATGCATGCACGTCAAGCTCGTTCAGTTTCAGCCACAAAAACGGTCTACTGGTCGTCCATGATTAACAAACGGCCAACGTGCAAGTGTTGATTTGTTTTGCATGCATGTGATGTGGCCATTGCATGCGGTTCGTTCGGTCTTCACATGCTGGCTGGAAACGGTCTTCACGGTTGTTGAGATCATTCGGTCCTCGTGCATATCCAATCTGAAACGGTCTTCGCATAGCAGTTAATTCCAAACGGTCTAGCTAATTAAGCAGCAAATGGTCAGCTTATCTTAATCCATTTGGTCTTCATTTCCTAAACTGTTTCCATGTATGCTTCTTCACGGTTTGCATTGCTAATCCAATCAGTTTTCACGTTGCTACTAAGCCATTCGGTCTTCATGCAGCATCTAATTCCAATTGGTCTTCACGTGGGTTGCAAGCAATCGATCAACTTGAGCAAATAGCAAACGGTCTTGATATAGGAAGTGGTCATTCGGTTTTGAATTAACAATTATTCGTTCGGTCTTGAATTGGCCATTCGGTCTTGGATTAATTGCTCAAAAGTTTTTACATATGCATGTTTGTATCATCCGGTTTGGAAACCGAATGCAGACCTCCAAACGGTCTTGCATTTAGCATTTTCGAAACGGTCTTTGAATTTGTCCATTCGGTCTACGCGACCTCGGCATCCAAACGGTCTCGCGTTCCTGCCTCCAAACGGTCTCGCACACCGAAACCCTTCAAACGGTCTCACAGACTGTAACTTCTCAAACGGTCTCGCAGACCGAAATTCCTCAAACGGTCCCGCAAAACCAGCTCCAAACGGTCTTGACGTGAACACATCCATTCAGTCTTGAGACCGTATGGATGAAACCGTTTGGTCAGACCGAATGGATGATACCTGCATCCAATTAACATAAATTCCATTAAAATCATGATAATTGGACCAATGAAGTAATTTTGCACATTTTATTATTTAGTAAGTGAAATTGGATGTATTGAGTTAAAATGAGTCTAGGATGGCAAATGCATTTCCTGATGAATATTCATTCATCAAACATGGAGAGAGAAAACCAAGTCATATATAAGCTTGTGCACTAGAAAACAATGTTTGCACGTAGGTCGTTGTCTCCTACACGAGGTAGGAAACAACTTCAGAGTTGTAGGATCATGATCCAGGGGTCCGTATTAGGCCTAAAGCATACAAATTTGCATGTGCATGGGGAAAATTAGGATAACCAGAGAAATAAGCCGTGTGAAATTTAATTTGCAACATTGATAAAGCCAAAACTATAGTTCGATGCATATTAGCAAAGTACATATTCGGTCTATCCTTTACCATTACATTAGGGATAGCTAGGATTATCCAATAGGGTTTGAATTCAGTATTAATTAATTGTGACCTAATGAAACTAAATTTGATGATAGATTTAATATTTTAAACTTCCTTTCATGATTTCTAATAGAATCAAAATGTATCCACATTGTTCTAATGTATATAGATTTTATTACAAAGCTATCATCAATATTCCTTGATTAGAGTCCTACTGTCCTCGTATTATTTCCATCAAGGTTATCTTTGATTATTTTGCTCAAAATAGGTTATTTTACCTAGTTACTCATTAAGTCCAATAATATTGAAATTGAATTTAAAAGGTACACATTAATCATACACAATATCATGAAGTATCCAATTATTACTTCATTATATATATTAAGCACATTACACTCTACATTATGTTCATGAATATTTATTCTCATTTAGTTACTAATTAGTTACATTTTTGTCAATATGTATGTATTATTAAACAATGAAGCATGTTTGATATTTTAATGAGATCACTAACATTTTAACCCATATTTAGGTTAGTATATAAAATTTTATTGACTATTAACATATATGTCGTTATCTTAACACTTAATGTTACTAATGCATCATATGTGTTTCCAAGCATGCATAGGTTAGAGTTTTGGTCAACTTGGTCGACATTATGTTCCAAGTCTAGATATAGGTTCCTTATTTTCATCTTATCATCAAATAAAGGATTATTGATGCAGAGTATGATTAGAGTTAAGGAAGATAAAGGACCTATCTTATTCATTATAAAATCTATATTGTCATTATTAAGTCAAACAAGATAGCTGAGGTCAACTACATTCATCATATATGTCCAATATTAGGGTATATTCTATACCCAGTTTGGGATCAACATAAGAACAATAACCAGTGGTGCCTAAGTTAGGGGGGATTATGGTTTTTGAGATCAGAGCCATGTTTCGATATGATACAACCCAAATTAGAAAGACCTCAACTCCAACACTACCCATTGATGTACAATCCTTCAGATCTCTTAATTCAACCCCAGAGGCAAACAAAATGAAGTATTATTTTCCCCTTGATGTACTAGGTATGTCCTCTACGATTTCATATCCTACATCTTCAATGCATGCCACATAACATCAGGATAAATCTTCTAGTAATTTTATAGAACCAAATGAAATGGCACATCATACGGATACCATCAACGACCTAGCATCATGGCCCGACATTCAAGCTTTCTCTTCATTCATGTCTAAATTAGGCATTGAATTTGATAAAACATTCAAATCAAACACATCTCTATCTAAGAGTAGAGACATTTATAGGTTGGATAATCATCATACCAAAACACCTAGCCATAGACCAAACCTGAGGCCATATCTTATGAATGCTTTTCTTTTAATTGAGATATATACCTTCATGTTCATTGCATCTTGGAATATCTATGACGCCTCCAGCTCTAACATAAGTAGGACAATTAGAATATTCATCTGTATACACAAGGTCGATCTAATCACCCAACATGAGACAAAAACTAAACTATCCCCTTATCAACTTAAATCTATAGGAGGTAATCACATCACTGGTTGGATACAAATACCTCCTTATTTCTCCAAAGGTTCCATTATCATTGGTTGGAATCGTTGAGACTTCCAACTCATCAACCAAGACTTGGAAACCTATAGCATCATTATCACCCTAAAAATGTCATAGATCACCAGACATGGACTTTCTTAGGGATCTACGGAGACCTAGTCATAACAACCAAAACATATTTTTTAGGACTATATCAAGTAGATTAGACATATGAGGGTAAACCATGGTTTTATATGAGATTATTCCAAATTTCACCAAACATTATTGGTAAGATCCATTGTTACACACAAAACATATATACACAATGTAGACATGACACCTCCTTGTCTTCTAATGTCAATGAATTCCATCTTGTTGATTTATCAACTTCAAATTAAATACATTAGGAATAAAGGGAAATATTGGGATAAACATGACGTATTTCTTTGCTCATAATTTTGGGATGAAATTTACTCTCTCATTAGAGTGACTGCCACCCTCAGGACCATCTTAGGCCACTTTTGGGTCCTCTTCAACAAACAATACATCCCTTAGGGACCCAAACCAATCTTTTTTGAGATATTTTGAACCCATAAAAAGGGGGATATATAGAGCTTATAAGAAATATTTGGCCCATCCTACATAACAACCTTGAACTTAGGTGGCACATCCACAACAATACAAGGAGTATAAAAGTATTTGAAACTTTAGAACCGAAAAAATTTGGTAACATCAGTCACCAACTTAGGGAAAAGAAGAACTCTTTCTTCTTGATAGGTAATCTTGAAGTAGATTAGGCTCACATGTTCACATTAAAATTAGAGATCTAACACCTAAAACAATGAAATGAGAACATTTTGAAACAAATATAGAAAATCAAATGATTGAAAGAGGGAGATAAAAATATGAAATTCTTTCAAAAACGTTTTCATATAAACAAAAGAAAAAAAAACTCTTGAATATTCAAGGTATAGATACTACAAATAGACACATTATCACATCCCATATTGTTGAATCGTTTTGATAAACTTTTCAACAATAAATGGTCCATATCTACACATTTCCATATATAATAGCAATACTTATATCCGGTCCACATTTCACACCTCCATCACCTCACAAATCCTTTTTTAGATTCTAAGATTAGAAAAGTTGTAATTACCCTAGCCTGGGTTTTGGGATAACACGGGATTTTTTGCCTAAGTAACATGATTATAACCTTGTCTTAATATTTTGAGAAGTAATTAAGACTTAAGGAGAGCTCAAGTTTCAAGTTTGGTCCTGATTGAATGTTGTTTGAGCAATGTTTGCTTGTTTTGGACCAAAGTGCAAATTACCCAAGATGAGTGTAACGACCCTGCCTCCCGGTAACCCCCCATTAAGGGAGACCAAAAGGTCAGAGCCATTATCACAATTAACAAGATCAAAGGTTCAACAATTAATCAGTAATAATTATGAAATTCTACCAAACTAAATTGAAATCTGGTATGAAATAAAACTTTGCATACCTTTTTTAAAAAACTTGTATATATACTTCTATCCAAATTTGGAGTCTATTCTAACTAATCCTCCGTTGTACTTTAATTCTTATTTAATTCCACATATGCCACTTTACTGTTTGTCCTTTTCAATCTTGTACCTAAAACGCTGACAAACAAACGTCGATCAGCATAAATGAATATGTCAGTATGTGGGGACAACTAAAATTTCACAAATATGGCTAACAATCTAAATATCACAATTGAGTTAATTAACAAGACAATTTATGCTTTCAATGTGACATTCTCCACCACTTTTGCCCAAACCATGGCACACCCTCCTTAGGGTTTCTCTTTTGCCAATGACTTACGGCCACCTTCTCAATCCCGAGCTTGGTGCCTGGGGTCACCTCTCATGGTGCCCATTACTCATTCTATAAAGACCACCTTCTGAATCCCGAGTTTGGTGTCTGGGGTCACCACCCATGGTGTCCATGGTTTTTCCCTCCTGGGCTTGACCATTTGGCATCATCCATCAGGGTGGCATGTAGGTGCGAGAATACACACTTCTATTATTGTTGTGATAATCATAGTGACTTTATGATTTGCAAGTATGAACATCCAAACTAATAAGTTGCATTCAAGGCGATGAATCATCTGGGAAACTCTTCGGGAAACTAATGTGATTTACCATAATTAACCACATACCTGATCCAGATCAACTTGAAATCCAAGCAATAATATTCAAGAACAACCAATCAAGCAATCATCAATATCCTAAAATTAATGCATAATATCCAAGTGTCATTGTTTTATTCCAAACCCTTCTCAAGATCGAATTGGATTCCACCTTAGGATTTCTAGTCCAACTTTAGGGTTTTATTAGGCTTTTAGCCTTCATTATGAATTTATCACTTTTAATGCTCTTTTAGTCCACAAATCCTAATTTCAACATCATAGGCACAATTAAAAGTCAATTAAGTCCAATATGCCTCTTTTACACTAAAGCTGCCATCTTTATCCTTTTAAGTCATGACATGATCAATAGGCCCAATTATCATATTTGGTTCCTTTCAAATTAGTGACTTATCTTTCAGGAACTCTATTTATTACTAATTCCACGTGTATCCATTAGAAAACCCTAATTACCATATTAAGGGTATTTACCCACAATTAGGAACTTTTATACTCTAAGTAGCTTAGAACCATCATATCTCAACTTTATTCATGAATTCATGCAATTAAAGCCTTTAAGAGTCATAATTACTGAGATTAGGGTTTCAAGGCCCATTAAAGCATATTCATGTACATGGAATCTTAAAATAATCAAACTATGCATAAAGATCATCCTTTTAGATCTAATGTGCCCTTTTTATAATCAACAGGTTCTCAATCTCTGCCTATTCTGGATCAGGTTGTACAACATGCCTCCGGGCTATAGATCGGAGGAATCAATTAGGGCGGTTGCTAGCAAGATCGGCAGGGTCGTCGCCGTTGATAGGCGCGACCTCGGATGGGGGGCGTCGTGCAGGGCGCGCGTCGAAATCTACATCACAAAGCCTATCCAACAGTTGCAAAAGATAAGGGACAAGAGCGGCAAGGTTGTTCCAATTGAGATTAGATATGAACGGCTACCAGCTTTTTGTTATCTTTGTGGCATCATGGGCCACCTTGAGAAGGACTGCAGAGAGGAGGAAGAGGGGGCGGAGGAAGGTGCGACACCTAGGTGCTGGGGGCCTTGGATCAAAGCATCGCCGGCGAAGAGGTGGATTGTTCCGATCAGGGAGGAACTCCTGGGCAGGGAGGGGGCATCTAAAGAGTTGATGTTTATCTCCAAACCTAACGTTGTACGTTCCACATCGGGGGAGCAGCAACGCCACGCTGACGCGGGTCGACAGCGTCCTGACGCTGACGGGTGTCCAGGGAGGGAGGAGGCGTCAGATGATTCGGTTGAGATGGTGGACCTCGATGAGGTGTTCGTCAAGTGGGTGGACGCTGCAACGGTGTCGAAAGTGGCGCGTGGCAAGCGTTTTGACGCAGCAACGGCGTCGACAGTGGCGTTTGGCAAGCATGTTGACGCTGCAACGGCGCCGACAGTTACTGACCTTGAGCGGCGGATGAGGGGCGCTGCTATGGTGTCGACGGATGCTATTCAGGGTGTTGGGCGCCAAGCTGTGGAGGGGGCGGGGGCGCCTCTGGGTGGGGTGTTAACGTCATCAACAGAGACGCAACGGGTGACGGGGAGCCAAACAACGAGCCGACGCGGCGTTACGGGACTGATGGTAGACAACAACACTCAAACATCTAGTGGGGGCGTCGACATCAATGTGTAAGGTTCGACGGTGTCATCCAACGGTGCAGGTCAGGTGTTACGTGTGTCTTCCAACATGGCATCTCACATGTTAGGGGACATCTACGCTCAGGCATCCACGGAGGACGTCGACACAGGTGTGACACAGCTGCTCCAGAATAACAGTGAGGCTAATGACGTTGCATGGTGTGTTGGGGAAAGAGGGGCAGGGGAAGAAGGGGGGAGGATGCTTGCTATGAGGTCGATGCACCATAGTAGGAAGGGTGGGGAGGGAAAGATCAAGGGAAGAAGTCAAAGGTTTACAAGGCTTGGGTCGTGGCAGGTGGGTGTGGGGGGGGGGGGTGATAGGGCATCACAGTGAGTTCTTGAAGGGGGAAAGAGGAGGAGAGGGGGTGCAGAAGGTATTGAGGGGATTGATGAAGGCGAGATGGGTTTGGCTGGAAAATGGGTGCTGGTGGTGGTGCAGTGTGAACCAAATCACACAACAGTAGCAGGTGCTGGCGAGGTCCAGGCCCGTGAAGAGCCATGAAAATATTATGCTGGAATGTCCAGGGTCTGGGCAGCCCTAGGACGGTTGACTCTCTAAGGAGGCGGTGTTGGAGAGAGATGCCCGATATAGTCTTTGTGATACAGACTATGTGTAGAGGGAGGGACCAAGAGGAGGTTAGAAGGAGATGTGGGTACAATGCGGGGTTTGGAGTGGATAGCAGGGGGAGAGCTGGAGGATTGGGTGTGTGGTGGAAAGGGGAGGATGTGTCTGTGAAGTCTTTTTTGGACCATCATATCAGTGCTGTGGTGGGAAGGGAGGACAGCCAGGATTGCTTTTACTTTGTGGGGATTTATGGTTGGGCAGTGATGCGATGATTCTGAGTCGCATTTATAGACCTGTTTGATATGTGTTTTGTGCTTTTATTAGTCATTTTTATGGTTAATATTGCATAATTCATTCATTTTGGTCTTTGCCATCATTTTATGTCAAATCCCCTTAGTTTTATCATTTTGAGCATTAATTATCACATTATTATTATTTGTGTGTATTTATTTGATCTTTTCTTTGAATTTCAAGAAAAACAAGTATTTGCTTCCGTCAATACCATCAACGGAAGTCGATACCATCGACAAGACCGCAGGTTGCCAGCCGAAAGGAGCAGCAAAGAGTCGATACCATCGACGCTGATGTCGATGGTATCGAGACACCTTCAGGTTGCTGGCGGAGAAGCAGTCGATAGTATCGACACCAAGTCGATACCATCGACACATGGAGGCTACAGCGTCGCAAAATGACAGAACCGACGCCAAAAGGAAGTCGATACCATCGACCCGAGTCGATGGTATCGAGATGATGTCGGGCGCGACAAAGGAAGGGTTTGCAGCCACCCTCTACTGTAGTGGGTTGATACCATCGACTCGCGTCGATGGTATCGACGTCGTAGGATATGAGTTTGCTTTCTAATGATCTCAATCGGACGGCTGGAGCTAATTAGCGACCTAATTAGGGACTTATACCTAAGAACGGCCGCCCAGACAAAAAAAGGAGAGGGGATTAGCCATTGCATGAGTGCCGAGGAGCGAGAGAAAGGAGAACGGAGGCCAGAAGTTCATACCAGTCGAATTATACAACTACTGAAAAAGAATTACTTGCCGTTATGTTTGCTTTCGAAAAATTCCGGCAGTATTTAGTAGGATCTAAAGTAGTTGTATGGACTGACCATGCTGCAATAAAATACTTGATGGAGAAAAAAGATGCAAAGCCTAGACTCAATATGTGGATTTTGCTCTTACAAGAATTTGACATTGAAATCAAGGATAAATCTGGGATTGAGAATGTAGTGGCTGATCATTTGTCTAGGTTAGAAAGGGTGGATGAAAAAGATTTACATATACCCATAACCGAGACGTTTCCGGATGAACAACTTTTGAAAATTAACTCTAAAGAACCTTGGTTCGCTGAAATTGTAAATTATTTAGCTTGTGTGATCATCCCGGAAGATTGGTCATATCAGGAGAAGAAGAGATTTTTTCATTCTTTGAGATACTATTTTGGGGATGATCCAATTCTTCTTAAGCAATGCAGGGATGGTATTTTACGCAGGTGAGTGCCTGAAGTGGAGTATGAGAGTGTTCTCCATCATTGCCATGCATCACCTACGGGAGGACACCACGCCAGCTCGTGAACGACAGCTAAAGTTTTGGCAAGCGGCCTTTATTGGCCAACTTTATTTCGGGATGCCTACGATTTTGTGAGGCAATGTGACCCTTTTCAGCGAGCAGGTAATATCTCAAAGCGACAGGAGATGCCCCTGAATGTATTTCAGGAAGTTGAGGTATTTGATTTGTGGGGTATAGATTTCATGGGACCCTTTGTGTCCTCGAACTCCAATTTATATATCTTGTTAGCAGTTGATTATGTGTCGAAGTGGGTGGAAGCAATCCCCACAAGGACTAATGATTCCACTATAGTGTGCAAGTTCGTGAAGGAGAATATTTTCTGTAGGTTTGGGATACCCCGAATGATAATCAGTGATGGGGGTACACATTTTAGGAATCAGAAGTTCTCAACATTATTGAAGAAATATGGGGTCAAGCACAACATTGGCACCCCATATCATCCGCAGACTCAAGGCCAAGTGGAGGTCTCCAACCGTGAAATTAAGAAGATTTTAGAGTGAACGGTTGCATCCACGAGGAAGAACTGGAGTGCCCTACTATCGGATGCACTGTGGGCGTACAGAACGGCCTACAAAACACCTATAGGCACCACGCCTTTTAGGTTGGCGTATGGCCGGGCTTGTCACCTACCAGTGGAGTTGGAGCACAAGGCCCATTGGGCGCTTAGAAGGCTAAATCTAAGTTATGATGAAGTTGGGAGAAAGAGAATGTTCGAATTGAATGAGCTGGATGAGTTACGGATGACGGCATATGAGAATGCTTGAATATACAAGGAGCGCACAAACCTGATCCATGATTGCCACATCGAGTTGCGCACGTTCAAGAAAGGAGATAGTGTTTTGTTGTTCAACTACCGACTCAAGTTGCATCCCGGGAAGATCAAATCCCAGTGGAGTGGACCGTTCGTGGTGGAAGAGGTCAAACCACACGGTGCGATTTTAGTGTGTGATGGTGATACCACATTTTTGGTGAATGGAAAAAGGTTGAAGCTCTATTTTGGGAAGAGTTACAAGAGGAAGGTGAATGAGATTAAACTCATTACACTTTCGGATGAATGAGATGCCCAGAAGCCGTCTAGCCTAAGACGTTAAATAAGGGCACTTGTTGGGAGGCAACCCAACCATCGGTACATTAGGATAGTTTAATTATAATCATAGGTTGCTTTATTTTCGTTTAATTTTTAGTGTAAAAAAGATACCTTGATCTGTTTGTTCATTGTGCAGGCTGAGGCAGAGTCGATACCATCGACACCCTAGTCGATGGTATCGACAAGGGTACAGGTTGAAGACTACAGATTTCGTTCTGAGTCGATACCATCGACGACCTCGTCGATCGTATCGACATACCTATAGGTGGTCGAGAAGGAAACGTCGATAGTATCGACACAGGCGTCGAAACCATCGAGATCTCTGGAGAAGTTCAGACCGATTTGTCTCAGTCAACTCGATACCATCGACGGCCTCGTCGATGGTATCGACATGGTTCCAGGTTGAAATGAAAAAAGTGGTGTCGCAATGAAGCCAAGTCGATACTATCGACACCTGTCGATGGTATCGACCATCCATGTCACTGATCTGAGCAAGAAATCGACGGCGATCGCGGCTTCCACATCATCGATCCAGGTGCAGCGTCGATACCATCGACCCAAGTCGATGGTATCGACATGAAAGCGATCTGGGTTACAAGATCCAGCAATCGACGACCGTCGATACCAGTGAGGGGCGGATAGCATCGACCCAAGTCGATACCATCGACTCGCGTCGATAGTATCAACGGGCCAACAGTAGCACCGGCTAAGTCTATTTAAGGAGAACCAATACGTCATTTGACGTCACACCTTCAGAGTGATCTCCTCCCTTTGCGCCGAGCACTCCCCCGAGCCATCCAAGAGCGAAGAGCAGCGTCACTGAGCGACGATCTTCCCCGAGCGGAGATTCATATCTCCATTCTGCATCGAGCTCACTTTCTAATCCCTTTCTCGTCGCCAACATGGTTCACGTCACTGGAGCATCTTCTTCACGTGCGGACCCGGAGGAGATTCAGGAGTTTGTGCCACCTCCTCCCGGGTCGGTTGCACGGCCGCGCATGATGCATCCCTCCACAGAGGTGAAGAAGATCTATGAGGAGATCTTAAAAAGGAAGATCGAACCCACTCGGTATATGGACCGGGAAATGATCCGAGACCTCGGATTCGAGGCCAATCTGGCCTATGTTCTGCAGGGGCAGGCGAAACGTACAAGCAGGAGGCCCGATGAGTTACAGTACCATGCAGATGGCCAGCCATTTTTCGGCGAGTGGCCAACCTACAAAGAGTTGGTGGCGGAGTTCATGACGTCACTTGATGTCTGCATCGTGCCCAACGACATCGTCGCCACCGACCGTGAATGGCTAAAGGGTCGGGTGTCTTTCCAGCTGTACAACCGTGACTATACCCTCACGCTTCGCCAATTCAATAGGATCTTCAATTGGAATCATTCTCCATACGACCACCGGCAGCCGAATAACTGCACCAACTACGACGCTCTCTTCTCCGAGTTGGTGACAGTGCCACAAGGGAGGTCGGTGAGCTACCATAACGCTGCGGTATCCGACTTCGAGCACCCGTTTGTTGGGGTATTGCACCGGATGTTGAGTTCCACCATCTTTGCTCGAAGTGGTTTGGTGCTAAGAAAATTTCAGGAGACGGATCTTTTCTTCTTATATCAGCTCCTGAAGCGCCAAAAATGCAACTGGGGTGCATTCTTTCTACAAAGATTGTTGGCGGTGAAGAGGAGCATGAGAAAAGCCTCGATTCATTTTGGGGGGCTTGTCACCAAGGTAGCCCTCTACTTGGGCTTGAATCTCGATCAGCTGACTCCTCTTTCTATGAGAAGCAAGGTCAACTTGCAACATCTACACCGAGCCAATCTCGTTCTTCTCCGAGCTGGCATGGCTTTTGCGCATTGCCACGTAAATCAAGCGTACCAGGAGTGCGTGCTGCCGGATCCCATCTTCAACATCGAGGGCGCACAGCACTTTAGATGGCCGATCATAGCCATCGACTCCGATGATGAAGAAGGCGGCAATGACGGCGGCGACGACGGACATGACGACGAGGCTGAGGAGGAAGAATAGGCATTTACACCTCTTCGAGCACGAGTAGCACCCCGGAAGCGTCCTCGGATGCATCCGGGTGCGTCTTCATCATCACAGCCTACGCCACCATCACCACAGCCCTCGCAGCCTAGTGAGGATGCCTATTCCATGCAAGGCATGTACAACATGCTCCAAGATATTCAGCAGACACAGCACAGCCACACCGCTGCGTACGCCGGTATTCAAGATACCCCCAACCGGCTTTTTTCAACCAGCAGGCGATCTTCGAGAATGAACGCCTTCTTTTCACAAATCAAGAGAACATCCATGATCGGCTGCATAGGATGGAGCAGCAGCAATAGTCGTTTTATGATCATTACTGGAGCCAGAATTATTTTGGGGGGTATCCACAGCCTCCTCCGATGCCCCAGTATGATCCGACCTTTCAGGGGAAATACCCGTCTTGGGACCCCACGGCGCCGCAATACCTACCTCCACCACCACAAGAGTGATCGGGTATCCCTGTTCCAATCTTTAAGTTTGTTTTTGACTATGAGGCCATAGTCGAATTCAAGCTTAGGGGGGGGGGGGGGGGGGGTAGTCGGAACAGCTCTATCTTTTATTGTCTTCAGTTTTTAGCGTTATTGCTTTTGTTCTCTTGTTATTTGTTTCTTGCAATTTTAGTTTTGTAGGATCCACGTGCTATCTAGTGTAATTGTGGACGTCGTAAAAGTGTGTCATCTTGTTGTTAGTGCATGGGGAATTTAAGGGAAATTTGAAAATTTTTGTGTCTTTAGATAGCTTGTTTTGTTTTGACCTTGGGCACACATCCTACGAAAATGATTGATTATGTCAAATTTAAAACAACATTTCATACCTGTACTCCTAATGATTCATGAAAGTGGCTGGAAATGGTTGTTTGAGCCTAACCTAACCAAATGGTAATGAGACCTTAATTGGATGTAAGAGAGAGAACCCTCTAAACTATTACACAGGTCAGTAAGGAGGGACGCATAATATCTTTCTAAGGTTCAGTCATCTAGTCTTGTGATCGTTCCACTTCATTTTTTTTCTATAATCCACCTAAGAATTGGAAGTAAAGTGCAGTTTTAATTCCTTTTGTGTGCATAGCATTTAGATAGGACTTGCATTGGTATTTTCCATATGTTTGCATAAAAAATATATATATAGTGATGCATGCACATTACCTTTAGGTGCATGCCATGTAGTTGCATTCATGATTTTCATGCATAAAGTATATCATGTATCTCAATTTTTCCCCAATGGTGAATTAATTGTTCCATACCTTCTAAATAGTAAAAAAAAATTTGAGTATGAAGAAAATAGCCCCACAAAATTATCTTTAAGCAATTATGGATATGTGGGCTGAAAAAAAATCTGAAAATCTGTAATAGAAAGAAAAAAAAAAGGAAAAGAAAAAGAATTTAGAAGAAAGTGAAATAAGAAGGAGAAAGGAACATGATATTAGTTGCATTTCAGGATAAATGATGTAGCTTGACTAGATATCCATCTCATTTTGAGATGGATGGTTAGTGCATGCATCATTCCACCCAAGTTTAGGCATTAGGGCATTTCTAATGTGCATTTGCATCATATAGGACATTTTTGTATATGCATGTTGAAACTGTACAATACTTCCACGTTCTTCCATGAGCCACCCATCTTCATCCACCCGTTGCTCGGATTGGTAGGCCACCGTGAATTTCTCCTAACTAATGAATATCAGGAGAACTGCTTCCATGTAGATGGTAGTTAGGACAAGCAACGTAGTATAGGCGATCACAGGATGCACCAAGTCTGAACCGGCGAATCTTATTATGTTAACTGCCTTATGTGATATTGTTCATTGGTTTGGAGGTCAATTTCTTTTATTGATGATTACTGTCGCCTTTAGGGTAATTACCGTTCTGTGGTTAGAGAAGTCCGGTTTGTGAATGCTCAGTGGGAGTCATATGGGATGTTGGGTTGGTTTGTTGTTTTTCAGTTGACGTTTGCAATCCTATTCTAAGGATGAGTTGCTCGAAGGCGAGCAATATTCAAGCTTAGGGGAGTTTGATGCGATGATTCTGAGTCGCATTTATAGACCTGTTTGATATGTGTTTTGTGCTTTTATTAGTCATTTTTATGGTTAATATTGCATAATTCATTCATTTTGGTCTTTGCCATCATTTTATGTCAAATCCCCTTAGTTTTATCATTTTGAGCATTAATTATCACATTATTATTATTTGTGTGTATTTATTTGATCTTGTCTTTGAATTTCAGGAAAAACAAGTATTTGCTTCCGTCGATACCATCGACGGAAGTCGATACCATCGACAAGACCGCAGGTTGCCAGCCGAAAGGAGCAGCAAAGAGTCGATACCATCGACGCTGATGTCGATGGTATCGAGACACCTTCAGGTTGCTGGCAGAGAAGCAGTCGATAGTATCGACACCAAGTCGATACCATCGACACATGGAGGCTATAGCGTCGCAAAATGACAGAACCGACGCAAAAAGGAAGTCGATACCATCGACCCGAGTCGATGGTATCGAGATGATGTCGTGCACGACAAAGGAAGGGTTTGCAGCCAGCCGCTACTGTAGCGGGTCGATACCATCGACTCGCGTCGATAGTATCGATGCCGTAGGATATGAGTTTGTTTTCTAATGATCTCAATCGGACGACTGGAGTTAATTAGCGACCTAATTAGGGACTTATACCTAAGGACGGCTGCCCAGACAAAAAAGGAGAGGGGATTAGCCATTACACGAGTGCCGAGGAGTGAGAGAAAGGAGAACGGAGGCCAGAAGTTCATACCAGTCGATCCAGACGTTGCCGAAAACGGATTTCACCACCGAGAGGCGGGAAAGCACGTGTTCTACACAAAGGATCAATCGGTTCTTCTCCGTTCAGGGGTTTTCCCTCTCTATTCACGTTTTTCATATGATTTCCCCTATTTCTACCATGTACTTGTGTGAGATGAACATGCGGGGATAATCCCCTCCATCTTTAGGACTGGGAGTAGCCCGGGAATTCATTGTATGACAGTTTTATAATAGTAATTCATATTTTCTCTCTTAAATCTGTGGTATAGCTTCGTTTTCTCCATATATTGTTATGCTTGATCACCATAATAATAACCTAACGCCTTCAATCACTTCGACAGAAGGATTAACGGCTGAAAAGAGACGAAACCCACATTAATCGATAAATCCCTTGAACAAGGTGGTGTAAAATTAATGGTGGATACTGAGAGATCGTTTGTAATGCACTTAGTTTAGGGGATAGGTTACTCGACGGTGGAACCGACCTAAACCTAAGTAGTGAATTGTACCACGACAGTGGGCAATTCTATTTTCAGGCCACTACCCGGATAGAGAGAGAAGATTGAGGCATTATATAAAATCTAATACAATGAAAACCCGCGGTGAAACCGCAATCCTAAAGATACCTTTTGAATTGATTAAACCAACATTTAATCGATTGCTTCTTTTATTTTGTTTTTATTTTTCTTTTAGTTTTAACAACAACTCTCAACATGTTAATCAGCTTAGCTGATCGCGACTAGTTAGTAGGAGTCACCAACAATTCCGAGTATCCCTGTGTTCGACTCGAGCCTCACAAGGCATGTACTACTCGACGCGTATACTTGCATTTTTAGCACGTAGTAAAATACACGTCAAGTTTTTGGCGCCGTTGCCGGGGATACGGCGAAATTGTTGGCACTTCGAGTGCTACGAGCGGCCACTCTAGGCCACATTTTTTTTATTTAATTTTCATTCAACTTCAAATATTTTCTTTCTAGTGTTCGTTCATTTTTATACTCATCAAAGCACTGTACTGAACTGGATTTTTTTTATTTCAGGTGTTGTGTATGGTGCAAACACGCAATACTGACTACGCAAATCCCACACCCGAGGTTTCGCTATCAGGACCTGAGGACGAGGAGCATTTCGAGCAAGAGTACCAAGAAGAGGTAGATTCTGAATCTGAACCAGAAGAGATGGACGAGCCACAGACCATATGGGAGAAGATCAAAGCTTCTTCCTCATCAGCTTCAAAGGGGCCTATAAAGAAGCATGCGATCAACATACTGACATATAAGATCGATCCAGCGTTGATTAATTTGGTGAAATCAAATGCGTTTCATGGGCTGAAGAATGAGGATCCTATTGCACACATCAGCCAGTTCGTTGAAAACTGTGACATGGTAAAAATAGACAGGTTTCCACAAGATGCATTGTATCTCAAGCTTTTCCCAAGTTCCTTGGCGGGAGCAGCAAGAGAGTGGCTACATAATCTAGACGATGAGTTCATGGAGTCTTGGGACCATATGGTGGAGGTCTTCTTTGAGAGGTTCTTCCCTCCTGAGAAGACTAACGACATGATCTAGAAGATTCATAATTTCACCCAACAGGATGGTGAAACATATTCTGAGACCTGGGAGCGATTTCAGGTTATGTTGAGGAGGTGTCCGCATCACGGGATGGACAAGGAAATGCAGGTGAAAATCTTCTATTTTGCTCTCTCCGAGCATGATAGGAGTAATCTGGATTCAGCTGGGTCGGGATTTTTTCTGAACAATACAGACACCAGATGTTGGGAAATACTCAAGAACATGGCTAGAAAGCAGTCCTGGGGAGAAAGAGAGAGAGGCCCAGTTGAGCAAGCACGAGTCGCTAGTGAATCAAAGGCAATGAGAGAGCTGAATGAGAAGATGGATCTTCTCGCGAAGAAGTTATTGCAAAAGGAAGATAATGAGTCTGAGGATGAGGCTCAAGTCAAGTACATGAGACAACAGCAAGGGTATAGGAACAATGACTACTCATGGAGAAAGGACAAAAGTTCTCATGGAAGGATCCGAACAATTTTCTGCTGGATCCGGAAGCCAAGCCCGCGCCAGTTGCAGAAGATAAGAGCACGGAGTTGCTCAATCAGGTCATCAAGCAAAATCAAGAGTTAATGAACACATTCGGGCAGCAAATCAAGCAGCAAGGAAAATACATGAATCAATTAGGGCAGACATTGCAAAGCCATGGGGCTCAAATGAGGACTATTGAGACATCCATGGCACAGATGGCAGATGAGATAGCTAGTTTGAAGAAACCGGCACATCCGGGTTTTCCAGGGAATACTAATATTCCCGGGGGAAACTAGCAAGCTAAGGCCATCCTGCTTAGAAGTGGTAAGAAAGTGTTGAATCCAAGAATTGATGAAACAAGCACACCGCGAGATGATGTTGAAGGTGAAACCACTACGGAGCAGCCCACACCAGTCACAGGGCAAGCTGGAGACATAGCAGTGGAGAGTACTCAAGAACAGGATGCTGAGGAGGAACCGCAGAAAAAGACGCCTTATGTGCCACCTCATCAAAGGACACAAGTTGTTCTGGTCCCTTATCCAAATAGTGTGAAGGCAAGGAAGGTAGATGCATAGTTCAAGAAGTTCCTGGACAGTTTTAGGAAGCTTTCAATCAATATCCCGTTACTGGAAGCCATTGAGCAAATCCCTTCATACGGGAAGTTTCTAAAAGATGTCATTACTAAGAAGAGGAAAATACCAGATACTGAGGTCGTTGTGCTAAAGGAGCAAGTGAGTGCCTTCATTATGGGCACTTTGCCGCCAAAGAGACAGGATCCAGGGTGTTTCAACATTTCTTGTTATATCGGGAAGTGTAAATTTGGAGAAGCATTGTGTGATTCAGGGGCAAGCATCAACTTGATGCCCCTTTCGACATTTAAAAAGTTGGGACTGAAGGAGTCACGGCCGAGCAATATGACTATTCAATTGGCCGACAACTCTTTGGTGAAGCCATATGGAATCTGTGAAGACGTCTTAGTAAAGGTGGATAGATTTGTCTTTCCGGCTGATTTTGTGGTTATGGAGATGCAGGATGAGCATGGCAATGAGTTTTTACTTGGACGTCCCTTCCAAGCTACAGCCGACATGATCTTAGAGATGGGGAGAGGTCGCTTGACCTTGGGCATAGCAGATGACCGCTTTGAGATGGTCATGCCTTCTAGCACTGCGTCATCTAAAGCAAAAGAACAATGTAATATGGTGAAACATCTGGATTGCAATATTTCACTCTGCCTTGGAAAACTATTTCTGGAAATGGCTCATGTGATGAGCAAGGTGGACAATGGAACCTTAGCTGTAGATATCATGGAGCAGACTAAGGTAGTTTCTTTGTGTAAAGCGGTGGGATTTCCGAATGATGAGAATGAGGATATTCCACCTTCTTGGGAGGATGATGCGATTGCTATTTCTGTTGTTGATGCATATCTGGAATTACCGTTGGAGGCTTGTTTGTTGAATATTACATATGATTGGATGCGGAGTAAATCACTCAAGGAGTGCACTAAAATGCTTCAGATGCTTCCATGCTTCTATGCGAGGCACTATGAAGATTTAGGTGCACTTCCCCCACCGCTGCAATCATCTCTTATCAGCCCGCCGGATTTGGAATTAAAGCCACTGCCCCCGCATCTCAAGTATGTCTTTCTAGCTGAGAAAGACAAGTTACCGGTGATCGTTTCTGCTTATTTGAGTGCGGAAGAGGAGGAGAAACTGTTGATAGTGCTAAAAAACCACCAAGGAGCTTTTGGGTGGTCCGTTGCAGACATCAAGGGGATTTCCCCTACTCTATGTCAGCACAAGATTCGGCTCGAGGAGGGAGCCAAGCCAATGATTCAGTCTCAGAGACGTCTAAATCCGAGCATGATGGAGGTTGTGAAGAAAGAGGTCATTAAACTTCTCGCTGCAGGGATTATCTATGCCATATCAGACTCGACATGGGTGAGTCCCACACAGGTAGTCCCTAAGAAGGGGGGAATTACTGTCACTCAAAATTTATTGAATCAACCTGTCACCACCCGATTGGTAACCGGGTGGCGAGTTTGTATTGACTACCGCCATCTGAATGCTTCCACACTTAAGGATCATTTTCCTTTACCGTTTATTAATCAAATTTTAGAACATCTTGCCGGGCGATCGCACTTTTGTTTTCTAGACGGGTACTCGGGATACAACCAGATCTCGATGGATCCTTTGGATCAAGAGAAATCTACGTTCACTTGTCCCTATGGGACTTTTTCTTACCTTCGAATGTCGTTTGGTTTATGCAATGCACCAAAGACGTTTCAACGTTGTATGCTCGCCATATTTTCTGACATGGTAGAGCGTTGTCTTGAGGTTTTTATGGATGACTTCTCTGTTTATGGTGCATCGTTTGATGAATGTCTCTATAACCTAGACAAAGTGTTGCAGCGTTGTGAGAACACACACTTGGTCCTTAACTGGGAGAAATGTCACATGATGGTGATAGAGGGAATAGTGCTAGGACACAAGGTGTCTAGCAAAGGTCTTGAGGTGGACCTGGTGAAAATTGAGGTGATTTCCAAGTTGCCCCCACCAAATTCTGTAAAAGGGGTGAGAAGTTTTCTGTGACACACCGGGTTCTATCGGCGATTCATAAAGGATTTTTCTAAAATTTCAAAACCTTTATCCGAGCTTTTGGAGAAAGATGCGGTTTTCGATTTCAATGATAAGTGTCTACATGCATTCGATGTTTTGAAAGAAAAATTGATTTCTGCCCCAGTTGTTCAAACGCCGGATTGGACAAAACCTTTCGAATTGATGTGTGATGCTTTAGATTTTGTGGTAGGAGCCGTATTGGGGCAATGGGTAGATAATAAGCCTGCTGTGATTTTCTATGCTTCAAAAACTCTGAATGATGCTCAATTGAATTATACAACTACTAAAAAAGAATTACTTGTCGTTGTGTTTGCTTTCGAAAAATTCCGGCAGTATTTAGTTGGATCTAAAGTAGTTGTATGGACTGACCATGCTGCAATAAAATACTTGATGGAGAAAAAAGACGCAAAGCCTAGACTCATTAGGTGGATTTCGCTCTTACAGGAATTTGACATTGAAATCAAGGATAAATCTGGGATTGAGAATGTAGTGGCTGATCATTTGTCTAGGTTAGAAAGGGTGGATGAAAAAGATTTACATATACCCATAACCGAGACGTTTCCGGATGAACAACTTTTGAAAATTAACTTTAAAGAACCTTGGTTCACTGAAGTTGTAAATTATTTAGCTTGCGGGATCATCCCGGAAGATTGGTCATATCAGGAGAAGAAGAGATTTTTCATTCTTTGAGATACTATTTTTGGGATGATCCAATTCTTCTTAAGCAATGCAGGGACGGTATTTTACGCAGGTGTGTGCCTGAAGTGGAGTATGAGAGTGTTCTCCATCATTGCCATGCATCACCTACGGGAGGACACCACGCCAGCTCGCGAATGACAACTAAAGTTTTGGAAAGCGGCCTTCATTGGCCAACTTTATTTTGGGATGCCTACGATTTTGTGAGGCAATGTGACCCTTGTCAGCGAGCAGGTAATATCTCAAAGCGACAGGAGATGCCCCTGAATGTATTTCAGGAAGTTGAGGTATTTGATTTGTGGGGTATAGATTTCATGGGACCCTTTGTGTCCTCGAACTCCAATTTATATATCTTGTTAGCAGTTGATTATGTGTCGAAGTGGGTGGAAGCAATCCCCACAAGGACTAATGATTCCACTGTGGTGTGCAGGTTTGTGAAGGAGAATATTTTCTGCAGGTTTGGGATACCCTGAATGATAATCAGTGATGGGGGTACACATTTTAGGAATCAGAAGTTCTCGACATTATTGAAGAAATATGGGGTCAAGCACAACATTGGCACCCCATATCATCCGCAGACTCAAGGCCAAGTGGAGGTCTCCAACCGTGAAATTAAGAAGATTTTAGAGTGAACGGTTGCATCCATGAGGAAGAACTGGAGTGCCCTACTATCGGATGCACTGTGGGCGTACAGAACGGCCTACAAAACACCTATAGGCACCACGCCTTTTAGGTTGGCGTATGGCCGGGCTTGTCACCTACCGGTGGAGTTGGAGCACAAGGCCCATGGGGTGCTTAGAAGCTAAATCTAAGTTATGATGAAGCTGGGAGAAAGAGAATGTTCGAATTGAATGAGCTGGATGAGTTACGGATGACGGCATATGAGAATGCCCGGATATACAAGGAGCGCACAAAACTGATCCACGATCGCCACATCGAGTTGCGCACGTTAAAGAAAGGAGATAGTGTTTTGTTGTTCAACTCCCGACTCAAGTTGCATCCCAGGAAGCTCAAATCCCGGTGGAGTGGATCGTTCGTGGTGGAAGAGGTCAAACCACACGGCGCGATTTTAGTGCATGATGGTGATACCACGTTTTTGGTGAATGGACAAAGGTTGAAGCTCTATTTTGGGGAGAGTTACAAGAGGAAGGTGAATGAGGTTAAACTCATTGCACTTTCGGATGAATGAGATGCCCGGAAGTCGTCTAGCCTAAGACGTTAAATAAGGGCGTTTGTTGGGAGGCAACCCAACCATCGGTACATTAGGATAGTTTAATTATAATCATAGGTTGCTTTATTTTCGTTTAATTTTTAGTGAAAAAAAGATACCTTGATCCGTTTGTTCATTGTACAGGCTGAGGCAGAGTCGATACCATCGACACCCTTGTCGATGGTATCGACAAGGGTACAGGTTGAAGATTATAGATTTCGTTCTGAGTCAATACCATCGACGGCCTCGTCGATGGTATCGACATACCTACAGGTGGTCGAGAAGGAAACGTTGATAGTATCGACACAGGCGTCGATACCATCAAGATCTCTGGAGAAGTTCAGACCGATTTATCTCAGTCAACTCGATACCATCGACGGCCTCGTCGATGGTATCGACATGGTTCCAGGTTGAAATGAAAAAAGCGGTATCGCAATGAAGCCAAGTCGATACTATTGACACCTGTCGATGGTATCGACCATCCATGTCACCGATCTGAGCAAAGAAATCGACGACAATCATGGCTTCCACGTCATCGATCCAGGTGCAGTGTCGATACCATCGACCCAAGTCGATGGTATCGACATGACAGCGATTTGGGTTACAAGATCCAACAATCGACGACCGTCGATACTAGTGAGGGGCAGATAGCATCGACCCAAGTCGATACCATCGACTCGCGTCGATAGTATCGACGGGCTAACAGTAGCACCGGCCAAGTCTATTTAAGGAGAACCAATACGTCATTTGACGTCACACCTTCAGAGTGATCTCCTCCCTTTGCGCCGAGCACTCCCCCGAGCCATCCAAGAGCGAAGAGCAGTGTCACCGAGCGACGATCTTCCCCAAGCGGAGATTCATATCTCCATTCTGCACTGAGCTCTCTTTCTAATCCCTTTCTCGTCGCCAACATGGTTCACATTGCTGGAGCATCTTCTTCACGTGCGGACCCAGAGGAGATTCAGGAGTTTGTGCCACCTCCTCCTGGGTCGGTTGCACGACCACGCATGATGCATCCTTCCACAGAGGTGAAGAAGATCTATGAGGAGATCTTAAAAAGGAAGATCGAACCCACGCGGTATGTGGACCGGGAAATGATCTGAGACCTCGGATTCGAGGCCAATCTGGCCTATGTTCTGCAGGGGCAGGCGAAACGTACAAGCAGGAGGCCCGGTGAGTTACAGTACCATGCAGATGGCCAGCCATTTTTCGGCGAGTGTCCAACCTACAAAGAGTTGGTGGCGGAGTTCATGGCGTCACTTGACGTCTGCATTGTGCCCAACGACATCGTCGCCACCGACCGTGAATGGATAAAGGGTCGGGTGTCTTTCTGGCTGTACAACTGTGACTATACCCTCACGCTTCGCCAATTCAATAGGATCTTCAATTGGAATCATTCTCCATACGACCACTGGCGGCCGGATAACTGCACCAACTACGACGCTCTCTTCTCCGAGTTGGTGACGGTGCCACAAGGGAGGTCGGTGAGCTACCACAACGCTGCGGTAGCCGACTTCGAGCACCCGTTTGTTCGGATATTGCACCAGATGTTGAGTTCCACCATCTTTGCTCGAAGTGATTTGGTGCTAAGCAAATTTCAGGAGACGGATCTTTTCTTCTTATATCAGCTCCTGAAGCGCCAAGAATGCAACTGGGGTGCATTCTTTCTACAAAGACTGTTGGCGGTGAAGAGGAGCACGAGAAAAGCCCCGATTCATTTTGGGGGGCTTGTCACCAAGGTAGCCCTCTACTTGGGCTTGAATCTCGATCAGCTGACTCCTCTTTCTACGAGAAGCAAGGTCAACTTGCAACATCTACACCGAGCCAATCTCGTTCTTCTCCGAGCTGGCGTGGCTTTTGCGCATTGCCACGTAAATCAAGCGTACCAGGAGTGCGCGCTGCCGGATCCCATCTCCAACATCGATGGCGTACAACACTTCAGATGGCCGATCATAGCCATCGACTCCGATGATGAAGAAAGAGGCAATGACGACGGTGACGACGGACATGATGACGAGGCTGAGGAGGAAGAATAGGCATTTACACCTCTTCGAGCACGAGTAGCACCCCAGAAGCATCCTCGGATACATCCGGGTGCGTATTCATCATCACAGCCTACGCCGCCATCACCACAGCCCTCGTAGCCTAGTGAGGATGCCTATTCCATGCAAGGCATGTACAACATGCTCCAAGATATTCAGCAGACACAGCACAGCCACACCGCTGCGTACGCCGGTATTCAAGATACCCCCAACCGGCTTTTTTCAACCAGCAGGCGATCTTCGAGAATGAACGCCTTCTTTTCACAAATCAAGAGAACATCCATGATCGGCTGCATAGGATGGAGCAGCAGCAGCAACCGTTTTATGATCATTACTGGAGCCAGAATTATTTTGGGGGGTATCCACAGCCTCCTCCGATGCCCCAATATGATCCGACCTTTCAGGGGCAATACCCGTTTTGGGACCCCACGGCACCGCAATACCCACCTCCACCACCACAAGAGTGATCGGGTATCCCTGTTCCAATCTTTAAGTTTGTTTTTGACTATGAGGCCATAGTCGAATTCAAGCTTGGGGGGGTAGTCGGAATAGCTCTATCTTTTATTGTCTTCAGTTTTTAGCGTTATTGCTTTTGTTCTCTTGTTATTTGTTTCTTGCAATTTTAGTTTTGTAGGATCCACGTGCTATCTAGTGTAATTGTGGATGTCGTAAAAGTGTGTCATCTTGTTGTTAGTGCATGGAGAATTTAAGGGAAATTTGAAAATTTTTGTGTCTTTAGATAGCTTGTTTTGTTTTGACCTTGGGCACACATCCTACGAAAATGATTGATTATGTCAAATTTAAAACAACATTTCATACCTGTACTCCTAATGATTCATGAAAGTGGCCGGAAATGGTTGTTTGAGCCTAACCTAACCAAATGGTAATGAGACCTTAATTGGATGTAAGAGAGAGAACCCTCTAAACTATTACACAGGTCAGTAAGGAGGGACGCATAATATCTTTCTAAAGTTCAGTCATCTAGTCTTGTGATCGTTCCACTTCATTTTTTTTTCTATAATCCACCTAAGAATTGGAAGTAAAGTGCAGTTTTAATTTCTTTTGTGTGCATAGCATTTAGATAGGACTTGCATTGGTATTTTCCATATGTTTGCATAAAAATATATATATAGTGATGCATGCACATTACCTTTAGGTGCATGCCATGTAGTTGCATTCATGATTTTCATGCATAAAGTATATCTTGTATCTCAATTTTCCCCAATGGTGAATTAATTGTTCCATACCTTCTAAATAGTAAAAAAAATTTTGAGTATGAAGAAAATAGCCCCACAAAATTATCTTTAAGCAATTATGGATATGTGGGCTGAAAAAAAATCTGAAAATCTGTAATAGAAAGAAAAAAAAAAGGAAAAGAAAAAGAATTTAGAAGAAAGTGAAATAAGAAGGAGAAAGGAACATGATATTAGTTGCATTTCAGGATACATGATGTAGCTTGACTAGATATCCATCTCATTTTGAGATGGATGGTTAGTGCATGCATCATTCCACCCATGTTTAGGCATTAGGGCATTTCTAATGTGCATTTGCATCATATAGGACATTTTTGTATATGCATGTTGAAACTGTACAATACTTCCACATTCTTCCATGATCCACCCATCTTCATCCACCTGTTGCTCGGACTGGTAGGCCATCATGAATTTCTCCTCACTAATGAATATCAGGAGAACTACTTCCATGTAGATGGTAGTTAGGGCAAGCAACGTAGTATAGGCGATCACAGGATGCACCAAGTCTGAACCGGCGAATCTTATTATGTTAACTGCCTTATGTGATATTGTTCATTGGTTTGGAGGTCAATTTCTTTTATTGATGATTATTGTCGCCTTTAGGGTAATTACCGTTCTGTTGTTAGAGAAGGTCGGTTTGTGAATGCTCAGTGGGAGTCATATGGGATGTTGGGTTGGTTTGTTGTTTTTCAGTTGACGTTTGCAATCCTATTCTAAGGATGAGTTGCTCGAGGGCGAGCAATATTCAAGCTTAGGGGAGTTTGATGCGATGATTCTGAGTCGCATTTATAGACCTGTTTGATATGTGTTTTTTGCTTTTATTAGTCATTTTTATGGTTAATATTGCATAATTCATTCATTTTGGTCTTTGCCATCATTTTATGTCAAATCCCCTTAGTTTTATCATTTTGAGCATTAATTATCACATTATTATTATTTGTGTGTATTTATTTGATCTTGTCTTTGAATTTCAGGAAAAATAAGTATTTGCTTTCGTCGATACCATCGACGGAAGTCGATACCATTGACAAGACCGCAGGTTGCCAGCCGAAAGGAGCAGCAAAGAGTCGATACCATCGACGCTGATGTCGATGGTATCGAGACACCTTCAGGTTGCTGGCGGAGAAGCAGTCGATAGTATCGACACCAAGTCGATACCATCGACACATGGAGGCTACAGCGCCGCAAAATGACAGAACCGACGCAAAAAGGAAGTCGATACCATCGACCCGAGTCGATGGTATCGAGATGATGTCGGGCACGGCAAAGGAAGGGTTTGCAGCCAGCCGCTACTATAGCGGGTCGATACCATCGACTCGCGTCGATGGTATCGACGCCGTAGGATATGAGTTTGCTTTCTAATGATCTCAATCGGACGGCTGGAGTTAATTAGCGACCTAATTAGGGACTTATACCTAAGGACGGCCGCCCAGATAAAAAAGGAGAGGGGATTAGCCATTGCACGAGTGCCGAGGAGCGAGAGAAAGGAGAACGGAGGCCAGAAGTTCATACTAGTCGATCCAGACGCTGCCGAAAATGGATTTCACCACTGAGAGGTGGGAAAGCACGTGTTCTACGCAAAGGATCAATCGGTTCTTCTCCGTTCAGGGATTTTCCCTCTCTATTCACGGTTTTCATATGATTTCCCCTATTTCTACCATGTACTTGTGTGAGATGAACATGCGGGGCTAATCCCCTCCATCTTTAGGACCGGGAGTAGCCCGGGAATTCATTGTATGACAGTTTTATAATAGTAATTCATATTTTCTCTCTTAAATCCGTTGTATAGCTTCGTTTTCTCCATATATTGTTATGCTTGATCACCATAATAATAACCTAACGCCTTCAATCACTTCGACAGAAGGACTAACGGCTGAAAAGAGATGAAACCCACATTAATCGATAAATCCCTTGAACAAGGTGGTGTAAAATTAATGGTGGATATTGAGAGATCGTTCGTAATGCACTTAGTTTAGGGGATAGGTTACTACGACGGTGGAACCGACCTAAACCTAAGTAGTGAATTGTACCACGACAGTGGGCAATTCTGTTTTCAGGCCACTACCCGGATAGAGAGAGAAGATTGAGGCATTATATAAAATCTAATACAATGAAAACCCGCGGTGAAACCGCAATCCTAAAGATACCTTTTGAATTGATTAAACCAACATTTAATCGATTTCTTCTTTTGTTTTGTTTTTATTTTTCTTTTAGTTTTAACAACAACTCTCAACGTGTTAATCGGCTTAGCTGATCGCGACTAGTTAGTAGGAGTCACCAACAATTCCGAGTATCCCTGTGTTCGACTCGGGCCTCACAAGGCCTATACTACTCGACACGTATACTTGCATTTTTAGCGCGTAGTAAAATACACGTCAGGCAGCAACTCACGAGCGTCACAACACTTGGAGGCTGATGGAGGAGCTTTGTGCACAGACGACTTTGCCTATTGTCTTCGGCGGGGACCTCAACGAGATAATTTTTCAATCTGAGAAGAAAGGAGGTCAACCTAGGCATGAATGGCAGATGCGGAACTTCAGAGAGGCAATGGAGAGATGTCATCTCAATGATTTGGGGTCCACCGGAAATAAATTTATGTGGAAGAGGGGACAGCAGGTAGACACGATGATTTTGGAAAGACTTGACAGGTTTCTGGCTGATAGGAAATGGTGTGATCTTTACAATATCAGAAAGGTCAAACACTTCCCTATTCTTAACTCAGATCATGGGCAGATTCTTTTATGGGCAGAGCACAGGAATCATGACGGTGGGCAGGTGGAGAAGCGGTTCAGATTTGAAACCCTTTGGTTATCCTCACTGGAATGCAAAGATGTCGTCACTCGGGCTTGGGACAGCAGCTATGATTTGGGCCTTAAAGGACAGACGGACCTTTGCGTGGAAAAGCTTGTTGGATGGGCGGCGGATAAATTTGGTAACATAAGAAGGAGAATTCAGCAGCTCGAGAAGAGGCTTGGTCGTGCTCAAGATAAGCCACCATCTCATGACTTGTTACAAGAATGTGAATCTTTAGGGAGAGAACTACAGGATCTACAGAGGCTGGAAGAGAGCTATTGGTTGGCTAGAGCTAGGACTAATGAGATGAGAGACGGAGATAGGAACACAAAATATTTCCATCATAAAGCTAGCCAAAGAAAGAGACGCAACACCATAGAAGGTCTCTTTAAAGAGGATGGGAGTTGGCATACGGAGGAGGATTCCATTGCTGAAATTATTTTTTCTTATTTTAATTCCCTCTTTTCCAGCTCAAACCCTCAGGGGATGGAGGAATTTCTTGAAGGCATGCCTAGGGTGATTGATGAATCTTCTATTTCAGATCTGGAAAAGGTTCCCACCGAGACAGAAGTTTGGAAAGCTCTTCAACAAATGCACCCGAATAAAGCTCCCAGCCCGGATGGGATGAAGGCTATTTTCTACCAACAATTCTGGGAGGTGATTAAAAGTAGCTTGATGGATTTTATTTCTAAATGGTGGAGAGGGGAGATTGGCCTGGCTGACATTAATGACACTGATATAGTTCTCATTCTGAAGACTAATAGTCATGTCCACCTATCTGAATATAGACCTATCAGCTTGTGCAACGTTTCATATAAGATTATTACAAAGGTCTTGGAAAATAGAATCAAACCGCTGATGAATGGGATTATCTCGGAGAATCAAAGTGCTTTCATAGAAGGGAGGATGATCACCGACAACACCCTGGTGGCATATGAGTTGTTTAATACCATGAAACATCATAAGAAAGGAAGAGAGGGGCTTATGGCGCTTAAGCTGGACATGAGCAAGGCATACGACAGAGTCGAGTGGGTTTTTCTGGAGGGGGTTATGGAGAGAATGGGGCTGCCATCTATTTGGAGAAGGAAGGTTATGGAGTGTGTTACAAGCGTATCCCACAAGTTCATCGTCAATGGCAATAGGAGAGGGTCTGCAAAACCATCCAGAGGACTTCGCCAAGGTGATCCTATATCTCCTTACCTTTTTCTTTTTTGTGTTGAAGCACTTTCTTTTTCTCTATCCAAAGCTGCACAGGTCAACAAAATACATGGGACAAGAATATGCAGAAGAGAACCACGGGTCACTCACCTTCTTTTCGCAGATGATAGCATTGTTTTTACAAGGGCTACCTCAGAAGAATGCTCCGCTTTAGCTGAAATTTTCAGCCAATATGAGAGGGCATCCGGGCAGAAAATCAATTATGAGAAGACGGAGGTTTCCTTTAGTACAAACGTCACAAGCGAGAGAAGGGAGTTCATTAAAAATCTGCTGCAGGTGAGGGAGGTGGACAGGCATGAGAAGTATCTGGGCCTTCCCAAGGTGGTAGGCAGGTCCAAAAAGCAGGTGTTTGTAGCTATAAAGGACAGAGTGTGGAAAAAATTACAGGGGTGGAAGGAGCAATTGTTTTCCAGACCAGGGAAGGAGGTGTTGATCAAAGCAGTCATCCAAGCAATTACTACGTATTTCATGAGCATCTTCAAACTTTCGGAGGGAATTATTGATGATATCCATTCTATGATGGCACAGTTCTGGTGGGGATCTAAGGAGGGGGAAAGGAAAATTCACTGGATGAGCTGGGATAGATTGTGTAAGCCCAAGGAGAGTGGGGGCATGGGGTTTAGGGACCTAAAAGCTTTCAACCAAGCACTCCTCACTAAATAAGGATGGAGTTTGGCAGTCTATGGAGAGTCTCTTGCTGCTCGGGTACTCAAGGCGAAATATTACAACACATCTTCTATTCTACAGGTCAAGTTAGGGGGGAATCCCAGTTATACATGGATGAGTATTTGGGGGGAGCTGCAAGTTGTTAAGAGTGGCTTCAGGTGGAGGGTGGGGGATGGAAAAAATATTCATATCTACAAGGAGAGATGGATTCCACACTTGGGGGGCACAACAAACAGATATTTGATTCATGGCCCAGTGGATTATACATGGGTGAGCGATTTGATGGTTGGAGGACCTAAGAGGTGGAATAGAGAGGCGGTGGAGACTTGCTTTCCTACACATATAGCATGGAGAGTTCTTAACATTCCACTATCACAGCGGTTTGATGAGGACACACTATATTGGGATAAGGAATGCAATGGGAAGTTTACTGTCAGGAGTGCTTATTTCTTTATTCGGACAGGAGAGGATTTAGTTGACGGCTTGGATATCGATTTGTGGAAGAGGGTTTGGAAGCAAGGATGGCCACCGAAACTGAAGCAATTCATATGGAGAGATCTTAGGAATATACTTCCCACTAAGTCAGAACTACAAAGGAAGCATGTGACACCGGATGATAGCTGCCATCTCTGCGGACAACAGGAGGATTCTTCTCATGCACTGCTACACTGTGATGTAGCCAGACAGGTATGGGCGGCCGGGGTGCTTGATTGGGGCAGACGGCTGGGCAATCACGATGTGGCGTCCTTTGTTAGGAGTCTTTTACAGGAGGAGTACAGCAGGCAAAAAGATGAGGGCGCTACTCTTATATGGGTCTCATGGACAGTGAGGAATAAAATTCTTTTTGAGGATCATCCCCCCATATCCCGGGTCTTGTGGCTTCTTACCTCAGCCTATTTGCTGACCATGCACTCTATCATGGGGCTGTGGGTAGAGCTGCCTTTTCTTCCACATCTCCACATCAGGTTTCATGGCGTTGCCCACCATATGGCTGCGTTAAGATCAATACAAATGCATCCGTCATTACAGCGGAAAAGAACGGATGTGCGGAAGTCATCTGGGATATTAGCGGTCAACTTTTGTGCACCTTCCAATTCCGGTTAGAACAGCCTTACTCAGTTCTTAGTGCGGAGGGTATGGCTGTCCTACACGGTATGCGTCTGGCTCTTAGGGAAGGGTACACAGACGTTGTGGTGGAGACGGACTGCCTGTTGCTAGTGGAAGCGGTCAAGAAGGGATACGACGGACGTGGTTATGAAGACTATATTTCTCAGGATATTGTTGATCTCTCTTGTAGTTTCCTTTCTTTGAATTTGTGTTTTGTAAAACGGCAAGGCAATAGAGTAGCTCATGCCTTAGCCGTTGTTGCCTGTCATTTTGTTAATCCTCACATTGTTGGTGAGGACTTTGAGGATCGGATCCTTGTACTTGCTGCAAATGATTTGATTACTTAATAAAATGGCGGCCACCCTTCCTCAAAAAAAATAATCAACAGGTTAATATCAACTTTAAACATCCATTTAACCCTTCCCAAATCATTAATCACCAAAGATTTGGGTTTTGCATTAATTAAACCATTAAAGATAGCATATTAACACACTTTTTGAATTTCAATCAGAATTATGCTTCAATTATATTTTTATTGCATTCTTTGAGTTCTCTGGATCAAAATTCATATATAATTTATCTAAATCCGAGCTATTAGTGATTAGTTATGAATTTTGTAAGAAACACATATGAACCAATGGGGAGGTGCCACGTAGGCAGCTCACTCCCACACACATACCATGCGGGTCAGAGCAGGTGGAAAGATGCTCGTGCCCTCGCTCCTTAAACGTGCTATTAGGGGTAAAATAGTCAAATGCCGCATGATCTTCTTCTTCCTCGCAGCGTCGACCTGCATACGCTACGAATGAGCCAACCATGTGGCCTACCCCTCCTCCTGGGTCCCGAGGATGCAGAGGAGCTCGAAGCGACTCCCCCTGGCTCTGACGAAGACGACCAGACCATCTTCTCACGGTCGAAGCTGGTCGGAGACAATCACTCTGACGACTAGGGTTTTGGATGCAGTGCTGCCGCTGCAGCTTTCTAGACCCGTCGACCTGTGCACTGTGGCTTGTTTTCTCCCGCACTCCACCCCAAATCACAGCCCAACTCCAGGGTGAGTCTGTGGCGATCGCAATCAGGGAATAAATGTTGGTATGTATGCCCTTAGAGCCAATCATGGGATGATTGGTGGGATACATTAAGATTGGTTTGATAAGCATTAAAGGCAAGCTTCCAATTCTTTCTAGTTCAGTCATATGAGATAATGATAGAACAGATTGAATGTCTAAAGAATGACATTACTCAGTGACATATGCTTTCAGGTTCAGGACCTGAATGATGAGATCATACGGATGCTAAGAGTTTGTACATTCTTATTATTTCCCTAGTCATATGTCATTGTGGAAGGTAGATAGACAGCAATGACACACAAGACTAGATTGTGGTGTTGGTTGATGACAGAATCTCATTAGTCATGATATGGAGATATCAAACCAAACACATAGGTACTTGTTAGAGAACAAGTGTACCAGACATACCCACCATGAGTTTGACACATGGAACCATGATATGGTAGTCACAGTCAGTTCTCATAGTGATGGTGGTGAGTGTGATTCTTTGACCTAAAATCACTACACTCAACACATGTCGTTGGGTACACTTTGACATCATCAAACGCAGTCCTTAAACATGGGTTGTTATAAAGGTGATGATTGGGTGGCTTTGACACATGGGGCTTTTGAGGGGTGAGTGATGGATATGGGATTTGTCCCTCGTGAGGGAGTTTGATATCCATGGCCACTTGATGAGTAGGATTGAGATAGGCATGCGCACGCATGTTTGAATCAGTATGTGATATTTATGTCACACATATCTCCTCCAATCTATTTTGAGATCAAGAAAGTGAATGAATGTTGATAGGATGACTATTCCATTCCTTGAGTTCATTCGGGATATCAGTGACAAAGGAATTATACATTCAATGTAACACCATTCACATATTGTAGGATTGAAAGTTGTTCTCCAACTTTATATTTCACTTGGGTAGCACCGATGTGCAACTAGGCACCGCTCTTTGCTTGTGAAGTCATAAGTGTTATGGACTTTCACTGCCAACGTGAAATGGGCTTGCAGGGTCACACACATAGGATTTAACCTGGAAGAGGAGTTTATCCACAAACGATGTTTAGATTGATTACTAAAGGAGTTTAGTAGTTCAATTGAACACTCAATCAATTGATAGCTCAAAATTATAGTGTTCAAGGTGTTGGATCGATTGATTAGAGTATCGGATTGATTAAAACTGCAATTGACTGATTTTGCACAGTCTGTACTCCCAACCGATCAACTCATGTGATGAACCGATCGGCTTAGGATAGGTTGATATGACTGGTTCAAGGGTTGAACCGGTAGACTCAACTGGTCCAAACGAGCGAGTTGGGAAAGTCTGAAGACTCTTTTTACAAATACATATTTGTTTCAATTGTACAAATTTGATTTGGAAAAGGACTAATATTTCATTAGTTGGAACAAACATGAAAGTCAATTCGAGTTGGACCAGGACCACGAACTGATCGGCTCATTCTTGAACTGATCGGCTCAGGTGCCCCAACCGATCGGTTCAGGTGTGAACCGATTGGCTAAGGTCCCCAACTGATCGGTTCATACTTGAAATGATCGGTTCAGTTGGCGTAGTTGGTTGTTTTTGTGTAAAATCTCAAATCTTTCTACTCCTGCTTTAATATTGCATTTCCCGGGGTAGAGAACCATGTCCCATGACCCTCCTATATATAGGGGTATTGGGGGCTTCTCAAAGTACAACTCAGAACACCAGTTGCTCTGCAAAGTTATCGTTCTCTCTGGTTGTGGTAACCAGGAGAGCCCGAGCAAGTGCTACCTGATAAGGGAGGCACAGCAAGGAAAAGACAACTATAGAAAAGTGACTGGTTGCAGGAGAGTGTGTTGGTGACTAGTATGCCGACAGGAGGGTATGACTCCTTCTGGTGCCTTGTGCGACAAGGTGATCGGAGTTCTAGGTGGTCCGTGTGGACTACTTTAGAGGTGGGAGACTTCTACCACTCGGAGGACAGCTGTCAATCCCGACAGTCCCGGTGAGACCAGGAGTTGCACAGACACCGTCCAAGACCATAGGTGAAGACCATGCAAGCCGTGAGGTAACGTCGCTGAGAAAGCCTCGGGACAAGATATGTCTCTACAAACCATCCTTCCTACTATATAGACGTTGACGTGATTCCTTTATACTGGGTTCTGGGAGAAGAAAATTTTTGTTTCTGTTGCCTTCTCCGTCTTCCCTAAAACCCAACAGTGGTATCAGAGCCACGTCAACTGCTCTTTACTTTTAGATTATCGATATGATCGATTTTGGTTTTTCGCCTTTATTTATTTCATACGATGTGAATAAAATTGGCTTTATGCATGTCCAATCCTAAATCCCAATATACATATATGATATGTAATATGAATGCACTCGATACGCGTCGCCCTTAAATGAGTTTTGTGGTGGATTTATAGCGTGGTTATGGCCAATAAACCCTATGTATGTGTGCTTGGTTGAATGTGGCTGCTTGCATCTCGATCTGCACACTGATTCTCTGTCCCTTATTCTTGATGTAACTCGAGATAACTCGATATTTCTTTCCTACCTTTGCTCCCCCCGAATGTAACTCGAGATAACTCGAGATTTCTTTCCTACCTTTGCTCCCCCCCGAATGTAACTCGGGGTTTCTCAAGACAAATGTAAATAGGATATAACTTTTATTTCCTGTTATGTCAAAGAACGGAGGACAACCTGATGACAACTAAGATGGTCGATTCAAGGCGTGAACCGATCGGTTGGCGTTCTAGACGACCGGTTCAAGGAACGAGATGAGCGGGTGGTGGCCATGAGGAGATGCACGACGACTAGATGAACCGATCGGTTGGAGGAGCCAATCGTTCAGTTGGTAGCACCCAACCGACCAGCCTGATGGCAAGCCAATCAATCATGGAGATGAGTTGATGAAACCCAGAACGGCAAAGCACAGAGTTCATCTTGTACAGGTTGCATGTGATGTGGACCTAGATGATCGTGATTCCTCTTGAGTCGAGGAATCACATTAGGATGGCCATAATCATCACTTTTATCGTTTTGCATGTTTTGTGTGATATAGCATGTATATGATACGTACTATGTACTGTGATGATTGGATATGTATATGTACCTATAAACCGAACCCCTCATCTAAATATTAAGTTATATACGCCTTCCATTAGCGGCACACATGAAAAACTCGATCGACCAAGCGTAGGTTACGCCAAAGTGTGGTGCGTCGTCCATCTTGTGGAAGTGTGAAGGGTAGACAAGTAGGTTCTGCCAAAGCAGGGTGCATGTTTATTGTGTTGGCTTTTGGGATAGACTTAACTGGTGATTCTTAGAGCATCTAAGCCCAGAGGCATGGAATGTTCATGGAAAGGTGTTGTGCATGTTCATTCATCAAGAGTTGCATATGATGCAATTAGAACGATGGCCTACCTAAATAGTCAAGATTGTGGGTGATCAGCCAAAGCTGATTCATGACTTGATGAAATATGGATCTTGACCCACTAGAAGTTTGTACACTACAATCTTCTAAATTGATGGTAAGGGTTATCAATTTGAACAAAAATAGTGGGAGCGGTAATTAATTAAAGTCCTAATTATATCATCAACTTTTTAAATCAATCAAATAAGTCAAAATTGAGTTTTGGACTAAATTGCATATGTTTCCTTTTGTAGTACAAATGACAACAAACAACAACCACTTTTTGTTGCGATCGGTCCTTGAAAAGGACAAGCTGAATGGGACTAACTTCCACGACTGGATTAGGACATTGAGAATTGTTCTCACTCAAGAGCAAAAGCTCTATGTCCTGGATTCTCAAGTTCCAGAGGAACCTACTCCTACCGCACCAAAGGCAAAAAGGGATGTTTACAAGAAGCATTCTTAAGATGTAATTGATGCAAAGTGCTTGATGTTGTGCTCCATGAACCATGAGTTGTAGAGACAACATGAGAACATGGGTGTCATTGAGATGATTCAACATCTCAAGAACATGTATGAAGATCAAGAACGGCAAGAGAGATATGATGTCTCCAGGGCATTGTTCAAGTGTGTCATGACAGAAGGAGTTCCAATTGGTCCACACACGCTCAAAATGATTGGGTATGTGGAGAACCTGACAAGAATGGGATTTCCCCTGAGCGAAGAGTTGGCTATTGACGCGATACTGCAATCATTGCCAGAATCCTACAGTCAGTTTGTGATGAACTACAACATGAACAACTTTGACAAGCTGTTGACAGAGTTGTTGGGCATGTTGAGGACATCTGAGGCATAGATAAAGAAGGACAAGCCAAAGTCTGTGATGATGATCAGCAACAAGAAAGGCAAGTCCAAGCACAAGGGCAAGGGCAAGGCTAAGAAAGGTTCTGATGCTAGCCAGCAGCCCAAGTTGTCTTCAACTCTCAAGGCCAAGGGAGGCGTGACCAAGAGAGGTAATTGCCACCATTGTCAAAATCCAGGACATTGGAAAAGGAATTTTCCACTCTATTTGGAAGAACTAAAGAAGAAGGAGGCGACATACGTCTCCCCCTGAAGGTGTCATGAAATAAACTTATAACAATTTTGAGGTATATGATACCAAGATAAAAAGTGTAAAGCACCCAATACATGGGGCAAGTGTTGCCGCCATAGATAGGAGTAATTTAGTTTATTTTCAGCCTTGAAGGCATGTAATAGAGTTATGAACTGCTATTTCATACTTGCCAATGGATAGAAACACCTTAATTTTTGCATATTATATGGCAATGATGGCAAATAATAAAGTTGATGTTTCAATCTTTGTGGCAATGCCTTGCTTATCTTGTGGTACTTGGTATGCATAAGATAAAATGATACCTAAAAGTTATTGATAACTCAAACAATCAAATTAGCATAAATCATGAGAAATTCATTCTTAGTTTCCATATGATGGATAAATTTAGACTCTTTTGGTTAAAGAACCAGTAAGAGACATGAATCTCTTAGACATGATCAATCTTCACTAGTCATAGTGGGAGATTGATTATCCTATTAGGTATAATACATGTGATGTATTTACATACCTATTGGACTTAATGCTAGTACTTCAAATGGTGTTTAGAGAAATACCAATATGAGTATCTTGAAGTGTTCAAGAATATCATAGATGAAGAACAAATTTGGAAAAGTGTTAATTCTTGTTGAGATCAATGAATGAAATACTTGAACCAAATGTTTGAGATCCTTATGAGTGATTATGATAGTGTATCATAGTGAGCTCGTAATTAAGGCATGGTGATTTCTAAATCAAAAGGAGTCATACTCTAAGGAATTAGAGGATGATTGTCAAATAACTAATTTCTTCTTAAATAAAGAATACCCCACACTAATAAAGGACGTTAAGAATCACAAGGAGTTGTGAGTTCTTATATCTGTGATAGATACACCTCGATTATCTATGTGATGATCTGGTCATGTGATGAATCAACTATCTAGATGAATATGAGGAATCAGATTTTGAGTTATAGTTTATGACCATTACATCCTAAATGATTTCCATGTGAACCATAAGGCATGACCTTGGTGGTAGCACCCATTGGGATGAAATTCATAAGTGCGAATGAGTCTTAAGCGTTAAGACACATGGATAACATTTTGAGAACGATTATGCTTGTTGATTGCAACTTAATGACTAAGAGATTTGGCATATGGATACTAAAACAACATTCCTATGAGGAATAAACAAGGATGTGTGCATGACACAACCTATAAGGTTTATGAATCCATTAATGCAAATGAAGTCTATAAGTTACAATGGACTAATCAATGTGATTGATTAAGTACAAGCAACTCATTGCTGGATCTTTTCTTAGATGATATAGTCAAAGGGTTTGACTGATATGTCAAAGATAAAGAAGGGATCTATGATTTAGTGGGAGCGTATTTACATTCCACATATCGATGAGGAATGAGATGTTCGAGAATGGAAATCCAAAGTGGAAATTATCTTTAGGGAAGATAGAAACGTTTCCTATGTGATAGGAATAGAGATCTATAAAGATAGTTCTCGAAAACCTCTTGACCGGAAAAGAGAGAGCATACATTGGCAATCTATATTGAAGGGTTCAGTATGCATAGATTCAGTGGGAGAGAACTTGTCCATGATACATGGAGTTAGTATCCCAAGGCCAAGTGTCCAATTATTATGAAGAATGGGAACACTAAGAATAGATATGGATCTATCATGTATGTAATCATCCCATTATCTTGCATGTATGGACATATCAAGAATAAAATGTGTTCATCATCTTGTATGTAGGACATGACAATATGATGTGCTCATCCTGATAACTTGTATGTGGGACATGACAGGTGGATGTCTGTCTAGTTCCATTAAGGGTTATTGGAATACCATAAGAACTTGATAAGTACTTGAGAAGTACTAGTTCTATGGAAATAAGGAAGGGTTCACTGTAAAGAGTTACACTGGTACGAACTTCCAAAAAGGACAGAAAACTAATCACAAAATATATATGGGATATATAAAAGTGAATGTTTGTTGATAAATGGAAACGGTCCAACAAAGTCGTTTAAAAGGAAAAATCTGAGTATCCATGTGTTAGAGAACATTAGTGGATACTATATGGATCTAGAAGTTCATAGAGATGAACTTATAGATATTTTGGTCATTGATGAGAAGTTAGGAGTGCTTGGTCATGCAATGTGGCTAAAGGTTAGCAAAGGAATACTAGATCACATATTACGGTAACTCCATCTCATACGTGTGACGCACAACAAAGAGATGAGAGGCATGTAGTTAATACCGACTTTGGCAAGTTGTTTCCATAACTCACTATGTTAGCACTAGAGCACAGTAACATGTGGGACATGTTTGAAGATCACTATGAATATGATTCAAGGGTGATTGGCTCGCAGTGCAAGTGGGAGTCTGTTGGTATGTATGCCCTGAGAGCCAATCATGGGATGATAGGTGGGATGCATTCAGATTGATTTGATAAGTATTAAAGGCAAGCTTCCAAATCTTTCTGGTTTAGTTATGTGACGTCTCCTGCCAAACATCGATTAAGACAAATGCAGAAGCGGATTATTAGCAAATGAATTACTAAAAATCACTAAAAATTAAAACTATTTGCACTGAGATCCACAAACTATAAAACTCTTTCATAAAGAACCAAAGTAAGTTATTTACATTCTGATACATCAGTTCGTCTCTGTATCATCTCATCTCAAGAGTCATAAACATTGACTGCCCTGTTAAAATGTACATGAGCAGTATACAAAAATCTCGAGGCATCAAGCCAAAAATCTCATATCTATATCCAACCATCTACTGACTCCTAGGACCTGAGAGTACAGAGACGACACATACTACTCTCTATATACAGAAACTAACAGACAGTGTCTCCACCTATGGATCACTACTGTCCTTGCTATTGTTACTGCTACTGTGGCTGCTGTTGTTGCTCACCCATTGAAGGGTTTCTTCTTCCTCGACGTCTACCTAAAAAGTTGAATCCCACAGGGGTGAGACAATTGAAAATTGTCCTATCGAGAGATATAACTCTCTGCCAGAAACATTGTTATTGCAGATAATAGAGTAACACTGAGCAGTAGAATTATAAATATTTAACATCAGGTAATTCATTGAATAAGCTAAGTAGAGCAGTATTCTCTATGCAATCATTTCAATTATAACTTGAATAAGTATCAAGTCATTCATTTAAGAAGGAATATGAAGAACATGTATATCATTTATCCAACTAGGACATAAAAACAATGTATCATCAATCATTGCTTCTCGTAGTTCAACCCTAAGCAATTATGCTACATGGCTGATTACATTTTACAAACAACTTATGCCCTGAGGAGATTATACCGCTCATACTCCAACCAACCATTGTAAAATTGAAATCGGTACCATGCATAGGTCATCAAAAGAGGCGGATTTATATGACCTCATCTTCCTCAGTCAGTGTGAGGAACAACATGCAGGACATCTTATGTCTCTGCTATATATATAGCTTTCCAGGGTATACTGGCAACTTCGCTATTAGAGTTACAGTGGCATGTTGTACTCTCTTCGCAATTGAGGGATTTCTTGTTTATCTCACATCGATTCGGCATTAACATCATCATCGGGAGATTAGTGATACCTCATCCCAGCATATACATATAATGAAGGTTTGAGAGATTTAATGTTTATCTCACATCAATTCCTCCATTAGGGTGTAAGGATATTCACACCCATTACCCCCACATACTCAAACGTATGCTCTCCAGGAGTTCCCTTAGGAAAACCTATTTCACCATCACCAAACTACTGACGATGATGGATCTATGGTCAGGGCTCTACATCATATCATTTCACTTGATTATTTAAGTACATTACAACATTTTTTTAGCAACAGGCATGTTTTCAAACATAAACCTTTATAACCATTACTATAAAGAATGAGTACCATTTCTATCAAGTTCATTTTATATCTTTAATAGCATTGGGAGCTCAGTCCCTTATCATCTCATCATTTTGATTCAAGAACATGGGTATTCAAACCCTTAGATCATCAATATACTTGTTACCACTCTTACAGGTAACATAATGCCATCAAGTCATTTGATAGTGTAAGCATAATAATTACAATGCAGGTATTTCACATGGCTCTTAAAGCCTATTAATCTCTTTTGTTACCTTTCACTAGGCAACATAGCATACCATTTCTCACCAGGCTCATAAATACTTTTAATAAACAAAGTATCATAGCTCATACCTGGATATGTTCCATATCTCATAAAACCTACATGATTAGTACAGTTGATAATAGATACATCAATTTCATATCAACACAATGCAAAACAATAATAACATCACTATTCAAGGGTTGCCCCACTATGCCCTTACTTGGGTTAGGGTTTCCCTTTTCATCTCAGTTAGGGTTAGTCATCCCCTTAACTGAATTAGGATTAATGACTCATCATTTCATTATCCAACCTCAGAGCTTCATGTTATAAAGCATAACCTAGAATTAGGGTTTCACATATAGTTTCACCTTATTTGAAATTAGGGTTTACTATTCACATTACATCACTCTTGATTGGGATTTACTATTTACTATTTACATTACATCACCCCTAGATTAGGGTTTACTATTCAATAACCCATAATTAAGAGTGAACATCAAAGTACTCTGAATTAGGGTTTATCATGTCATCACTATAGATTGAGATCATACCATCACCATGTATTAAGATTACTTCCAATAATACCCTCAGTTAGGGTTATGATTCATTAACCTTCATAATTAGGGTTTCATGATCTCACTATCATGGATCTTACCCTAATTAGACATCTATTCATAATAAGAGTCCATTACATGATTAACATTTATGTAGGTAATCCTTTCTCTCTCATCCTTGATAGGATGATGTTTACTTCAGCCCTGATTAGGCTAAATCAACTCAAGATGAAAGAGAATTGACATCATGGGTTATGTGATTATCATTATGATCATTAAGGCTTGATTATTCCAAGGGTACTAATCACCTTACCCTATTAAGATTCCATTACTATAATCAACTTTGATTTCATCATGTATTAGTCAATTGATCAACTTGTCCTTTGACCACTTTAAATACCCATACGGTTTTGGTTAATTATCCACCAAACGGTCTTGAACATATAGACCCCAAACGGTCTTGCATAAACCACTGAAACTGTTTGGTAAAGTTACACACTTGAGACCGTTTAGTAAAGTAGGTGGTGTAGACCGTTTGCCAATGTTGACTTCTGAGATCGTTTGCTAAAGGTGGTCATATGAAATCGTTTACTAAAGTAGACCCCCAAAACCGTTTGCTAAAGTAGACTTTTAAAAATGCATGAATCCAAACGGTTTGGGATCGTTTGGTACCAAATGGTCTTGAGACCATTTGGACCCAAATGGTCTTGATACCGTTTGGTCCAAACCCCCTCAAAACCGCAAGGACCAAAAAGGGTCTCAACCACTTCAATTGAATTAGGGTTTCCAATGTTGGTTCCTTCAACCATTGAATACATGTAACCAATCATCAATTGGACTTGTCATCATACTTCAATTGAGTTAATTAGGTCAACCTTCAACTGATTTGACCCTCAATTCACCCCCAATTTGTCATCAATTAGGGTTTGAATCACTTGAATTAGGGTTTAGAAATGTTGATCCTTCAATATTGATTATTGTTAAACCAATTACTTGAAATTATTGGGCCATCATCCAAATTGAACATGACCTGACCCCAAACGGTCTTGAGGTCATTTGGATGACCTCCAAATGGTCTTGAGACCATTTTCCCATGTCAACATAAAAATCCAAGTCAACCAATTAGGATTTGGTTCATTGGATTGATCACCAAAATTAATATTTGATTATACTTCAACCTAGTATCTTTGGATCTTCAATTGGTCAACCATACCTAACCCTAGACCTCCAAAAGGTCTTGGGTGATCACCAAAAGGTCTTGAGACCGTTTGGGTTATCCCCAAACAGTTTTGAAACCGTTTGGGTCATCCAACCCAAGTTTCAAACTTAGCCACTTATAAAATCAGCCCTCAACCCGATTAGGGTTTAGGTGATTAATGGGCCTTCAATTAGTAAACCAATTGAAGTTATTCAATAATAGTTGATGGTTTATTAATCTACATTATTTTCAACATGTCTCCAAATGGTCAACGCTTGGTCAACGCCACCAAACGGTCTTGGAGCGCTTGCTTCTATGCAGTTTAGTGAAACTGTTTGATTCCAAACGGTTTGAAACTGTTTGCTCCCAAACGGTTTGGGAAAACCGTTTGAGCAAGGATTGGAAACCGTTTAGTAAAGTAACTTTTTGGATAACCATATAAAATGATGTCATCTTCATCTTCCTCTTTTCAACCAAGAACTATTGTTGTTCTTCACAAAAGTTATAGCAAGAACTCAAAAGAGTATCAAAGGAAGGAAAGTAACCAACGATTTGTTTTATAGAAAAGAGTGCAATACTAATGCTTAAGGGTTAGAGTTATAAAACCCGCCTCTAGAACTAATCCCAAGCTCCAAGCTCCACGGCTCTAATGGTGGATGGAGTTCCAGCAGTTGTCCAAGCTCCGTCCTTGACCTTTTAGATGAGCAACTTGGCTAGGATTGGAAATCGGGTGAAGAAAACCATTAATTAACCATTGGCTTAGGGTTTCCACCATGGATCCGAGGTAGATGATGATCAAAACTTACCAAGCTAGTTTGGTCGTTCTTCCTCTATTCCATAGTTCTCCTTTGGTCGGCCAAAGCAAGGTGAAAAGAGAAAGAAACTAAGGAAACGATACTTTCTGTGTTTTTTTGGAAAAAAGAATATATATATATATATATATATATATATATATGGGTTTTCAAGTGAAAAGAAAAAAAGTTGTTTTCTTTTAAAAAAATCCAAAATAATATCCACCAAACTCCCCTCCATTTCTTCTCCATGAAACCATATCCATTATCTTGCAAAACCTCTCCATTATCCAAGAATTAATGGAAAACGAATTAAGCACCTCAAAGAGTTTTATATTAATATCAATCCTTTTAGTGGATATTACTTTTTATTATGACAATATGAGTTGGCTTCCACTCAACCAAGATGTTTTTGTGCCCAATCATGGCACAAGCTCGTCCAACTTATTGCAAACACATCCTTCAACTTTTGGTTGAAGGGCTCCTCAATTATTTTTTCTTTTTGCATTAAATTAAATTAAAGTTCATATATGCTTAAATCTTGATTATTTTAATGTCAAGATTCTCTCTCATCCATCATAATTCAAATGAGGTGCCCCTCTCATTGTATTTGCTCTACGTAATGCCATGAAACATGAGAGACCCTCTAGAAGTGATATTTTGCATATTGAACCCTAGGTTTTGGGTAATTTGCACATTACACCAAAACTAGGTTTTAATGCACAAGGATTGCTCTACAAGCTTGATCTTGGTGCCCAAGATTGTGGAATCCATACCACTACATCATATTCATTCTTATGATGTCTCAACATCAGAGGAACATCTTATCATGTGCAATTTGCAAGTTGACCCCTCAACTTGGGTAAATTGCATTGTAGTCCAATTTTAACAAAACAATGTTTCAACATTATTCAAAAAGGACTGAAATTGAAATATAAGTTCCTCAAAAGCCTTAATTACTTTTCAAAGTATAAGAGAAAGCATCTAATCAACTTAATTAGGCAAAACACCTAGGGTTAGTACATAACCCAGGTCAGGGATGTTACAAATTATCCACCCCTTACAAGGATTTCATCACCGAAATCATAAACAAAACATTTTAAGAGAAAAGAGTAGGGTATTTCCTTCTCATCTCTTACTCTAGTTCCCATGTAGCTTCTTTAACTCCACGGTGATTCCAGAGGACTTTTACAATACTTATGTCTTTCTTTTTCAACTTCTTAATCCTTCTATCAAGAATCAGCAAAGGTCCTTCTATATAAGATATATCATCATTTAACTCTACTTCCATAGGTTGTAGAATCGATTCTGTATCAGGATGACATTTCCTTAACATGGAAATGTGGAAAACTGGGTGTAACTTTTGTATCTCAAGTGGTAACTCCGGCTTATAAGCTACCTTTCCAATCTGTTCAATGATTGGATAAGGCCCCATAAATCTAGGAGTTAACTTTCCTTTCCTTCCAAATCTAAGAACTCCTTTCCAAGGTGAGACCTTGAGGTACACTCTGTCTCCAACCTGGAATTCTAAAGGTCTACGACACTTATCAGCATAAGATTTCTACCTATCCTTTGCAGTCTTTAACTGTTGTTGTATTATTTTAATCTTCTTGGTGGTCTTCTGCACAAGATCAGGACGCAAAAGTTGATATTCTCCGGTTTCATACCAACATAGGGGAGATCTACAACGTCTACCATACAAAGCTTCACAAGGTCCCATGTCAATGTTGTGTTGATAGCTATTGTTGTAGGAAAACTCTATCAAACTTAGATGTAGATCCCAACTTCCTGTACATTGGAGGACACATGCCTTAAGCAAGTCCTCTAAGGTCTGTATAGTCCTTTCTGATTGTCCATCAGTCTGAGGATGAAAGGATGTACTAAACCTTAACCGTGTGCCTAAGGCTTTATGAAGTCACTCCCAAAAATGACTCGTAAACTGGGGACCTCTGTAAGAAACAATGGTAACTGGGACCCCATGCAGTCGCACTATCTCATCTACATACAACTGTGCCAGTCTCTCTGTAGAATAGGTTGTTTTGACAGATAAGAAATGTGCTGCCTTTGTCAACCTATCAACTATTACCCAGATGGAATCATGACCTTTGACTGTTCGGGGTAAACCAACCACAAAATCCATGGTCACATGATCCCACTTCCACTGTGGTATGGGTAATAGTTGCATTGTTCCTGTAGGCTTCTGGTGTTCAGCTTTAACTTGCTGACACACTGGACACCACATAACAAACCCAGCAATGTCGTTCTTCAAACCAGGCCACCAATACATATCTTTCAAGTTATGATACATCTTGGTGCTTCCTGGATGCATAACATACATTGAAGAATGATTTTCTTCAAGGACTAACTTCCTTAAGTTATCAATATCAGGTACTATCATTCTATCATGATAACAGGCTACCTGATCATCTGAATCATGGAAACCATCTCGTTTCTCACTACTATACTCTGATCTAATCTGCTGAACTACAGCATCAGCTTGTTGTGCCTCCTTAATTTGCTGTCTCAGAGTAGGTTTTATGTGCATCTCAACTAACAACCCAGATAACAATGATACTTTTAACTGTACATTGTCTTGCTTTAAAGAGATAAGCATATCCCTCCTGGATAACACCAAATAATTTAACTGTGCTTTATCTAGAGTTGGTGTTGCTTATTTCCTACTTAATGTGTCAGCAACCACATTGGCCTTCCCTGTATGATAATCAATCGTACAATCGTAGTCCTTGATTAACTCCATACAGAGGCGTTGCCTCATGTTAAGCTCATGCTGAGATAAGATGTACTTTAGGTTTTTACGGTCTGTGAAAATTTGGAATGTCTCTCCATAGAGATAATGTCTCCAGATCTTCAAGGCATGGACTACAGCAACTAGTTCTAAATCGTGTGTCGGATAATTCTCCTCGTGTTTCTTAAGTTGTCAAGAAGCAAAAGAAATCACTTGTTTATCCTGCATTAACACACATCCTAGTCCATTCTTAGAGGCATCACAGAAAACTATATATCCTTTCCCTTGTTTAGGTAACACTAACACAGGTGCACTTGTCAATCTTTCTTTCAAAAACTGGAATGATTGTTGGCACTTGTCATTCCAGACAAAAGAAACATCCTTCCTGGTCAACCTGCTCAAGGGTAAGGCTATAGAACTGAAGTTCTTAATGAACCTCCGGTAATAGCCTGCCAACCCTAAGAAACTGTGAATCTCCGTCGGTGTCTTCAGCTGTTCCCATTGCAGGACAGATTCTACCTTTTTAGGGTCAACACGTATACCTGAAGCACATATTACATGTCCAAGAAAAGAAACCCCAGGTAACCAGAACTCACACTTGCTAAACTTAGCATATAATTCATGCTCTCTTATCAAAGTTAGAGCATGATGAAGATGGTGCTCATGCTGTTGAGAATCTCTTCTATAGATCAGGATGTCATCTATGAAGACGACAACACACTAATCTGGAAAAGGTCGAAAGATTCTATTCATGAGTTCCATAAATGCAGTTGGTGCATTAGTTAGTCCAAACGACATAACTGTGAACTCATGGTGACCATACCTTATCCTAAAGGAAGACTTAGGTATGTCACCTTCCTTAATACACAGCTGATGATATCCCGATCTCAAATCTATCTTTGAAAAGACAGTTGCACCATGCAACTGGTCAAAGAGATCATCAATCCTCGGAAGAGGATACTTATTCTTTATTGTTACTTTATTTAATTGTATGTAATCAATGCACAACCGCATTGACCCATCCTTCTTTTTAACAAAAAGGACTAGAGCACCCCAAGGTGAAGTACTCAGTCGAATGAAACCCTTCTCAAGCAACTCTTACAGTTGTTTCTTGAGTTCGTCCATCTCAGCAGGCGCCATCCTATACGGTGTTTGTGCTATTGGTTGCGTGCCCGGAATTAGCTTAATCACAAAATCAATCTCTCGGGGCGGAGGTACACATGGAAGTTCTTCAGGAAACACATCTTCAAATTCCCTGACTACAGGAACTTCAGTAGGATTAGAACTCTCCATGATGGTATCTACCACATGGGCCAAGAATGCATAACATCCTTGCCTCATCATCTTCTTAGCTACCATAGATGACACAAGATAGGTTGGAAGAATCTTTCTATCTCCTTGAAAGATCCATGTGACACTTTCATCTGTGAAAACAGCTTGCTTGGACTCACAATCCAAGACAACCTTATACCATTCTAAGGTATCCATCCCAAGGATTATATCAAACCCGTACATATCAAGTGGTATAAGATCCACTTGAATGTGATGTTCAGAAAAGAAAAGAATGCAAGTAGAACACACCTCTCACAAAACAGCAGATCCCATCAAAGGAGTTTCTAACTTTAAACTCTCTGCCCTATGACCAACTGTCATATTGCAGTCAAGAATCATTCTTCGAGTGATAAAGGAATGCGTAGCACCCAGATCAATTAAAACATATATGATGCAAGATGTAGACATATCAGAATAAAATAGCTTCATCTGACCTGTCACAACCCGAGGGTTGATCACTGCATCAGGTGGATTCATCGCATAGAATCTCACTGTCGCCTGTGGTTGATTCGGTGCTCGATGACTGGGTGTTGATGATCTAGCTTGGGATGCTTGTCCACATCCTCTAGCTCCACCTAAAAACTGTCTCCTTTGGGAACCTTGCTGACTCTGCCTTTGGGGTTGAGTCACACTTTGCTCTCGGGCTCTGCAGTCCTTCATCAGATGCCCCACCTTTCCACATATGAAACAGCTTTTGATCCCCTACTGTGGTCTGGATGGTCCTGTAACCGACACAGATGTTGTGTTGCGAGCTCCTTCCGGTGGTAAACTTCTTCCTCTACCCCTATTTGACATCGACTGCGTATGGGTACTGAATCTAGGTGGTGGTGTAGGCATGGAAAACCTAGGTTTCTTGAAACCTTTGGATGAGGATCCTTGAAACTGGGGTTACATCTTCTTGTTCTTGGTCTTTCGCTTCTTCATCACAGACCTCTCTATCCTTCTGATAGACTCCACAAAAGTAGCAAATCTTTCCCTATTCTCCAGAGTAGACACAAGGGTAGTCAACTCAGTGTTTAATCCCTTCTCAAAACGCCTAATCCTTTCTTCATTTGTGATTTCCATGTGCAGACAGAACCAAAAAAGCTCCCTGAACTTAGCCTCGTACTCTCTAATGTTCATTGGTCCTTGTCTTAACCTCTCAAACTGAGAGATTTTCGCATCCAGGAATGTCTTAGGAAAGTATCGGTTGACAAATTCTTGTCGAAATACTTCCCATTCGATCTCCACACCTGGCCTTTTCCCTTCCTCTATGGTCCACCAGTAACCAACACTCCCCTTGAGAAGGTACACAACATGTCTAACCTTCTCAGCTTTTGGGATGTTCAGGATTCTAAAGGCCTTCTCTAACTCAGTTAGCCACATGTCAGCATCTTTTGGGTCAGCTATCCCATCATATTTCGTGGCTCCAACCCGGCGTAGTCATTCAAACATTTTTCTGGCTCCCTGTCTTTCTTGGGGGTAGGTACCCTAGGTGCAGGTATGGGCATTCTATCAGTCATGTGTGTCATGGCAGCCATAAACTGCCCAAACATAGCTTGTAAGGTTGGGTTCCCCATGTCATCTGGATTGATGTGGGGTGGTTCAGACATAGGTTCCTCCCTTCCTTGGTCTCTTGTACCTCCTCCGAGTGCAGTGACACTACTTTCAACAACATGTTCATGATGTGATCCAGACATCTTTAGTTTTCTCTTATCCTCCTATATGAGCAGAAGACACTATCAGATAAACTGGAAGACACTAGAACTGACTCAACAACCTTAGTCCTATGTCTCCATAGACTCAGCGAACCTAGAGCCCTGACACCACTAAATTGTGACGTTTCCTTCCAATCATCGATTAAGACAAATGCGGAAGCAGATTATTAGCAACAGAATTACTAAAAATCACTAAACATTAAAACTTTTTGCACTGAGATCCACAAACTGTAAAACTCTTTCATAAAGAACCCAAGTAAGTTATTTACATTTTGCTACATTAGTACGTCTCTGTATCATCTCATCTTGAGAGTCATAAACATTGACTGTCATCTTAAACTATACATGAGCAGTATACAAAAATCTTGAGGAATCAAGCCAAAAATCTCAGATCTATATCCAACCATATACTGACTCCTAGGACCTGAGAGTACAGAGACGACACATAGGACTCTCTATATACAGAACCTAACAGATAGTGTCTCCACCTATGGATCATTGTTGTCCTTGTTGTTGATGTTGTTGTTGTGGCTATTGTTGTTGCTCACCCACTGAAGGGTTTCTTCTTCCTCGGCGTCTACCTAAAAAGTTGAATCCCACGGGGGTGAGACAATTGAAAATTGTCCCAGCGAGAGATATAACTCTCCGCCAGAAACATTGTTATTGCAGATAATAGTGTAACATTGAGAAGTAGAATTATAAATATTTAACAGTAGGTAATTCATTGAATAAGCTAAGTAGAGCAGTATTCTCTATGCAATCATTTCAATTATAACTTGAATAAGCAGCAAGTCATTCATTTAAGAAGGATTATGAAGAACATGTATATCATTTATCCAACTAGGACATAATAAACAGTGTGTCATCAATCATTGCTTCTCATAGTTCAACCCTAAGCAATTATGCTACACGGTTGATTAAATTTTACAAACAACTTATGCCCTGAGAAGATGAGGTATACCGCTCATACTCCAACCGACCATTGTGAAATCGAAATCGGTACCATACATAGGTCATCATAAGATTCGGATTTCTATGACCTCATCTTCCTCAGTCAGTGTAAGGAACAACATGCAGGACATCTTGTGTCTCTGATATATATATATATATATATATATATATATATATAGCTTTCCAGGGTGTACTGGCAACTTCACTATTAGAGTTATAGTGGCATGTTGTACTCTCTTCGCAATCGAGGGATTTCTTGTTTATCTCACATCGATTCGGCATTAACATCATCATCGGGAGATTAGTGATACATCATCCCAGCATATACATATAATGAAGGATTGAGAGATTTAATGTTTATCTCACATCAATTCCTCCATTAGGGCGTAAGGATATTCACGCCGATTACCCCCACATACTCAAAAGTATGCTCTCCAGGAGTTCCCTTAGGAAAACATGTTTCACCATCACCAAACTAGTGACGATGATGGATCTATGGTCAGGGCTCTACATGATATCATTTCACTTGATTATTTAAGTACATTACAACATTTTTTTAGCAACAGGCATGTTTTCAAACATAAACCTTTATAATCATTACTATAAAGAATGAATACCATTTATATCAAGTTCATTTTATAGCTTTAATAGAATTGGGAGCTCAGTCCCTTATCATCTCATCATTTTGATTCAAGAACATGGGTATTCAAACCCTTAGATAATCAATATACTTGTTACCACTCTAACAGGTAACATAATGCCATCAAGTCATTTGACAGTGTAAACATAATAATTGCAATGTAGGTATTTCACATGGCTCTTAAAGCCTATTAATCTCTTTTGTTACCTTTCACTAGGCAACATACCATATCATTGCTCACTAGGCTCATAAACACTTTTAATAAACAAAGTATCATAGCTCATACCTGACTATGTTCAATATCTCATAAAACCTGCATGATTAGTACAGTTGATAACAGATACATCAATTTCATATCAATACAATGCAAAACAATAATAACATCACTATTCAAGGGTTGCCCCACTATGCCCTTACTTGGGTTAGGGTTTCCCTTTTCATCTCAGTTAGGGTTAGTCATCCCCTTAACTGAATTAGGATTAATGACTCATCATTTCATTATCCAACCTCAGAGCTTCATGTTATAAAGCATAACCTAGAATTAGGGTTTCACATATAGTTTCACCTTATTTGAAATTAGGGTTTACTATTCACATTACATCACTCTTGATTGGGATTTACTATTTACATTGTATCACCCTAGATTAGGGTTTACTATTCAATAACCCATAATTAGGAGTGAACATCAAAGTACTCTGAATTAGGGTTTATCATGTCACCACTATGAATTGAGATCATACCATCACCATGTATTAAGATTACTTCCAATAATACCCTCAGTGAGGGTTATGATTCATTAACCTTCATAATTAGGGTTTCATGATCTTACTATCATGGATCATACCCTAATTAGACATCTATTCATAATAAGAGTCCATTATATGATTAACATTTATTCAGGTAATCCTTTATCTCTCATCCTTTATAGGATGATGTTTACTTCAGCCTTGATTAGGCTAAATCAACTCAACATGAAAGAGAATTGACATCATGGGTTATGTCATTATCATTATGATCATTAAGGATTGATTATTCCAAGGGTACTAATCACCTTACCCCATTAAGATTCCATTACTATAATCATCTTTGATTTCATCATGTATTAGTCAATTGATCAACTTGTCCTTTGACCACTTTAAATACCCATACGGTTTTGGTTAATTATCCACCAAATAGTCTTGAACATATAGACCCCAAACGGCCTTGCACAAAACACTGAAACTGTTTGGTAAAGTTACACACTTGAGACCGTTTAGTAAAGTAGGTGGTGTAGACCATTTGCCAAAGTTGACTTCTTAGATCGTTTGCTAAACGTGGTCATATGAAACCGTTTACTAAAGTAGACCCCCTAAACCATTTGCTAAAGTAGACTTTTGAAAATGCATGAATCCAAACGGTTTGGGATCATTTGGTCCCAAACGGTCTTGAGACTGTTTGGTCCAAACCCCCTCAAAACCGCAAGGACCAAAAAGGGTCTCAACCACTTCAATTGAATTAGGGTTTCCAATGTTGGTTCCTTCAACCATTGAATACATGTAACCAATCATCAATTGGACTTGTCATCATACTTCAATTGAGTTAATTAGGTCAACCTTCAACTGATTTGACCCTCAATTGACCCTCAATTTGTCATAAATTAGGGTTTGAATCACTTGAATTAGGGTTTAGAAACGTTGATCCTTCAATATTGATTATTGTTGAACCAATTACTTGAAATTATTGGGCCATCATCCAAATTGAACATGACCTGACCCCAAATGGTCTTGAGGTCATTTGGATGACCTCCAAATGGTATTGAGACCATTTTCCCATGTCAACATAAAAATCCAAGTCAACCAATTAGGGTTTGGTTCATTGGATTGATCACCAAAATCAAAATTTGATTATACTTCAACCTAGTATCTTTGGATCTTCAATTGGTCAACCGTACCTAACCCTAGACCTCCAAATGGTCTTGGGTGATCACCAAACGGTCTTGAGACCATTTGGGTGATCCCCAAATGGTTTTGAAACCGTTTGGGTCATCCAACCCAAGTTTCAACCTTAGCCACTTATAAAATCAGCCCTCAACCCGATTAGGGTTTAGGTGATTAATGGGCCTTCAAATAGTAAATCAGTTGAAGTTATTCAATAATAGTTGATGGTTAATTAATCTACATTTTTTTCAACAGGTCTCCAAATGGTCAACTCTTGGTCAACGCCACCAAATGGTTTTGGAACGCTTGCTTCTATGCGGTTTAGTGAAACCATTTCATTCCAAACGGTTTGAAACCGTTTGCTCCCAAACGGTTCGGGAAAACTGTTTGAGCAAGGACTGGAAACCGTTTAGTAAAGTAACTTTTTGGATAACCATCTAAAATGATGTCATCTCCGTCTTCCTCTATTCAACTAAGAACTGTTGCTATTCTTCACAGAAGTTATAGCAAGAACTCAAAAGAGTATCAAAGGAAGGAAAGTAACCAATGATTTTTTTTTAGAAAAGAGTGCAATACTAATGCTTAAGGGTTAGAGTTATAAAACCCACCTCTAGAACTGATCCCAAGCTCCAAGCTCCATGGCTCTAATGGTGGATGGAGTTCCAGCAATTGTCCAAGCTCCGTCCTTGAGCTTTTGGATGAGCAACTTGGCTAGGATTGGAAATCGGGTGAAGAAAATCATTAATTAACCATTATCTTAGGGTTTCCACCATGGATCTGAGGTATATGATGATCAAAACTTACCAAGCTAGCTTGGTCATTCTTCCTCTTTTCCAGAGCTCTCCTTTGGTCGGCCAAAGCAAGGTGAAAAGGGAAAGAAACTAAGGAAATGATCCTTTTGGTGTTTTTTGGAAAAAGGAATATATATATATATGGGTTTTCAAGGGAAAAGAAAAATAGTTGTTTTATTTAAAAAAAATCCAAAATAATATCCACCAAACTCCCCTCCATTTCTTGGCCACGAAACCATCTCCATTATCTTGCAAAAGCTCTCCATTATCCATGAATTAATGGAAAAGGAATTAAGCACCTCAAAGAGTTTTATATTAATATCCATCCTTTTAGTGGATATTACTTTTTATTATGATAATATGAGTTGGCTTCCACTCAACCAAGATATTTTTGTTCCCAAGCATGGCACAAGCTCGTCCAAATTATTGCAAACACATCCTTCAACTTTTTGTTGAAGGCCTCCTCAATTATTTTATTTCTTTTTGCATTAAATTAAATTAAAGTTCACATATGCTTAAATCTTGATTATTTTAATGTCAAGATTCTCTCTCCTCCATGATAATTCAAATGAGGCACCCCTCTCATTTTCTTTTCTCTAATTAATTCCAAGAAACATGAGAGACCCTCTATAAGTGATATTTTGCATATTGAACCCTAGGTTTTGGGTAATTTGCACATTACACCAAAACTAGGTTTTAATGCACAAGGATTTCTCTACAAGCTTTTATCTTGGTGCCCAAGCTTGTGGAATCCATACCACTACATCATATTCATTCTTATGATGTCTCAAAATCAGAGTAACATCTTATCATGTGCAATTTGCAAGTTGACCCCTCAATTTGGGGAAATTGCACTTTAGTCCAATTTTAACAAAACAATGTTTCAACATTATTTAAAAAGGACTGAAATTGAAATATAAGTTCCTCAAAAGCCTTAATTACTTTTCAAAGTATAAGAGCAAGCATCTAATCAACTTAATTATGCAAAAAACTTAGGGCTAGTACATAACCCTGGTCAGGGATGTTACAAGTTATATGAGATAATGATAGAACAGATTGAATGTCTAAAGAATGACAGTACTCAATGACGTATGCTTTCAGGTTCAGGACCTGAATGATGAGATCATACGGATGCTAATAGTTTGTACATTCTTATTATGTCCCTAGTCAGATGTCATTGTGGAAGTTAGATAGACAGCAATGACACACAAGACTAGATTGTGGTGCTGGTTGATGATAGAATCTCATTAGTCATGATATGCTGATATAAAACCAAACACATAGGTACTTGTTAGAGAACAAATGTACCGAACAAACCCACTGTCAGTTTGACACATGGAACCATGACATGGTAGTCACAGTCAGTTCTCATAGTGATGGTGGGGAGTGTGATTCTTTGACCTGAAATCACTACACTCAACACATGTCATTGGGTACACTTTGACATCATCAAACGCAGTCTTAAAACATGGGTTGTTATAAAGGTGATGATTGGGTGGCTTTGACACATGGGACTTTTTAGGGGTGAGTGATAGATATGGGATTTGTCCCTCCTGAGGGAGTTTGATATCCATGGCCACTTGATGAGTAGGATTGAGATAGGTGTGTGCACGCATGTGTGAATCAATATGTTATATTGATGTCACACATATCTCCTCCAATCTACTCTAAGATCAAGAAAGTGAATGAACGTTGACAGGATGACTATTCCATGCCTTGAGTTCATTCGGGATATTAGTGACAAAGGAATTATACATTCACTGTAACACCATTCATGGATTGTAGGATTGAAAGTTGTTCTCCATCTTTCTATTTCACTTCGGTAGCACTGATGTGTGACTAGGCACCACTCTTTTCTTGTGAAGTCATAAGTGTTATGGACTTTCACTACCAACGTGAAATGGGCCTGTAGTGTCACACACATAGGATTTAACCTAGAAGATGAGTTTATCCACAAACGATGTTTAGATTGATTACTAAAGGAGTTTAGTAGTTCAATTGAACACACAATCAATTGATAGCTCAATATCATAGTGGTCAAGGTGTTGGACTGATTGATTAGAGTATCAGATTGATTGAAACTACAATTGACTGATTTTGCACAGTCTATACTCCCAACCGATCGGCTCATCTTGGTGAACCGATCGGCTCATGTGATGAATCAGTCGGCTCAGGACAGGTTGAGAGAACCGGTTCAAGGGTTGAACCGATCGGCTCAACTGGTCCAAATGAGCGAGTTGGGAATGTCAGAAGACTCTTTTTGTGAATACATATTTTTTTCACTTGTACAAATTTGATTTGGACAAGGACTAATATTTGATTAGTTGGAAACAAACATAAAAGTCAATTAGAGTTGGACCAGGACCACAAACTGATTAGCTCATGCTTGAACCAATTGGCTCAGGTGCCCCAACCGATCAGTTCAGGTTTAAACCGATCAGCTAAGGTCCCCAACTGATCGGTTCATACTTGAAACGATTGGTTCAGCTGGCAGAGTTGGTTGTTTTTATGGAAAATCTCGAATCCTTCTACTCCTGCTTCAATCCCACATTGCCCGGGGTAGAGAACCCTGTCCTATGACCCTCCTATATATAGGGGTATTTGGGGCTTCTCAAAGTACAACTCAGAACACCAGTTTCTCTGCAAAGTTGTCGTTCTCTCTGGTTGTGGTAACCAGGAGAGCCCAAGCAAGTGCTACCTGATAAGGGAGGCACAGCAAGAGAAAGACAACTACAGAAAAGCAACTGGTTGCAGGAGAGTGTGTCGATGACTAGTACGCTGACAGGAGGGTACGACTCCTTCCTGTGCCTTGTGCAACAAGGCAATCAGAGTTCCAGGTTGTCCATGTGGACTACTTTAGAGGCGGGAGACTTATGTCGCTTGGAGAACAACTGTCAATCCCAACAGTCTCGGTGAGACCAGGAGCTGCATAGACATCGGCCAAGACCGGAGGTGAAGACCGTGCATGCCGCGAGGTAACGTCGCCGAGCAAGCCTTGGGACAAGGTATGTCTCTACAAACCATCCTTCCTACTGTATAGGAGTTGATGCAATTCCTTTATACTGGGTTCGGGGAGAAGAAAATTTTTGTTTCCGCTGCCTTCTCCGTCTTCCCTAAAACCCAACAAGAAGATGTGTCGTTCTTCTAGGGATCCTCTCGATTTCCTATGTTGGTGCAGGTTGTAACCATGACGTTGGTGGATTCTCTCTGTGGTCTATGGAGGATGAATGCCATATTCTCCAATGAGGGATCCTGGGTTCCTATTTATACATGTTCCAGGGAACCCTAGTGGCTATTAAGGGTAGGAAAGGAAGAGGTTGAGTACGATGCCCATGTTCTAGAAGAGGAAAACATCATGTCCTTCATCCTTTCACTCACTGTTGAAACCATGGGATATACGGATATAGAAGGGCCACCGTCCACGCACCTTTCAAAAACTCTTTCCACAATTTCCTTTGCCCTATAATTAGGTATACATGTATATGTATAAACTTGCTAAATGATCCTTTTCTTATCATATATCTCCTTCTCTCTCTTATGGTGATGAAGGAAACTTATCTCCTTGATAATTTGTATTCTTTAATTATTAGGAATCTGAAATCTATCTCATTGGCCACAAAATTCTTTTTCTTAATGCAAATATTATCTCTTTTTGATAATATCAAAAAGTCATTAATTATGTATCACATTATCCTCTTATTTTGTATTATTTGTATTTTCTCTTTTTTTCTTATTCATTGGGACTTCCTTGGACCCCAAGAATTCTAATATTTCAAAATTCCTTTTTTTAAAGGATACTTATTATCCTTCTAGATGCATCTACATCCTTCATTTCACATTATCTTTCGTATTTCTTTATTAAGATATTCTTTGGCAAGGATTTCTCATTAACTTTCATTTCCTTTCCTCTTTTCCTATTTCTTTTATTAGAAATCACATATAAACGAAATTTATTCAATTGTGGCCATTAATGCCACTTTCCAGAGATTTCTATGTATTTTTATAAATACTTTGCTTAATATTCATTATCTTGTATCTTTTTCTAATATTTGGACTTTTCTTCTTTTCTTCACTTTTATATCCATTAATGGATTAATATAATAATAGGAATCACAAAATTCCTATTAAAAGGCAGATTTTCAAAGAAATCACTCCTTTGAAGCAAAACATACCACCTTTTCCAATTAAGTCCATATTCATCCAAATCTTTACAATTCCATTGAAAACATATGCAAAATCGAGGTTGTAACATCATTCCCCTCTTATAGGAATTTTGCCCCCAAAATTCCATCAGGCACACAAACAAACAAGATAAGCCTTTCTTATGTCCATCATGGCTCCCATGTGGCCTCACCCTTTCCATGGTGCTTCCCAAGAACCTTCACCATCTTATAATCGTCCATCTGAGTTCTCTCTCACCTTGGTATATCGTACCCTCATAGGTGACTCAGGACATTTCATCCTCTCATAAAGCTAAAGAGGTTCATGGCTCAGCACATGGCTTGGGTACCACACATAGTGCTCTAGATCAGACTCATGGAACACATTATACATCATGTTATCTGGAGGGGTAAGGATAAACATAACCATCTCCACCAATCCATCTCAAATGGACCCATGCAGCCGAGACGTAGCTCTCTTAGCTGTAACTTAGAGGGGTCGGATTTCACATCATCACACACTCTCCCACAGTGAACTGCATGTTAGTCTGCTTTGCATCAGCTCACGACTCATGTCGCCCATGGGCTCTCTTTCAGCCATTACATGATCAAAGTGACTTCATATGCACACACTGTGGTCCTTTTTTATCCTTCGTGAGGTCCCTTCACCAACATCATCTTAATGAAGTGGTGACTGACACACCCTCTCTTACAGAGCTTCTTACGTCCCGATACTGGCTATGGTGGTTATCGTCACATCTTAGAGAGGACAAGAACTATCTCCATGTATCACCCTGAATAAGCACACATGCTTTCATTAGACCCTCTAGTCTGGATTATACTAACCATTAGTTAGGGGTGATAAATTATACTAACATTGAGTTTGTCATGTACCTACTTCCACCGGATGGAAGTGAATATTTACGTTATACTCAAGAATTTTTAAACTCGCATCATGGTGTAGTTGAACCATCTCTCTCTCATATGTAGTTCAACTAGATCCATCCCTTGATAGTATTCTTACTTTCTCATGTCATCTAGGTAAGGTGATCTACCATAACCCATATTGCATCTTGACCTTCCTTGGTCTAGGGGAGACTTACCACACCATCCATAGTGATCAACTCCCAATCCACCTCAGGGACTCTTCATCCTCTATACCAACTCAGTGGGTTACTGGCATTCGTCCTTCACCTCCTGACATGCATGGCGACCAGCCACATGCATCTTTGTACACTTTTCATCTTAGGCATCAAAGTATTGCTGCCACTTATTATCTTAGTAATACCATGGTGTATGGTGATCTTAAAATCATGATCTCCTGTATGTCATGATTCCTCAAGATTGATTCCTCGGAAAACCTAAACCACTCTAGTCGGGGTTTCATCACCTTCTTTTCCAAAGAAGTGCATATGAGGTTATACAACCATCCTTTTATTGCATCAAGGCCTAGGTTGGCTAACCAAACAACTACTAACTTGTTCAAAAAACTTTGTTAGTATTAGCAAAACATATCTCACCAACTTAGGGTTGACCTAACAACCTCTTCTAGCCTCCAGCTAAACTAGGCAGCTACACCTCAACTAGAGCATCCATTACCACCTCACATCCTTATGTGTACGGTAATGTTGAAGACATACACCTCAATGTATTTCACTTATCATCTCATCTCAGACTCTAAGTCTATCTTCATCAAGAAAACTCTGAGCTCATCCCCTTGGCTATCAAAACTCAACCTTGTATAACTTGCAAACTCCACATAGCTCCTGGTAAAACATCCTCACAAGATGACTACCTTATTTCTCTTAGTATTTGTAAACCATCCATGTATCGTTCACTCCACAAGGGTATGTTATCATCTCTGTCCTCATAGCAACGTTCCAACACACATCACCTTTTATCCTTGGTGTATGGCATGTGTATTGTCCTATCTCTCACTCCCATAACAAGAGGAAATAAACCTTTGGTTGCAGTCCAAATACAAAGTTTTCCCATTCCAAGAGTAGAGATAGTACATCCCACCTTGCCATTACACCTTAAAATATAAGTTGAAACGTGCAACATGTGTCTCTACATCACAATCATATCGATATCACAGTTATTTTCATGGAGAACTGGTCTTGAACCTACTTGGGTCACCACCCAATCCTTGGTCATCTCCTCTAGGTTTGTAGGGTACCGGCATTTTTGTGGTCATCCCTCTTCCCTTATGCATCCAGAGAGTGCCCTCCTCATCTTCCCTTTGTGTCCCATGAATTCATGAAGGTGATCAATCTCCCAACCCATGGCCCTCAGACAATGATAGTTGTTACCTCCCGACCCTATGGTCATGTGCAACTAGAGAATTAGGCGACTCCTACTTCCATCGGGCTTATCCCTACCTGACCCTAGGATAGACTTAGGATTCTAATATAGTACATGTCCAACTTAGACTCTTGCCCAAGTCTTCATCATCTCTCTCTGTATTCATGGGCTGAATTTCATCCTTTCATAGGGGTCATGGCGACCCGCCTACCTTGGTTAGGTCCCATACTGATTACCTTCATGGTAACACATCCTTATGCACTTAGAGATGGTTATGTATGGGTCTTACAGGTTCATTCTCATACTATGTACTTTTTACTTAGCTTCTCAAGGTCTTATGAGACCTCTTTAGGTTACCTCAAAACCAACAAAACTAGTTTACACCCTACTAAAGGGTCCCTCTCCTAGGATGGGAGGAAACTACATCTTGATAACAAAGGTCACAAACGTCCTTATGTCTAGGGTTTACATCCCCATGAGCATGCTTAACCCTAGTGATGCAGCCCTATTTTAGGGCTCCATCTTGTGCCATTTTGTATTTAAGTTGCATCTAAACATGTTAGATTACGAGTATTTTCCCCCAATACAATTATCATTGCAAATACGCTTATGGATGTTCTTTTCACTATTTTTTAGGTACTTGGACCATGCTTAGATGGACGAGAGAGAGGGAGGGACCCAAAGAAGGCCCCAAACTCTCCCTTAACCTACCTCCAGTGGCCAAGAATCATCCCCGAGCAAAGACATCCGAAATTGACAAAGTAAGAAGCAAAATCAAGAAGTCAAGCCTCACCACGGCCGTGGCCCCAATGCCACAGTCCTAACTTTATTGCCAAATTCAAACAGGCTGCAACAGGGAAATCCACAGAATCTCACGGCCGTGGCCACCTGCCACGACCGTGGCCCTTGAAGACACCACGGCCGTGGCCATCAAAATGGTCGTGGTCAGTAGAAGAGAACACGGCCGTGGCACCCTGCCACGGTCGTGGGAATTAAATTGCGAAAAATCAGTTTCCAACAGGGAAGTTACCCAGAAAGCCACGACCGTGGCCAAGTCACCATGACCGTGGCCGATGCTGATCAAGATGCCCGTGGCCCCTCCCCACGGTCAGCTCCAACTCCTCCAAAACGGCCGTGTTACCCAACACGGTCGTGGTGCATGCTACACACCACGACCGTGGCACTCCGCCATGGCCATGGCCACCACCCTACTTTGCTTTTTCACCACTGCCTTCACCCCACGACCGTGTTCACCACCCCACGGTCGTCCCCCACTACCCTCACCATGGCCGTCGCACACCCACCACGACCGTGGTGATCACATACCCTACATAACTTTCCACTGTTATTCCTATTCTACCCCCACTTAACCCTAGCTCCTATATAAGCACTAATTGCTTCTAGGGCTCGAGGTTAAGCACTCCTAGCTGACCCTAGCTGCTGCTCTTGCATCCCTTGCTCCAATCCACCCATTTCCTTGCAATCTACCCCATTTCCATCCTTTTTCCACTCACTTCCACCATAGAAACCTAGTTTCTCTAGGTTTCTATCCATCCATTCCACCATTTTCATGCACCCCTGCACCTTTGGAGGAGGGAGGTTGTCTGCAGCTGCTTGGAGGTGAAGAACGAGGCCACTACATCGAGCTTCATGGCGTTTTCTCTTCTTCTACCCCTTTCTTTTCTTGTTTTCATGACTATGTCTAGCTAAGCCCCCTTGTGGTGGGCTATTTGGGATTAAAATGTTACTTTGATACCATGTTGGGGGATAAATTCTTGTAATGAACTCAATTCATATTTATGATGATTACTTCTTACTTTCATCTCTTTTCCTATCTTATTGCATGTGGTTTGTGCTTCCTGTATGAATTGCTTGTTTTGAGGTTTTTGATGACACTTCATTTCTAGGAGGAATTGGGGTGTATGTGGCAACCTTAGGAATGGCTCCTAGGTCCAATTAGTGGATCCCTAGATAGCCCCCTTTGTTCCTACATACACTTCCTTCCCCCTACAAATGAGTGTGAGATTTAAGTGGCTAGTGCAAGTGAGAGTGATGCATTTGCATAGGGCCTTCTAAAGGCTAGAGTGGCTAGTGGCATGAGGTTAAACCCCTTCATCTCCACTCCCATCTCTACCCTCAACCCTCAATTGTCCACTATCACTTACCCTAGAAACCTAGATTTGGCCAATCTCACTAGAACTACACCTAACCCTAGTCTTCTACTAGTAGTATAGGGTATGTTCTAATGGCATTTCCCTTGTTGTTTGGTTTGGTAATCTAGATTTGAATTGAGCACCATGCATGTTTAATGAACTCCCCCAACTAAAATCAAAGTGACATTTCCCAAACGGCCCACCCACCTTAATCATCTTACTTAAAACCCTAATCGCATAGTTTGCTTGTTAATGCTAGTGTAGTCCTCATTGCTTTAGTCACCTTAGCTAATTGCCTAGTTCTGCTATCTAGTGTTAATTTAGGTCTTTGATCTTGTTTAGTAGTTAATTCAGTTCTTTAGTTGCTAATTGTTTGCTTAGTCTAGTCCCTCTTGCCCTTGCCTTAGTTTAGCTAGTTTGTCACCTAGATTGCTAGTTTAGTCTTTTGATAACTTAGTTTCATTTTGCTTTTCATACTCGCTCTCTTAGTTTAATCAGCCAACAATCAACCTTAAAACCCTAAAAACATTACTCTCCGCACTAGGAATGTAGCTCACACCAACTAACTCTAGCGCCCCCTCTATCTCCGAGGTTTGACCCCGTACTTGCCGCCTCACCTATACTACGACACGACCCCATGCGCTTGCGGGCGTAGTGTCTTAGTAGACGTAGGTAGTTAGTGTGGGACCATACAAATATCGAAAGCTAAGATCCCATCTCATCTCGTGCCTCCCGACCTCGTGGATTGCACTCGTTGCAAGCCTCTAGCGGGAGCGCACCAAGCTTTCTGGCGCCGTTGTCGGGGGTAGAGGTGCTCGGCCTAGTTAGATAGCGTAGCTTAGCCTTTCCTTTTGCCCTCACCATTGCTATTCTTTATTCTTTGTGTTACTCTTGCATATTGGTTTGCTAACTTAGCTCCTTGTTGTTTGTTTGTGACTTGCGTAGGTGACAGCTGTGCATGCGCAGCACGCGTTCGACTTGCACCGACTTGGTGGTTTACGACCCTGAGATTGGGAGAAGAAGACGTCAAGCGCACCGCAATCTACACCGAGGGGCCGAGATGGCCGATAACAACCCACCACCAGAAGTTCCACCTCAGCCGCATCGCCCGCTTCATGAGTATTTCACGCCGGGGAACTACAATTCCCCCATCGCCACGCTAGTTGATCAAATGCCCGGGCAGCAGTTTTCCATCCCACCGGAACTCTTGGGGCTTCTTCCCACGTACTACAGAATGGAGAATGAAAATCCTTATCACCATATATATGTATTCTTGGAAACGTGCTCCACATTCTGTACGCCTGCCGCCACAGACGACTCGATTAGGAGGACGCTCTTTCCCTTCTCTCTCAAAGAGAAGGCCAAGGAGTGGTACGTTTCGAGGCCCGAGCTCGTCACATGTAATGAACACTACTACAGAAATAGCATTCAGTGACACTTTTCTGGGCGTCGGTTATTAAGTAAAGCCGACGCCTTCTATGTTAGGCGTCGGTTGTTTACGAAAACCGACGTCTATATTCGAAGACCAGCCAGACACGGGTACCGCTTTGTCTTCAGCGTCGGTTGTTTATAAGAAACCGACGCTTAAAGTCACCCGCGAAATCCATATTTCGATCAAAAAAAATAGTGTCATTAGCAGCGTCGGTTATTTAGGTAGAAACCGACGCCTATGTGTGATGAAAATTTGCGCGAAAAGTGTCACCTTCAGCGTCGGTTATTCACGGATAACCGACGCTGAAGGTGGTTCCCGCCAAACAATTTCATGAAAATATCGTCCAATTGGACGTCGGTTTTTTCAAACAACCGACGCTAAAGATGTTTAGGCGTCGGTTGTTTAAAACAACCGATGCTATTTGGGAACTTCATAACCCTCGATCGCCCGACTCTTCCCCTTTCTTCTATTTCATTGCGAGCGATTTCCCTATTTCTTCTTCAGCTCCCCTTCTCCGGCGATTTCTTCTTCAGCTCCCCTTCTCCGGTGCCCCCTTCTCCGCCACCACTCCTGCTCGCCGCCGCTCCTGCCGCCGTTGGACACCAGCTCTGCGTCGCCGCCACCGCCGCCGCCTGCTCGCCGCCGCTCCTGCTCCTGCTGCTGCGCTCTGAAGTCTCCTGCTCCGTCGCCTGCTCGCCACCGCCTGCTCGCCTGCACCGCCGCCGCCTGCTCGCCGCCGCGCACTGCTGCTCTCCTCGCCGCGCACAGTTGCTCTCCTCTCCTCGTTGCTGGTGGCTTCTTTGGGGTAGGTCTCTACTCAGGCCACGCCACTGCTCTCTAGGCCAGGCATTCTTCCTATTCCCTCAAGGTACTGCTTTCTTCCTCCTTCCTTCCTTCCTCCACGCCGCTGCTCAGGCCAACTAGGGGAAGTAACATTTGTCTGCATCAAAGACACCTCCTTGGGCTTTATTCTCAACAATTCTTAGAACAAGTAATAAATCACAAGCATATATACGTATATGGGTTCCCTTTAGGTCTTCATAATGTATTTATATTCAGTTTATAGTTACCATTGCATACATTGTTGTTTGAGCCTTATGATGGACTTTTGGATTGCAAATGACTGGGATTTTCCTAGTGAATGTTCTAAATTTGTAGGCCCAATCTAGATTAAATTGAGAGCTCATTCTCTCCTTATATTGGCAAGGTGAGGCAAAAATAATTCCACAAGTGATTCAAATCTCCTATCCCACACTTTACCCATCTTTGTCATGCCTCATTACCAGGGTTAGTGTCATGCTAATCCATTGATATTCATATACGGAGTGACCCTGAGTTTATTGAAATATATCACGAGATTGAGGGTCATCTATGAAGATACCCTTGTGGTGCATTATGTGTGATTTTATAGCAAACAATTATATAAGATTTTATTCTATATTTAATCAAACCCATTGTGCAATAATCATTCCCCGCGAGCATACATGTCTTATTGCAATATATTTTTTTGTGATCCCAACATATTAAATTGAATTAGAATGATTTCATGAATTATAGGGTTTTAAAGTTGATAAACATGTACATGCGGAAATAGGGTTATTAAACCAATGGTTATAACATAGTATGATCTTAATCTGATCTGGATGTTCATAATAATGTAGTATGTTAAATATGATGATTAGGGATACATATAATGTCTAGTAAAGATTCCTAGACCTTTTGTTTGAAACTATTGATTTCTTGATTTATTATTTAATAATGCTCTATTGATTAGGATTAACCATGTTTCCTGTAGTTTATAGACAATTATTATATATAAGAATGACAACACATGTATTTGTTGGCCTAGAAACCCGTCCAAGATTTACTCATTAGGAGTAACTCTTGCATAGTCCCTGGTTTGGGACTGTTCTTGAACACCTAATCTCACTTAGGATGTAAGTGTATAATGTGTATTGGGATTTTGAGAAACTTTCAGTAGCATTTCCCCGTTTGTTCTCTAAGTACATATGTACTTAGAGAACAGCGGGGAAATGCTGCCGAAATTTTCTTGAAAACCAAATACGCATTATACACTTACTAGTGAGATTAGGTGTTCAAGGATGGGATAGGTGGTACACATTTATTATATATAAGAATGACATCAAATGTGTTTGTTGGCCTAGAAACCCGTCCAAGATTGACTCATTAGGAGTAAATCTTGGATAGTCCCCGGTTCGGGACTGTTCTTGAACACCTAATCTCACTTAGGATGTAAGTGTATAATGTGTATTGGGTTTTCGAGAAAATTTTGGTAGCATTTCCCCGTTTGTTCTCTAAGTACATATGTACTTAGAGAACATCGGGGAAATGCTGCCGAAATTTTCTCGAAAACCCAATACACATTATACACTTACTAGTGAGATTAGGTGTTCAAGGATGGGATAGGTGGTACACATTTATCATATATAAGAATGACATCACATGTGTTTGTTGGCCTAGAATGTGAACAATCATTGTTTTTTATATTACTTGTACATTGGTATAAATTAGAATGAACAATCACTAAATTATATACTGTTTGTATGGAATCCGGCTTCATTGTAGATATCTATTATTGTTGGCCTAGAAACCCGTCCAAGATTGACTCATTAGGAGTAAATCTTGGATAGTCCCTGGTTTGGGACTGTTCTTGAACACCTAATCTCACTTAGGATGTAAGTGTATAATGTGTATTGGGTTTTCGAGAAAATTTTGGTAGCATTTCCCCGTTTGTTCTCTAAGTACATATGTACTTAGAGAATAGCGGGGAAATGCTGCCGAAATTTTCTCGAAAACCCAATACACATTATACACTTACTAGTGAGATTAGGTGTTCAAGGATGGGATAGGTGGTACACATTTATTATATATAAGAATGACATCACATGTGTTTGTTGGCCTAGAATGTGAACAATCATTGTTTTTTATATTACTTGTACATTGGTATAAATTAGAATGAACAATCACTAAATTATATACTGTTTGTATGGAATCCGGCTTCATTGTAGATATCTATTATTGTTGGCCTAGAAACCCGTCCAAGATTGACTCATTAGGAGTAAATCTTGGATAGTCCCCGGTTTGGGACTGTTCTTGAACACCTAATCTCACTTAGGATGTAAGTGTATAATGTGTATTGGGTTTTCGAGAAAATTTTGGTAGCATTTCCCCGTTTGTTCTCTAAGTACATATGTACTTAGAGAACAGCGGGGAAATGCTGCCGAAATTTTCTCGAAAACCCAATACACATTATACACTTACTAGTGAGATTAGGTGTTCAAGGATGGGATAGGTGGTACACATTTATTATATACTAGGGAAATGCTGCCTAATCTTTTCCTAATATATACTTGTTTTCTCTTATCATAGAATGGATAGATCATGGATGTCCATTCGTAATCGTTGCACCCCAGAGTTTATATCTGGTCTTGATCAGTTTATTAGATTTGTCGAGGAACATAGGAAAAAACCTACAGATAGGTTCTACTGTCCATGTAGGCATTGCGGTAACAACTTGAAAGTCAACACTGTTGAGGAAATCAAAAGTCCAAAACTGGTTCTCCTGCCAAGGTGTTGTGGTATCTACCTATAATATCATGGTTTCAACGCTTGTTTGCAAATCCGAAAGATGCGAAGAATTTGAGGTGGCATGCAGATGTTAAGAAAAATAATGATGGGATCCTACGACATGCGTCTGATTCCCCACAGTGGAAGAAGATTGATCTATTGTACCCTAAATTTGGTGAAGAAGATAGGAATCTAAGACTTGGGCTTTGTACATATGGGATGAATCTGTACGGGACATTGAGCAGCCAACATAGCACTTGGCCAGTCATGCTTGTTATATACAATCTTCCTCCCTGGATGTGTATGAAAAATAAGTACGTTATGTTGTCATTGTTGATATCGGGCCCTAAACAACCCGGAAATGATATCGATGTTTATCTTGAACCTTTGATTGATGACTTAAAGAAACTTTGGGCTGAAGGTGTGATGACCTATGATGCTTCAGCAAGAGAGACATTTCGTTTGCACGCTATGTTGTTTTGCACTATTAATGACTTTCCAGCATATGGGAATTTGTCTGGATATAGTGTCAAAGGAGCTAAAGCGTGTCCTATATGTGAAGAAAACACTGATTCAATAAGACTAAAACATGGCGGCAAGACTGTATATCTTGGTCATCGAAGGTTTCTTTCAAAATTCCATCTGTATCGTAGGAAGCGCAAAGCATTCAATGGATGGAATGATGAACGGAGTGCACCTAAACCTATACCAGGGGATGTTGTTTATGAAAGAGTAAAAGACATTGTCAATGAATTTGGTAAGAAATCACAATGTAGTATGGCCACACGGAGTGACAATTCTTCATTCAAGAAGAAGTCAATATTTTGGGATCTTCCTTATTGGAGTTCTTTGACAGTCAGGCATTGTATCGATGTAATGCACGTTGAGAAAAATGTCTGTGATAGCATCATTGGTACTCTATTAAATATACCAGGTAAGACTAAAGATGGGATAAAATCCAGACTGGACCTACGTGAAATGGGAATAAGGTCAGAATTAACAGAATTACGTGAAATGGGTAATAAAAGAACATACTTACCTCCCGCTTGTTACACGTTGTCTAGAAAGGAGAAGAAAACTTTTTGTGAATGCTTGGTAAATGTTAAGCTGCCACATGGTTACTCATCCAACATCCGTAGATTGGTATCAATGAAAGATCTGAAGTTGATAGGTCTTAAATCTCATGATTGTCACACTCTAATGCAACAAATATTGCCCGTGGCAATTCGATCTATATTGCCGAAGCATGTAAGGTTTGCAATTACCAGACTTTGTTTCTTTTTCAACAGTCTATGCAGCAAAGTTATTGACCCTGATACTCTCGATAATTTGCAAAGAGAAGTGGTTGTTACCCTATGTCATCTTGAGATGTATTTCCCTCCTTCGTTCTTTGATATCATGGTACATCTTGTTGTCCACTTGACTAGGGAAGTGAAAATGTTGGGACCAGTTTTCTTGCATTGGATGTATCCCTTTGAACGATACATGAGCGTTTTTAAAGGTGATGTTCGAAACCGTTATCGGCCTGAAGGGAGTAATATTGAAGGTTATGTGGCGAGAGAGGTTATGGATTTTTGCAATGACTTTCTCAGTGGTAATGACACTCCTGATAATGACAAGAATATTGAGGAGGGCAAAGGAATTTTGGGATCACGGGTGAAAGTAATCAGCCGTGAGCAGTTGGAACAAGCTCACTTGTATATTTTACACAATATGGACGAAGTGAGTGTTTATATCGAGGAACATACCAATTTCATAAAGAGACAACATCCTCGAGCAAGTTCAATGTGGCTTGCTAGAGAGCATAATAAGACTTTTACTAAGTGGTTTGAAGATAAAGTCTTACATCAACTATCTCAAACACCAAATGATATTACAGAAACTATCAAATGCCTCGCCTTTAAACCAAAACCGAATGTTATGTCTTATGAAGGGTTTGACATTAATGGATTCACATATTACACAAAGCGCCAAGATGATAAGAGTGTCGTCCAAAATAGTGGGGTCACTCTTCAAGCGTCGACTATGTACTTTGCAAGTGCAAAGGATAAGAGTCCACGTGAAGCTAAAATGTCATATTACGGTGTCATTGAGGACATTTGGGAGTTTGACTACATAGATTTCAAAATTCCGCTCTTTAAATGTAATTGGGTTGATAACACCAAAGGAGTTATAGTGGATGAATTGGGTTTCACTTTGGTGAACTTTGAAAAGATTGGCGAGAAGGGTGAACCATTCATATTGGCATCACAGGCGAAAAAAATATTCTATATCGATGATCCTGTGAATGATAAATGGTCGGTTGTTCTTCATGGTAAAAGACAGTTCATTGAAGATCCTATAGATGAAGAAGAGTACTATGATAAGTATGATGACTCCAGTCCATTCTCAGTTGGGTTGCCAACTCCACAAAATATTGAAGCTAATGATGACTTATATGTGCGTGGAGATCACAATGAAGGATTGTTAATTGATAAAAGATCACAATTTTAGAGACATGTATGTTTATACAAATGCTAAATGTTTGCCTTTTTATAGTTAATACAAATGCTAAATGTTTGCCTTTTTAATGACATTTTCAGATGGCTGACCATGATGAGCATGATGTCCATGATGAGCATGAAGTCCATGATGAGCATGCTGTCCATGACGAGCATGGCGAGGATACTAATGTAAGTTCTAAAAACATATCCTGTATTTCTATAAAATTCATTATCTTCTAGTTATGTCATATATCCTATATTTCTATATTGGGCTAAGTTAGTGTGTTTTATTTTTGTCAAATTTTAGGTTGATGCACCTGTACCCACTGAAGCACAGGAGAAACTTGATGCGCAACACCAGACACTTAACAAGAAAAGGGGCATCACTCTGTTGAAGAAGTTATTAGCGCTAAGTGGTAGTGGATCCAAATTGGTGGTGGAGTTTGATAATGGAGGAAATCCAATTGGAGTGAACCGCAATAATTTTGTGAACTATCTTGGGTGTACCACTCGGAGCCATTATGGTGTTAAGTATGACAATTGGCATAAAGTTCCTCAAGGGAAAAAAGACTTGATATGGAAGGATTTATGCGTGAGTTATTATTATTTGCAATTCTATTTTGTAGATTACAAATTCTATTATTTGCAATTCTATTTTGGATACTAGTTAATAACATTTCTATTTTACAGAATATGTTTGCATTGGATGAGAAGTTGCATCGTAAAAATGTGATGCAACGCGCTAGAAAGATGCTTAGGAATTATAGGACAAATCTAAACAGAGAATACATAAAAGAGGGTGATAAGAAGAAGAAGTCAGCCCTTGAACAATGGAACTTCTTGGACAAAGAAGATTGGGACAATTTTGTTGCTTCAAGAAAATCTGAAGAATTCAAGGTATTAGGCGTCACTCCTAATTTAATTAATATACATTGTATTCACCTATTCAAGATTAGCATTTAGTGCTACTAACCAAATCATTAATGTGCATACTAACTAGGCCCTCAGTGACGCACAAAAAGCAAGGCGTGCACTGAATGTGCATGACCACACTATGGGTCCAAAAGGCTATGCAAGCGTTCGCCAAAGACTACAGGCGGAGTCTACGGCTACTCAGGAGTCTGCTCCTACTCAGGATTCTGCCACACCCATGCCTCGCCATGATATCTGGATAGCTGGCAGGCAAAACAAGAAGGGTGAAATAAAGAAGCCTGTAACTGCTGAGGCGGCTGCAAAAATGGTAAAATACAACTCTTACAGAAATCGTTTGAATATTGATTATTTGTGGTGTTAACTTACCAATTTCTGTTTATGGTGATTAGCGGGAGTTGCACGAGCAGAGGAAACAAGGCACGTTCATCCCTCAGGGCACAAGGGATGAATTGACAGTTGCTCTGGGTAACCCAGAGCATCCTGGACGTGTTAGAGGTGTCGGCGCTGGTGTTGGCATCAAAGCATTCTTTGGGCCATCCCAGCGCAAACCCAGAGCGGGACTTTCTCAAGAAGAGGTAACCTATTCTTTTTTTAGAATGTTACTGCAAAAGGAAATTCATTAATAAGAAGCTAATGTTTCTTTTATCCATGTATAGGAGAATTAGAGAGTTGAGGATTTAGTTGCTAAGAAGATCAACGATGTAGTTCCTGAGAAGGTCAAGGAAGAATTGCTGCGGTGGCAGGCATCTCAGGCTTCCAATACGCCTATGGCGACCCACTCTTCTCCCGATGCACAGACTGCGAGTAATCCTGGAGACCCATCGCCTAGCACGTCTGCTGTAAGTATTGTTTATGGCATTGTAGTTAGTCTTTTCAAGTTGTTATGTTTTCAAGATGATATGTATATATGTATAATATTCTTTACGTAAATTTGTAGGCATTGAAGCCATGCCGCTTAAGAATGCAAGACTACGTTGTTGCAGAGGCGCAAGCTTACCCGTCCCTTCCTGGGGAAAGGTTTCACGGGACTCCAATGCCACAGGGCTATGTTCGTGTGGGCCCATTACGTGTGTTACCCGATTGGAGGGAAGTTGCGTTGCCATATGCCCACCCAGATATTGATACACTTGGTGAGGCAGAAGGCGGGGTGATATTGTGGCCCAAAGCAGATGTCGTCTACACGACTGAAATTGTAAGATAAATTTACATTTATTTAGACTGTTAATGTGTATATATGATGTCAACTGATCTGAAATTATATGTACAGGTTAAAAAGAAGACACCAGGAGCACCTAGGCCTCCACTTCCACTTCCCGCATTACCCGATTGGGTTCCAACTGACCTAACATACCCGTTAGGTCCTGCTTGTAGGGGAATGGCATGTTGGCTACGGGCACATAATGTACATTGCCCTATAATTATTTCTTTAGATGCAGATTATGCAGGTCAATCATACGATAGTTCTTTATTTATACAAGATATTATTGAGCTGTTTATGTATGATTGGCTGAATACATCAATGATAGAGACATGGATAAGGTGAGATCTTGTTTATACATCCATATACCTTGTGTAAGATCCGGTGATCTAGTTTCTTATATATTAATGCATACGCCTATATGTTTTGCAGCTACCTAGTCGAAGATCATTGCAAACAATTTGCATTTGATCATGTGGGATTTTTGATTCCATCATTGATTAGTTTGGTAGCTAAAGACCCTGATAATGTTCAACAATACTGTATAGATGCTTTTACAATTTTTGGTCAGCAAAAGAAGACGATAATAATAGCTCCATTCAATGTCAAGTAAGTTTACTTTATTTATAATTTGGACTTAAGAAAATTCCATTTTTATTTTGCATTTTGAGTTATTAATTGTTAACTTCTTACTTCTAGCGGTAGACATTGGGAGTTACTAGTTATTGTCCCCGAGACATTCACTGTTTATTATCTAGATCCTGCGGGGAGTACATTGAACACTAAAATTGGACACGTAATGAAAATGCCATTATTCTGGTGAGAAATATTTCATTTTTATATCCGTTAACATCTTTTATTACATTACTATTTACTTATGCAATTTATTGTGTTATATTAACATGTAGGGGTTTAGATGCATTCAAAAAGGCTGGAGGAACGGTCCCAAGGAAAAAGAACCAGCCAATAAATTGGCAGAACGTACAAGTAAGTTCCCGACTCGAATATATATATTATTGATGTGAATTGTGCTTAGTTGTATTATTTTGTATGTTTCAATTTATAGTGTGCTACATAAGACAATGGCTGGGCATGCACATACTATGTGATGCGATTTATGCAGATGATTATCAAATATGACGCATTGGATATCGATACCATACATGAGGTATTATATATACTTTCATTAGTTAGTATGCAATATATCAATCTTATCTTATTTTTATATTATTACTTATATATATACATCATTCTCTTTGCAGGTGTTTAAAACTGACAACACTACAGGTAAACGCTTAAAAAATATACATGCTTCATATACGATGGAAGCATTAAATGAAGTAAGAGAAGAATGGGCAAAAGCCATACAAGCAGTGGCAACTGTAAGATATAATTGGGATGTTGATAGCAATAATGAATGATACTTTGTAAATGAATATTTCTGAATGTTAATACATGTATTTGAATGTTTCTATATGTGTGAATGTGAGAATTGAATTTATGTCTGAATGTATGTACTTGTGTGAAATTTTGCTTATGACTTTTGCAGGTTTGCGGCCTGTTTGTAGGATGATATCAATGGATGCACTACGAAAAATATGGTCTTTAACTACAAAAAAAAAATTGTAGCGAAAACCCCAAAATGTGTAGCTAAAAGCTTTGGCTACATTTATCCTTACATTTATAATATATAGCTAATACCCGTGTAGCTAATTGTTTAGGCTACATTTTTTAAAGTTGTAGTTAGTTATTCCTCTCGTTACAAATTCATATGTAACCCTAATTGTAGGTAAAAATGTCCTTACACATAAACATGTAGTTTCAATTGTAGCCAAATGTATGGCTACAATTCAATTTGTACCTATGATATGTAGGGAGAGATGGCATTGGTTACAATTTGTATTTGTAGTTCATGTATAGCAAAAATTAGCACTTGCTACACACGTAATTATAGCTAGTGTGTAGTGAAAGACACCATGTACTATACATACATATGTAGTGAGAGACATTATGTATCCAGTCAGTCGCTTGCCAATATAGAGTGGTTTTCAATAAGAAAATAGATGAATGTTATTCAAGATTGAGTTGTGCTTACAATGTCACCAATGATACTTTTATTTATATTTGAACAATGAGTACACATGGGGAGGACATTAACCTAGCCCCTGTTTTACAATATGCATGGAAAAAAGACACATGTATACGATATCTTCTTCTGACTACATCTATCCACTGCAGAGTACAAAGCACAATATAAAGAGGACTCATCTCCCTTAGTTCCTCCACCTAATTCACAATGAGTTCAACAACCCTATGAATATCATCTTTAGTGGTGAATCTTCCAATCCCAAACATGATAGAGGTATGTGACATGTCCTCATCAACTTCCAGAGCTCTCAACACATAAGACTGAGCACAAGAGTTGTAGCCTTTCCTGTTGGCAACGTCATGTAGAGGTTCATGTATGGTTAGTTTTGGTTGGCAAATCCCCTGGATCAAAATATATTGGCATTTCTTCTCATACGTTATGTACTTTTGTATGTTGTGGATCTCAAGCATCATCAAGTTGATGGTAGCATCCACTTTTGTGCGAACCACCATGGATATCTGCAGTTTGGAACCTATATGGAAATTTACTTATTTGACAAATAGTTGTCTGTGCCTTCTTTTTGATTTAGCCTGCATTTCTAGAACAATCTCTCCATTTAAGACGTCATCTATCAATTTCTTAAATATGGATCTCTCAATATCCACGATTAAGCCAGAAATTTCCTTAGCATGCCCAGTCCACCCATCAGATTGGCATGCAATATCCTGAAACAAAACTTCAATTTTCACTTACATTGAACTTAAAGTCACATCTTTAAATTTTTATTTGTAAAAATCTAACTGAAAGCAACATCTTTTACTTGTAGACATAACGGTATACAAAATATAATAGATGCAACTACAAGCTGAGATACCTCTCCAGAAGCAATGTTGTATGCTTTCCGTCGTTAATCCTACAACAACAATATTGGCACAAACATTACAAATGTGGGAATGATAATATCTACATATGTCATCAATCTACTATCTCACTGCTTACCTTTAAAGATGGATGGAATTGATGTTCCAAAGTATACAGTTCGTCTTGGTAAATTCCAAATCCATTCTCTTGGCACATCTATGGGGCATAAGCTAGAAGAGTGGTCTGCAAATACCTACACTCGAGGGCAGTATTCTATTAAGAGATAGAATAAGAGTATATGTATTCAAGTGGAACAAAAATATTTAATTGCTGGACTGGCATTAGCAAACTCCTGACATATCATGGAGAATCCACCAAGGTCCAATGGTTGTAATGCTACCTACCTAATTGACCTGAAAGTGTGTCCCATTAAGGGGAAAGCTTCCTCTCATTGCCGTTCTGCAAGGTATCTCAAATCAATATTTCTGAATTAGTTCTCTGCATGATACAGTCCCCTATCTAGCAGCCTTAATTATTTGTTTAATATTGAAGTACGACATTAAATGAAATATACCAACAGTGTTCCTCTGACTTTTTGAGCTCTTGCTTCACGTACACTACTACAGGCAAAACACGATGTGTTGTCACAAAGCCTACTGGGATCTCCAAAATTACAAGATGTTTCAGGTGATTCCATTGATTGAGCGATTTCTCCTGTTACATTTGTTGGTCATTTATTAGTCATCGAGACTCATCAACCGAAATTTCAGCATCGACATCAAGGCTAGTTTACCTGGAGTCCATATAGCAGGCAGATAGGGGCATGGGTCATCTGGCTCTCCTTTGTCCAGCTGCAAAATCATCATTATATAAGTTGATTGAGCAATATGCAGAGGATTAAATGTTAACAATATGCATAAATGTCATAATAAGTAATTTCACTAGTAATATGCTCACCCCTTTCAGTAAAGGATGAGAGTCTGGAAGCTCATAGCTGCAATCATGTAAGCAGTAAAGTTAGATTTGATGGTAACTAATGTCTATATAAATGTAACACGGGAAACAAAGTTATGCATACACTTGGTGTTCAGTGCGAAACCGGTTGATATGTTTTAGCTTTGGCTGAGGAATAGAAGCAGCTTGTGATGTTAGAGCAACCAAATAAATGTAACACGGCCAGCTGATGTGTTTAACAGTGGCACGGATGAGGGGTTGCTTAACATATCAATTCCACCTGCATATCATACATACATCCAGGAACTATGATTGGAATACATGAGTGTCAAATAATCCCATACTTCGTTTCAAGTCTCAAACTGATTGTCGTTGATAAGAATTATGGATAAGAGATTACCATTATGTTGTCCCCACTGTGAATGAGACATCTACAGAAGCAGGAGGACCACCAATAAAATGCTTATATTTTCCCTGTCATTTGAAGATCTTCCATGTTCAACTCCACTATGCAAAATGCTTCTCTTTCAATTTGTGCTATTCTGGTTCTAGACATTAACCAATCCCATTCTAGTTTGGAGGTCTTGATGACTCAAAAAGCTCAATATTGTTGTAGAATAACTCTGCAAATATGTGGCAAATGCATGGAAAAAACATCCAATCAGTTATCATCGGTCTAGGTTTGTAAAAGAAAGAAATATTGTTATCAAACAAGTCTGCTAGTATATGGAAAACACAATGAAAAGAACATGCAATTAGCTATCATTGGCTCTGGGTTTGACCCCTCGATTATGAGAGGATTAGGGTCAGAGAAGTATGTGAGTTTGCTGGCCGAATTCTCATTGCAGTAGACTTTGACTTATCACTAGATGGCTGGGTGCAAAGCAGAAAACTTTCATAGTTTAGAAAAGAGATGATATGTGGGAGATACATGAGGTTGCATTGAAAGCAATCATCCAATGATGATTATCATAGCAGGAAACCACTTTAAGAAAGACGTCTTCATGCTTCTTGGAAGTTTAAGTTGAAGCCAAAGTTTTTGAGGAGTGGTTTGAAGCTCCCTCTCAACCTAACACAGAAGGGTGTCATTGTATTTGGGATCTATATCTAGATGTACCAGGTACAATAGTAGTAGCACAGTCCTCAGAAGTAATGGACATCTAGTCATCCCAAGGACGAGTTAGCATGCTTTTTACAGCCTTTTGTTTAATTGTTCCTATCTCAAACTTTTCAATTGCTGACCAGGAGTTTGACCCTGTTCTCTATTAGAGACTGAACAAATGAGAAAATAGTCAGTGACGTCTTCACCCTGGGAAAGCTTAAATGCCAACAACTTCTGCAGATGTGTGAAACTTTGCTGGTGTCCTTATTGGAGTAACTGCAGACAATTGCAAAGCCTTTACAACAGGCATATCTATTTACAATCATGTGCCATCTTTGTATTTTACCTTGGCATGTTCATGGTTACCTACTTGGCTTATGTGGAACTATTGATGTTGTGGCTTTTTCTCAGGCATTGTAGTCAAACTGGTATCCAAGGATTGACTGCTTAGCAAATTTCTGGGCCTGAGTAGGCATTCCTCTGTGCTGCATGGTCAGCTTCTGGGCCCTTGGGGAAACTGCCCAGCTCTTGAGCCAGCCCACTGGTCTGTTTGTGTAATAACCATCTATCCTTGACTTCACCAGCATGGCAGGGAGCCGACCCCTATTCACCCAATGTCTGCAGATAGATGAAGATGAAACTGCACCCTTGCTGCACCATTTCAGTTGCTTAGCAGTCTTGCCGACAAGACCTAAACCTCAAACCAACTCTATTGGTCCCCCCTCCCTCTCTCCTTTGTCCTCTCTTTTTGTCTTGAAGGAAGGAATGATATGTGACTCCCTGTAGGTTGTTGAGGGAGGTACCCCACTAATGCCAGGCCTTCTAGCGGCGTCGTGTCCTCCAGGGAAGGAAGGTGTTGTCAAGTTTCAAAGATTGCACCCTCCTCTCTAATATGTAAATAATACCTCTACTACTCTTTCCCCTTAGTTTCTTACTAAAGTTCATGGCGCATTGGAGTTAAAAGGTATTGATAAGTCAATTCAATTTCAAATCCTTAGTATGTATTTTGTGTTATAATCTTGATATTTGATACTTGTTATCCTGTATTGTTTTCTTAAATCCATTTAATTGCAACATTTGTAACGTATAGTTTAGGGCATTATATGTCTGTGTGAGAATATGTATATAGATGTATATATATTGGTCAAAATATATGCATATATATTATTTTAAAAAGGTACAAGTTTGGGTTTATAAGGCGCTCAACAAGGCAAAAGTTATGGTGTGGGTATCATATTGCTTGATGGGAGACTCAGATTCAAAATATCATGAGAAAATGAGATTAAAGTCACCTCAATTACATCTCTAAATATTATCTAAGATTGTGTTATGTATTGATTACAATCCCCATAGCCAACAACATTGAGATCATCATATCATTAATTTCTGTGAATCTAGTATTTTTCTCATTTAAGTAAACTTATCACCCATTTGTTTTTTTTACATATATCCTCTGCTCATATGCATGTAGAAACTCAAATATGCATCAACATGAATCCCACACCCTTGAGTAACATGAAAATAATGAACATAAATGTAATGTCCAGAAAAACTCAGCGATGAAGAAACCTAATAGATAAAATATCTAAAAATGTTACTAAGTAGAATCTATTCAGAATTTACCAATAAAATTGATGAGAAATAATACCTAACTATTGTAATATTGTATAATTGTATAACTATTGTAGTTAGATTGGTTTGTAAACCGGTCAGGCTAGTTGTGTTCACTAGGTTTTTGCCCTGGTTGTGCCTATTGTTTATTTGTCTCAACTTTGTTGCTCCAGGTATTCCTATAAGCAAGTGTTAGTTTCTCTCAATAATAGCATTTCAAATATTGGGTACTTTCTAAATCAATCTTTATACCATAAAAGGGGTACTTTCTAAATCAATCTTTATATCTGAAGGCCAATCGTAGGTCATTTCTTGTCAAATTTAACAAACTCAAGTTCTGAACTCGTATGGGCTACTTAAAACCAACTAGTCAGTCTTATAGAAACATACTGACCTCCTGTTCAGACTCAGGATATTCGTCATCATCATCAGAGTCATCATCTATTATTGAAGATTGCTTGCTAATATCATTTGTGTGATTCACTGATGAAATTGGTTGCAGGGACACATCTCGAGTTCTTTGATCCTTCTTAGAAGATGTAGAATTTCTTTGCATTTTCAAACTCATTGTTGTCCTCGAAACTTTCTGAGTGTCATCTCTCTGTTTTTATCTTTGTAAGTTATAGAACAAAAATGTACATGCAACGCTGTTCAACATCTGAAGTATACAATGCTGCTGATATGACCAAAAATAACCAAGCCCCCATCCCTTCAAATCTATTTGCATAAGATGTTGTACTCGTGCCCGAGGTCTTCCATTCCTTGGCTTAATAGGAGATATAGTAAACCCACCACCTAAACAATAGCAGAACACAAACAAAAAATCATTTGAATTGAAAATCCATAACAACAAGCTAAAAATAAATGCAGAGGAAAGAAAATATACTCTCAATATGAGCTCTCACAAATCCAGGCTGTGTACCACATTCCACATGTTCCCTTGACCTAAACAGAACAACTGTTGAAACGACATCACAATGTGTTAGTGAAGCAATAGGAAAGAGCAAAAACAGCAGACATCTCAATACTAACCATAGCTTCCATCATCATTGTGACCCCTATCAATCCATACTTCATAATGACAAGATAAAGAGCCTTTATAAAATATCAAACTATACTTCACCATATAGAAGATCGCCATTGATTTCAGGCTGAATAACTGAGGAGCCATAACTGTCTATATAAGACTCTCACATTATCAACTTATACTAGAAATGTAAAGTTTAGAAAATAATATGTATAATCAGTCTTAGTGCATTGCAAGAGGAAAGAACTAGCTCATTTGACCAAGGGAAGAAAACCATATAATATGGAGCATCCCTTTGACACTATGGATGGGCAAGGAAGTAAGCAAGACAGAGATGTTTCTTAGGAATTAGGTTATGCTTAGCAAAGGAATCTGTTACTGACTCCAGGGGTGGCAATGGCGAGACCAAAGATGTCTTTAATTCTGGTGTTGGAATACCATCTTCAGACTGATATACTAAGTTTAGTTGCAGTCTGACTATAATATAGTTGGACCTCCACTAATCATTTGTTTATAATTTTCTTAACAAAAGGGAAGACTAATAAAGATCCCATTCTCAAAGAATTCCAGTCCCCCTCCCACTGGCCATCTTGGTACTACTATAGGTAGTTGGCCCTCCACCAAACCACTCTCTTGGTCTATCCTAGTACTACAACTAGGGGCACCGGTCAACAATAGCTTTGAAGTTAAGTGCTGCTTATACTAGTACAACAGCATGGCATTCTAGAGGAGAGGAAGAATGGGATTGAACGATTGCAAGTAGTAATGTCCCAAAGTGACTGATGTTTCTAATAAGTCGAATTCATATGATTAATCAATGTACCTCATGGTTCTATGATTCATCTGTATTCTTATAAAACTAGAACCACTAAAGTTGTGAACTATTCAAGCTGACTCAACCAGCAACTGTAGCTAATCAAAAGATTTTACTCACTAATAGAAGAATGGTTGCCTTGCATCACATCTGCACCACTCGTCATAGCAGTGATGGATGTTTTTTCTCATACTTTTATTCAAATCAATCTGCAATAAGATGAACATTCATAAAGTAGACAACAAAAATAAGCAAAAGAGCAGGACAATTTTGGATGAAAAAAACAATTTAATACCCCCAATAGAGAATACACTTGTATCGATAATTTCGTATCATCTTTTAACCTAATTTTAATATAGTGTGATAGTAAAGTTTGATATTGGATTCCGCAACAAAGCAGAAAGACAATATTTTTCAGGGAGGATAATTATTCATCATCAGTGTAGACATAAAACACACTGACCGCCATCCCTATTTATCTAACAACATCTCTATGGAACAAAACATTCAGGAGTTTACATGGGTTGGTTGTTGCGCATATTGGCAGAGCGATAGAAAGCATCAAAGAGAATGGCCTTGGTGAGCAATATTTTCATTGGAGCTTGTTGGTGAGCAATATTTCAATGTGGCCAGTGGTTACTTAGACTACTTGAACAAAATCCAAAGACATATTATCATTTTTATTAAGGGGGTTAAGGTACCAAAGACAATTTAAAGAAGAGTTTGTGCATAGAAGACTTGCTAAAGCTTAATAAGAGTTAATACAGATTGGTTGAATCTAAGATACCTGTCATATCGATGACCATAATCAGGGCCCCTCGCTTGATTCACAATTATGAATAATGGCAACTCTGCATTCCCCTTCATGGAATTGATTCTTTGAAACAATGGATCCCTCTCTATCTGACATTTACCATGCATGCCTACTTGCAGCTAAAAATGATTCTACTAGATTCCTGCTAGCATTAGAACTGGTTTTTTGTTGAAACCCCTTTTGATCCATAGTTCATAATGACAAGATAGAAAGCAATGTTTTATAAAGCGGGAAGCGGGAGGCATGCGGATGCCACTTTTTGGCCGCTTGAGCGCCAGCTTTTTTAAAAAGCGGATTCTTAATTTTCTATATGATTGTATACAAATACACACACACACACACACATATATATATATATATATATATATATATAATATTTTTAAGAAACTTGTATACATAACCAAACCCTTGTGGTAGTGTAAAATTCACCCTACACAACAATATTGCTACTTAATAGTGTGATCTACTTAATAGTTAGTACAATTTATAGATAAATTTATCACATATAGTCGTATACTAGTATCAAGCCATGATACAATGCACTTAGTAGTTAGTAGTTAGTGTAATATAATAGTACTATACTTCACAGAAATCTGCATTGATTTTGTATTACATTTACACACTGGTTGTTTCTTAGATTAATGTTCTATAGTTAGTAATTAGTACTATACAACAGTACAATATTACTGATTTGTGACAATCACATAGTTTTATGTTACATATACATGATAAGTTTTATGTTAGTATTACTTGCTATAACAGACTGAATAGGTAGTTACTACTGTATTACTTGCTATGGTCGTCACTACTGTATGTAGCAACAGAATCAGTGTAGTATTACACACTGATTAACTACTATACAATATTTAGATACATAGTTAGTTACTTAGTACAATAATATCAAATTAACATGTTAAATAATGTTATACAATATCAATAGTCTAATATTACATAATGAAAATATCATTACATTTCACTTTTGGGCCTAAAAAGTGGGTCTAGGTCCTGATTTTCACTTAAGCGGACTCAGGCAGGCGCTCAGAATCAGTGTCCAGGCAGGCGCTTGAGCGGGCTAAGCGGGCATTAAGCGGCCGCTTAATGCAAAACCGCCTGACCAGCCGCCTAAGGCCAATTTGGAGTGGCCAAGGGTCTCATCCACCTGAGCGGCCGCCTGGGCCGCTTTTTAAAACACTGATAGCAAGCCTTAATAAAAACTCAAACCACAACACCATACTGAAGATCATCATTGATCTCAGATGAATAATTAAGTAACCATAATAGTCTGACAAAATTATTGAATAGAGAGAAAAAGAAACATCTAAAGTCGGCGATGAGATGAGAGACTCCAAGTACACAATCATTGTTCTAAAAATAGTAGATAGGGACACCATCACCCCTGCAAAGCAAGGTGCACCAATGTTCATTTAGATGAGACCTAGAGGAGACGCTAACTAATTGTTGTTTTGATTTTGTTGGACAATAGTTGATTTTTGGTTTGGAACAGATCTAATTACATAACCATGAGAGGCAAGCCAACACATTGAATTCATGTACATTAATGCTGGATGTGAATTCTTATATGGGAAGACTAGCTCGTTAATAAGCTTCCAAGTAAGGAGGCAAAAAGGTATCCACTGCAATTAACTGAATAGCCACTTAGGGTAGTTCTACTGCCTAGTCTAGCTCTGAGTGATTAATTTCCAAATTTTCAAATTTTTTATGAAAACCTCTTACAAGTCAAAGATAGATTACTTAGTAATAAATATAATCCACCCAATATTTTCTTATCAATAGACATAATAGAACAAGCATTCATACCCAACTAAAAATATAAGAACCAATTCTATGACTTAAACCCATTATCAAGTACAAATTGATCAATGATGGAATTTTGTGAAGACATTTGCAAGTTGGTCTTCAACTCATGACTTATTGTATACATCTTGCACACACCACCTATGGAAACCCAACCCATTAATGGTATCCTACATATAGTGAAGGTGATACATGCACTATTCAAATGCACATGCTTCTCCATATATATGGCAAATTTGATGTCATCATCATAAATGAGGTCAGGGAGATAACTTACAATAAAACTAGTCTTGAATCAAGCTCCCATCATCAATGCATCCTCTCTCCATACAAGGTGGAACCAGCATTAGACAACATCAAAACTTCTTGACATTGGTAAAGTAATGCTTTGTGCTTTGAACTCAAATCATAAATATAATGTTTACTTATTACATAAATGATTCTATTAACTGAAAAGAATTAGATTTCATACATTTTGTATGAATACTTGTAACCATCCCTATTTTGTGTTAGAATTTTATGATCACCAAATAAAAATAGGAAACTACGTCACTAGTTTAATTGTTAAACAACACCTAATTCTTATAAGACTAAATGCCCAAGCTTTGATATTATGTACTTGTAGTTTGACTCAGACTGCCATCTGTCCTCTAACGACTTTGCACAACGACTTAAATAAATAAATAATGTACAAGAGGGAAACAAAAGAAACAAAGTATTCAATTTGGTCAGTAGGATACTGTGGACATCCACACATTGTTTTATAATTGCAGTGTATATTGATAGTATGGATTTGGTTCTCATGAACATGTCTTCTAAATGGGTGTAGGGAGAGTGTAAGATCACTATATACAATTATATGAATTAGTATATTGTGGGAGTTGAATGGTGTAGAGGTGTAAGGGAGGTTGGTTCTGATTAGTGAGACAAAAATGTAAAGATACATATGGGTCATTGGATTTTAGAGAAATGAGGATGGGTTGTGTTGTCTTGACTAACAAGAAGACATTCAGTAGTTGGGGGTGCTATACCTTAAGGTCAAAACTTCTAATTTTTTTATTTATACTGTAATTCTTCAGGACTGGAGGAGCAATGTCAATAGAAATATTACAAAATAAAGCATGTTTGCATGCAATGACAATCTAAGGCACTCACTAGATTTTTTATGTACAACTTATATACATAGGTAGGCATAGGAGGGCCAAAGGTAGGTGGCACATTTTCATGATTTATGAAGAGGGGTACAACAATTTAGGTAGCCCGAAAAAAAGAAGGAGGTTTACCTCCTTTTCAGAACTTATAGCAGTGAATAGACAATTTTGACGAATGAAGCCCTCAAATGTACCTATGGACCAGAGTGAACTTCATATGAACATATATATACATGAATAATATCCAAATATGATGCAAGTTTTAATGTAGCTATGATATAAAATTAAAATTATGATGATATGATGGTTCACATGTATGAATTTCAAGTTAGCAACATACCTCGTTTGATTATGCTATTACAATATAGCTTCCAAGAATTATTCATATAATGCACATCTCCTTATACTATTGCAGCTGATTATAAATCAATTTCCCAAAGTAATGAGTGCCACCCATGGCAAATAGAGAGTTGTGGAATCTTCATATACGCCAGTTGGGTAATAGGATAGGAAACTACTCCTACACAAGAAAATCAAAACGAAGACGGGGACATAATGAGGGTGAGTAACATAATTGATAGAGACCAACATTTCTGAAATAATGAGGCCATCCAAACTATTTCATAACTATAAGTCACTAAAAAGAATTTACCAGGTCCCATTGATTTGAATATTTCCAGAGGGTTGTCTGTCTTGAGTGTGCATATTGGTGTGCATTCACTATGATCATTTTATTGGCTAGCAATGTTGGGGAGCACACCATATTGGTCACCATACTGACCACATAAAAACACTAAAGATGGAATATGGAGAACAAAAATAGAAGGAGATTGGTCACTAAAAGTCTGTTATATTTTGAGCAGAGGATGCATAGTGAAAGGTGCCTATTTTAGGGACACTAAGTGGAAGAATCATCATGCACTATTTGCTCAGATCAGCAAAAATTACAAAACATTAAATTTTGTATTAAAAATATGCTAATGCGTCCTTGACCATTGCTCATTGAAAGATATTATAGTAGACGTTCCAGATCAGTACTGTGCATTGACATTTCAACAACTTATCTGAAAGATTGCAAAGACTGGACTATTTGATTTGTGACCAACTAGTGGACAATCTGGAGGTGCCGCAATGACACTATGTTCATTGAAAAGGAACCAACGGTTGAGTACAAATTAAATGCTATAAGAACCTGATTACTGACTACAAAAACCATAACTATTCAACTGGAAACACAAATAGATCAAAATAGGGAGAAGATAATGACCATTAGCAACGTCCAAAAGAAGGAATGATGTAATTATATTGTGACTCCATGATTCATGTTGGGAAGTGTGAAGGAAAGGGATTCATGGCCAGAGATGAAATAAGAAAAATTGTGGCAACCATCCAAGTGAAGATTGTAGCAAGACCATGTCTGAGCAGGACCTGATGTTCATCAGCTTAAAATATAGAGATGTGATAGTTCAATAGGAGATATCAGAAACGAACACAATCAATCATCTCAAGGTAGATGAAGAATCGACAAATCCCAAGGCACTATAGTTGTAGAGAAAAATATAAGAACAAATAGAAACGAATGCCAAGCTCACAGTTTGGTTATAATTTCATAATTTGTCAAACATCTATCGGTTCAAAACATTAGAAGTAACAAAAAGAACCAGAAAAAACATGAAAATGAGAAGAAAAATCTCAAATTTTCAGGATGAGAAAGACTAGCAGTAATAGCATAATGCAATCGTATGGATATCTAAAAAAGAAGAATAGAAGGTTTCACCTTCTTTGTTATCTTGGAAACAGACTCCTACAAAAAAAACTATCAAATGAAAAGCCAAAATCAATATTCTACTCTTTATCGATCTTAGGAGCTACAGGCTACTTGGGTGGCATTCCCCTTGGACCATTAATTCACATTACCTTGCCATGATTGTCGTCAAGGAAGTTGTCATGAATCTGCGGGCGTGGCTATTTTGTCATAGGGCTCTATCATGTTAAAATGTTCTCTCTGTTAATCTGCAAGGTGATTGTATACGGACAGATGATACACGCGCGACCCTCCAGATAGCTAGGACCAAATGTGCTCCACCCACACTACTTGTGGCAGGGATGACAGGCGACAAAGCAGGTGGCCCTTGTGGCAAATCATTAAAGGAATCAGGTCGTTGGGCCTTGAAATCGTGAGCATTTGTGTAGCAGTCGGTGTGATCTGCAAAGGGGGCACCTTGTATATAAATCATCTTAGAAAGTAAAAATGGGATTGAATTGATTGCCTTGTTTTCATCGAGAATAGTGTCTTCTCCCTTGCCTTGTGCGAGACCCGATTCATCCGGAAGATCACCGCCCCCGTAGGTTGTTGTCGTCTCCGTGCCTCACTCTGACTACCTGCCGGTACTAGAGGCTAGGATAGGAGGGAAGAGAATAGGGTGAGAGGTACAGAGAATGATCAGATCGAGGGTTGTTTGGTGGGGTGGTGACTGTGAGAAGATGGGGTGGGGTTTGGGGAAGGGGGAGACAGAGCACCGGTGCCATTCGGCACCGATCGGGGAGAAGTGAGTACTAACTACAACAATAGAGGGAGGAGGGATTCACGCGCGGTAAAGTTAGAATTTTTGGAGCGTATGGTTTATTTGGAATTGGTAGGGGGCGGGAGGAGGAGAGGATTAAAAGACAATTTTGTATGTAATGGATATGTGTAGTTAATTTTGTAGTCATTAGAATTAGCTATATTTTTTTATTTATAGTTATATAATATGTAAAGAAAAAAGGTTTTGACTACAAATATAGTATATGTAGCTAGAATAAATGTAGCTAAATCAACTATTTTTTGTAGTGATGTCGTAAACCTACAGTTCAGTTACTGAACTGCAGGTTCTCATCCTGCTGACCAGCCACAGCAGGCCTGCAAACTGATATGAAAAAAAAAAACAAATAGGCGTCGGTTATTTATAAAAATCGTCAGCAAAGATCTACAGCGTCGGTTATTTATAGATAACCGACGCCTTATGTGGCCAAAGCAGTCCTCGAAATGGCGTCGGATATACGTATCAAACCGACGCCTATTTAAATTAGAGGCGTCGGTCTTTTGGTATATAACCGACGCCAAAAGTATTCGCGCCACAAAAAATGTCGTCATTTAGGACACTTTATGCGTCGGTTATCTACTAAAAGACCGACGCTATAAGTAGTATAGGCGTCGGTCCGTTAGTAAATAACCGACACAGAGAGTGCCCTAGCTGACGCCGTTTTATGTGGCGCGAACCCCTTTGGTATCGGTTATCGACTAAACGACCGACGCCGATAGTTTAAATAGGCGTCGGTTAAACAACCGACGCCGAAGTGTTCGACCTTTAGCGGCGCCCGCATAGGCGTCGGTCGAAAACCGACGCCAAATGGGGTTAAACGACCGACGCCAAAGGCCACTTCTGTAGTAGTGGAAGTAAAGAATGAGTTTCTGAAGAAGTTCTTTCCGATAGACAAGTTATCCTACATGAGAAGGTGCATCACGTCCTTCACCCAAAAAGAGAACGAACCCTTCCATGAGGCATGGGAGCGGTTCCAGAAGTTGCTTCGTGACTTCCCTCACCACGAGGTTCCTCTTTGGCAGCTAGTTCAAGCCTTTTACACTGGGCTTGAGGAGCAGAGTCAAAACAATGTAGATTCTTCTTGCGGGGGCACGTTCATGGAAAAGCCACCCGAAGACTCATGGCCGCTGTTTGAGCATCTAGCCGAGAACTCTCGCCACCGAGCTTCCACAAAAGGGGGGCATTGCGTCCGGGACTACACCTCCACACCCTCCTCCGTGGCTCCCGCACGCAACACCGCCAACCCCGATATGATGAAAATGATGGCAGATATGATGCAACTGATGAAGAATCAAGTGGGTGGCTCTTCTAGCCAACCCACAATGGCTGTGGAGACTGTAGACGAGGAAGTTAACGCCTTACATTCCTTTGGTGGCCGCAACAACCAGGGCCCAATGTCCCAATCCTACACTCCCAAGTGGAGGAACCACCCAAATGTTTCGTGGAAACAATCAAATGAGGAAGGGCAAGGGCAGGGGCAGCAAAAGCCACACTACAGCTCCAAGTTTGAGGACGAGGTACTAGGAAGGCTAAGGAATCTAGATGAGGTAAAGAGAGAAGTGTCTTATCAAGGACAAAACATCAGTCGTCTTAAGTAAAGGCTCGACCAGATTTCTATCTCACTTGCTCGTCGTGAAGAGGGGAGACTGCCATCTCAGCCTATGACGAATCCTAACAACGATGGTAGTTATCTGGCTACCACCCAAGCCACATACATCCCACCACGTGGTCAAGCAACCTCACTTCCACAATATCAAGGGCCACCGCACCCATATGCTCCGCCATCCCACCAACCCCCGCTAAACTACCAATACCCACCACCGCCTCCACATACTTACCAACCTCCAACTCCACCACAACCAACCTGCATACTCCAAAATCTTAATCCTCCCCAGCAAAGACCACCACCACCTCCATCCTCACAAGCTCCCCCTTCTTCACATGAGCAAGTGAGTATGATCACTATCATATGGGGTGAAGAAACTGCTCAAGGTTGCGGAAAAAGGGAAAAGAAAGTGACTGAGATCGGAAGCAAAGTCCCGATGCTTGAGGGATCTAGCAAAGATAAAGAATACTCCGAAGAAAGTGCCACCCAAGCACCACCAGGGAATGCTAAGTGCACCCGGATTGCTACTGCACCCGACGCGAATGTAGAGGCACCCTCCTTGGTTCCACTCATATTCGGGGATACGGAAATTACAATAGATATAGCTCAGCCGGTTGTTGGTGAAAGTGTCACGTCTACTGTTTCACATACCATGGACATAGCAGCGCTCGAGGCCATATGCTTATGGGAACCACGACCTTTACATGAGACAAGTGTCACCATCACCCCTCCGCAAGTTCCAGCCAGTACAATGGAGATAGTTGATCAAGACGGGAAGCAGCCCAATGACGGTTTGACTCTCCAAAAAGGGGGCAGAAATGTTGTGAATCTCTTAGGAAACTTGAAGCGGGGAACAATAGGCATTACATCACTCTTGTTGTTGATGAAGGACATATGTATGGGAAGGAGGAAGTTAGTGCTACTGCTGACCGAGGAGATTGTTGCCTCAAAATCTGTGAACTTCATCTATGACAATGGCTTCCCAGAAAAGAGAGGTGATCTGGGAGTGCCGCTGATTTCTTGCTACATTGGTACATAGCCCGTCAAGCACGCTCTCATTGACTTAGGTGCAGGGACAAGCCTCATGCCATGGAGCATGTACCTACGGCTTGGCCTAAACAAAATGAAACCAGTGGAATGCACCATTATCTTGGGTGACGGAACCAAGCGGAAGCCATTGGGAATCATGCAGAACACAATAGTGTCGATGGATGAAAGAGTGAACATTGCCTATGTGACCGATTTCTTGATAGTGGATACCTCACCGATTGATGGAGAAGAGTACCTCATATTGGGTAGACCCTTCCTATCCTCCGCATGCACAGAAATCAACATCCGAAAGGGCACGCTGACGGTTACTTACAAAAGGAAAAAGTTCGACTTCTTCATGTTCACCAAAGAAGAGAGAGACGAGCTGGCCAATGAAGACTTCGGTGAGAGTTTGTGCTATCGTGACCCTTTGGAGTTGTGGAGATCGAGCCCATACTTCTATTCCATGTACACTCCTTGGGACGAAGCACATGTCATCAGAGCGCTCGACAGGATCACCGTAGAAGAGAAAGAGGGCACCATGGGTGTCAATACATGATGAAAAAGAGCAACAAGCCCGGCTGAAGGCTATAAATTTAGCGCTGGTGGGAGGCAACCCACGTTGTTTGAGATTCTCGAACCTTGTTTTTTACCATACTTTCTTTTGGTTTCCAAGAAACACACACACACAATACTTGATAGTTTTTCTATTTGTGAATCATTTTAGCACAGGCACAAGAAAGAAAAGACGATGCTGAAGGATTTAGCCGAGACGGAGGTCAAAGTGGAAGAAAATATTACAACTCAATGGAGGAGCTACAGGAAGAAAGCCAGAATGGCCGCGCTGCTCAGCACGGCCGTGGTGGCCCTGTCCTGCTCACCTAAAAGTTACTTTGACCGCTCCAGCTCTCGCCGGTTGCCTTTCACAACCCCACACATTTTTACCCTACTAGTCTAAACTTCTATTTCATGATGAGGACATCATGAGTTAAAAGTTTGGGGTGGTAGGGCGGTAAGCCTTCTTTCGCCGCATTTTTCTCTATGTACCTTGTGCTGAATTTTTGCAAGATGATCAAATAGTTTGACTAACTTACCATACTCGATTACCCTAACCTTGCGTGCCTGCTTGCATTCACGCATTCATGTAGTTAACTTCTGCATTTTTGAGTAATTTTTCAAAATTTTTGCTTCTTCATACCATGCATTGCATTCTCATGTAGTTTTGATAATTTCTTGTGCATGTTAAGTAGGATTTGCTGCTTTATGTCTTTAAAATTCCCTTAAGTAGGTTTAGATGTGATTTAGTGCAAATTGGCACCATTTTGGCCAATTTTGCCCAGATTTGAATATTCTTGCTCCGATGGGATGTTTTGACTAAATCTCCAATGTTTGAAATGAAAAGGTTTGCTCTTGTGACAATTGCATGCTACATTCTTAGATTTTATTGATATATGGTCTTGTTTGTGACTTTCTACATGTGAACCACATCTCTTAGTCTGTGAATGCTTTGGTTGAATCATGAATTGAGCAAGCGACAAACGCTTAAAGCCAATGGAATCACTTGGTAGAAATATGAATATTGTGTTAATTCTATCATGTGGCGTGATATTACTTGGTGAAGTGTTGAATTAGCTTTCATGTAGGGAATCGTATGTTGAAAACTACACTGATGACCCCTCTTTGATCCGACTTTTCTTCCACCATCTTCATACCCATCCGCCTCATAAAAAGATGCCAAAGTGCACATATTAGCCATGGCCACCTCCAAAAGTTTGGGGCGGCCACATCTCTGTCTCCCTGCTTCACTCTATCCACCATATGTCCTATCTACACCAAGGGCAAAGAAAAAGAAAAAGAAAAGCAAAAATAAAATAAAAGGATGCTCCTGTTTAAGAGCATTCAAATAAAGAAAAGAGGAGTGTGTAAAAGCACCCCAAATCTTATCGCAACCCTTTCTTCTTCTTTTATGCCCATTGAGCTAGAAAACATCAAATCTAGCTCACTTTGCCCTTTCTACAGCCAATTGGATCATCTAGTGTGGTTTGAAGCATAAGACCGAATGCATGAAAGTGAAACACCACTCCTAGTCACCTATGATTAACACCAACATGAAACGGTTTACCCAGAATGACATAAAGGACATATGGACAACTTGTGTTTCTATGCTTTATATTTGAAGTTTGTATGCTCAGTGCTCAGTTCATGATTGGATTGTGAAAGAAGGAGAGGAGAGATGTGAGACACATGCACTTAGTCATTTCCAAGACCATATAGTCATTAATTTTCTGTTGCTTTGCATTTGTCTTTTGTTTTTGTTGAAAAGAATGGAAAAGAGAGATTAAGTTGGAGCATACTTGAGGACGAGTATGTTTTAAGTTTGGGGTGGTGATGCAGCCCAATTTTAGGGCTCCATCCTGTGCCATTTTGTATTTAAGTTGCATCTAAACATGTTAGATTATGAGCATTTTCCCCCAATATGATTATCATTGAAAATACGCTTATGGATGTTCTTTGTACTGTTTTTCAGGTACTTGGACCATGCTTAGATGGACGAGAGAGAGGGAGGGACCCAAAGAAGGCCCCAAACTCTCCCTTAACCTACCTCCAGTGGCCAAGAATCATCCCCGAGCAAAGACATCCGAAATTGACAAAGTAAGAAGCAAAATCAAGAAGTCAAGCCTCACCACGACCGTGGCCCCAATGCCACGGTCGTGGCTTTATTGCCAAATTCCAACAGGCTATAACAGGGAAATCCACAGAATCCCATAGCCATGGCCACCTGCCACGACCGTGGCCCTTGAAGACACCACGGTCGTGGCCATCAGAACGGTCGTGGTTAGTAGAAGAGAACACGGCAGTGGCACCCTGCCACGGTCGTGGGAATTAAATTGAGAAAAATCAGTTTCCAATAGGGAAGTTGCCCAGAAAGCCACGACCGTGGCCAAGTCACCACGACCATGGCCGATGCTGTTCAAAATGCCAGTGGCCCCTCCCCACGGTCAGCTCCAACTCTTCCAAAATGGTCGTGTTACCCAACACGGCCGTGGTGCATGCTACACACCACGACCGTGGCACTCCGCCACGGTCGTGGCCACCACCCTACTTTGCTTTTTCACCACTGCCTTCACCCCACGACCGTGTTCACCACCCCACGGTCATCCCCCACTACCCTCACCACGGCTGTGGCACACCCACCACGACTGTGGTGATCACATACCCTACATAACTTTCCACTGTTATTCCTATTCTACCCCCACTTAACCCTAGCTCCTATATAAGCACTAGTTGCTTCTAGGGCTCGAGGTTAAGCACTCCTAGCCGACCCTAGCTGCTGCTCTTGCATCCCTTGCTCCAATCCACCCATTTCCTTGCAATCTACCCCATTTCCATCCTTTTTCCACTCACTTCCACCATCGAAACCTAGTTTCTCTAGGTTTCTATCCATCCATTCCACCATTTTCATGCACCCCTGCACCTTTGGAGGAGGGAGGTCATCTGCAGCTTCTTGGAGGTGAAGAAGGAGGCCACTACATCGAGCTTCATGGCGTTTTCCCTTCTTCTACCCTTTTCTTTTCCTGTTTTCATGACTATGTCTAGCTAAGCCCCCTTGTGGTGGGCTATTTGGGATTAAAATGTTACTTTGATACCATGTTGGGGGATAAATTCTTGTAATGAACTCAATTCATATTTATGATGATTACTTCTTTCTTCCATCTCTTTTCCTATCTTATTGCATGTGGTTTGTGCTTCCTGTATGAATTGCTTGTTTTGAGGTTTTTGATGACACTTCATTTCTAGGAGGAATTGGGGTGTATGTGGCAACCTTAGGAATGGCTCCTAGGTCCAATTAATGGATTTCTAGCTAGCCCCCTTTGTTCCTACATACACTTCCTTCCCCCTACAAATGAGTGTGAGATTTAAGTGGCTAGTGCAAGTGAGAGTGATGCATTTGCATAGGGCCTTCTAAAGGCTAGAGTGGCTTGTGGCATGAGGTTAAACCCCTTCATCTCCACTCCCATCTCTACGCTCAACCCTCAATTGTCCACTATCACTTACGCTAGAAACCTAGATTTGGCCAATCTCACTAGAACTACACCTAACCCTAGTCTTCTACTAGTAGTATAGGGTATGTTCTAATGGCATTGCCCTTGTTGTTTGGTTTGGTAATCTAGATTTGAATTGAGCACCATGCATGTTTAATGAACTCCCCCAACTAAAATCAAAGTGACATTTACCAAACGGCCCACCCGCCTTAATCATCTTACTTAAAACCCTAATCGCATAGTTTGCTTGTTAATGCTAGTGTAGTCCTAATTGCTTTAGTCACCTTAGCTAATTGCCTAGTTCTGCTAGCTAGTGTTAATTTAGGTCTTTGATCTTGTTTAGTAGTTAATTCAGTTCTTTAGTTGCTATTTGCTTGCTTAGTCTAGTCCCTCTTGCCCTTGCCTTAGTTTAGCTAGTTTGTCACCTAGATTGCTAGTTTAGTCATTTGATAACTTAGTTTCATTTTGCTTTTCATACTCGCTCTCTTAGTTTAATCAACCAACAATCAACCTTAAAACCCTAAAAACTTTACTCTCCGCACTAGGAACGTAGCTCACGCCAACTAACTCTAGTGCCCCCTCTATCTCCGAGGTTCGACCTCGTACTTGCCGCCTCACCTATACTACGACACGACCCCGTGCGCTTGCGAGAGTAGTGTCTTAGTATACGTAGGTAGTTAGTGTGGGACCATACAAATATCGAAAGCTAAGATCCCATCTCATCTCGTGCCTCCCGACCTCGTGGATTGCACTCGTTGCAAGCCTCTAGCGGGAGCGCACCACCTAGCAAGCTACTAAGGCACAAGCAGACCACCTACTAAACCATGCCAGGTCACACTTGTTCTCATCCTCAACATTGTACCAAGAACAAACCTTCCCATGTCACCAACTTAGCTGTGAGGGGTTCATCAAACATACCTTAAACTTATGGGGTTTCCCTTTCCTCTAAACATGAGGAGTACCATGCTCGAATCTATAAAAACTCAAATCTCATCATGAGCATCAAGTACACCACTTCCCCTCTTAGGCCTAGGAACCCTAGGTTCACTTTTGGATGTCCAACTCATGCTCAATCGTTTATCCATGAACCAAGCATGTAAAAGGTATGACATGCAATTTCCATGATCCTTCTACTTAAAAAACACTTCAGAGTGGAGTCCTCCTCAAGGACAACCAACTAAGTGTATAAGGCCTTACAACCTGGTTACTTAAACCTCTTCATGGTCTAAGGAACTCTTCTTCTTAACTCAGAAGGTAAACACCTATACCAAAGGCACATAGGTACTAGCAATCTCATCCTCTCCCCAGGGTTTAGTTCCTCTGGAGGAAACCAAGATACCATCATCCTCCAGGGATCATGCATGAGGCAACCGCAACCATCCACTTAGGTCACATCATCCTCAACTCCCCATTGTTCCTCATATCTTAGATTCTAAGCTCCCAACCTTCTTGCTTAGGTCCTACTCTCTCTCTCTAGAGCTAACTCCCCAACTAGCCTTACTATTAGAGGTCCTCCCTCCATGAAGGTGGATCAAACTCACAAGCATACCCCTACATGGGTGATACCTATGTTCAAACTTATGTTCACTCAAGATTATCTTTATGCTTATCTCATAAGCTATCCAACATACTCTCCTGGCTAGGGTTTCAACCTACTATCATACTACTGATGTACTCTAGGTGCATACTATGCCATGCTCATATAAGCCCATAGGGTTTCTATAAGTTCTTCACTAACCTCATCATTGAAGGAGTTATTATTCACTCTAACATGCAAGACCCTTCCAAGGGTTGGGTCACCAAAGGTACTAGGTCATCCAACCTCACATGGCTCATATCGTCATGGGAATCCAAAAGCATGTCCACCCATACACCTGGTTTATCATGACATCTAGCTCATCATGTCATCTCTCTCTCTAACCTCCACTTAGGGTTAGCGTTAGCATAATCCTCAGAGGATGTGCCAGGTCTCTACTTATAATGGAGGTCTCTACCTCCAAGACTAACTTTCTCTCCTCATCCTCCTAACAAGGAGGTCTAGCCTTAGGTCTATCCTGAGGGCATGACAACATATGTCATACGACCTAAGCATGTATCTATTCTTTACTTTACGCTTAAACTATGAAGCTTATGTCCATGACATCTTATTTACATGCTTTTTGTTAATTCGGTGGAGGATTCCTTAAACCTTATCAACTTTACCCCATACCTCAAGAGAGTGAGAAAGAGAGAGAAAACCCTAATCCTTAAAATTCTTAACAGCATTAGAGTTGAGAAGGGATGAACAAGATGAGAGAGTCCTAAAGGTATCTTATTTTGAGTTAGATCCTAAGACATCGGCTAGGTAGTCACATAGATCTGGGAGTCCTCGTATTCTAATTAGCGGTGCGGAGGAAAATCTTGCCAGTCCCCAGACGTGATCCTTTTTCTAGAAACCTCTATCTTTCGTAAAAATCCTCTAATAACTACCTTGGTTCTATGGAATTTGTAAAATTTAATCATTATTAAAGATTAAATGAGGAACCTACGCTCTGATACCAAATGTAATGACCCTGCCTCCCGATAACCCCCAATTAAGGCAGACCAAAAGGTCAGAGTCATTATCCCAATTAATAAGATCAAAGGTTCAACAATTAATTAGTAATAATTATGAAATTCTACCAAACTAAACAAAAATCTGGTATAAAATAAAACTTTGCATACCTTTTTCAAAAAACTTGGATATCTACTTCTATCCAAATCTGGAGTCTATTCTAACTAATCCTCCTTTGTACTTTAATTCTTATTTAATTCCACATATGCCACTTTATTGTATGTCCTTTTCAATCTTGTACCTAAAACATCGACAAACAAAATGTTGGTCAGCATAAATGAATATGCCAGTATGTGGGGAAACCAAAATTTTAGAAATATGCTAACAATCTAAATATCACAATCCAGTTAATTAACAAGCCAATTTATTCTTTCAATGTGACATTCTCCACCACTTTTGCCCTAACCCTGGCATACCCTCCTTAGGGTTTCTCTTTTGCCAATGACTTAAGGCCACCTTCTCAATCCTGAGCTTGGTGCTTGGGGTCACCTCTCATGGCGCCCATTAGTCATTCTATAATGACCACCTTCTCAATCTTGAGCTTGGTGTCTGGGGTCACCACTCATGGTGCCCATGGGTCTTCCCTCATGGGCTTGACCTTTTGGCATCATCCATCAGGGTGGCATGTAGGTGCGAGAATACACACTTCTATTATTGTTGTGATAATCATAGTGACTTTATGATTTGCAAGTATGAACATCCAAACTGATAAGTTGCATTCAAGGTGATGAATCATCTGAGAAACTCTTCGGGAAACTAATGTGATTAACCATAATTAACCACATACCTGATCCAGAGCAACTTGAAATCCAAGCAATAATATTCAAGAACAACCAATCAAGCAATCATCAATATCTTGAAATTAATGTGTAACATCCAAGTGTCATTGTTTTATTCCAAACCTTTCTCAAGATCGACTTGGATTCCACCTTAGGATTTCTAGGCCAACTTTAGGGTTTTATTAGGCTTTTAGCCTTCATTATGCATTTATCACTTTTAATGCTCTTTTAGTCCACAAACCCTAATTTCAACATCATAGGCACAATTAAAAGTCAATTAAGTACAATATGCCTCTTTTACACTAAAGCTACCATCTTTATCCTTTTAAGTCATGACATGATCATTAGGCCCAATTATCATCTTTGGTTCCTTTCAAATGAGCAACTTATCTTTCATCAACTCTATTTATTACTAATTCCACATTTATCCATTAGAAAACCCTAATTACCATATTAAGGGTATTTACCCACAATTAGGAACTTTTATACTCGAAGTAGCTTAGAACCATCATATCTCAACTTTATTCATGAATTCGAGCAATTAAAGCCTTTAAGAGTCATAATTATCGAGATTAGGGTTTCAAGGCCCATTAAAGCATATTCATGTACATGGAATCTTAAAATAATTAAACTATGCATAAAGATCATCCTTTTAGATCTAATGTGCCATTTTTATAATCAATAGGTTAATATCAACTTTTAACATCCAATTAACCCTTCCCAAATCATTAATCACCACAGATTTAGGTTTTGCATTAATTAAACCATTAAAGATAGCATCTTTACACACTTTTTGAATTTCAATCAGAATTTGTCTTCAATTATATTTTTATTGCATTCTTTGAGTTCTTGGGATCAAAATTCATATATAATTTATCTAAATCTGAGCTACCAGTGATTAGTTATGAATTTTGTAAGATAAACACATATGAACCAATAGGGAGGTGCCACGTAGGCAGTTCACTCCCACACACATACCTTGCGGGTCGTATCAGGTGGAAAGACGCCCATGCCCTCGCTCCTTAAACATGCTATTAAGGTTAAAATAGTCAAATGTTGTGGGATCTTCTTTTTCCTCACAGCGTCGACCTGCGTACGTTGTGGGTGAGCCAACCACGTGTCCTACCCCTCCTCCTGGGCCCCGAGGATGCAGAGGAGCTTAGAGTGACTCCCCCAGGCTTCGACGAAGTTGACCAAGCCATATGCTCACAGTCCAAGCTGGTCGGAGACAATCACTTCGACGACTAGGGTTTTGGATGCAGTGTTGTTGTTGCAGCTTTTTAGACCTGTCGGCCTTTGTGGTGCAGCTCGTTTTCTCCCGCACTCCACCCCAGATCACTGCCCAACTCTAGCGTGAGTCTGTGGCGATCGTAATCAGGGAAGAAGGTGCATCGTTCTTCCAGGGATTCTCTCAATTTCCTATGTTGGTGCAGGTCGTAACCATGACGTTGGTGGATTCTCTCTGTGCTCTATGGAGGATGAACGCCATATTCTCTAATGAGGGATCATGGGTTCCTATTTATACATGTTCCAGGGAACCCTAGTGGCTATTAAGAGTATGGAAGGAAGAGGTTGAGTACATTGCCCATGTTCTACAAGAGGAAAACATCTTGTCCTTCCTCTTTTTACTCACAGTTGAAACCATGGGATATACGGATATAGAATGGCCACCATCCACGCATCTTTCCAAAACTCTTTCTACAATTTCCTTTGCACTATGATTAGGTATACATGTATATGTATAAACTTGCTAAAAGATCCTTTTCTTATCATACATCTCCTTCTCTCTCTTATGGTAATGAAGGAAACTTATCTCCTTGATAATTTGTATTCTTTAATTATTAGGAATCCGAAATCTATCTCATTGGCCACAAAATTCTTCTTTCTTAAAGAAAATAATATCTCTTTTTGATAATATCAAAAAGTCATTAATTATGTATCACATTATCCTCTTATTTTGTATTATTTGTATTTTCTCTTTTTTTCTTATTCATTGGGACTTCGTTGGACCCCAAGAATTCTAATATTTCGAAATTCTTTTTTAAGGATACTTATTATCCTTTTACATGCATCTACATCCTTCATTTCACATTATCTTTCTTATTTCTTTATTAAGATATTCTTTGGCAAGGATTTCTCATTATCTTTCATTTCCTTTCCTCTTTTCCTATTTCTTTTATTAGAAATCACATTTAAACGAAATTTATTCAATTGTGGACATCAATGCCACTTTCCAGAGATTTCTATGTATTTTTATAAATACTTTGCTTAATATTCATTATGTTGTATCTTTTTCTAATATTTAGACTTTTCTTCTTTTCTTCTCTTTTATATCCATTAATGGATTAATCTAATAATAGGAATCAAAAAATTCCTATCAAAAGGGATATTTTCAAAGAAATCCCTCCTTTGAAGAAAAGCATACCACTTTTTCCAATTAAGTCCATATTCATCAAAATCTTTACAATTCCATTGAAAACATATGCAAAATTGAGGTTGTAACAATGACGGGTTATCTTACAACATGTCACATGATGGGTGTTCCCTTAGTACTCTAGCATCATTAGAGAGATAGCATGTGTAAAAAATCGTATCTTGGACCCTACCCTAGAAGTTTGAACTTTTTGGGTTTGACCAATATAGGTTGAGGTTTGAGTGATCCTAACAATCTAATGCATGAATAATGTTATCTAATCTATCATATAATTCATTTTATGGTGATAAGATGATAAATAACTTAATTGGTTAAGTAATGAAGTTAATGGGCCATCAGTGGGACAGTAACATAACACATGTAAGAAACTCTCAAAAGTAAAAATGGACTTCAAATTCATCATCTACACATCAAAATAAGCTTACATGTCAATTTTCATTTAATTTGGACCACCTTGAAATAATATAGTAAGATAGGAGAGAGAAATTCCTAAAAGGTGTAATTAATAAATAAATGTAATTCATGAAACCAAAGGTTGGAAATAATGCCAAATTTGTATTCAACACACTTAAGTTAACTTGTGGAGGAAGTTTCACCTAATTTGGATAATCCATGTGTCATTAATGCATTAGGAAAGAGAAACAAAGGGTATGTTAAATAATACATCTAGCCAAAAGTGAAATCTAATTGGTGATTTGGAATCTACATGTTTAACTTAACTTGTTTTCCAAGTTTGGTTTAATTTGGATAAGTTTTGGATGCTCAAAAGAGGAAAAAGAAAAGGTGTAATAATGCAATGTCATTTTCTTAAATAAATTTGATTTTTTCTCAGTCATGATGTGATTCTGTGATACTCAGATTTTCACTTATGTGCTTTTCTATCTCGACCGTTGGATTCTGATCCAAGGGTAGGAAGCTCGTCTCCTACCTTGGTTCGGACTGCCTTTTTATGTGTACAGGAGGCGAGGTTTTTGATCTAAGATTCCTTTTTCTCCTTGCCTTCTCATTTCCTTTTGTCTTTCCCACCGCAATCCTGATGCTTTTACAATTGGTTTGATCCTATATATATCGAGGTTTCATCGCCTCTTTCTCCTAGTCGACACAAGTGCTTCGCAAACCTCAGTTCTTGACCTGTTCACCTCTTCCATGCAATCAGGTGCCATCGGAGCACCAAAAGCATGGACTGCGACCCTCATAGGTATCCTAGGAACATTTTCCTCCCTTTAGTTCATCTTTGTTGGACCCCCAGAGTCCTTCCCCTTCTCTGGACGCTCTTTCTGGGGAGGTCAGACTCGCCGGCATCTCTAGGGTCTATTCAAGCTCAGGCAATCGTGGCTTTGACTTCAGTTTACCTTTGTGGAGATTTTGTCTCCTTCAATTCGGTAAGTTGTTGGCACCTCTTCTTTTCCCTCTTCTAATCTTCTTCCTCGCCGGAGTATGTGCTTAGGGAATTTAGGTGTTTTGACATCCATCCATTTCGGTTTGCCTACCATCACCTTCTCCATGATTTACTCAACCGTTTTCGAGAGGTCTATTTTTCAAAGATCTTATTTTCTCTGTTCCCTGCGTTCTCATCCATCGCAATAGCTTGCTGCTTACGTTCATGGTGAGGAGCAGTAGGAGGGATGAATCCCCCTGTAGTTATATCGATTCTACCCTTGCCCTCTCTTCTATTTTGTTTTTTATCAAGGGAAAAATAGTAATCTTGCCTCCACCTTTTCTTGTTTGAGGCGGGTCAAACCGATTGTTGACCCTACAGCTTGGCTCCCGCTGGTTGGGCCAGGTCAGTAGGGTTCAACCCCCTTCTCTCTCTTTTTCTCGCTAACGTGGTTTTTCTGAATTTTGCGATTGGTCACATTTGCAAAAATGATAACTAATTATCCATTGAACATAAAAATGTGTAAAAATAGTCAATAAAATGAGAAAAATATGTTCTAACTAATAGTATAAGTTTTAATGGCTAAATCTAATGTTTAATAACATGAGTTTTCAATGAATCTTATTAATAATGAATTAACTTCTAAAATACATAACTAATTATATATAAGTTAAAAAATATGTTAAAATATGTTTTGGACTCCTTATGTCATATACTAAAATATGGTGTGTTTTGATAACCTAATTCACCAATAATAAAAAGGTGATTTTTAGGGTTTTGAATAAGTTATCAAAACCTAACCCTAATTCCATATATATGCTTAATAGGTTCTTTGGATGCCTAGGCTTGTACCTAGATGTGACTTTGGATTGTTCGACTCTAAAGTTGAGGTATGTTGTATCCCCTATTACTTCATGCTGAGCAATTCACCTATACTATTCTTTCTCATGGTCCGATGAACAATAGCATATACACATTGCTCTTATCTTTTGATATCATGGTCTGTGTGAACTATCTTGCTTGTTATGGACTTGGATATTTTCTTGATATCTATCTTGTGCCTTGGTGCATGTTGGTCTCTTATATTGATATGTGCCCACTTTGAAGTGAATGTTTATATGTTGTGTTGTCCATTGTGTGATGGCAACATTATATTATTCTGACCATACTTATTTACTTGCCTCTACATTAAACATGCTATGTGATTCAGTAGCACTAGAATAGTATTATTGCATTGGTTTTGTTTATAGCAGATGTGGTATTTCCTGCTCTTTTTGGTACGGCAAGGAACCTCGTACCCTAGGCAAGATGTGTGTCTTGACCCGTTTTATATATATATTTGGGAGATCGGTAGTATTCCTTTCTCTATCAGGTTTCAACTTTATGAGGGTTGGCCGCCAATTGTGTTTATATTGTTCTAGGGCTATGCTTATCTCACATGCATGCAGGTTAATGATGTTATGATGGGTTATGTGCCCAAATCTTGATATGTGCTTATGTGGCACTTCTTTATTGTTTTGTTATGGCATGTATCTTCTTTTATGATGACGATGATTCTTTTCTCTTATGCCCTCTTTTTGGGTAGTCCCTATCTCTTGCATGGGAAGCCTTTTATTTTGATGTCCCTTATTCTTTATAACTTGCTCAATTAGCTTTTTAGTATTCGCATACCAGCTTTTGCTTATGTCTTTTGATTTTCTCTTTTACTGGGGTATGCTTCCAACCCTAGGTGGAGGACTTGGATGACAAGATGTGACGACCGGGACTTAGATTGAGAAGTTAAAGCTTGGAGACAATCTTGAGGTGGTTTAGATTTCCTATACATGGATCCTTGTGATGTAAGTTAAGATGTTCCCTTGTTTTATAATTGAATATAGTCGTTATTTCTTCTGATGCTATACTTTGGTCTTTTGATTACCATTATAAAGATTTGAAAATTTTACACCGGCTGCATCATACCTTTTGAGTGTGTTTGGACTGGAGGTTCTATTGTTCAAATTTTTAGTAGAGAAGTGGTTTTTTCTTCTTTACTACATGGTAGCAGAGCCCATGGTAGTCGAAATCTGACTATTTCAATTTTATCTCCCTTTAGAACCCTTAACTTTGCTAGTTAGCTCTAAGTGATATGTTCACCCTAAATTTGATCAATGATGATCTTTTCGTACAACAAGGTTTGTTTTGAGAATGAGATTAGGTTATTAAGAGACCTTAATATGGAAATATTGTGACTTGGTTTCTGCAATTGAGTTTGGATCCACCTTTTGTTTCAACTCAAAAAGATTTCATTGCCAAAATTATTTTTTCAATTATATGACTATATGTACAAAACTTTTCTTAGTTTTGTTGATGTTTTCTTGAACTAAGTCACAATGAAGAGAAACTCTAGTTTGAGTAAAATATAACCCTAGTTTTTGTGACTAGGAATGATATAAAGGTGTATTCGACCTACCCTATGACTTTTTGGATGTTTGTGTAGGTTTGATAGGTTAGAGACACAAGGACCTAAAACTCAACCCTAGATGGTAACTTGATAGTTGGATACATGAGAAACATAAATCTCTAAAAACTTTTTCACAAATAGATGTGGGTATCTCTAAAAAGTTGTTTAGTTTGACTTGTTAAGTTGAACCTAAAAAACCACTAGAGGGGGGTGAATAAGGTTTTATAATAATTTTAATAATTATTTAACTCAAACAACCAACCACAAGAATATTAGACAAGGGGACAAGGATTTAGAGTGGTTCCAACCTTAGCAAATACTAAGGAAGTCAGTCCACTACCCGGTTGCTTACCCAACCAGGATTTTGAAAGAATCAAATTTTATTACCTCGCAAGGACTTTACATAAAATTACAATTCTTTCACCAAACCCTTCGAACAGCCTTCCCCTAGAAGTAGTTGCACCAACCTTGAAGTAGCCTTCTTGAAGTAACTTCAAGCTCCCCCATGAAGTAGCCTTCCTCTTGAAGTAGTCCGAAGTCCACCTTCTCCACCGAGAAAAACCTTCTCCAATTCGCAGCCTCCAACCCTAGGAGTAGCAAGGAGAATACAAAGGATAAAAGGAACAAGAAGGAAAAATAGAAATTACAATACCACTTTGCAGCTCAAGGCTTGATTTCCTATATCAAGCGTTTTGATCTCCTAACCAATGTATATATAAGTGTAAGTGCTATGGATAGGATATGCTAGCCTATAGGACACGAAATTGGAGGAAGGAGAAAAATAGCCAATGCAAGTGTTGCTCAATTTCTCAAAACAGATTGACAATTGCAAGTGTAAACTCAAGTGTATCACAAGTGTAGATTAGTGCCTTTAGGTGTCCTAAGCCATGTCCTATTTATAGGAATGACCTACAAGTGCTTAAGGACATTCTAGACACTTTCTAGGGGGTTCTTAGTGCTCAAATAGTCGTTATGTGTCCACTGATTGCATTTACAACGGCTAGTGAATTGACCCTGAAAAGTGCAGACATAACTCTTCTCGGTCGAAGATTTGTCGACTGAGAGTCCTTCTCGGTCGAAGATTTGTCGACCGAGGGACTTCCTGGAGCAAGTGTTTACAACGTTCATTTCCAACTCCCAACCACCTTGTCTGCTGGGTCTAACGGCTAGTAGGGTCTATTCTCGATCGAAGATTTTGTCGACCGAGAGTTTCTCGGTCGAAGTTTTTGTCGACCGATATTTTCTCGATCGACGATTTGTCGACCGAGAATATTACTGACTCAATGTATTCATTTACTAAGAGTGTGTATCAATGTGCAATTGTGATACTATCTTGGGGAATGACCTATCTAAGTGTTGTGAGTGGATAGGGAAGATCTAAACGCTTGATTTACATGATATCTAATTACTTGTACATTATATACTTGTACAAGCATTTACATTTGATTACAATCATGAAAATAAAGCGATTTTATCAAATTGTTCTTCCAAGTCTTTGTTATCCACCACCTTATATGCTTGTTCCTGAAATACTCAAATAGCACGTTAAAACTACAAGAATAAAATGTTTGTCATCATCAAAATAAAGGGATTATCATAATGTCCAATTTAGCCAAAAATCTCCCCCTTTTTGAAGATGACAAACATTTCCTAAATATAAAATAAGGAAATATAAATCATATGAGTTTCATACCTGAAGTTTACCTTTTGTAGCCTTTCTTGTTTTGCAAGTGGGTGCTGGCTGAGATATAATGAAACTCATTTTATTTTATATTTTTGATTTTATATTATTTCTCCCCCTTTGTCATTTCAAAAAGATAACCAAGATAAATATTAAGTATGACTTTTCCTTCTCCCCCTTAATTTCATAATTTGATGCTCCCTCCTAATAAGATATTCAGTTTGAAAAACTAAGGGATTAATATAACCATTTTTGTCAAATTTAGCCTCAATTTGTTTCTCAATCATTTGCAAAGTATGTTAAGCCTTGAAATGATATGAGTTTCTTTTAAGTTTATGGCATATGTGTATTGATTTCTCACCCATTTTATAAGGGATGTTAGGCCCTGAAAATGAGAATCCTTTAATCTTAGAGTACATGAAAAATATCTCTAACCAAATGCACGGGATGTTAAACCCTAATTTGTTTAGAGAATTCCTTTAAGAACAAGATATATGAAATTTGTAGATTTCTTCATAACCAAAAGTAAAAATACTAAGGTTATAACAAGCTTCAAATGATGTTTACAATGTTTTGTAAGCTTCTTAATCAAATAATCAAATTTTTTTTTGTGAGATCCCCCTTAATCTTATAATTAAGACAATTTGAGTATTCTAAGGTCACAAATTGATTTTTAAGATTTGATTTTGACCTTTTATTAAAGCTTCATGTTTTCAATATGATAAACACATTTTGAATCAAGATACTACGATTAAGTGCAGTAAAATGATGTCCAAATAAGCATTGTGTCAAGCTTATTTTAGGTCGACCTTGACTACGACCATAAAGCCCCTTGGTTAAATTTAATTTCAACCAAGAGGAAATTTCTACAGATTTCATATTTGAACATTCATTTGTGAAGTATAATTTCTGCAGATAGATTAAATAAATAACAATTTGAGGCACTTTGAGTAATTTCTATTATGAATGATGTCCCCTAATCTTTGCTATGGGTGCATGAATATCAAGTCCTATTTAGGATCATTCATGTATTACATGAGATGATATAATCCATACACACAATAATCATTATCTATTTGTGCCATAGAGATTTATTTTTATGCAACATAGCATCATCTTTATATATAGAAAGCTGAATCATGAAATAGTGAAAGAATATCCAATAGAAGCATGAAATTCAACACATGGTTTCTATGTAGATAGATCATGAAAGCAGTAATTTTCCTTGACTTAAATCAGCATGGTTCATAATTTCTAGTTTTTAACCCAAACCATTTAGAAATAACCAAAATAATCTCATATAAGTTTTCAAGGATGGTTTCCAGAATTTATTCTTTGTTTTAATAACAAATAGATAGCAATTTGATCAATTGAAAACATAATCAGTAGATTTATTGCAGACTGGAAATCAGTAACCTGCTCGGTCAACGATTTCTCGACCGACTGTTCTCTCGGTCGACAGTTTCTCGACCGACAAGGTTTTTGTACTATTTTCAAAAGTGTTAATTGCTTCCAAGTAAAACAAAATTATTCAAGTTAGAGCTCGATTGTGTTGAGATATGACATTTTTATATCAAGAATTAGTTTAGGTTAAATCTCAACTAGTTAAACTTAAATTTTTTTAAGTTTTAGGAACCCAAGCTAGATCATCATTCTTTTTTTTGTATGGGCATGAAAAAGAGTAGTGTCCAAGACGCAAGCAATAATGACAACTAATGGATTCAACTTGATTTCTCTTTTTAGGTACAAACATAGTCTTGGTCTTGGATGCTTTAGCTCTTTTGGGTTGACCACTCTTTGGATCATATCCTAATCCGCTTCTTCCATTATAACTAGAGGAAATTTTCCGAATGTTCTCAAGGATGTCATTTCCTCTTAACTCATTTATTTTTCTTTGTAACTTAGCAATATCATCCATCTTCTTGTTTATATCTTTCTTTGCTTGATCTAAGTCAGATAATAGAGAGTTTCTTTCTTTTACAACCTCATCATAATCTAAATGTGAGCATAAAATAGATTGTCTTTGAAGATCATTCACTTGAGTTTGCAAGTTTAACTTTTCTAAGGAAAGAAGATTGCAATTAGCTTCTACAGATTTTAACTTAATATCATAATCTTCATTTGCCTTTTTGAGATCTTCATTTTCAAATGCAAGACCAAGAAGTTTAACGTTTAAATCATCATTTACTTTATTTGATTTCTTAAGTTTCTTCTTGCACTCAATATATTTCTCATGAGTATCTTGAAGACTAGCAATTAGATCTTCTTTTGGTAGATCAAAAAGACTTACCAATTCTTCTTCTTCTTCATTTGTTGTTGGAATGAGGCACTCTACTTCTTCTTTTTCATCATCACTATCATCACTTGAATCATCCCATGCAGCTTTATATGCTCTTTCTTTCTTTTTGTGAGATGATTTCTTCCCTTTCTTGAGTTTTGGACAATCACCTTTCATGTGTCCCTTCTTGCCACATTCAAAGCAACTGGAAGAAGAAACACTAGAAGTTTTATTAGTTTTAAAACTTTTATACTGCTTACCATTTACAATGAGAGTTTCTTCTTCACTATCATCTTCACTTGTATCATGATTATTCTTGGTTGATGCTTTGAATGCAATGTCCTTCTTCCTCCCTTGTTGAAGTTCACGTTCTCTTCTTTCTTCCTCTTCTAGGGTTGCTTCATGAGCTTCTAGGTTGCCGATGAGTTGTTCCATCCTCAGTCGGGTGAGGTCATTTGCTTCTTCAATGGCCGTCACCTTGGGCTTGTATTTGGGAGGAAGTGATCTAAGGATCTTTGACACCTGATCTTCCTCACTAATAACTTTACCTAAAGCATTCAAACCATTTACAATAGAAGAGAATTTTGCATACATGTCACTAATAGATTCATTCGTATCCATACGGAACTGTTCAAACTTTTGTTTAAGCATTCCAATTTTAGAATTCTTAACTTGAACAGTCCCTTCATAAGTTATGGAAAGTCTATGCCAAATCTCATAGGCTGTTTCACAATTTGATATCCTATTAAATTCTCCTACTGAAATTGAACAATAGAGAATATTTACATCCTTTGCATTCATTTGAGCCGACTTTACCGTATTTGTGTCCCATGCTACATATTACACTTGAGGAATCTCATAGGGGGTTGACACCATCCTCCATAGATCCCAACTAATCCCTTGGAAATAAAATTGCATTCTTCTTTTCCAGTAGGTGTAGTTAGTTCCATCGAATGCTGAAGGTCTAGCCACAAGTGTCCCTTCAAGATTGAGGTTGTTGAGTAACCCGTCACCCATTCTTCAAGACTTGGTTAGAGTTCCTTGAAGCCTGCTCTTATACCAATTGAAAAACCACTAGAGGGGGGTGAATAGGGTTTTATAATAATTTTAATAATTATTTAACTCAAACAACCAACCACAAGAATATTGGACAAGGCGACAAGGATTTAGAGTGGTTCCAACCTTAGAAAATACTAAGGAAGTCAGTCCACTACCCGGTTGCTTACCGAACCTGGATTTTGAAAGAATCAAATTTTATTACCTCGCAAGGACTTTACATAAAATTACAATTCTTTCACCAAACCCTTCGAACAGCCTTCACCTAGAAGTAGTTGCACCAACCTTGAAGCAGCCTTCTTGAAGTAACTTCAAGCTCCCCCTTGAAGTAGCCTTCCTCTTGAAGTAGCTTCCCATTGCAACAGCCTTCTTGAAGTAGTCCAAAGTCCACCTTCTCCACCGAGAAAAACCTTCTCCAATTCGCAGCCTCCAACCCTAGGAGTAGCAAGGAGAATACAAAGGATAAAAGGAACAAGAACGAAAAATAGAAATTACAATACCACTTTGCAGCTCAAGGCTTGATTTCCTATATCAAGTGTTTTGATCTCCTAACCAATGTATATATAAGTGTAAGTGTTGTGGATAGGAGATGCTAGCCTATAGGACACGAAATTGGAGCAAGGAGAAAAATATCCAATGCAAGTGTTGCTCAATTTCTCAAAACAGATTGACAATTGCAAGTGTAAACTCAAGTGTATCACAAGTGTAGATTAGTGCCTTTAGGTGTCCTAAGGCATGTCCTATTTATAGGAATGACCTACAAGTGCTTAAGGACGTTCTAGACACTTTCTAGGGGGTTCTTAGTGCTCAACTAGCCGTTATGTGTCCACTGATTGCATTTGCAACGGCTAGTTAATTGACCCTGAAAAGTGCAGACAGAACTCTTCTCGGTCGAAGATTTGTCGACCGAGAGTCCTTGTCGGTCGAAGATTTGTCGACCGAGGGACTTCCTGGAGCAAGTGTTTACAATGTTCATTTCCAACTCCCAACCACCTTGTCTACTGGGTCTAATGGCTAGTAGGGTCTATTCTCAATCGAAGATTTTGTCGACCGAGAGTTTCTCGGTCGAAGTTTTTGTCGACCGATATTTTCTCGATCAATGATTTGTCGACCGAGAATATTACTGACTCAATGTATTCATTTACTAAGTGTGTGTATCAATGTGCAATTGTGATACTATCTTGGGGAATGACCTATCTAAGTGTTGCGAGTGGATAGGGAAGATCTAAACGCTTGATTTACATGATATCTAATTACTTGTACATTATATACTTGTACAAGCATTTACATTTGATTACAATCATGAAAATAAAGCAATTTTATCTAATTGTTCTTCCAAGTCTTTGTTATCCACCACCTTATATGCTTGTTCCTGAAATACTCAAATAGCACGTTAAAACTATAAGAATAAAATGTTTGTCATCATCAAAATAAAGGGATTATCATAATGTCCAATTTAGCCAACAGAACCCTTTAAGGGGTGGAGAGTATTTAGTGGTTGATGTTTGAATCTATAGATTTTGAGGATGAAATCCTTTGTAAGGGGTGGAGTGTTCTAACATACCGTATCTTGGACCCTACCCTAGAAGTTTGACCTTTTTGGGTTTGACCAATCTAGGTTGAGGTTAGAGTGATCCTAACAATCTAATGCATGAATAATGTTATCTAATATGTCATATAATTCATTTGATGGTGATAAGATGACAAATAACTTAATTGGTTTAGTAATGAAGTTAATGGGTCGTTAATGGGCCAAGTAACATAGCACATGTAAGAAAGTCTCAAAAGTAAAAATGGACTTCAAATTCATAATCTACACATCAAAATAAGCTTACATGTGACTTTTCACTTAATTTGGACTACCTTGAAATAATATGGTAAGATAGGAGAGAGAAATTGCCTAAAAGGAGTAATTAATAAATAAATGTAATTCATGACACTAAAGGTTGGAAATAATGCCAAATTCGTATTCAACACACTTAAGTTAACTTGTGGAGGAAGTTTCACCTAATTTGGATAATCCATGTGTCATTAATGCATCAAGAAAGAGAAACAAAGGGTATGTTAAATAATACATCTAAAGTTGCCAAAAGTGAAATCTAATTGGAGATTCATAATCTACATGTTTAATTTAACTCGTGTGCCAAGATTGGTTTAATTTGGATAAGTTTTGGACCCTCAAAAGAGGAAAGAGAAAAGGTGTAATAATGCAATGTCACTTTCTTAAATAAATTCGATTTTGTCACAGTCACGCTATGATTTTGTGATACTCGGATTTTCACTTATGCACTTTTCTATCTCGACCGTTGGATTCTGATCCAAGGGTAGGAAGCTTGTCTCCTACCTTGGTTCAGACTGCCGTTTTGTGTACAGGAGTCAAGGTTTTCGATCTAAGATTCCTTTCTCTCATTGCCTTCTCGTTTCCTTTTATCTTTCCCACTGTAATCCTGATGCTTTTACGATTGGTTTGATATTATATATATTGGGGTGTCTTTGCCTCTTTCTCCTAGTTGACACTAGTGCTCTGTAAACCTCAATTCTCGACATGTTCACCTCTCCCATGCAATCTGGTGTCATCGGAGCACCAGGAACTTAGATCGTAACCTTCATCGGTGTCCTAGGGACGTTTTTCTCCCTTTGGTTCTGCATCACTGGACCCCGAGAGTCCTTCCCCTTCTCCGGCTACTCTTGCTTGGGAGGTCAAACTCGTCGGCGTCTCCAGGGTCTGTTCAAGCTCAGGAAATCGTGGCTTTGACTTCGGTTTACCTTTCCGGAGGTTTTGGCTCCTTCAATTGGGTAAGTTTTTAGTGCCTCTTCTTTTACCTCTTCTGATCTTCTTCCTCATTGGAGTATGTGCCTAGGGAATCTGAGGTGTTTTGGCCTCCATCTGTTTTGGTTTGCCTACCATCCCCTTTGCCATGATTTACTCAATCGTTTTTGAGAGGTCTATTTTTCAAAGATCTTGTTTTCTCTATTCCCTGCGTTCTTAGCCATCGCAATAGCTTGCTTCTTGTGTTCATGGTGAGGAGCAATGGGAGGGATGAATCCCCATGCAGTTATCTCGATTCTACCCTCAACCTCTCTTCTATTTTGTTTTATTTATCAAGGGCAAAATAGTAATCTCACCTCCAATCTTTTCTTATTTGAGGAGGGTCAAACTGGCTATTGACCCTACAGCTTGGCTCCCGCTGGTTGGGCCAGGTTAGCAGAGCCCAACCCCCTTCTCTCTCTTTTTATCACTGGCGTGGTTTTTCTAAATTTTGCGATTGGTCACATTTGCAAAAATGATAACTAATTATCCATTTATCATAAAAATGTGTAAAAATAGTCAATAAAATGAGAAAAATATGTTCTAACTAATAGTATAAGTTTTAATGGCTAAATCTAATGTTTAATAACTTGTGTCTTCAATGAATCTAATTAATAATGAATTAACTTCTAAAATACATAACTAATTATATATATCAAAAAATATGTTTTGGACTCCTTATGTCATATACTAAAATATGGTGTGGTTTTGATGACCTAATTCACCAATAATAAAAAGGCGATTTTTAGGGTTTTGAATAAGTTATCAAAACCTAACCCTAATTCCACATATATGCTTAATAGGTTCTTTGGATGCCTAGGCTTGGACCTATATGTGACTTTGGATCATTTGACTCTAAAGTTGAGGTATGTTGTATCCCCTATTACTTCATGTTGAGCAATTCACCTATACTATTCTTTCTCTTGGTCCTATGAACAATAGCATATACACATTGTTCTTATCTTTTGATATCATGGTTCGTGTGAACTGTCTTGCTTGTTATGGACTTGGATATTTTCTTGATATCTATCTTGTGCCTTTGTGCATGTTGGTCTCTTATATTGATATGTGCCCACTTTGAAGTGGATGTTTATATGTTGTGTTGTCCATTGTGTGATGGCAACATTATATTATTCTGACCATACTTATCTACTTGCCTCAACATTAAACATGTTATGTGATTCAGTAGCACTAGAGTAGTATAATTGCATTGGTTTTCTTTATAGCATATGTGATATTTTCTTCTCTTTTTGAGACGGCAAGGAACCTCATACCCTGGGAAAGATGTGTGTCTTGGACTATTATATATATATATATTTGGGATATTGGCAGTATTCCTTTCTATATCAGGTTTCAACTTTATGAGGGTTGGCCGCCAATTGTGTTTATATTGTTCTAGGGCTATGCTTATCTCACATGCATGCAGGTTAACAATGTTATGATGGGTTATGTGCCCAAATCTTGATATGTGCTTATGTGGCACTTCTTTATTGTTTTGTTATGTCAAGTATCTTCTTTTATGATGATGACGATTCTTTTCTTTTATGCCCTCTTTTTAGGTAGTCCCTATCTCTTGCATGGGAAGCCTTTTATTTTAATGTCCCTTATTCTTTATAAATTGCTCCATTTTCTTTTTAGTATGCACATACCAGCTATTGTTGATGTCTTTTGTTTTTCTCTTTTGCTAGAGTACGCTTCCAACCCTAGGTGGAGGACTTGGATGACAAGATGTGATGACCTGGACTTAGATTGAGAAGTTAAAGCTTGGAGACAATCTTGAGGTGGTTTATGTAATGAACTTGACCTTGGTTATGAGGTAACCCTATTTGTTTTGGCTAATAAAGTTTCTTAGAACTTTAATATAATCCTCTAAGGTGTTTTGTTATCATGTGACACACTTATGTTTCAAGTTTGGTCCCGATTGAATGTTGTTTGAGCAATGTTCCTTTGTTTTGGACCAAAGTGCAATTTACCCAAGTTGAGGGGCTATAATGAAAAATGTCACATTTTGAATGTAACCCATGTGTTTAAGCATCATAAGAGAGATGATGATGCTAAGTGATGTCTTGTGGAAAGCCTAGATTCCAAGTTTGAACTTGTTTGAACAATGTTGGTGCATTGTGCACCAATTTTGGTACAAATTGTAATTTACCCAAAATGTGGGGTTGATATGAAAATTACCACCTTTAGAGTGTACCTACTCCCTCCTAGTATCATATATAGGAGATATAAATAAGGAGACACCATGTTTGACTCCATTATGAATGATGGTAATCTTGGTGAAGAAATGACCTAGAAAAAGGGTTGAATTTGAAAGCTTAACTTGAGGTGTATCAAGTTGAAAAGCCTATATATGAGTGACCATCGGCCATGGATCCCAAGGAGGTGTCCCATATCGTTTTGTGAACTCTTTTCAAAGTCCATATCGTGCAAATCACGTCAAGGAGGTGAGGTGTGATGGCCAACAAGTTTCCTTAGAAAAAGAGTATCGGCTTGATTTAAAATAGTGATTAAACCTAGATGACTTATCCAAATGGATAAGCAATGGACGAATTTGCATCTCTAGATGATCCTCAACCTTTTTGAATGTCAAGATAAATGTTGATGCATGCATGTACACGTGCCACCCATGCATGCCACGTGGAACCTACTAGCTCAAAATGTTGACACCTCATTTTTGCCTTCCTTCATGAACAACAAGTATATATACCCCTAGTTTCACCCCTTCGTGCAATTTTGCGACCCTTACCACCACCTACCCTAAGTTATCTTTCATAGAGCTCCCATATCGTGAAGGGATGCTGTGGTATCGTGCATGGGCCTTGGTATATCGCCCATGGCAAGAGAATATCGACCAAGTAGGTGAAATTGGCCATATAAGGTGATATCGGCCAATAGGGTGAAGAGTTGAGTGGCATATCATGCAAGTGAGTGCCATATCGTTCAAGAGGGTTTCCATATCGTTCAAGGACACTATTTTATCATGCAAAGGTGTTAAGGACAAAGACGGAGCTCATACGTAACCCTAAGGTAAGGATAAGATCATCTTCAACCTTGAATTGAAGCATGATTTTAGGGTTTTGATCTTCTTTTCTTTTCTTCTTCACCAATTGCTTATCCATGGTGATTTCTTGTATATTAAGGAGTTGTGAACGAGCCTTGGACTTTTCATAGGTCATCTTCAACCTTAGGAACGTGGAGCTTTGGATCTTGGAGCTTTGAAGTGGTTCTTAAGGCGGGTTATATAACTTGAACTCAACCATGTTATTATTCATCACCTAAATTGCTATATTTAATTATCTACTTTTAATTCCGAAATTTCCTGAAATAGTTGATGAAATTATGAGTTATAGTAGTTTCTTAGACCTTTTTCCATGAACTATAACAGTTAGAACAAAGGTCTAGATCTTAAATATGATGATATCACTTTATAAAAGTGATATCGGGTGCAAGCACACAAGCAAGCACCTCTAACTCGATATGATGATGCACCTACTTCACTAAAACGATATGGATATGATTGTATACCTTCTTGCACGATATGGGGGTGTAGTATACACCTCTTGCACGATAGTAAGTCTATTATAGACTCCATGCACGATACAAGGTCAATTGTATACTTATAAGTAGACAAGAAACCCTAGTTTGGGTAACCCGATATAAGTGAAGAGTAACAAGTGCTAATGCACGATATGATCATATGATACATCATTGATACTTGGTATCATGAGGCCTACATGACCTTGCATTACATGGTTGCACGACACATGACCTTGCACGATAGTGTTGCACGATACACAACCCTAGACAATATGGTAGCCTGACATGGTGATGAGTTGATACCTCTTAAGCATCATGGGCGACACATATATGTACCATGTGCCCGTCACAATCAACCCTAACCCAACATGGGTGTTGCAACCTAATGTTTGATGGTGTAGCCCAATATGGTTTGGTGCCCTACACTCCTATTGACTTGTATATTGGGTTGAACCCGATATGGCAAACCCTAATCCGTCATGTCCAACCCTAGATGGTGAGCCGCCTAATATGGTGATTGAATGCACCTCTAGCCCAAAATGGTGATGGTTTAATACCTCATGCACGACATGGGTAACACATACAAACACCTCTAGCCCGATATGGATGATGGCCATATACCTCTAGCCTGATATGGTGAGTGCTCATACACCTCCAACCCAATATGGTGGTGCCTATACACTTACAACCCGATATGGTGAACATATGCACACTTCTAACCTGAGATGCCTTGTAAAGGTGAGGTAAAGACACTCTTAGGAGTGATGAGGGTAACACCAAGTAATGGTGTGGCTAATACCTTGATAGGTTAAGCGCCTAGAGTGGTTGATAATGGACAACCTTATATCAATAATGCCTTAACCCGAGATGAGTCCATATCATTGATGATGGTTGAATAATTCAAATGTGTGACTTATGACCAATACATTACATGATAAATGTGATGATCTAGTGCATAAAGTATTAGGATGGGACATACCCTAATACAAGATAAGTTGATGAACCTAAGTATGTTAAAAGTGATGAGGTAAGTGATACATCAAGACATGATAGATATCACATCCAACACTTCAAGGTTGATGCACCTTAAATCCAATATACTTGGATGAGTAACACATGAAGTGTGTCATGTCAATTGTTACATTGAGATGTAATGATATTAATGCACTTTGATAAGTGTAGGCTAACATACCTTGAGAAAGGGTTAAGCCAGGTTAATAAAGTATGATGTAATCATTCTCTGGTAAGGATGAGAGAGAAACTCATACCTTATGTTGATGATCATTTAATGATAAATGATGAGAATAAATAAGTATGATTGAATACTTATGATATCAATATATGCTCCTAGATGTGTGGAGCAATTAATTAGGGTTTGGATCAATGAAATGAACATGAAACCCTAATCGGTTATAAAGGGGAAACCCTACCCCAATGATGGGAAGGTTGTAATTCTCTTATTGCATAAACCTTGTGAGGCATGTTAAATACTTGAATAAAAGTATAATGTACAATGGCCTTGTGAGCCATGTGAATAATTTGTTGCCTAGTGAGAGGTGACAAGATGTGCAATGGCCTTGTGAGCCATGTGATAATTTGTTGCCTAGTGAGAGGTGACAAGATACTTAATGGGCCTTGTGAGCCATGTGAGATGCTTGTATAACAAGTATCATGTATACCTTGGTCTGAGGACCTAGAGGTAATAGTTACCTGATAAGTGGTAACAGTGTTCAGTGATGAACTAAGGGTTTGAACACCCAGATCTAGTAATCATGATAATGATGATGTGAAGGGATGAGAATTTCCAATAATGTGATAAGGGACTGAGATCCCAAGTATCATGTGTTTTAAAGATTTGGAAAAGTACGTGATAGATGTATTACAGCTTTCTTTGTATCATTTGTTGTGATTAATAATGATAACTTGTTTGATGCTAAAAGAATGTTGTAATGCACGTAATATATCACTAGAAACTATAAAATGTTGCCCTGACCATAGATCCATCAGTGTCAGGATTTGCTGAATGGTGAAATGGGTTGCTCCGTGGCATAACCCGGAGTGCATACTTTTGAGTATGGGAGGGTGTAAGTATGGACGGCCATGTGTGATTCGATCCCCTTACGATCCTGAAATGAATGGGGATTTGGCTATATGCCCTATCCTGGCTCGAGTGTGACTTCGGTCGTAGACTCTATGTTGAGCACAGTGAACTGGCATGTGGCTCAAAGTATGGTTCTTGTGTCGTCATGACTCATACTGGGGACAGTTGTGTGTAGATGTTTCCCCTAAGAGAGTGCAGTTGATGTTGTAGCTCTAAGTGTGGATGCCTACATGCCCTGGCACATCTTGTTAGCAGTGACATGAGATGTCCTGCATGTGGTCTCATACTGACCGAGACAAGGGAGGTCATGGAAACCGGCTCTACCATTGACCTTGTATGGTACCGACTTGTGAGAAGTTTGTGGTCGGTTGGAGATGGTCAGGGTATGCTCCATCTCCTTAGGGCATAAGCATGACTGTTAAAATATGTTCAGCCATGTAGCATATCTACTTAAGGATCGAATACGAGAAACATTGCTTGATGTGCAATTTAGTTGATAGATGATATTTATGTTTCTTTACATTCCTTGCAAAGCAGATAGATGATTTACAACTCTACCATGGGTAGATGCAATGTTCTCCTTGAGAAAGGAGATTACTTTATTATGTTCATACAGTGAATTATCATGTCTGTTAATATAAAAAGAACCTTTGCTCAGTTTTATAATGTTTACCTGCAATAATAATATGGTCGGCGGAGAGTTATATCTCTCACTGGGACAATTACAATTGTCTCACCCTCGTGGGATCCAAAATTTTTAGGTGGGCGTGCACGAGGAGGTGAAGACCTTCTGCAGAGGAGGAACAACAGCTAAGGCAGTAGTGACAGCTCAGGTTGAGTGTATTGTCTATCGTGTCTTGTATATAGAAGTCCTATGTGAAGTCTCTGTACTCTCAGGTCCTTGGATTTAGTACGTGTTGGTTTTATGAACAATATGAGATTTTGGCTTGTATGCCTCGAGGTTTGATGTTGCTTTAAGTATATGTGTTGAGAAAGCAACTGTTAAATGTTATCCTCGAGAAGAGATGGTACAATGTATGTACAATGTGAACAATGATGTATATAAAGTTTTGGTTCTACCTTAAAGAGTTTTCTGAGAAATGGATCTCTGTGCAAAATGGTTTTAATTTTTAGTGATTTTTGTTAATCTGTTGTTTATGTTTATTCCGCTTAATTAATGACGATTTGTTTGTCAATTTGGTGACTGTCATCATAGTTTATATTTCCTATACATGGATCCTTGTGATGTAAGTTAAGATGTTCCCTTGTTTTATAATTGAATATAGTCATTATTACTTCCACTGTTATACTTTGGTCTTTTGATTACCATTATAAAGATTTGAAAATTTTACACCCACTCCATCATACTTTTTGAGTGTGTTTGGACTGGAGGTTCTATTGTTCAAATTTTTAGTAGAGATGTGGTTTTTTCTTCTTTACAGCATGATGCTAAGGGGTGCCTTGTGGAAAGCCTAAATTCCAGTTTGAGTTTGTATGGTTGATGTTTGTGGTTTATGTGTTAGTTTTGGTGTAACTTGCAACTTAACCAATATATGGGGTTGATGTGCAATTTATCACCTCTATAGTTTTCCTACTCTCTCTTAGTATCATTTAGAGGAGAGAGAGAGAAGGGGGCACCTTGTTTGAGTCATGGTTAAGTAATAATACTCTTGGTGATGTTAGAACCATAGAAAGTTGAGTACCTTGAACCCTAGTTGAGGTTGTATCGAGTTGTGAAGGGCATATGGGGGTGCCTATCTATTTATAAACCATATAGGATGTTTCATGTCAGTTTGGAAACTTTTGGAAGAAAACATGACTGGCTAAGCACCTGAAATAGGTGAAGCCTATCGGTTTATGACTTCCTTGTAAAAGTGGTATCGGTTTGTACACAAAGTGATGACAAGTTGTGATATCTTGTCAAGGAAGCTACCCAATGGCTGATACCTTACCTTTGGATTATCCACAAGAGTTTTTCATGTCAAGATAAACAAGGTTGCATGGTGTCACCATGCATGGACACGTGTCAACCATGTATATATGGTGATGACACCTTTCACATACTCTCTTTCCTGAGCCTCAACTATATATACCCCTCTTTTCACCTCCTAGTAAACCTTTTGACTCCTTACCATCTCTTGTTTAAGTGGACGACCCTAGGAGATCAAAGAGGAAGAGGAAATATGAGCAACTTGCCCAAGGTAAAGCCATGGATATCTTCTACCTTGGATGGGCTATGCTTCTCAAACCATGATACTTTTTTTGTTTTATTCTTCACCAAATTCATTACTGTGGTGTCTTCCTAATCAAATAGAGGTGTTATGATCAAGTCTTGGACTCTTGATAGGTCATCTTCAACCTTGGGAATGTCGAGATTGGAAGCTTGAAGCTTTAGTGGTGATCTTGAGGTGGGTTATATAACTTGAACTAAACTTTATTATTATTCACCTTCTACCACGCAATACTTGGTGATTCTTTTTCTATTTCAACTTTCCTTGATTTAAATGATGGTTCTATGAGTTCTATTGGATATATGGGGCTATTTCCCATGAACTAGAGTGGTAATGGATGAAAAGTTGGAGGATTAAGATGATGAAATCGATATGCACAAACCGATATTGGTTTATGGGAAACCCTAACCAGATATAAGGTTATAAGTATGGAAATAGATACACATGAACTCCTATCCTTTTGGATTGTAACATGAGTAGAACTATTGTCCTCTTAGTTGTTTAACCTATCATTTAAGATTAAGAATAAGGCAGGTCGATATCTAGAAGATATCCAAGCCGACACATACATACTTGCACCATAACATGGATGGTCGATATAACTTCTCATGCTTTAAAGCAATATGATGTTGTTAGGCCAAAATGTTAGGTTGTCTAAAAACGTTATGCCTCAAAGGCATTAACTTGCCATAACCAAGGATATGTCTAGTGAAGATGGGATACCAAAATATGATGTCTTAGTTGAGTGTGGAGGCTGACAATGCCAACTCTAACCCTAGTAATCTTATACACATACAATCTGACACCCTCCAGCCCTATACATCATGCGAAGATGGGGGCAATATACTCTTTGAAGCCTTGGTTGATACACCAAGTAGTGTTGAGGTTGATAGATGCAAGAACTAAGTATTGAACAAGGGTTCATCCATTTCAAATCAAACCCTAGAGGTTGATATCCCATAATGTGCTATGAGGTCGATACACTAGCTAATGATGTATCTGATATCTTAGAAGATTGAGGGGTCGATACTCAAAGGGATAAGCTAGGTCGATACCCTAGTAGATGATGAGGCTGACACACTAGTTAGTTGAGTGGTTGATACCCTAAGTAGATGGTGTGGTCGATATACACAATGGGTTGACATGGCCGACACCCAATGGGCTGATGTGGCCAATACACAGAGAGATAGGGTGATTGATACTGTAACGACCCCCCTCCCAGTAACCCCCAATTAAGGGAGACCAAAAGGTCAGAGTCGTTAGCCCAATTTTCCGGATCAATGGTTTGACAAATAATCAATAGTAATTACTAAATCCTACCAAAAACTATAATAAAAAGCTGGAATAAAATAAAACTTTGCATACCACTTTAAAATCTTGGATTTCTAAACTTGTATCCACAACTGGAGTCTATTCTAACTAATCCTCTTTGTACTTTAATTCATATATTCACAATATGTCACTTTAATGTTTGTCCTTTTCATATTGTACCTAAAACCCCAACAAACAAAATTTTGGTCAGCATAAATGAATATGTCATTATGTGGGGACAACCAAAATTTCACAAATATTGCTAACAACCTAAATATCACAATCAAGTTAATTAACAATCCAATTTATGACTTCAATGTGACATTCTCCACTGCTTTTTCCCTAACCCTGGAATACCCTCTTTAGGGTTTCTCCTTTGCAATAGACATAAGGCCACCTTCTCCATCCTGAGCTTGGTTCCTGGGGTCACCTCTCATGGTGCCCATTAGTCATGTAATATCATAAGGCCACCTTCTCTATCCTGAGGTTGGTGCCTGGGATCAACTCTCATGGTGCCCATTGGTCTTCCCTCTTGGGCTTGACCTCATTGCATCATACATCAGGGTGGCATGTAGGTGTGAGAATACACACTTTTAAATTAACTGTGATAATCATAGTGACTTTATGAATTTGCATATATGAACATCCAACAGTTATGTTGCATTCAATTCGATCAATCATCTGAGAAAACCTCGTGAAACTAAGGTGGTTAATCATAAATAACCACATACCTATCAGGCAGATATGAGACAGAATAATCTAATCAATGTAAGAAATCCATTAGGCAAGCAAGCACACAAAGAGATCCTAAAATATGCATATAATTTCCTATCATAAATCATGCCATCAAGATCTATTAACCAAGCTTGCTTCCTAGGGTTTCTAGTCCACTTTTAGGGTTTTAATAGCAATTAGGGTTTTTCTTGTACTTTCATCATTACAAACCCCAGTTAGGCAAAACTACTCTTAAACCCTAATGATTCTAACCTATTTTGTTTAACAGGCTTAGGATCATCTTCCAACAGCATAATATCACATATATCAAATTAAAAGTGATATTTTTCTCTTTTACCCTAAGTTAGGGTTTCTAAGTGCTTAATCATTCTTATTTGGTGTAAAACCCTAAATCATGCAACAAACATCTAGATCAGGTTCAAGTTCATTAGTTTTTTTTGCAAATACTAGAGATTAAATTTTATTCATACTGCTCTCTAGTGCAGTCCAAAATAGATCTAGATTAATGTTCAAGTTTGAGTTAAGCCAAGGTGTCTTGAAGAAGCTCAGATTACAAGGTAGGAAGGAACGTAGGGTGTGTTTAGCTACTTCATCAGCAACCTTGTTCAGAGTGCGAGGGACATGTAGTATCACAAGTTGAGCATTGGTCCTGATGGGTTGAAATTTCCTCCAGAGTGGCTGGAGTTGACGAGTTGGTGGTTCTTCATTGTTTAGCATGCTTACTGCTAGGCTTGTTTGAAAGTGTAACTACTTTTGACAGCCCAAACTCGTGATATAAATCGCTTGTGAGAAGAATAGCATGAACCTCAGAAGTAAGAATTGATGATGAGTAGAAAGGAATTCCACTCCCGCTCAAGCCCCTCCCTGCATTGTCTATGATATGGATGCCAGCACCTGCCTTCTTGGATGTGTGGTTGTACGCCGCATCCACAAATATCACTGCATTATAGATTTCCAGCCTAGATGGTATTGTGTGTTTGGTGGTGCCCTTGGATTGCGGTTTAGTCACTGGTATATTTAAGATTGACTGTGCTCTCTGCTTAATAAAATGGACACTCTTTTGTAGGTTGATTGAGATGTTCTTATGAACTTTATCATTTCTTACTTGCCAAAGATTCCATGCTGTCACGATGCTTTGAATATAAGCGGTATCACAAGTAGCGTCGGATATCATATTTTGGATCCAGTCTTCCTCATTTGTAGTAAAGAAATTTGCTCCCATTCCCAAGCTTGTCTAGGTTTGTCTACTATGTTGGAAGTCACGCAAGCAGTGGAGTAAACTCTCTGGGGCGTTGCCACAGATGCTACATGTGATGTCAATGTCCAGATGGTGTCATTGATTCTCTGTGTTTTTGAGTAGAGAGTGATGTTGTAGGATCCATTAGAAGATGTGTAGATGTTCCAGAACGTTGAGATGTCATATGGTGTCCCAAGCTCCATGAGTTGCTATGTTCTTTTCAGATCTGAACCATGTGTACGTAGACTTGGCTGAGAACTCTCCAGTATCTACAAAAGGCCAAACCCAGCTGTCATCGTCGACACCCTCAGTAGGCGGTGTGATGGATTTTATTCTTTCTCCAATTCCAGATGGGAGATAGGCATTAATGAAATCAATGTCCCATTCTCCATTGTCCAGCCGCATGGAGCTGACCTTCAAGTCATTAAGTTCAGGTGGGATGCTCCAAGATGGGTGTATATCTGAAATAGCTTCTCCTTGTATCCATTTGTCCTTCCAGACATTTGTGTTGCTTCCTGAGATGATTGTTTTGTGACTAATTCCTGAAAGGGTGGCGATATTTTTTTTTATAAAGGCCCAAGCAGAAGAACTGGGTTTATTACAGAAGGTTTATCCATGCATGTAATTCTCCTGCATCACTTTCACCAAAGGAGTTGAGTGATTCTTGAGGAAGTACCACACGTTCTTAAGCATGAGAGCAGTGTTTTGATCTTGGGCATCTATGATTCCCAGCCCACCCATGTCTTTGGGTGAGGTGATTTTCTTCCAGGAGACTAGTGATAGCTTCTTTTGGTCCCGTCCACCAGACCAAATAAAGTCCTTGACTTATTTGTTGATGTCATTGCATAGACAAGGAGAAAGTTTAACTGATTTCATAGCATAGGATGGTATAGATTGAAGTGTTGATTTTGCAAGTGTTACGTGTCCAGCCAGTGAGAGATGTCTCATAGACCATCCTGTCATACGTTCTTGGATGGTGGATGATATTTTCTGATGTGTTGTTCTGTTGATTCTATAATGGAGGATGGGTACTCCAAGGTATCAACCTAAATCTTTGGTGTGGCCAATGCCAATATTCCTAGAGAAGGACCATTTTTTCCGCTCTGCTTGTGTTTGCAGAGAAGAAGCAGCATGATTTTAGCTTGGAAATTTCCTGGCCTGAACCAGCAGTAAAAGAGTTGAGTATATCCATAATGTATGTTGCCTGGATTAAATTAACTTCTGAAATCAACAATATATCATCTATGAAGAAAATGTGTGAGAGTGGCGAGCCATGGCGTGTGAGGCGGATAGGCTTCCAACGGTCATCTGAAACTGCCTAGTTAATAGTTCAAGCTAGTCTTTCCATACATAGCACGAACAAGTAGGGACTCAATGGGTCTCCTTGTCTCACACCTTGAGAAGAATAGAAAGGATTGAGTGGGACACCTTCCCACATAATAGAAGTATGCCCTAAGGTGACAATGTTCATAATCAGTTTAGTAGTGTTTTCTAGGAAGTCAACTTTGGTTAAAGTGTCTTCAATGAATGTCCATCTCATTTAATCAAAGGACTTAGACAAGTCAAGTTTAATGGTAACCCATTTGGTCTTTCCTTTCGTTTGTTTCATAGAATTAATAACCTCCTGAACTAGAAGGATATTATCACTGATCCTCCTTCCCAGAATAAAACTTGATTGCATGTTAGAAACCCAGTTCTTGAGGTGTCTTTTAAGGCGTTCAACCAGAATTTTGGAAATGAGTTTAAAGAAACTGTTATTTAAGGATATTGGTCGCAAGTCTGAGCATTTCAATGGTTGCTTTTTCTTAGGAATGAGGACCATATATGATTCAGTGAGACAATGGTCAATGTTCCCCATTTTGAATGCATCTTGTACAGTTGTAGTAATTGAGGTAAAACCCTAAATCATGCAAGAAACATCTTGATCAGGTTCAAGTTCGTTAATAACTAACCAACAGGTTGCAAATACTCAATTTCAATAATCAAGTAACATGAACTCAACCAACATGCTCAATTAGGGTTTCAAGATCCATTAAAGCATATTCATGTATATGGAACCTTAAATTAATTAAACTATATATAATCATTATCCTTTTGGATCTAATGTGTCCTTTTATAATCAACAAGTTAATATCAACTTTAAACATCCATATAACCCTTCCCCAATTAGTAATCATCATAGATTAGGGTTTCTTAATCATTAATGCAGTAAAGTTGATAACTTCAACTACTTTTCGAATTGCAAGAGGAATTAGGATCTAAATCTATTTTTAATGTATTCCTTGAATTTTTCTGAGCAAGTTAAATATATTATAGGTACCAATCCAATCTACCAATAATTAGATATGAATTTTGCAAGAATCTACTTACTTGGACCAATGGGATGCTGACATGTCAGCAATCCCATGCAGTGTCGCTCGGCCGATTGAAAACATAATGAATTGACACTTTTACCCCCACGTAACTCACCAGCTCCTCATACCTCGTAGGGGTATATTCATCCAATGACACCTAGGTTGTCTTCAACCTCCCGACGTCGCTGCTGCTACCCGAGGGCGACTCTTCACGGGGCCGCCCCCCTCCCCAGGGTTCGAGGGCCACGATGACCGCCGCCCTACCTACGCCACCCCCGCCGCACATGGGGCTCCTCTAGTTCATGGTCAACATGGCTGCTTCGGGCTGGGTAGGTTTGCAACACACAGCCAACCTTGTATCCATGTTGTTGTTGCTCTGCATAGGCTAGGGTGAAGGGATGGCCATCGAGCATCCCCTCGGTGTCGTGGGAGCAGCACACCTCAATCGTAACTCTTCCACAACCCCTCGTTGCTCCAAGGTTTGAACTACTCCCTATGCTAGGGCTTGAATGAAAACAAGAAAGAAGGAGCGAGAGGGATGCATGGAATTATCTTGGGCTCGGGGCTAAGGGTTCAACCCTTATATAGGGGAGGGTAGCCACGCCCTAAAATGCTTGCCCACGAAGAAAACAAGGTCTTTCCTCATTAGGAAACCTATTTTTCTTAATTAGGTATAATATCTCTATTTTTAATAATTCCTTGATTATCCATATTCCTTAGTTATTAGGAAATATAAAAATGATCTCTCTTATCTCCTTTGTGCTTGGCTTTTAATCCATTGGCCATAAAATTTTACTTCCTTTTAGTAAAAAATATCTCTTTTTGATAATACCAACAAGTCATTAACTATGTAGCACATTATCCTCATATGTTTGTATTATTTATATTTTCTCTTTCTTCTTATCCATTGGGACTCCTTGGCCCCCAAGAAATCCTAAGATTTCGAAATCCTTTTTGAAGGATTCTTATTATCCTTCTAGATGCATCTACATTCTTCATTTCTCATTATCTTACTTATTTCTTTATTAAAAGATTTCTTTTCAAGGATTTCTCTTTATCTTTTATTTACTTTCCCTCTTTTCATATTTCTTTCATTAGAAATCACATATAAACGAAATCTACTCAATTATTTCCATTAATGCCACTATCTAGAGATTTCTATGTAAATCTCATAAATACTTTGCTTAATATTCATTATCTTGTATCTTTTTCTAATATTTGGACTTTTCTTCTCTTTTATATCCATTATTGGATTAATCTAATAATAGGAATCACAAGATTCCTACCAAAAGGGAGATTTGCAAAGAAATCCATCATTTTCAATTAAGTCCATATTCATAAAATCATTACATTTCAATTATGAAAACATATCAAAATCGAGGTTGTAACATCATTCCCCTCTTATAGGATTTTTTCCCTCAAAATTCCATCAAACATACAAACAAGGAGGATAATACTTCCTCATGTCCATCATGGCTCCCATGTGGCTTTACCCTCTCCATGGTGCTTCCCAAGAACCTTCATCATCTCATATTCTTACATCTGAGCTCTCTCTCACCTTGGTATCTCATACCCTCATAGGTGTCTCAAGACATTTCAGCTTATCTCAAAGCTAAATATGTTGGTATGTATGCCCTGAGAGCCAATCATGGGATGATTGGTGGGATACATTAAGATTTATTTGATAAGCATCAAAGGCAAGCTTCCAATTCTTTTTGGTTCAGTCATATGAGATAATGATAGAACAGATTGAATGTCTAGAGAATGATAGTACTCAATGATGTATGCTTTTAGGTTCAGGACCTGAACGATGAGATCATACTGATGATAAGAGTTTGTACATTCTTATTATGTCCCTAGTCGGATGTCATTTTGGAAGGTAGATAGACAACAATGACACACAAGACTATATTGTAGTGTTGGTTGATGACAGAATCTCATTAGTCATGATATGGAGATATCAAACCAAACACATAGGTACTTGTTAGAGAACAATTGTACCGGATAGACCCACCGTGAGTTTGACACATGGAACCATGACATAGTAGTCATAGTTAGTTCTCACAGTGATGGTGGTGAGTGTGATTCTTTTACCTGAAATCACTACACTCAACACATGTTGTTGGGTACACTTTGACATCATCAAACGCAGTCCTGAAACATGGGTTGTTATAAAGGTGATGATTGGGTGGCATGAACCGATCGGTTGGCAATCTTGATGACCGGCTCGAGGAGTGAGACGAGCGGGTGGAGACTTGAGGAGATGCACGATGACTAGTGAACCGATACATTGGAGGCACCAGTCGATCGGCTGGTGGCACCCAACCGACCGGCCTGATGGCAAGACCAATCAATCATGGAGATGAGTTGATCAAACCCAGAATGGAAAAGCACAGAGTTCATCTTATACAGGTTGCATGTGATGTGGACCTAGATGACTGTGATTCCTCTTGGCTCGAGGAATCACATTAGGATGGCCATAATCATATCTTTTATCATTTCACATGTTTTCTGTGGGATATAGCATGTATATGATACATACTATGTATTGTGGTGATTGGATATGTATATGTACCTATAAAAACCAAATCCCTCATTAAATATTAAAGTTTTAGATGCCTTCCAAATGTGACACACGTGAAAAGCTTGACCGGCCAAGTGTGGGCATGCCCTAGCGTGGTGCACCGTCTATCTCGTGGAAGCATGAAGGATGGATATGTGGGTCTGCCCTAGCAGGGTGCATATTCATCGTGTTGGCTTTGGGTCAGACTTAACAAGGTGACCTAGATATGATCTAGCACCTTGAGGCATGGAGGTGATCATGGTAAGGAATTTCATATGACATCTTTCAAGAGTTGCATATGATGCAATTGGCAAAAGTTGCCTACCTGGAAGATCTAAGTTGTGGGTGACAGCCCTAGCTGGTCCATGACTCAGAGGATTTCAGGATCTTGACCCACTAGAAGATTGTACTCTGCAATCTTCTGAATTGATGGTGAGGGCTATCAATTTGAACAAAAATAGTGGGAGAGATAATTAATTAAAGTCCTAATTATATCGTCAACCTTTCAAATCAATCAAATAAGTCAAAATTGGACTAAATTGCATATATTTCGTTTTGTAGTACAAATGACAACAAACAACAATCACTTTTCATTGTGATCGGTCCTTGAAAAGGAAAAGTTGAATGGGACTAACTTCCATGACTGGTTTAGGACATTGAGAATTGTTCTCACTCAAGAGAAAAAGCTCTATGTCCTGGATACTCCAGTTCCAGAGGAACCTGCTCCTACCGCACCAAAGGCAGAAAGGGATGCTTATAAGAAGCATTCTGAAGATGTCATTGATGCAAAGTGCTTGATGTTGTGCTCCATGAACCACGAGTTATAGAGACAACATGAGAACATGGGTTTCATTGAGATGATTCAGCATCTCAAGAACATGTATGAAGATTAAGAACGGCAAGAGAGATATGATGTCTCCAGGGAGTTGTTCAAGTGTGTCATGACAGAAGGAGATCTAGTTGGTCCTCACATGCTCAAAATGATTGGGTATGTAGAGAACCTGACAAGACTGGGATTTCCCCTGAGCCAAGAGTTGGCTACTGACGTGATACTACAATCATTGCCAGAATCCTACAGTCAGTTTGTGATGAACTACAACATGAACAACTTTGACAAGTCATTGACAGAGTTGTTGGGCATGTTGAGGATAGTCGAGGCATAGATGAAGAAGGACAAGCCTAAGTTAGTGATGATGATCAACAACAAGAAAGGCAAGTCCAAGCGCAAGGGCAAGGGCAAGGGCAACGCTAAGAAAGGTTCTGATGCTAGCCAGCAGCCTAAGTCATCTTCAACTCTCAAGGCTAAGGAAGATGTGACCAAGAGAGGCAATTGCCAACATTGTCAAAATCCAGGACATTGGAAAATGAATTGTCCACTCTATTTGGAAGAACTAAAGAAGGAGGCGAAAGACGTCTCCACCTGAAGGTGTCATGAAATAAACTTGTAACACTTTTTGAGGTATATGATACCAAGATATAAAGTGTAAAGCACCCAATAAATGGGGCAAGTGTTTCCGCCATAGATAGGAGTACTTTAGTTTATTTTCAGCTTTGAAGGCATGTAATAGAGTTATGAACTGCTATTTCATGTTTGCCAATGGATAGAAACACCTTATTTTTGCATGACAATAATGGCAATTAATAAAGTTGATGTTTCCTTGTGGCAATGCCTTGTTTATCTTGTGGTACTCGGAATGCATAATATAAAATGATACCTAAAAGTTGTTGATAACTCAAACAATCCAATTAGCATAAATCATGAGAAATTCATTTCTAGTTTCCATATGATGAATAAATCTAGACTCTTTTGGTTAGAAAACCAGTAAGACACATGAATCTCTTGGACATGATTAATCAATATTCACTAAGGTAGTGGAAGAATGATTATCCTATTAGGTATAATACATGTAATGTATTTACATACCTATTGGAGTTAATGCTGATACTTCAAATGGTGTTTAGAGAAATACCAATATGAATATCTTGAAGTGTTCAAGAATATAATAGATGAAGTACCAATTTGGTAAAAGTATTAGTTTCTGATGTGATCAAGGCATAAGGATACTTAAACCAAATGTTTGAGAACCTTATGAGTGATTATGATAGTGTATCATAGTGTACTCATGGTTAAGGCATGGTGATGTCTAAATCAAAAGGAGTCATATTATAAGGAGTTAGAGGATGATTATGAAATAACTAAGTTCTTCTTAAATAAAGAATACCCTACACTAATAAAGGGCATTAAGAATCACAAAGAGTTGTGAGTTCTTATATCCTTGACAGATACACCCCGATTATCTATGTGATGAATTGGTCATGTGATGATTCAACTATCTAGATGAATATGAGGAACCATATTTTGAGTTATGGTTTATGGTCATTACATCCTAAATGACTTCCATGTAAACCATAAGGTGTGACCTTGATGGTAGCACCCATTGGGATGAAATCCATAAGTGCGAATGAGTCTTAAGCGTTAAGACACATGAATAACATTTTGAGAAGGATGATGCTTGTTAATTGCAACTTAATGACTAAGAGATTTGGCATGCGGATACTAAAATTGTATTTCTATGAGGAATAAAACAAGGATGTGTACGTGACACAACCTATAAGGTTTATGAATCCATTAATTCAAATGAAGTATATAAGTTACAATGGACTAATCAATGTGATTGATTAAGTACAAGCAACTCAGAGCTGGATCTTTACTTTGATGATATAGTCAAAGGGTTTGACTGATATGTCAAAGATAAAGAAGGGATCTATGATTTAGTGGGAGAGTATTTGCATTCCACATGATGATGAGGAATGAGATGTTCTAAGAATGGAATTCTTTGTGGAAATTATCTTTAGGGAAGATAGAGATGTTTCCTATGTGATAGGAATAGAGATCTATGGAGATAGTTCTTGAAAACCACTTGACCTGAAAAGAGAGAGCATACATTGACAATATATACTGAAGGGTTCAGTGTGCACAGATTCAGTGGGAGAAAACTTGTCCATGTTACATGGAGTTAGTATCCCAAGGCCAAGTGTCCAATTCTTATGAAGAATGGAAACACTAAGAATAGATATCGATCTATCATTTATGTAATCATCCCATCATCTTGCATGTATGGACATGGCAAGAACAAAATGCATTTATCATCTTGTATGTAGGACATGACAATATGATATGCTCATCCTGATAACTCGTATGTGGGACATGACGAGTAGATGTCTGTCTAGTTCCAGTAAGGGTTACTGGAATACCATAAGAACTTGAGAAGTACTAGTTCTATGGAAATAATGAATGGTTCACTGAAAAGAATTACACTGATGTGAACTTCTGAAAAGGACAAAAAATGAATCGCAATATATATAGGAAATATAAAAGTGAATGTTTGTCGATAAATGGAAACGTTCCAATAAAGTTGTTTAAAAGGAAAAAACCAAGTATCCATGTGTTACAAAACATTAGTGGATACTATATGGATCTGGAAGTTCATGAGATGAATTTATAGATATTCCGATATTTGATGACAAGTAAGGAGTACTTGGTCATGCAATGTGGCTAAAAGTTAGCAAAGGAATATTAGATCGCATATTACGGCAACTCCATCTCATACGTGTGACGTACAATGAAGAGATGAGAGACATGTAGTTAATACCGACTTTGGCAAGGTGTTGCCATAACTCACTATGTAAGCACTAGAGCATAGTAACATGTGGGACATGTTTGAAGATCACGAAGAATATGATTCAAGGGTGATTGGCTCGCAGTGCAAGTGGGAGTCTGTTGGTATGTATGCCCTGAGAGCCAATCATGGGATGATTGGTGGGATACATTAAGATTGATTTGATAAGCATCAAAGGCAATCTTCCAATTCTTTCTGGTTCAATCATATGAGATAATGATAGGACAGATTGAATGTCCAGAGAATGATAGTACTCAATGACGTATGATTTTAGGTACAGGACCTGAACGATGAGATCATACGGATGATAAGAGTTTGTACATTCTTATTATGTCCCTAGTCGGATGTCATTGTGGATGGTAGATAGACAAAAATGACACACAAGACTAGATTGTGGTGTTGGTTGATGACAGAATCTCATTAGTCATGATATGGAGATATCAAACCAAACACATAGGTACTTGTTAGAGAACAAGTGTACCGGACAGACCCACCGTGAGTTTGACACATGGAACGATGACATGGTAGTCACAATCAGTTCTCACAGTGATGGTGGTGAGTGTGATTCTTTGACCTAAAATCACTACACTCAACACATGTCGTTGGGTACACTTTGACATCATCAAACACAGTCCTAAAACATGGGTTGTTATAAAGGTGATGATTGGGTGGCTTTGACACATGGGGCTTTTGAGGGGTGAGTGATAGATATGGGATTTGTCCCTCATGAGGGAGTTTGATATCCATGGCCACTTGATGAGTAGGATTGAGATAGGCGTGCGCACGCATGTGTGAATCAGTATGCGATATTGATGTCATATATATCTCCTCCAATCTACTATAAGATCAAGAAAGTGAATGAATGCTGACAGGATGACTGTTCCATGCCTTGAGTTCATTCGCGATATCAGTGACAAAGGAATTATACATTCAATGTAACACCATTCACAGATTGTAGGATTGAAAGTTGTTCTCCAACTTTCCTTTTCACTTGGGTAGCATTGATGTGCGACTAGGCACCACTCTTTGCTTGTGAAGTGATAAGTGTTATGGACTTTCACGGCCAAAGTGAAATGGACCTGTAGGGTCACACACAAAGGATTTAACCTGGAAGAGGAGTTTGTCCACAATGATGTTTAGATTGATTACTAAAGGAGTTTAGTAGCTCAATTAAACACTCAATCGATTGATAGCTCAGTATCATAGTGTTCAAGGTGTTGGACTAATTGATTAGAGTGTTGAATTGATAGAAACTGCAATTGACTAATTCTGTGCAGTCTGCACTCCCAACCGATCAGCTCATGGAATGATCCAATCGGCTTAGACTAGTGAGTCGATCAGCTCAGGTCACTGAACTGATTGGTTCAAGGTGTTGAATCGATCGGCTCGATTGACCAACCGAGCAAGTTGGGAAAGTCAGGTTGGTGAGAAATTTCTTTTCATTTCACTTATCCAATTTGATTGGAATAAGGATTGGTACTTGGATCAATTCAAAACAAAAGAGGAAAAGTCAATCGGGAATTGATCTGGGGAGTGAATCGACCGGTTCAGACTTGAACCGATCAGCTCAACTACCCCAATCGACCGGTTAAGGTATGAACCGATCGGCTCAGGTCCCCAATCGACGGTTCATGCATGAGACCATCGATTCAACTGCCGCATTGTGTCAGATTTTGTGGAAAATATCGAACCCTTCTACTCCTGCTTTAATCCTGCATTGCTCGGGGTAGAGAACCCTGTCCCATGACCCTTATATATATAGGGGTATTGGGGCTCCTCAAGCACAACTCAGAACACCATTTGCTCTACAAAGTTGTCGTTCTCTCTGGTTGTGGTAACTGAGAGAGCCTGAGCAAGTGCTACCCAATTAGGGAGGCACAGTAAGGGAAAGACAATTGCAGAAAAGCAACTAGTTTCATGAGAGTGTGTTGGTGACTAGTACGTCGACAGGAGGGTATGACTCCTTCTGGTGCCTTGTACAACAAGGCGATCGGAGTTCTAGGTGGTCCGTGTGGACTACTATAGAGGCAGGAGATTTCTGCCGCTCGGAGGACAGCTGTCAATCCTGACAGTCTCGGTGAGACTAGGAGCTGCATAGACACCGTTCAAGACTGGAGGTGAAGATCGTGCAAGCCGCAGGGTAACATCGCCGAGCAAGCCTCGGGATAAGGTATGTCTCTACAAACCATCCTTCCTGTTGTATAGACATTGGCGTGATTCCTTTATACTGGGTTTGGGGAGAAGAAAATTTTTGTTTCTACTTCCTTCTCTGTCTTCCCTAAAACCCAACAAAATAGGTTCATGGCTTAGAAAATGGCTTGGATACCTCACATGGTGCACTAGATCAGACTCATGGAACACATCATACATTACATTATCATGAGGGGTAAGTTTAAACATAACCATCTCCACCAATCCATCTTAAATGGACTCATGTATTGGGATCTCAGCTTTCTCATCTATAGCTCAGAGGGGTCAGATTTTTACATCACATATTCTCCCATAGTAAAATGCATGTCAGTCTTCTTTGTATCAGCTCACGACTCATGTCGCCCCTGGGATTTCTCAGCCATCGCATGATCAAAGCGACTTCATCTACACACACTGTGGCCTTTCTGACCTTCACAAGGTCTTTCCACCGACATCATCTTCATAAAGTGGTGACCGACACAGCCTCCCTTACAGAGATTCTTACATCCTGATAGATGCTATGGTGTTTAACATCACATCTTTCATAGGACAAAATTGTCTCCATGTATCACCCTAAACGAGCACACATGCTCTCATCATACCCTCTAGTTTGGATCATACTAACCATCAGTTAGGGGTAATAAGCTATACTAACATCGAGTTCTTCATGTACCTACTTCCATCGCATGGAATTGAACCTTTAGATCACACTCAAGGACCTTTGAACTCACATTATGGTGTAGTTGAACTATCTCTCTCTCTTATAAGTAGTTCAACCAGATCTATCCCTTAACAATACTCTCTTTTTCTCTTAGATTATGTCATCTAGGTAAGGCAATCTACCATAACCCATAATGCATCCTAACCTTCCTCGGTCAAGGGGAGACTTACCACCACAACTATAGTGATGAACTCCCATTCCCTCTCAATGACTTTGATCCTCTATATCAACTAACAGGGTTACTAGTATTAGTCCTTCACCTCCTAGCATGCATGGTTACAAGTCACATGTAACTTCATCTTAGGTGTCCAAAGTACTACTACAACTTACTATCTTAGTAGTACCATGGTGTATGATGAACTTAAAATCATGATATCATGTAGGTTGATTCCTCAAAAACCTTAAAACACTCTAGTCATGGGTTTCATCACCTTCTTATCCAAAGAAGTGCATCTGAGGTTTTACAACCATCCTTTTTATCACAACAAGCCCTAGGCTGGCTAACCAAGCAACCACTAACTCAATCAACAGATCTCGTTATATCTGAGTGTTATCCAATCATATCTCACCACTTAGGGTTCACCTAACTACCTAGACTAGGCAACTGCATCCAACAAGGGCATCCATTACCACCTTTAATCTTTCTGTGTTAGGTAATGTTGAAGACATACACCTCCATGTATTCCACTTATTGTCTCATCTTAGACTCTAAGTCTATCTTATGGGCTCATCCTCTTGGTTATCAAACTCAACCTTGTATAACTCACAAATTCCATACAACTCATGATAAGAACATCCTTATGAGATGACTACCTTAGTTCTCTTGGTGTTGGTAAACCATCCACACGTTCTCTCCATAAGGGTATGCTATTGTCTCTATTCATACATCATAGCAACATTTCCACTCACATCATCTTTATCATTGGTGTATGGCATGCATATTGCCCTATCTCTCACTCCCATAACAAGAGGAAATAAGCATTTGGATGCAGTCCAAATACAGATTTCTTCCCATTCCAAGAGTAGAGATGGTACATCCCACATTGCCAGTACACCTTCAAATCTAGGTTAAAACGTGCATCACATGTCTCTACATCATGAACATCTTGATATCAGGGTTACTTCCATGTAAAACTGGTCTCGAACCCACTTGGTTCATCATACCATCCTTGGTCATCTCCTCTAGGTCTGTAGGGTGTCGGTACTTTTGGGGTCATCCCTCTTCCCTTATGCATTAGAGAGTGCCCTCCTCATTTTCCCTTTGGGTCCCATGAGTTCATGAAGGTGATCAATCTCCTAACCCATGGCCCTCAAACAATGATAGTTGTTACCTCCCGACCCTATGGTCATGTGCAACTAGGGAATTAGGCAACTCCTACTCCCATCGGTCTCATCCCTACCTAAACCTAGGATAGACTTAGGATTCTAACATAGTTCATATTCAACTTGAAACCTTTCCCAACTCTCCATCATCTCTCTCAACATTCGTGGTCTGACTTACATCCTTTCATAGGGATCATGGCGACCTACCTACCTCGATCAGGCCCCATCCACATGCACTTAAAGATGATTATCTATGGGTTTGTAGGTTCATTATCATACTATGTACTCTCCACTTAGCTTCTCAAGACTCTACGAGACCTCTTAAGGTTACCTCAAACCCAACAAAAGTTGATCCATACCCTACAAAAGGGTCCCTCTCCCAGGATGGGAGGAAACTATCTCTTGATAGCAACAAAGGTCACAAACGTCCTTATGTCTAGGGTTTTCATCCACATGAGCATGCTTAGCCTTAGCAAGCTACTGTGGCACATTGCTAACAAACAGACCACTACTAAACCATGCTAGGTCTCCATGGTAGGTCATACTTGTCCTCATTCCTCAACATTGGACCATCATCATACATGCCCATGTCACCAACCTATATGTAGGAGGTTCAGAAAACATAGACCTTATTCTCAGGGATCTCCTTTTCCTCTAACCATGAGGAGTGCCAAGCTCGAATCTATAGAAACTCAAATCTCGTCATGAGAATTAGGTGGACCAGGTACTACTACTTCCCCTCTTATAGGTATAGGAACCCTATGTTCACTTTTATGCATCAGCCATCTAACTTCATGCTCAACCTTCTAACAACGAACCAAGCATGTATGAGGTCCATCATGCACGTCCTATAATCCTTCCACTTGAACAACACCTTAGAGTCAAGTCCTCCTCAAGGACAACCAACTAGGTATAAGGCCTCACGACTTGTTACTATGCCTCCTCAGGGTCTAAGGAACTCTTCTTCCTATCCCTAAAAGGTAAGCACCTATATCATTTGCACATAGGTACCAGTAGCCTCATCTTTCTTCTAGGGTTTGGTTCCTCTAAAGGCAACTAAGAAACCACAAGGATCATGCATGAGGCAACCACAACCATCCACTTAGGTCGTAACATACTCAACTTCTTAGGGTTCCTCCTATCCCAGAGTCTAAGCTTCCAACCTTCTTGCTCAAGTCTTGCTCTCTTTCTCTCTAGAGCTAACCCTACAACAATCCCACTACTGGAGGTTCTCTCTTTAAGGTGGATCAAGATCACATGCATACACCTCAGGGTGAAACATATGATTAAACCTATGCTCGCTCAAGATTATCCATAGCTCTTTTATGCCTAGCTCATAAGCTATCAAACATGTGGTTCTAGCCTAGGTTTTATCCTACTTCCAGCACTACTAACGTACTATGGGTGCATACTATGTCATGCTCATATAAGCCCATAGGGTTTCTATATGCTCTTCAATAACCTCATCAATGAAGGAGTTATCCTTCACCCTAACATACATGACCCTTCCCAGGGTTGAGTCACCAAAGGTACTAGGTTAGCCAACCTAACATGGCTCGTACTATCATAGATATCCAAAACCAAAAGCATGTCAACCCACACACATGGTCGACCATGACATCTAACTCATCATACCAAATCTCTCTCTAACCACCACTTAGGGTTAGGGTTAGCATCATCCTCAAAAGATGTGTTGAGTCTCTACCTCTTCCTGGAGGCCTCTCCCTCCAAGACTAACTCTGTACTCATCCTCCTGATAAGAAGGTCTAACCTCAGGTCTGTCCTGAGGGTATGACAACACATGTCATACAACCTAAGCATTCAACTAATCTTTACTCTATGCTTAAACTATTAAGCTTGTGTCCATGACATCTTGTTTACATATTTTTCATTAATTTGGTGGAGGATTATTTAATCTATCATACGTGCCCTATCCTCAAGAGGGTGAGGAAGAGAGAGAGAAAACCCTAAACCTTAGAATCTTAATTGAATTAGGGTTGAGAAGGGACGAAAATAGATGAGAGAGTCCTAAAGGTATCTTATTTTGAGTCAGAATCTCAGACATTGGCCAGGTAGTCACACTACATCTGGGAGTCCTCATGACCGATTAGAGGGGCGGAGGAAAATATTGCCAGCCCCTGGACCGTGATCCTTTTCTAGACACCTATGTCATCGGAAAATCCTCAAATTACTCCCTTGGGTTCTAAAGAGTTTGTAAAATTTAATAATTATTAGAGATTAAATGGGGAAGCAATGCTCTGATACCAAATGTAATGACCCCACCTCCCAGTAACCCCCAATTATGGGAGACCAAAAGGTCAAAGTCGTTAGCCCAATTTTTCTGATCAATAGTTCGACAAATAATCAATAGTAATTACTAAATCCTACCAAAAACTATACTGAAAAGCTGGAATAAAATAAAACTTTGCATACCTCTTTAAAATCTTGGATTTCTAAACTTCTATCCACAACTGGAGTCTATTCTAACTAATACTCTTTGTACTTTAATTCATATATTCACAATATGTCACTTTACTGTTTGTCCTTTTCATATTGTACCTAAAATGCCGACAAATAAAACGACCGTCAGCATAAATGAATACGCCGGTATGTGGGGACAACCAAAATTTCACAAATATTGCTAACAACCTAAATATCACAATCAAGTTAACTAACAATCCAATTTACGACTTCAATGTGACATTTTCCACTGCTTTTTCCCTAACCCTGGAATACCCTCTTTAGGGTTTCTCTTTTGCAATAGACATAAGGCCACCTTCTTCATCCTGATCTTGGTGCCTGGGGTCACCTCTCATGGTGTCCATTAGTCATGTAATATCATAAGGCCACCTTCTCTATCCTGAGCTTGATGTTTGGGGTCACCTCTCATGGTGCCCATTGGTCTTCCCTCTTGGGCTTGACCTCATTGCATCATACATCAGGGTGGCATGTAGGTGCGAGAATACACACTTATAAATTAACTGTGATAATCATAGTGACTTTATGAATTTGCATATATGAACATCCAACAGTTAGGTTGCATTCAATTCGATCAATCATCTGAGAAAACCCCTTGAAACTAAAGCGGTTAATCACAAATAACCACATACCTATCAAGTAGATTTGAGATAGAATAATCCAATCAATGTAAGAAATCCAATAGGCAAGCAAGCACACAAAGAGATCCTAAAATATGAATATACTTTCCTATCATAAATCATGTCATCAAGATCTATTAACCTAGCTTGCTTCCTATGGTTTCTAGTCCACTTTTAGGGTTTTCATAGCAATTAGGGTTTTTCTTGTACTTTCATAATTACAAACCCTAGTTAGGAAAAATTTCTCTTAAACCCTAATGATTCTAACCTATTTCATTTAACAGGCATAGGATCATCTTCCAACAGCATAATATCACATATATCAAATTAAAAGTGATCTTTTTCTCTTTTACCCTAAGTTAGGGTTTCTAAGTGCTTAATCATTCTTATTTGGTGTAAAACCCTAAATCATGCAAGAAACATCTAGATCAGGTTCAAGTTCGTTATTAACTAACCAACAGGTTGCAAATACTCAATTTCAATAATTAAGTAACATGAACTCAACCAATATGCTCAATTAGGGTTTCAAGGTCCATTAAAGCATATTCGTGTATATGGAACCTTAAATTAATTAAACTATGCATAATCATTATCCTTTTGGATCTAATGTGTCCTTTTATAATCAACAGGTTAATATCAACTTTAAACATCCATATAACCCTTCCCAAATTATTAATCATCATAGATTAGGGTTTCTTAAGCATTAATGCATTAAAGTTGATAGCTTCAATTACATTTCGAATTTCAAGAGAAATTAGGATCTAAATCTATTTTTAATGTATTCCTCGCATTTTTCTAAGCAAATTGCATATATTATACGTACAAATCTGATCTACTAATAATTAGATATGAATTTTGCAAGAATCCACTTACTTGGACCAATGGGATGCTGACACGTCAGCAATTCCATGCAGTGTAGCTCGGTCGATTGAAAACATAACCAATTGATGCTTTTTCCCTCACGTAACTCGCTAACTCATCATACCATGAAGGGGTATATTCGTCTAATGGCACCTAGATTTTCTTCAACCTCCCGACGCCGCTGCTGCTGCTGAGCGCAACTCTTCACGGGGATGCCCCCTCCTCCCCAAGGTTCGAGGGCCACCAATGACCGCCGCCCTACCTCCGCCACCCCCCGCCGCACATGGGGCTCCTCTAGTTCGCAGTCAATGTGGCTGGTTCAGGCTGGGCAGGTTTGCAACTTGCAGTCAACCTTGCATCCATGTTGTTGTTGATGCGCATAGGCTAGGGTGAAGGGATGGCCACCGAGCATCCCCTTGGTGTCATGGCAGCAACATGCCTCAATCGTAACTCTTCCACAGCCCCTCATTGCTCCAGGGTTTGAACTACTCCCTATGCTAGGGTTTGAATGAAAACAAGAAAGAAGGAGAGAGAGGGATGCATGAAATTCTCTTGGGCTCGGGGATAAGGGTTCAACCCTTATATAGGGGAGGGTAGCCACGCCCTAACATGCTTTCCCATGAAGAAAACAAAGCCTTTCCTCATTAGGAAACCTATTTTTCTTAATTAGGTATAATATCTCTCTTTTTAATAATTCCTTGATTATCCATATTCCTTAGTTATTAGGAAATCCAAAAATAATCTCTCTTATCTTCTTTGTGCTTAGCTTTTAATCCATTGGCCATGAAATTTTACTTCCTTTTAGTAAAAAGTATCTCTTTTTTATAATACCAACAAGTCATTAACTATGTAGCACATTATCCTCATATTTTGTATTATTTATATTTTCTCTTTCTTCTTATCCATTGGGACTCCTTGGCCCCCAAGAAATCCTAAGATTTTGAAATCCTTTTTGAAGGATGCTTATTATCCTTCTAGATGCATCTACATTCTGTTGGATAAATTGGATATTATGATAAATCCCTTTTGTTTCGATGATGACAAACATTTCATTCTTATTAATCTAACGAGCTACTTAAGTGTGCAGGTACAAGGTGATGACAAAGTTCTAGGGAATCCTTACGCTTGAATGTTTATAAATATCATGCAATGTAATCATATGTAAACTTGTACAAACATATAATGTACAAGTACTTAGACTTCATGTAAATCAAGCGTTAGATCTCCCTAACTAAACACTACACTTAGTTAGGTCATCTCCTTCTAATAGGATCACATAATGCACACTCATGCACTCACTTAGTATCTTAATTGAAAGATTGAAAACAGAGTCAATCTCGGTCGACCACACTCCTCGACCGATACACTCTCGGTCGACAAACTTCTCGACCGAGATTGACCAAAAGTAGTCGTTAGACACAGCATTTGTCAGTTGCAAATAAACGTTAATCCAGAGAGCCTGTCGGTCGAACAATCCTCGACCGACCGGGCATCTCGGTCGACAAGTCCTCGACCGAGATGGTCTCTGACAGCAACTGCAGAATTAATTATCTAGCCGTTGCAAATGCGCCTAACTTATTCCTAACGGCTAGTTAAGCACTAGGAACCCCCTAGAAGTTGTCTAGAACGTTCTTAAGCATACTTAGGCCATTCCTATAAATAGGACAAGCTATAGGACACTAGCACTTACTTACATATACTCAATTGTGCAATCTTTGAGCATACACTACATTGGCAATCTGTTTAGAGCAATTGTGAAATTCCCACACTTGTTATACATTCACATTGATACCATTTCGTGTCCTATAGACTAGGATCTTCTACACATAATAATCACATTGATATATATCTTGGTTGGGAGATCCAAACGCTTGATATAGGAAAATCAAGCCTTGTGCTTACAACGGTATTGTAATTTCTGTATTTCTTTCTTGTTCCTATTTATTCCTTGTACTCTCCTTGCTACTCCTAGGGTTGGAGGCTGCAGATTGGAGAGAGTGGACTTCTCAGGTGGAGAAGGGAACTTCAAGCTACTTCAAGAAGGCTATCTCACGGGAAGCTACTTCAGTAGGCTGGTGCAACGGGTGTTGGTGCATCTACCTCAAGGGAAGGCTGCTTCGAGTTGGGCGATTACTTCTAGGTGAAGGCTGCTTGAAGGGTTTAGGGAAAAGAAATGTATTTTATGTAAAATCCTTGTGAGGTAATAAAATAATTTCTTTTCAAATCCCGGTTGGGTAAGCAACCGGGTAGTGGACTGACTACCTTAGTATTTGCTAAGGCTAGGAACCACTCTAAACCCTTGTGTCTCTTTGTCCAATCTTTCTTTGTGGTTGCTTGAGTTTAAATTATTTAAAATCTCTATAAAACTCTATTCACCCCCCCCCCTCTAGAGGTTTTCAATTGGTATCAGAGCAGGCTTCAAGGAGCCCTAACAAGGTCTTGAAGAGATAAAGGGAGGAGGTAACTACAACCACAAGAAAAGGAGCATGGACCAAAGTTCGACAAGTTGCAATTGGTGCTTAGGAACAAAGCACTCTACGTCTAAATGTCCATGGAGGTCAAAGAAAGGAGATGCACATAAAGAGTGTTTCGTTGCTACAATAAGTGAGGAAGAAGAAGAAGAGGTAAGTTTGCTTGATTTACCCAAGGAGGAGTTAGTTGCTATTATTGAAGAAACACATAACAAATATGTTGAATACAAAAAGAAATTAAAGAAATCAAATAAAGAAAATGATGATCTAAATGCTAGACTTCTTGAGCTTACATCTGAAAATGATGATTTATATGCTAAATTGAATACTCTTGGTTTTGAAAAAGATAGCATTATGTCTGACAATCGTATTTTGAAATCATCTCTGAGTAATAGTGAAGTGAAAATTTTCACTCTAGAGACTAACTATGATCTTCTATGTCAAGAAAAGACTGAATTGCTTGCAAAGTTAAATGATATTCAAAAACAACCTATATTGTGCACCCATGTAGAATATGACAATATAGTGAAAGAAAGAAATATGTTATCATCCAATCTAGATCAAGCAAAATTAGATATCAAGAAAAGAATGGATGAGATCGTTAAGTTGCAACAAAAAGTTAGCAAGTTAAGCAACAATGGAATCCTTGATAATATACTAGAAAATTCCTATCATCAAATAGGGAGAAGAGGACTAGGTTATAAGCCTAATGAGAAATCCCATCAACAACCTAGAAGGACACAAGCGAGTCAATCTGCTTATATACCTAGAGGCACAAAAATGTATATACCCAAGAATAACCCAAATCAAAACCATAGAAAAAGGCTTGAGGTTGATTCAATTTGTTGTCATTATTACTCACGCCTTGGACATTATTCTTTTTCATGCCCATACAAGAAAAAGCATGTCGAAATGGTATGGGTTCCAAAAATCCCAAATTAAATAGGTTAGGCTAAGTTGAGATATGACCTTAGACCTTAAGTTGTATATCCTTATGTCTATCTCAACTTAACATTTAGGGATAACAAAAATTAAAAAGATTTAATAGCATCTTGATACACATACGTTTATCTCAAACTGCTGTAAATCTTTACATTGTATGTGAAAATTATTCTTGAAAGATTCTATTTAATCATTCTTTTATTGCACATTTTTCAGAAATACTTACAATGAATAAAATGTTTCAAATAAATTTTTGTGTGCTTTTATATTTTAGTCTAAGTCTATCCAAAGTAATCTTAAATTCATGAATGGATATTATTCTTGAATATGCTTCACCATATTTGATGTCCTTTTTGAGCTCTCATAATTAGTACACTTTAATGTGTCTCAAATTGATATTTGCAAGCTATCTGCAGAACTCATACTTCGCATATGAATGATTCATACTGGAAACCTGCAGAATATGCCTCTTGGTTAAAATAAAATTTGACCAAGGGGCGCTATGGTCGTAATCAAGGGCGACCTAAAATAAACTTTGATAAAAATTGTTTATTTGAAGCCTTAAATATTACTACTCCCTTGGAATATACATATGCTCTACAAAAATGTTCTATGATTTGCATTAAAATTCAGCCAGAAATTGAACTCAGTAAGTTGGTCGGTCGACCAATGCTCGACCGAGAACCACTCGGTCAGCCCACCTCACTCGACCGACAAATTCTAAACAGACTCAGTATCAGACAAACAGTCGGTCGACGAGTGCTCGACCGAGACAATGTCGGTCGACAAGCGCTCGACCGAGAAATAGCCGTTGGATATGACCGTTGCGACCCGACCGTTATGACCGTTTTCTTTACCGTTGGAGGACCAAGTGGCGCGTCTGCAACTCGACCGTTGCGGACGCTCGGTCGACGAGCCGTCGACCGACCGGGTCGCTGGAATTCTATAAATAAGTGCAAAAACGAGCCACTTACTCACACTTGCATTTCCTTGCTTCCATAGTCCATCTCTAGTACAATTTCGTGCAATCCTTCGGCACTCTTACTCTCAAATCTTCCTTGCTTCTTCACTCTCAAGAAACACAATGGCCTCATCATCAACTGTCCGAGGGAAGAAGAAAGTTGCTGGAAGAAAAAGAAGAGAAGAGAGGGAAGCCACTCCGCCACTGACGATCATCAATGACATAGCTTTCGTCGACGGAGATGCTGGAGATAGATACTTTCGGCTTTCCTCTAAAGCTCCTCTTCCCCGACGTCCGGTCGAAGTGATGGACTTCATCAACATAGTCGACCTGGAGCATCTCTTTGGAGTACAAAAGCTGAAGGACTTCATCAATCCATCCTTTCCTTCCTACTCCATTAAGGTAGTAAACGAATTCTATGCCAATCTTCTATCTCACACCGAAAATGACACCACTTTCTTCTACACCATGGTCAATGGGCATAGTTTTAAGTTTTCCGAAGGGGATATTCTTGACATGCTTGAAATTGATATAGATGAATATCAAGATTTCCTTGACCTTACCACCAGCAATCCAATAAATTTATTTTCCCATGATGACCACACCACTAGCCTAAGTGATATCAAAAGAACCATATTTCAAGCCAATACCACTTGTCATGAAGATAGGGGAACCTATTATGCTATAAACCTAAAACCAGCTTGTAGAATAGTAAATCTCATTGTTTCCACCAACATACATCCACGAGCCAATAAATCCGAGGTTCCCATTTTCCGTATGTGTCTCATTTATGCTATCATAAAAGAAATTCCCATCAACTTCATTCGCATAGTACTTAAAAATATGCTTGAGTTTTCTGGCAATCCACCATATGCCGATTTTGTATGCCAGATTACTCAACATTGTCTTAAGGTAAACATTGAAGATATGGGATATGTATGGGAGCGTAGACCACCAAAGATAAGTAAGAACACCGTAGAGAAGATGGGGATTGACTTTGGCCATAAAAAGGCAAGAGTAGAAGGAGAGTCATCACATCAGGATATACCACCCCCTCTTTCTACTAACCTTTCCATTGATCCCATCCAAAATACCCTTACTTATATTGCTGGCTCCCAATACCACCTTAGTAAACAATTAAACTACAATCACCATGCCATGACATATTTAAATCAAAGAATGCAAAACCTTTCTCCTGGCCAAACCGATGAATATCCGCATTCTTTAAACCCTGGCATGCTCAACCCATTTAACCCCTCATACAACTACTATCAACCTCCACCTTCACCATCAATGGATCTTGCACATACTCAATTTTCTTCCATACAATTGCAAGACATAGCTGCTCACTTCCGTTTTGACCGAGTTCCCACTTTCCTGGAAGCATATGCGTTGACTACAACTGGTGCTTTGGATTGGAAAACTCTAGTCCAATACTATGGAGCCGAGCCATTTCTTGGGAAAGATCCGGACATTGATGTAATTCTTAAATCCTTCCTGTGAAGTGTTGGAGTTGTAATAGTTGTATTCTATATGATTGTAATCTTCTTCATGCCATTGAATGAAATTTGCCATTTTTATTTGATTCACATGGATATTTGTTTGGCATATGAGACTTCTTCAAATATGCATTATACGTTCATTATTGTAGAGCATAACAAATAAGGGAATAATAATAATTAAGACAGGCATCTATTACAAATTAAGATTAAATAACAAAATAGGTCTCCAGAAACATTCTCGGTCGAGCTACTAGTCGACCGAGAACATTGTCGGTCGAGCAACTGTCGACCGACTGGGTTTCTGTTTTTTACAGATTGACATAATTGCATACATCTTTGTTAAAATCTTGGACATTTTATATATATTTGCTCAGTATTCAAACTTTCATTTGAGATATCTATCGAAGGGGGAGCAAAACATAAGAAAAAGGGGGAGATCATTAACATTTTGATCATTGTTTAAAAGAAGCTTACAAAAACTTTGTAATCACTATGTGTAACTGAATATTTTCAAGAAAGTTATGAATTTATTGAAATTGGTATCTTGTACTTGAAGGAACTCTCTATCCCAAATGGGGCTTAAAATCCCTTGATGGAGACATTTTTTTTAGGTACTCTAAGCTTAGTGGATTCTCATTTAATCTAGGGCTTAACATCCTTTGATATATGAGAAATCCATATACATTTCATCATAGGCTTAAAGGTATCTCATTTCATTTCAAGGCCTCACATCCTTTGCGAATGATTGAGAAACAAATTATGGATAAATTAGATAAAAATCAATGTTCCTAATAGGATATCTAATTAAGGGGGAGCATTATATTAAGGGGGAGAAGAAATATACAACTTTCAACTTTGGATATCTTTTTGAAATGACAAAGGGGGAGAAAGAATATAAAAATATAAAAGAGTTTCATCACATCTTGGCCAGTACTTACTTGAAAAACATAAATGGCTACAAAAGGTAAATTTTCAGGTATGAAACTCATATACTTTATATTTCCTTATTTCATATTTAGGAAATGTTTGTCATCTTCAAAAAGGGGGAGATTGTTGGATAAATTGGATATTATGATAAATCCCTTTTGTTTCGATGATGACAAACATTTCATTCTTATTAATCTAACGAGCTACTTAAGTGTGCAGGTACAAGGTGATGACAAAGTTCTAGGGAATCCTTACGCTTGAATGTTTATAAATATCATGCAATGTAATCATATGTAAACTTGTACAAACATATAATGTACAAGTACTTAGACTTCATGTAAATCAAGCGTTAGATCTCCCTAACTAAACACTACACTTAGTTAGGTCATCTCCTTCTAATAGGATCACATAATGCACACTCATGCACTCACTTAGTATCTTAATTGAAAGATTGAAAACAGAGTCAATCTCGGTCGACCACACTCCTCGACCGATACACTCTCGGTCGACAAACTTCTCGACCGAGATTGACCAAAAGTAGTCGTTAGACACAGCAGTTGTCAGTTGCAAATAAACGTTAATCCAGAGAGCCTGTCGGTCGAACAATCCTCGACCGACCGGGCATCTCGGTCGACAAGTCCTCGACCGAGATGGTCTTTGACAGCAACTGCAGAATTAATTATCTAGCCGTTGCAAATGCGCCTAACTTATTCCTAACGGCTAGTTAAGCACTAGGAACCCCCTAGAAGTTGTCTAGAACGTTCTTAAGCATACTTAGGCCATTCCTATAAATAGGACAAGCTATAGGACACTAGCACTTACTTACATATACTCAATTGTGCAATCTTTGAGCATACACTACATTGGCAATCTGTTTAGAGCAATTGTGAAATTCCCACACTTGTTATACATTCACATTGATACCATTTTGTGTCCTATAGACTAGGATCTTCTACACATAATAATCACATTGATATATATCTTGGTTGGGAGATCCAAACGCTTGATATAGGAAAATCAAGCCTTGTGCTTACAACGGTATTGTAATTTCTGTATTTCTTTCTTGTTCCTATTTATTCCTTGTACTCTCCTTGCTACTCCTAGGGTTGGAGGCTGCAGATTGGAGAGAGTGGACTTCTCAGGTGGAGAAGGGAACTTCAAGCTACTTCAAGAAGGCTATCGCACGGGAAGCTACTTCAGTAGGCTGGTGCAACGGGTGTTGGTGCATCTACCTCAAGGGAAGGCTGCTTCGAGTTGGGCGATTACTTCTAGGTGAAGGCTGCTTGAAGGGTTTAGGGAAAAGAAATGTATTTTATGTAAAATCCTTGTGAGGTAATAAAATAATTTCTTTTCAAATCCCGGTTGGGTAAGCAACCGGGTAGTGGACTGACTACTAGTATTTGTTAAGGCTAGGAACCACTCTAAACCCTTGTGTCTCTTTGTCCAATCTTTCTTTGTGGTTGCTTGAGTTTAAATTATTTAAAATCTCTATAAAACTCTATTCACCCCCCCCCTCTAGAGGTTTTCACATTCTTCATTTCTCATTATCTTACTTATTTCTTTATTAAAAGATTTCTTTTCAAGGATTTCTCTTTATCTTTTATTTCCTTTCCCTCTTTTCCTATTTCTTTCATTAGAAATAAAATATAAATGAAATTTGCTCAATTGTGGCCATTAATGCCACTATCTAGAGATTTCTATGTAAATCCTATAAATACTTTGCTTAATATTCATTATCTTGTATCTTTTTCTAATATTTGGACTTGTCTTCTTTTCTTCTCTTTTATATCCATTATTGGATCAATCTAATAATAGGAATCACAAGATTCCTACCGAAAGGGAGATTTGTAAAGAAATTCATCCTTTTCAATTAAGTCCATATTCGTAAAATCATTGCATTTCAATAATGAAAACATATCAAAATTGAGGTTGTAACAGATACCCTAAAGCACACTATAGATGATATACCTTCTCAAGCATCTCTAAACCGATACCAATTGGCATGCTTTGGCTGATACAAGTAATGGTACTTTGGCCGACACAAACATATGTGTCTAGGTTGACACAAGGTATAACATGTAGACTGATGCACCTAGGTCGACACACCTTAAAGAGTGTAGGCCGATACACCTTGAATATAATCAATGGATACACTTCAAAGTAATGAGATGGATATACTTTGAAAAGTGTGGGCTAGTATACCCTAAATAGGGTCAAGTCAATAAAACAAGTTAAAGTTGAATCTAATATCCTAGTAAGGATGAAAGAGAAACTTGTACTACTTATATGAGAAATGAAATACCTTATGTTGATAATCAATTAATGATAATAGATTAGAGTAATCAAGTATGATTGAATACTTATAGCAATGAATTTAAGTCCTAGACGTGAGGGGTTATGAATTAGGATTCGGTTGTTGAATAAAACCCTAAAGACCCTAATTGGTTACAATAAGAAGTCCTAACCCTAACTATGAAAGGGTTGTAACTTGATTGATAGATTATCTATGATACAATTGAATGTAAAGATGGTAATAGAGTTATGATCTAGGGGTGATGATTGAATATAACCCTGGAAACCCTAATCAAGTTTAAAAGAGAAACCCTAACCCTAATCACAAAAGGGAATGTAGCTTGAAATGACATGATAATAATATCTAGTGGTTACCATGAATGCCTTATGACTATATCCAAATGAGGGTTATAGTGGTTATAATCTATTATAGATTGATAATGCCTCATGAGACCTGTGGTATAATAGTTTCATAGAAAGAATGTATATAGGTATGATGACCTAGAAAAAACATAATTGCTTAGAAGGTGACATGGTATTCAATGGTGAGTTTAAGGGATTCATATCCCATGGTGAAAATGGTAGGGTAACACAGAGGTGCTCTAACTATTAAATAGTCTTAAACAATATGATATACCTTTCATTTTTTATAATATTGGTAAATTGATTAAGAGATTATTCTTTTACAGCATGGTGTTGACATTTAAATTGATATCTCTTTTATCATGAGACCCTATTCATGCAAGTTTTTTGAGATAATAAGCATAACCAATTATGGGCTATGGTGATGTGACATTATATAGATTGAATGGGCCTTATGATCCATTGAAATACTTGAAGTACATGCATAATGTTTATGTGGGTCTTATGATATAGAATTGGTTGTTTCCTAATGAGAGGTGACATTGTACAATAATGAACTAAGAAGATTGAAACCCCGTAGCATGTGATAATTAAACATATGGGTCTGATGACCTAAAAATGATTATCGCCTGAGAAGATGTGACACTGATCAAAGATGAACTGAGGGTTTGATACCCAATCATATAATCATGGTAATGATAATGTTGAAGGGATGAGACTCCCAATAATGGGTTCAGGGGATTGAGATCCCATAATAAGTATAACAAGATATGTTCCAAATGATACAAGATTTATTGAAAGAGATGTTACACCTTTTTATGTAGAATTTATTTATAATTCATGCTTGTAACTTGATTGATGCTAAAAGATGTTGTAATGCACTTAATCTATCAAGTAAACTAAATATGTAGTTGCCCTGGTCATAGATCCATTCAGTGTCAAGATTTGTTGAATGGTGAAACAAGTTCAACTCGGAGAGCATATTGTTGAATGTGTGGGGTACAAATTGTATCCTGAATCCATAGGATTGGCTATGATCCATTTCCTAAAAGAGTGTGGTCGAGGTCGTAGCTCCAATACTAAAGGAGAGTATGGATGTAGGCCATGATTCAATATATATAAGCAGGATAGACTGAAAGTCATACCCTAAACAGAGAACATGGTACATGTTGTATCTCTATAGCGAAGAGCCTCTATATGCCAGGCTAGCTAAAATGCAGATTGACTCAAATGTTACTGCCACTCTCGTACTGATCGGGGAAGATAAGTTCATGGATTCTGACTCTTCCATAGACCTATATGGCACTGATGCTAGCTTCACAGTGGTCAGTTGGAGGTGAAAGGTATATTCCCATCTCCGTAGGGCATAAGATGGATTGTTTAAAGATGTAATCAGCCGTGTAGCGTATTTCTTTAAGGATCAAATATGGAAACATTGGTTGAAGCCTTGCTTTGTTTTTATATTGTTTAGTTTATAATAGTTATACATGTTCATCATATTCCTTTTAAAAGTGATTAAATGATCTAATGCTCAGTTGTAGATATTTGAATTTAATAAGATGATAAGACTTCTCTACTCTACATATAATTAGTATCTATACATGTTTAATTCAATAAAGGTTTCTTCTGATCTCAATCATAAAAGTTTAACTGTGATAATAATAATGTTGGCAGAGAGTTATATCTCCCGCTGAGACTCATTGTCACACCCTATGGGTTCCACAATGTTTTAGGTGGATGTACACAAGAAGATAGTGATTGTATAGCCGAGAGCTAGCAACAACCGCAGGAATAGTAGTAATAGCTCAGGTTGAGTGTGTTGTCATGTGTCTAGTAGAATAGAGTCTTATGTGTCGTCCCTGTACTCTCAGGTCCTTGGGAGATAGTTTTTATATATGATTTCACGATCGATCTGAGATATTGGGTAGAAATGCATTGATGTATGATGTTGCTTTTGTGTACATTTTTGGTAAAGAAACTATTGTCTCATATATTTGCTATATGAAGGAATGATGTATGTATGAGCTGACAATGATGCATATGTAAATATGACCTTGGGCCTTTTTGTTAAAAGTTCCTGACAGTGGATCTTTGTGAAAATAAATGATTTTAATTTTAAGTGATTTTCGGTAATTCATAGTTAATGGTTGTTTCCACGAGGTTTTGCATGATGATTGTTGTCGTTGGATAGCGGTTGTCACAAAAGTGGTTGACAATCTAGTGACTAACAAATCTCTGAGGCCAGATGGTTTTATCCTAGACCTACCATTGTATGTGGGGTCATATCAAAATTGAATTCCATAACCTTTTCAACCACATCCACAAACATGATGACATATCCTACAAGACTGAATCTCTAAATTATACACATATAGCCTTGATCAAGATTGTAGAACACTTGAACAATTCATACCGATTAGTGTGATCAATGCTTCATATAAAATCATGGTGAAAACTCTCAGCTTTAGAATAGAACTAATTCTAGATGAAATTATTGACCAACAACAATGTACCTTCCTTCATGACATAAATGATGCATATATCATGGTTAACAAAACCATGCATACTTGTCAGTATCACAAACTCCCCATTTTTCTATTAAACTTGATTTTGAAAATTATTAGACAATATCAATTGGATGTTTATTACCACTATATGTGAGGATACAACTTCCCTAATTGATGGATACATTGAATCACATCTTGTAAAAATTCTTGCCACTTCGCTACCCTCATCAGTTGTACATCATTTGATATTTTAGAAACTCAGATAGAATAAGGCAACCAGATTCCCTGTCACCCTATTCTTCATCATGGTTACATCCATTCTCAGTAGGATGATCAAACATGGGACACATCATGGTCACATTTTTGTACCCACCTATTTTCAATAAATTATTATGCAATTGTCACTTTCGTCTCCCATGGTGATCATACTGTTATCAATGTAGTTTGTATACTATGCCTATTCTCCTATCTTTCGGGTCTCAAGATCAACCTCCACAAATCGTGTATTATTTCCACTCACATTAATTTTTAGGAAATGATGAGATATAACATGCTTCTCAACTACAAGATTGTAACATTCCAGTTCACATACCTTACCCTCTTGATATCCTCATACACCATACCAAAATCCTCCTAGAATCCTATCATCATCAAATGAACCATCACCTTAACTCATGGAAAAGACTATTCTTGAATCTTGTGAGTGGACTCAAACTCCTAGATAGCTCACTCACATCTCTCACCACCTACTTTCTCAGCTTTATTTCTCTCCCTTCCAATGCCCATAAAATCATTGATTGTATGATGAGATTTTCTTTGGAAACATATTGGTAAAGATACACATGGTGCAGTGGGATATTATATGCTCCCCCAAAAATATGGGGGATGGATCCGCATTATTATTAAAACAAAAGCTCTCTACTTGATACACAAAACCACAATAACTTTATGCTCCGATCGATCATGCATATGGAAGCATCATGTTATCACCAAATACTACTAGAAACATATACTATGGTATTCATCAAGCTCACATAGCCTCCCCCTTATGGTTCCACATCTATCACCATCTATATATCATTAGATGCAATATCATTATCTGGCCACACTGATCAAATAACATCAAAATTTGATCCTACCCATGGTTCATGGTATATTTATCATCAACCACACCCTCAACATCACCATACCCAAATAATTCATTCAATTTACTCCAACACAAGCACTACAGCTATGAGGAACACATCGATCAGATGGGAACAAAAGAAATTTTACAACAAGTTTCACTCACAAGACACATACAAAGATTTTACAACTAGATACGAACACTATCAACCACATTACATTGAGATAGGGCCCCAATTACACCTCAAAGCAAGCATATCAATTTCACACTTACAACATACACATTTTCTCAGCTTCATATATATATTCATATATATATATATACACACACACACACACAGAGATATATATATATATATATATATATATATATATATATATATATATATATATATATATATATATATATATATATATATATATATATATATGGAGCACCTCCTATCCTACCAAAACACAGATTCTCATATGGCTCATATGGTATGATAAAAATCATACAAACCATAAGTAATTATTCCACACAATCAAACCTAGAGCAACAAGCTCATATTAGACCAATATACCCATTGCTTCTTTATTTTGGAATATCTGGACTAAAAAAAAATTAGCAAATTTAATGCTTGATATACAAAACTCATTATAGACATCCATGATACATATCACATATATTTATTATGCATACAATGAAGGTTCAAGGGAAATCATGTAGAATTACAAACATGTAGTTGTACACTTAGAAGAGTTAACCATGTCACAAAAGACATACGCACTAGAGCAGATTCTGGATGAAGCAAATGATGACTGATTACATCTAATATTTATTTTATCTATGCCGAGTTTTATTGTCGGGTGCCTCCCCCATAGGATGGTAATATTATGTTTCTTCTTCTAATTTTGTAATATGCTACATGATCACTGAATCTCGGACACTACTGGTGTTAATGATTCTATGATCCATGTTAGTTTTAGCTTTAATTATGTTTTTCTAGTTGGTACGTTGTCATCCTATTTATATTATTTTGGCTTTTGATATCTTTAAAATACTTACTAATGTTGCGATGTGACGTCCTTGGGACCTTATGCTACAGTCTTCTTCTTCTTATAATTTTATTTTTAAATCTATAAGGTTAGCCATCCGAAAATGAGTGTCGGTTCTATTTGTTGCTCGTGATTCGTGAAGACATTTTTGTAAATTTTTAACTTTTAAAGTACGGAGAGGTTAATTCTTAAAACAAGTTATGCTATCAACTTTGGTTTTCTTTCAGTATGACGGGCCTAAAGAAACAGGACACGTAGCATGCGCTGCCAATGAGCAATAATGGAAAATTGCGCTTCGTGAAGTCTCGTGCGATCTATCGCTGACAGGCCGGTTTTTTGTCGCAACTTACTAGCCCATGGGCTGATGGGCTCTTCTAATTTACCCGGAGCAGATTCGAGCCGCTGTGATGCTTGCCGACAAGTTATCCCCACTTCCTTGAGATTCCTATGCCGTCCTCTACTCAGGAATGGCCTCTTCCCTCATTCCGGTGGACTACAAGGTGAAATCGACGGCTTTACTGAGCGTCCACCCCGGCGATCTCACCATATACGACGCCGCAGGCAACTTTTGTTTCCAGGTCTCCAGCCGCCTTTTCTGCAATTCATCTTTGAAGCCCACCGCGTCTTCTACTCGTCGAATCGTAATAAATCATGCCGGAACCCCCCTGATATCCGTCGTCAATGTCGGCGATGTAAGCCAACCTAATTAGTTGACCTTAAACTACGTGGTGTAAGCTAAATTTCTCCTTACACAATAATTTGATTGCCAAAGGGTCATTGGCAAGGTTTCGTTGGGGATGAGGACTCAGACACGCGAAAATTGATCTTCACGGCGGGCAGGTCTCATATTTCAAAGTTTCGAGTTGAGGTGGAGGTACAGATGGTCCTCGAGTGGTCTGGGCCGCCTGGATGCAGCTTTCGGCTGAAAGGCAACCCCTTTCAGCGGTCTTGCACAGTGTATAGAGGCTCTTCCATTGTGGCACAGGTACTTGCTTCCCCTTTTAATTTGTTATTGGGCAATTGTATAACTTCTGGTATCCAGAGTAAATCCGTCCGCTTCCTGCTAAGAGGATTGTACTGTAAGCGGTCTCTGGAAGATAACGAGGACTCTCTGTGCTTTATGGAATGTCTCGCAATCTATATATTGGCGTCCAAAACCTGCATTTTTTGTATTATTCAGTCTACATGTGCTTAATTTGTTTTCTTATGTCTATTCTATGTATACAGAACCTTGATTTTCTGTAGAGCTGTTTGTTTATTTGATCAAAATGATGTTTGTTGGCACTCCAACCGGATATGGATCTCCAATTGACGCTGTATTTTTCCCGATTCTGTGTAGACGAGCTTACTGTACAAGCTGGGCAAGGCATTCTATTCAAGGAGGAAATTTCGGCTCACGATATATCCGGGAATGGACCATGCCCTGATTATAGCTCTGCTTGCCACATTCTTCGGGTGATGTGGTGATGATCTCCTTGATTTAGGGGAACGTGCTCTAACCCAATTTGCTGACCCTTAATCTAACACTTTTGTGCTTTAGTATATATTGTAAGGGAGATATTTCCGTCCATTATGTACGCTAAAACTAATGAACTCTGAATGATATAAGGTTGTAGTAACCACCATGTTTTAAAAAATGGCTACATGCGTGCCTTGGTAATCATTTTCTAGTTGTTACACTTGCTGCCATGTTCTTTATACTGTACATATCTGGACAATAACCTGTCTTCATTGGCCCATACCAAGGACCCTCCGTCAGATTGTTTGGTAGACTAAATGGAAGTGGAGAGTGTAAACATTGTTGTTGTCTAATTTGTAAATGTCTTGCACCTTTTCTGAAATTTAAATCTGAAAAGCTTTTCTAGTGGCTCGCTTCTTATCTATATCCTGTATTTACGTGATCTCAGATGGTAATATGCCATATGCCTGAGCCTGTTTCGTTGGATGTCTGTGTGTATTATCAACTCATTCAATTGGATTGCCTAAATTCCACCTGATTCAGTGGCTTTATAATTTAATTTAGTTGGTAATAATTCAGCAGGCTATACACCTTTTCACCTGCATCTGACGTTTTCGTTTCATCTAATATTCTCAAATTTTCAATCGATAGTTTCTGCTGTGGTTTTCGTTAAGGTAATGCTAGACAGTAATTATTTCCTGTGCAATATGATAGAAAGTTCCCATCATTTGCATTGTACATTATAGTTCCGTTTTTCCTGGTACAGTGGTGCGAAGTACTTTATATTTTGTAATTATCAAGCCATCTGATAGTGTTTGTTTTGAACAATCATATCCTTGGTATGCATTAATTAACGGTAATATGAAAAGATAAACAATGCATGTAAGTATATGTTAGGTCATCAATAACAAGATCATTGATTTATTTAGGGATGTGAGACAGTTGCCGCTTGGAGTACTTTTCCAATATGGCTAAACAAGGGTTCAACAAAGCTGATTGACTTGGCCCCAATAAAGGAATCTCAAATATTCTGAAATTCAAACTTTTGTTTGGCAAACAAAAAGAAATTGGATCACAGACTGACGGGTACTGCAAGTTCCTTTTAAGAGATCTTCTAGTCCATGTTTTCTATTGCTACACTCACTGCACAGTCTAATCCTGTAAAATGCTTTCACTTATGTAATATAAGGTCTTTGGTTTCGCTGCTGAACCTCATATGGAGCCCTTAGGACTTCTCACTCTGACTCCATATCTTCCATGAATATTGTCATCAAAATCTAACAGCTTGGATAACTGAACGTTGCTTTACTTCACATCACTAAACTTTGTTAAGTAAAAGATACAACTCATTTCTTATGGGAAACTTTAAAAGGAATGGATGCTATTTCCATCTCGGCTCTGAAGTAAAAGATACAACTCATTTCTTATGGGAAACTTTAGAAGGAAGAGAGGCTATTTCCATCTCGGGTCTGTGCTGTTTTCTTGAAGGGCAGCGCTGTTTTCTCTAACCATATGATATTTATTACAACTTATATTTTATGTCATAACCGAATCTTAACTATTGCACTTAGCTATACCTGAAATTACCAGAAGCCATGATAGAGAAAATTGATATTTTCCAACCTCTCTTGGCAGCTTGGTTTCAGATAATTTTCTTGTTATAACACCCCATGTTCCATTATTTGTGCTTAAAACATTTATCGTATCTAAGTCTCTTTTTGTATGTTAACTTGGCATTCACCACTCTACTATTGGAGAAATTATCTTGATCGATTTGACCATTCAAACAAATGTCTTCATTAAGTATTTTTATTTCCCAATGTGTAATGCATATATGATATCGACCTGCAGTTTCTGTTGTTTTTGTAATTTAACCGGATGCATGTGATGTTGACTTCCTTTTATGCATTAAAAATCGTGATAGACTAGTTTAATAAGAGACCGGAAGCTTCTCTGCATTTCTCTATCCCAAACCAGATAAATATGAAGTTTGAATCCTATCGAGTACCAGAAATTTCATAATTGACCAGTTTTATCAATACCTTTTGTTGTCTCAAACGTTAAATATTGACGTTTGGACATGGATGAGAGTGCTTTCGACATAAGCTCATTTTTCCCATTCGGTTCTTCGGTACAATGTTGAGTATCTATTACCCTATAACTAAGCGTAGGTGACCAGTCTGTCATCGCGCTGCCACCTTGCCTGCTTCATGGTTACTTTGTTTCAAACCAATAGAAAGTAGAGTTTTTTCCCAAAACCCCCCTCATCTTTGTCATAATTCCATAAAACTGTTGGATAAATTGACATTATGATAAATCCCTTTGTTTCGATGATGACAAACATTTCATTCTTGTTGATCTAACGTGCTATTTGAGTGTTGCAGAAATGAGGTGCATGACAAAGCACTAGGGAATCTATATGTTTGAATGCTTGTAAATTTCATAAAATGTAATCAATTATAAACTTGTACAAATATATAATGTACAAGTATTTAGACTTCATGTAAATCAAGCGTTAGATCTTCCCTAGCCAATCACTACACTTAGATAGATCATCCCCTTCATTAGTGTCACATATGCACACTCATACATACACTTAACACTTTATTTGAAACATTGAAACAGGGTCAATCTCGGTCGACAAATTCCTCGACTGAGACACTCTCGGTCGACAAACTTCTCGACCGAGAAAGACCCAAGTAATCTTTAGACACAGCTGACAAGGTAGTTGGCAGTTGTAGATGAACGTTGCAAACACTTGATCCAAAGAGCCTGTCGGTCGATAAAATTTTGACCGAGTAGGTGTCTCGGTCGACAATTCCTCGACCGAGATGGACTCTGACAGCAACTGCAGAATTAATTAACTAGCTGTTGCTAAAGCAACTAAAGTGTACCTAACGGCTAGTTAAGCACTTAGAACCCCTAGAAAGTGTCTAGAACGTCCTTAAGCACTTGTAGGTCATTCCTATAAATAGGACATGCCTTAGGACACCTAAACACACAAATCTTCACTTGTGATACACTTGAGTTTACACTTGCAATTGTGAATCTGTTTTGAGAAATTGAGCAATACTTGCATTGGCTATTCTTCTCCTTGCTCTAATTTCGTGTCCTATAGGCTAGTATCTCCTATCCACAATAATCACACTTCCATATACATTGGTTAGGAGATCTACACGCTTGATATAGGCAAATCAAGCCTTGTGCTTCAAAGGTTAAGTGTAATTTCCATTTTCCTTCTTGTTCCTTTTATCCTTTGTATTCTCCTTGCTACTCCTAGGGTTGGAGGCTGCAGATTGGAGAAGGTTCTTCTCGGTGGAGAAGGTGGACTTCGAACTACTTCAAGAAGGCTATTGTAACGGGAAGCTACTTCAAGAGGAAGACTACTTCAAGGGGGAGCTTGAAGTTACTTCAAGAAGGCTGCTTCAAAGTTGGTGCAATTACTTCTAGGTGAAGGTTGTTCGAAGGGTTTGGTGAAAGAATTGTAATTTTATGTAAAGTCCTTGCGAGGTAATAAAATTTAATTCTTTCAAAATTCCGGTTGGGTAAGCAATCGGGTAGTGGACTGACTTCCTTAGTATTTGCTAAGGTTGGAACCACTCTAAATCCTTGTCCTCTTGTCCAATATTCTTGTGGTTGGTTGTTTGAGTTAAATATTATTAAAATAATCATAAAACCCTATTCACCCCCCTCTAGTGGTTTTTCAAAAACCCCCTCTGTTATACAAAATCCCTATAGCCCCCCTCCCTTTCATCCTTAATTCCTAGAACCCCCTCCAGTCAACTCCGTTAGAATATGAGTTAACGGATGTTGCTCTTTTTGGTTTTTTCTAACTACTTGTATGTTACATTAGCATATATAATTATAGATAATTATATATAATAATATTTTTCTTTTAAAATAATAATTATTATTCAAATGCTTAGTTATAATTAAAAAATAGATATTAAACAATTTTCTGTTTGCTCATACCAGTTGTGTCTCACAGTAGGTCGGGTTTTGCAGGACCCGAACTGAACAGACTCGACCCGAAACGGGTCTGAATCCAGATAGGTCGGACCAGAAATGGATCTAAATCTGAATAGACCTAAGTGGAACGAGACCGTTCTGGACCTGACACAGAACCAACTGGATTCGAAAATCATGAAAATGTTCTACGAAAAATATTAACAAAAAAATTGCAAAACCAAAATTCAACCCGACTCGACTAGATCTAAACTAAATAAGTCCTTACTCGAGCCAACACCAATTGAATGGACCCAGCCCAACCCGACAACTGTGAAGACCTGGAAAAAAGATTCGTCTAACCCAAAACTAATATAGACCCAAATTTGTCCAAACTCAGTACTAACTTGACATATTTTGTCCGGACTCCTAAAAGATATAAATAAAAAAAATCCTTGGCCGTCCATGTAGGTTAGTCCAGTATTTTTAGTAATGGTTACATCGGCGGGTGAGGCCAACTTTTTAATTTATATTTTAATTATAGCCGGTAAAAGTAGATATATACTGGTACCAGATTTTGATATACACGATTCAAAATAGTTTCAATTTTGAAAAAATTCACATCTAGGTGACCTCTATGTTAGATTGTAACATATTAGATTTTACTATGATTTTGGCATACCTAGTGTATAGACTAACTAAAATTTGGGCTTAATTCAGTTCTGGGTTTGGATGGAGCAACCAAAATTTGTACTTGAATGTATTTTAAGATTGATGTATAGAAAATTCACTTGATATTTTTTTAATCAAAATTGACCCAGATCTGAAATTTTTTAAGGATGAAAGGGAGGGGGGTGTAGGAATTTTAGATAAGAGGGGGGGGGTTTATGGAATTTTGGTGAATGTAAGGGGGGTTTCTGGAAAAAACTATTATTATCGTGATCATGACTCATAAGAGAAATCTAATCAGTCTTCAAATACATTCAAGTACAAATTTTGGTTGCTCCATCCAAACCCAGAACTGAATTAAGCTCAAATTTTAGTTAGTCTATACACTAGGTATGCCAAAATCATAGTAAAATCTAATATGTTACAATCTAACACAGAGGTCACCTAGATGTGAATTTGTTCAAAATTGGATCTATTTTGAATCGTGTATATCAAAACCTGGTACCAGTATATATCTCTACTTTTACCGGCTATAATTAAAATATAAATTAAAAAGTTGGCCTCACCCGCCGATGTAACTATTACCAAAAATACTGAACTAACCTACATGGACGGCCAAGGATTTTTTTTATTTATATCTTTTAGGAGTCCGGACAAAATATGTCAAGTTAGTACTGAGTTTGGGCAAATTTGGGTCTATGTTAGTTTTGGGTTAGACAAATCTTTTTTCCAGGTCTTCACAGTTGTCGGGTTGGGCTGGGTCCATTTAATTGGTGTTGGCTCGGGTAAGGTCTTATTTAGTTTGGATCTAGTCGAGTTGGGTCGAATTTTGGTTTTGCAATTCTTTTTGTTGATATTTTTCGTAAAACATTTTTATGTTTTTCGGATTTAGTAGGTTCCGTGTCAGGTCTAGAACGATCTCGTTCCACTCGGGTCTATTCGGATTTAGATCCATTCCAGGTCCGGCCTGTCTGGATTCAGACCTGTTTCGGGTCGAGTCTGTTCGGTTCGGGTCCCGCAAAACCTGGCCTATTGTGAGGCATAACTGGTATGAGCAAACAAAAAATTGTTTAATATCTATTTTTTAATTATAACTAAGCATTTGAATAATAATTATTATTTTAAAAGAAAAATATTATTATATATAATTATCTATAATTATATATGCTAATGTAACATACAAGTAGATAGAAAAAAACCGAAAAGTGCAACAACCGCTAACTGATATTCTAACGGAGTTGACTGGAGGGGGTTCTAGGAATTAAGGATGAAAGGGAGGGGGTTGTAGGGATTTTGGATAACAGAGGGGGTTTATGGAATTATGGCAAAGATGAGGGGGGTTTTGAAAAAAAAAACTCTAGAAAGTATTCATGGATCACGTCTCTTTGCATTTCGTAGAGGAGAGGAACACGACCATAATGGATAGGAACAAAATAGTTTGACAGTAAGGGAGAGAGATTGACCTAGTCATTTTTTGGGAAACTTTTCGTTCGCTCACTACTACCCTATAACTTAAGCGCGGGTGACCAGCCTGTCATCGCGCTGCCTCCTTGCCTGCTTCATGGTTACTTTGTTTCAGACCAATAGAAAGTATTCAAATATCACATCTCTTTGCATTACGACGCCACACGTGAGAGTCGAGAACTGGATGTGGATGACTATGCCCAGCAAATGCCGAGGGGTAGTACAAATACTTTAACCGTCATCTAAATAAATTTTATTGCCTGTTTACATTGATGTGAACCGTAATATAGCGATCTATATTATCTTCCAATCATCTATATCTACCTATCTTATAACTAAATCATAAGCAAGTGAGTTTGTCTCAGTTATTTGCTAGCCTGGTTCATTTGCTAGCTTGCTCCGTTCAGATGGATTGCTTATCCAATTTAGTTCCGATTCAGTTGCTGTTTTTTGAGTTTACCTTTTTCACTACGCCAACGGAGGGTGGGTGTTTTATGGGTTGGACCCATCGGTTGCCCGTCTTTGAAGGAGAATTCCTTCATGATGGCAAACGTCAAATCGCTCATCTTCGTCTAGGTAAGAGTCCAATGCGTCATTCATAATATCAAATAGGATCTATCCTAAGGAGGAAAGAAGCATAGTGTCTTGTCGTTCATGCCTCATAGCCAATGGTGAACTCAAGTTTAAGCAAGTCTTGTGTACCTCAATTTTGCTCTCAAAGAATCAATAGCTATTGTCTTGATTATGATTATTCAATGTGACACTTAGGCACGTAAGAGAAATGTCAGTCCAAGCAAGTTACCCCGATGGAGCAACACCCTACTATGAATAACAATAGTTCCTAGCCTAGGCATCATATCATCACTTAATATTATATATGCTATTTATTCACATGAATTAGTCATAACACCACAATCCAACAGGCCTTCCCACTAGACTGGAGTAGTGAGAAGAGAAGCCTACCGAGAGCACAAAAAGTAAAGTCAAAGACAGAAGAAAGGGGCTGAGGAAGAACCTGAGATCATGGAGTTGGAATAACATTCTCATTCATCAAAAATTGTTCTTCCATATTGTCCTATGGGAAAGAAAGATAGTAGGACTGTAGCGGTCGGGGGCCACAAAAAGGAAAGGGATGTGAAGAAAGGTTCATCAAGCAGAGTAGAATGAAACCTTAAAGGCCATGGATAACCACCATGCTGCAGTTGAAGAGATCAGGTTGTGTGTTCTCCACCCTTCCGATAAAGACCGTAACACTAGCAGTTGTGCTGGTCTTTCTATTGACCGAATCAGAGATGACAGGGATGTAGTGGCCTAGACTCAAGGTCTCAATCTTGGTACCAAAAGAAGGTCTCCGCATATAATCAATTGTGAAGCAGCTTCATCCATGAACTTCACTTTGTCTTGCAAGGTTACCATAGTTCTCTTTTCCATTCGACATTTGACTACATTACTTCCTAAAAGTGTGCCCTCTAAGGGGAAGGGGTTAGGGAATAGGGGTAGGAAGGATCTTTTTTATGGGTATAATTCATGTTTGGTCCTCCACTCAACAAACACTGGATTAGCTTCCGACAGAATCCACTTGGAAGGCCCTGGCCTTCAATTGAGATAGACATGCTACATTTTTTTGGTGTATGTGGTTATTGGTACAGTTTGTACGTGTGTTTTAACAGTTTGGTTGTGTGCTATTTGATTTAGATACTTTGTGTGTTCTGGTAGGATGTCTGAGTGCTAATTCAATTTAGAAAGTTTATATCTTTATAGGATGGAAGGAGTCAATTTATACAGTGTTTAGAAAAATGGTGACGATTGTTCTAGCAGGGGTTAAATCCTTTAGGAAGGAGCTGTCAGTTTACATTGCATTTACCAAACACCATATTAACAACCAATGAAAATTTGTACTGCTTTTCATTTAATATCACGGTGAGTAGCGTTAATAACGTATGTTTTTTCACAAGGAAAAATCTTATGGTGAACCAATTTATTGCACCAGAGCGTTGGCAGTGTCAACCGCGTTGCCAAACACTGCATTAATGTCAATTGAGATACTCTCTCTTATTAGGTTGCATATAAATTGTTTTGTATATAAATTAATTATACATATTTTTTAAACAACAAAGTCATTATCTATTTTGGCCCTTTTTTACATTTTCTCTTCAAGAAAAGTTCCATTTGGCAACACAATTTTTTTTAAATGTCAGTCATGTTGGATCTAGGGCTATAGAGTGGGGTGAATAGAGCTTCAAAAATCTCACAAGATAGATTATATCTTTAAATTATATCAAATTAAAACCAATAGCTTAAGTGCAATTTGAAGTCCTACTAACAAGCATAGAAAGGATGAGAGGAATTGATAGCGAGCACTTGATAAGGTCATGTAGAGTGGTTCCACTCTCAAACTAGGAGAGAGTCAGTCCACTACCTAGAGAGGTCAACCTTTAGGATTTTACAAGTGTTTTTCTCTATATATTCACCAAAGAGAGTTACAATACAAGACAACCAATGGACTTACCCATCCAAGCACCAAGAGTACTCTACCTTACCAAGGACTTACCCACTTTGCCAAGAGTCTTCAACCTTCTCCAAGGTCTTACCCACTCTAGCACACGTCTTCCGCCTTCAAGTACTTTTCTACTCTTCTTGGATCTTCAGCCTTTGTCTTCTCCTTCACCTGGAGGAGATCTTCACCTCTTCTTCAAACTTGAAGAAGACCAGCAACAACTCCACCTTCACTCGGAGTAGCTTGCTTCACCTTTTCTTCATGGAGGAAAGGGGTAGGCAAGATGGAGTAGATGAGAGCTTTACAAGCACAAGGAAGTAGCTCTCTTACAACAAGCCTATCTCACTAATAATCATGAAATGAAGTGTAAACTAGAGAGAGAAAGGGGCTCAAGGAGTTGCAACACAGTAAACTATAGCAAGGACTTAGAATAACATGAATGAGAAAACTTAGAATGAACTCCAAGGGGTCCTATTTATACCTGGGGATGTTCCCTTGAGTGTGGGATCACTTAGGGTCAAAATATTGCCGTTTTCCAAGAAACAACATATTTATTTTTTCCCAAAACAACTCTCCAGCGGTTATAATCATTTTTTTTACATTTTTTGTATAATACTTTTAGTCAAGTTTCAATAAAGGTAACTCGACCGATCAACTAAAAGACAAAACCAATTTTCAAACTATCAGTCGAGTTAGTTCTGGGAAACTCAACCGATGAGCTAAAATTAGATTTGCTTAGTGAGTCGGTCGGTCGAATTCTGTGAGTGTGCAACTTGATCAATGGGTCATCTTCATAAAATCCATCATAGGATCGGTCGAGTTTCCAACTCGATCGATGAACAACCTGTGACAAATTTTCTAATTGACATTTGAGTGATTAAACCTTGGAATTAAGTGTCCCTAATTTTTTCTCATCTTAGTTACAAGTCATATCATCAATAAAAGTGATTACAAAAATCATCTAAGGTCATTTAGAGCAATTTCTCAAATGGCACACTTGCATTGCATTTGACTTAAACTCGAACAAACTAGGGCTTGTGTAATTTGATCCTTTTCATGTACCTAACGCCTGAAATCAATCTTGAACAAACATAGTAGATACATAGGAATGGAATGGTTAAGTCATTATCAAAATATGGGCAATGCATAACTCTCAAGTCAACATTCTCCCCCTTTTTAACAATGACAAACCAATCCTCAATCATATTGAAAAGGATATTGAAGTTTTACCTTTTCCTTGTGAATTGTAAGGGGATTCAAGATTTGAACAATGTTAATTGCTCTCCCTCAATCTATGCTTACTTTAACTTGCATAGTCAGTTTATCTACACAAAGCAACATGGCATACATATATTATCCTTTAGCAAGTCACATGATAAAGCATATAATGAACAAGAAAAGGATCACATAGGCAATAAAAACAATATGGTTGAGCTTCAAAAACATTGAATTTCTCTCCCCCTTCTGACATTATCAAAAAGGAAGGGGGGTAGAAGAGCATAAAAATTGGTCTTCTCCAAGCACAACCAAGCATACAGGCTCAACATCCAATCTCAAAGTATATATACATCAAACAGAGACGAGAGAAACAAACAGTCTAAGGTATAATCAAAATATGGTAAAACATGACACCAACTCATAAGATATTGCAAATCAAAGAGTAAGTGTGCATAGAATTAAGATTACAACCTAGAAAATAAGTTTCCAAAAAACAACTACAACAAGCAATAACCATGAAAGCTAGATGATAAAATAGGGTAGCTCAGAACATGTCCCCAGATGTTTCTAATAAAAATTAGCCTAGAAAGATATATATGATCATCATCTAGGAAAAAAACTAAGACAACTAAACATCTAATCTATCTATATCCACAACATCATCATCCTCAGCATAGAAGCATCAGGCTCGTAGTCGTCATCTCCGTTTGAAGGTGAAGTAGAGAGAACAACATCACCTTCGTCACCGGAGGCACCAGAAAAATCATCAGAGCCATCATCATCAGATGCATCACAATCATCCTCATCATCATCAACAACCTCCTCATCAGCAACAACCTCCTCAACATCCTGATCTGGCATCTCCTCATCATCAAGAGAACCAATACCTCGACTGGGCCAACATGCATTATGCTCATCCAAAGATATACCAAGAGCATGGAGCTCATTGGCCTATGCGAAGGAAGAAGAAGAACTACTGAGGTTGGAAAGCAGAGTGGCCAACGGGCCAGCTGTTGGGTTATAGGGGAGGTAGAGAAGGCAGCGGAAACAAAAATTTTCTCCTCCCCAAACCCTGAACAAAGAAACGCGTTAACATCTATACAATAGGAAATGATGGTTTGTGGAATCATACCTTGTCCTGAGGCTTGCTCGACGACAATACCTTGCAGCTTGCACGGTCTTCACCTCTGGTCTGGGACGGTGTCTGTGCAGCTCCTAGTCGCACCGGGACTGACGACTCCTGGTCTCACCGGGACTGTCGGGATTGATAGTTGTCCTCCGAGCGGCAAAAATCTCCCGCCTCTGAAGTAGTCCACACGGACCACCTGGAACTCCAATCTCCTTGTCCCATAAGGAATGGGAAGGAGTCGCACCCTCCTATCAGCGTACTAGTGACTGACACACTCTCCTGCCACCAATCGCTTTCTGTAGTTGTCTTTCCCTTGTTGTGCCTCCCTTATCGGGTAGCACTTGCTCGAGCTCTCTCGGTTACCAAAACTAGAGAGAACGACAACTTTACAGAGTAACTGGTTGCACTGAGTTGTTCTTTGAGAAGCCCCCAATACCCCTATATATATATGAGGGTCATGGGATAGGGTTCTCTATCCCAACCAATACGAGACTAAAGCAGGAATAGAAGGGTTCGAGATTTTCCACAAAAATAACCAACTGCACAACCTGAACCGATCGTTTCATTTATGAAACGATCGGTTGGGGATCTGAGCCGGTCGGTTGACACCTCAACCGATCAGTTGGGACCCATGAAATGGTCAGTTCACTTCTGAACTGGTCGGTTCGTGGTCCTGGTCAGTTCCTGATTGACTTTTCACCTTTTGTTTCTAATTGGTATCAAATATCAATCCTTGTTCCAATCAAATTGGGTAAGTGAAACAAAAGGAAATTTCTCACCAATCCTACTTTCCCAACTTGCTCGGTTGCATCAGTTGAACCGATCGTTTCAACACTTGAAGCAATCGTTTCACCCTATCCATGAGCCGATCGACTCACTACCTGAGCCGATCGGTTCACCAAGCTGAGCCGATCGGTTCATCACATGAGACGATCGGTTGGGAGTGCAGATTGTGCAGAATCAGTCAATTGCAGTTTCAATCAATCTGATACTCCAATCAATGTGTCCAACACCTTGAACATTATTACATTGAACTATCAATTAATTGAGTGTTTAATTGAACTACTAAACTCCTTTAGTAATCAATCTAAACATTGTTTGTGAACAAAACTCCTCTTCAAGGTTAAATCGTATGTGTGTGACCCTGCAGGTTCATTTCATGTTGACAGTGAAACTCCATAACACTTATGACTTCACAAGCAAAGAGCGATGCCTAGTCACACATCAGTGCTACCCAAGTGAAATAAAAAGTTGGAGAACAACTTTAAATCCTACAATCTCTCAATGGTGTTACCGTGAATGTATAATTCCTTTGTCAATGATATCCCGAATGAACTCGAGGCGTGGAACAGTCATCCTGTCAACGTTCATTCACTTTCTTGATCTCAGAGTAGATTGGAAGAGATATGTATGACATCAATATCACATACTGATTCACACATGCGTGTACGTCTTTCTCAATTCTACTCATCAAGTGGCCATGGATATCAAACTCCCTTAGGAGGGACAAATCCCATATCTATCACTCACCCCTCAAAAGCCCCATGTGTCAAAGCCACCCAATCATCACCTTTATAACAACCCATGTTTCAAGACTACGTTTTATGATGTCAAAGTGTACCCAACGACATGTGTTGAGTGCAGTGATTTCAGGTCAAAGAATCACACTCACCACCATCACTGTGAGTACTGACTGTGACTACCATGTCATGGTTCCATGTGTCAAACTCACAGTGGGTCTGTTTGGTACACTTGTTCTCTAACAAGTACCTATGTGTTTGGTTTGATATCTCTATATCATGACTAATGAGATTCTGTCATCAACCAACACCACAATCTAGTCTTGTGTGTCATTGTTGTCCATCTACCTTCCATAATGACATCTGACTAGGGACATAACAAGAATGTACAAACTCTTAGCATCCATATGATCTCATCGTTCAGGTCCCCAACCTGAAGGCATACATCATTGAGTACTGTCATTTTCTAGACATTCAATCTGTTCTATCACTATCTCATATGACTGAACCAGAAAGAATTGGAAGCTTGCCTTTGATGTTTATCAAATCAATCTTAATGTATCCCACCAATCATCCCATGATTAGCTCTCAGGGCATACATACCAACAGACTCCCACTTGCACTGCGAGCCAATCACCCTTGAATCGTATTCATAGTGATCTTTAAACATGTCCCACATGTTACTCTGCTCTAGTGCAATCATAGTGAGTAATGGAAACACCTTGCCAAAGTCAGTATAAATTGCATGTCTCTCATCTCTTTGTTGTACGTCACACATATGAGATGGAGTTGCCGTAATATGCGATCTAGTATTCCTTTGCTAACCTTTTAGTCACATTACATGATCAAGGATTCCATACTTGTCATCAATGAGCGGAATATCTATAAGTTCATCTCATGAACTTTCAGATCCATATAGTATCCACTGTTGTTCTCTAACGCATAGATACTCGGCATTTCCTTTTAAATGGTTTTATTGGAACACTTCCAATTATCAACAAACTTTCACTTTTATATATATCCTATATATATATATATGCGATTAATTTTCTATCCTTTCAGAAGTTCGCATCGATGTAACTCTTTACATTGAACTCTTCCTTATCTCCATAGAACTAGTACTTCTCAAGTACTTATCAAGTTCTCATGGTATTCCAGTAACCCTTACTGGAAGTAGACAGACATCCACTCGTCATGTCTCACATACGTGTTATCAGGATGAGCACATCATATTGCCATGTCATACATACAATATGATGAATGCATTTTGTTCTTGCCATGCAAGATAATGGGATGATTACATACATGATAGATCCACATCTATTCTTAGTGTTCCCATTCTTCATAAGAATTGGACACTTGGCCTTGGGATACTAACTCCATGTAACATGGACAAGTTTTCTCCCACTGAATCTATACATACTGAACCCTTCAGTACAGATTGCCAATGTATGCTTTCTCTTTTCAGGTCAAGAGGTTTTCGAGAACTATCTCTATAGATCTCTATTCCTATTACATAGGAAACATCTCTATCTTAAGATAATTTCCACTTTTGGATTTCCATTCTAGAACATTTCCATTTCACATCAACATGTGGAATGTGAACACACTCCCACTAAATCACAGATCCCTTCTTTATCTTTGACATATCAGTCAAACCCTTTGACTATATCATCAAAGTAAAGATCCAATTCTGAGTTTCTTGTACTTAATCAATCACATTGATTAGTCCATTGTAACTTATAGACTTCATTTGCATTAGTGGATTCATAAACCTTATAGGTTGTGTCACATACACATCCTTGTTTTATTCCTCATAGGTATGTGGTTTTAGTATCCATATGTCAAATGCTTAGTCATTAAGTTGCAATCAACAAGCATCATCCTTCTCAAAATGTTATCCATGTGTCTTAACACTTAAGATTCATTCACACTTATGGATTTCATTCCAATGGGTGCTACCATCAAGGTCATACCTTATGGTTCACATGGATGTCATTTAGGATGAAATGGTCATAAACTATAACTCAAAATTTGGTTCCTCATACTCATATAGATAGTTGACTCATCACATGAGCAACTCATCACATAGATAATTGATGTGTAAGGATATAAGAATTCACAACCGTTGTGATTCTTAATTTCTTTTATTAGTGAGGGGTATTCTTTTATTAAGAAGAATTCAATTATTTGATAATCATTCTCTAACTCCTTAGAGTATGATCCCTTCTTGATTTAGACATCATCATGCCTTAATCATGAGTTCACTATGATACACTATCATAATCACTCATAAGGATCTCAAACATTTGGTCCAAGTATTTCATTCATTGATCTCATCAAGAATTAACACTTTACCAAATTTGCACTTCATCTATGATAATCTTGAACACTTCAAGATATTCATATTGGTATTTCTCTAAACACCATTTGAAGTATTAGCATTTGTTCCAATAGGTATGTAAATAAATCACATGTATCATACCTAATAAGATAATCATTCTCCCACTACCTTTAGTGAAGATTGATTAATAATGTCCAAGATATTCATGTCTCTTACTGGTTCTCTAACCAAAAGAGTCTAGATTTATCCATCACATGGAAACTAGAAATGAATTTCTCATGATTGATGCTAATTTGATTGTCTGAGTTATCTATAACTTTTAGGTATCATTTTATCTTATACATATCAAATACCACAAGATAAATAAGGCATTGCCACAAAGATCATATCTTTATAAATTGAAACATCTCTTTATTGATTGCCATCATTGTCATACAATATGCAAAAATAAAGTGTTTCTATCTATTAGCAAATATGAAATAGCAGTTCATAACTGTATTCCATGCCTTTTAGGCTGAAATAAACTGAAAGGTACTCCTATCTATGGCAGCAACACTTGCTCCAATGATGGGTACTCCTTTCTTGGTCCTTTCACAAAGGCCATCACTTCTTTGTGGATATTGCATATCATATATGACATATCCATATATTGGTATCATATACCTCCAATAAAGAAGTGGTTCATTTTATGATACCTTAGGTGGAGATCTCCATCCCTTCCTTCATCTTCTTTTGTTCTTCCAAATATAGAGGGCAATTCCCTCATACACCCTTTCCCCATGTGCCTTGAGGTTGAAGATGGCTTGGGCTGCTGGCTAGCATCAGAACACTTCTTTGCTTTGCCCTTGTCCTTGCCTTTAAGAATTACCTTTTCTTTGATCACATCAAAGATTATGGTTTGTCTTTCTTCATCTTTGCCTCTACTATCCTCAACATGTCCAACAACTCTGTCAATGCTTGTCAAAGTTGTTCATGTTGTAGCTTATCATGAATTGTATGATTCTCGCAACATTTGCAGTATCATACCAATAGCCAACTCTTGACTCAGAGGGAATCCTTCTTAGTCAGGTTTTCCACATACCCAATCACATTGAGTGTGTGAATACCTTATTGGATCTCCTTCTGTCATGAAATACTAGGACAATGTCTTGGAGACATCATATGTCTCATGTTGTCTCTGCAACTCATAGTTCAGCGAACATAACATCAAGCACTCCTCATCAATGTCTTCCTCAGTATGCTTCCATAAGCATACTTTCAGCCATTGATATGGTGGGATCGAGTTCATCTAGTTCTGGTATAATTAGGACTTAGAGCTTTCACTCTACGACTGAGAACACTTCTCAATGTCCTAGCCAGTCGTGGAAAAATTCCCATTTAATTTGTTGATCTCAAAGACTAATCGCAAATAAGTGATTATTGTTTGTTGTCATTTGTAATACAAAATGAAATATGCAATTTTAGTCCAAAACTCATTTTTGACTTATTTGATTGATTTGAAAAATTGACGATATAATTAGTCCTTTAATTAATTATCGCTCCCACTATTTTAGTTCAAATTGATAGCCCTCACCATCAATTCGGAAGATTGCAGCGTACAACCTTCTAGTGGGCAAGATCCTGAAATCCTCTAAGTCATGGACCAGCTTGGGCTGTCACCCACAACTTAGATCTCTCAAGTAGGCAACTCTTTCCAATTGCATCATATGCAACTCTTGATAAGATGTCATATGCAACTCCTTGCCATGATCATCTCCTTGCCTCAAGGTGCTAGATCCTATCTAGGTCACCTTGTTAAGTCCGACCCAAAGCCAACACGATGAATATGCACCCTGCTTGGGCAGACCCACATATCCATCCTTCACGCTTCCACGAGATAGACGGTGCACCACGCTTGGGTGTGCCCACACTTGTTCGATCAAGCTTTTTTCGTTTGTCGTATTTGGAAGGCATCTAAAACTTAATATTTAAAGAGGGATCTAGTTTTTATATACATATACATATCCAATCACCATAATACATAGTACGTATCATATACATGCTATATCCCACAGAAAACATGCAAAACGATAAAAGCGATGATCATGGCCATCCTAATGTGATTCCTCGAGCCAAGAGGAATCACGGTCATCTAGGTCTACATCACATGCAACCTGTACAAGATGAACTCTGTGCTTTGCCTTTCTAGATTTGATCAACTCATCACATGACTAATCGGCTCGCCATCAGGCCGGTCGGCTGGGTTCCACCAGCTGATCGGTTGGCTGCTCCAACCGATCGGTTCGCCTAGTCGTCGTGCATCTCATCATGGCCGCCACCCGCTCGTCTTGCTCCTCGAACCGATCATCAACCGATCGGCTCACTCCTTGAACCGATCGTCTGGAACGTCAACCGATCGGTTCACGCCTTGAACTGATTGTCTCAGCTGTCGTCTGGATGTCCTCCGTTCTTTGACATAACAGGAAATAAAATTCTATCCTATTTTACATTGTAAAAGGAGAAACCTCGAGTTACATTAGAGGGGAGCAAAGGTAGGAAAGAAATCTCGAATTATTTTGAATTACATCAGGAATAGGAGAAGAAAGATCGGTGTGCAGACCGAGATACAAGAAACCACATACAACCATACACTGATAGGGTTTATTGGCCATAACCACGCTATACATCCACCACAAAACTCATTTAAGGGCGACGCGTATCAAGTGCATTAATATTACATATCATATATGTATTTTGGGATTTGTGGATTTAGGATTGGACATGCATAAATCCAATTTTATTCGCATCGTATGCAATAAATAAAGGCGACAAACCAAAATCGATCATTTCGATAATCCTAAAGTATAGAGCAGTTGACGTGGCTCTGGTACCACTGTTGGGTTATAGGGGAGGCAGAGAACACAGTGGAAACAAAAATTTTCTCCTCCCCAAACCCAGAACAAGGAAACACGTCAACGTCTATACAATAGGAAAGGATGGTTTGTGGAATCATACCTTGTCCCGAGGCTTTCTCGGTGACAACACCTCGCGGCTTGCGTGGTCTTCACCTCCGGTCTTGGACGGTGTCTGCGCAGCTCCTGGTCACACTGGGACTGATGACTCCTGGTCTCACCGGGACTGTTGGGATTGACAGCTGTCCTCCGAGCGGCAGAAATCTCCCGCCTCTGAAGTAGTCCACACGTACCACCTGGAACTCCAATCTCCTTGTCCCATAAAGAATTGGAAGGAGTCACACCCTCCTGTCAGCGTACTAGTCACTGACACACTCTCCTGCCACAAGTCACTTTCTATAATTATCTTTCCCTTGTTGTGCCTCCCTTATCAGGTAGCACTTGCTCGGGCTCTCTCAGTTACCAAAACCAGAGAGAACGACAACTTTACAGAGCAACTGGTTGCACTGAGTTGTTCTTTGAGAAGCCCCCAATACCCCTATATATAGGAGGGTCATGGGACATGGTTCTCTATCCCGGCCAATGTGGGACTAAAGCAGGAGTAGAAGGGTTCGAGATTTTCCACAAAAACAACCAACTACGCAACATGAACTGATCGTTTCATTTCTGAAACGGTTGGTTGGGGATCTGAGCCGGTCGGTTGACACCTCAACCGATCAGTTGGGACCCATGAAACGATCGGTTCACTTCTGAACCGGTCGGTTCGTGGTCCTGGTTAGTTCCCGATTGACTTTTCACCTTTTGTTTCTAATTGGTATCAAATACCAATCCTTGTTCCAATCAAATTGGGCAAGTGAAACAAAAAGAAATTTCTCACCAATCCTAGTTTCCCAACTTGCTCAGTTGCATCAGTTGAACCGATCGTTTCAACACTTGAAGCAATCGTTTCACCCTGTCCATGAGCTGATCGACTCACCACCTGAGCCGATCGGTTCACCAAGCTGAGCCGATCGGTTCATCACATGAGCCGATCGGTTGGGAGTGCAGATTGTGCAGAATCAGTCAATTGCAGTTTCAATCAATCCAATACTCCAATCAATGTATCCAACACCTTGAACATTATGACATTGAGCTATCAATTAATTGAGTGTTTAATTGAACTACTAAACTCCTTTAGTAATCAATCTAAACATTGTTTGTGGACAAAACTCCTCTTCCAAGTTAAATCCTATGTGTGTGACCCTGCATGTTCATTTCACGTTGGCAGTTAAAGTCCATAACACTTATGACTTCACAAGCAAAGAGCGGTGCCTAGTCACACATCAGTGCTACCCAAGTGAAATAGAAAGTTGGAGAACAACTTTCAATCCTATAATCTGTGAATGGTGTTACAGTGAATGTATAATTCCTATGTCACTGATATCCCGAATGAACTCGAGGCATGGAATAGCCATCCTGTCAACGTTCATTCACTTTCTTGATCTCAGAGTAGATTGGAAGAGATATGTATGACATCAATATCACATACTGATTCAGACATGCGTGCACGCCTTTCTCAATCCTAATCATCAAGTGGCCATGGATATCAAACTCCCTCAGGAGGGACAAATCCCATATCTATCACTCACCCCTCAAAAGCCCCATGTGACAAATCCACCCAATCATCACCTTTATAACAACCCATGTTTCAGGATTGCGTTTGATGATGTCAAAGTGTGCCCAACGACATGTGTTGAGTGCAGTGATTTCAGGTCAAAGAATCACATTCACCACCATCACTGTGAGTACTGACTGTGACTACCATGTCATGGTTCCATGTGTCAAACTCACGGTGGGTCTGTCCGGTACACTTGTTCTCTAACAAGTACCTATGTGTTTGGTTTGATATCTCTATATCATGACTAATGAGATTCTGTCATCAACCAACACCACAATCTAGTCTTGTGTATCATTGCTGTCTATCTACCTTCCACAATGACATCTGACTAGGGACATAACAAGAATGTACAAACTCTTAGCATCCGTTTGATCTCATCGTTCAGGTCCTCAACCTGAAGGCATACGTCATTGAGTACTGTCATTCTCTAGACATTCAATCTGTTCTATCTATAACATATCAAATTCTGAAATGTTGTCTTTTGACCCTCTTTCCCATCTTTTGCTTTCATTTCTATCCTTATTGGCCTTTCTATTTAATTAATGGAATTTATAGTGGTTTAGTGAACATTTATTTACTAATTGTACCAATACAAGGGTTTATGAACAAATACCTCAATGAAAGCTTAATTACCATAATTAAGTGCTCTAAACCTTAATCTAACTTTTTTATGCGATTTGAAAACATAACATATGCCACATAACTCATTTTAGTGATAATATGAAGATAAGAAACTTCATCAGATGAACAATTTAGATAATGGGCCGTTAATGGGCCATATGACATATCTTATAAAAAGAAGTCTCAAAAGAGTAAACAAACTTCAAATTCGAAATCTACATATCAAAATTAGCCTACATGTCAAATTTCATCTAATTTGGACAACATTGAAATATTAGGATAAGTTTAGGAGAGAGAAAATGAGTAAAAAGCATAAGTAATGAATAATGTGATTATATAACTTAAAAATATGGAAATAATGATAAATTAATATTCTACACATCAAAGATAACTTGTGGATAAAGTTTGGTCCAATTTGGATGTTGTTTGTGGAGGTTATGCAATTATATGCACATTCTGGACTTTTATGCAAATTACCCAATTGGGAGGTTTTCTTTGTAAATTATCACCTGAATTTTAATCCTTAGATATTACCTTACCATTAACGATATTTGAAACCATTTGAGAACCTAGTTTCACCTTGGTTTGATGGTATTTCTTTCCAAGGGCATTATAGGGATTACCCTCTTTATAAAGATGTTTATCCTTAAAAGCTATCAACCAATGAGGTTATTTCTTTCTTGCAAAACGGTGGGGATGGCCTAAAATAATCTATGGGCTCTTAGGACCGACTTTGGATATGCATGAAGCCTCTATGAGCTATCCTCTTGCATGGCCATCAATCCCTAGGCTAAAGACGCATGGAAAGTCCCTTAAGACTCCTCATGCTTCACCTCTTTCTATATATAGCCATGTATACCCCTTCCCAACTCATAATTCGAAAAATCTTTCTCTCATTTTCTTTCCTATAGCTTAGATAATAGTTCCTTCTATATTTGGCCACGAAGTTTCTGCCCCAAGGCAAGAGAGGGAGCCTACCTTGGTGAAGAAGGCTCCTAGGGCTTCTAAATTGCCCTATTAGGGTTTCTAAATCTCCTCCTTGGTAAATTCGACCAAAAATAGTAAGTTTTCTCCATTCCTTCCCTATTTTCATACTTTTAGTCTTACTTACACCTTCTTCTAGGTCGGAACCATGACTATACATGGTGAAACCCCACCTAGAACCCTAAAACACCTCATCTCTATGCTCTTTTGTTAGGGTTTATCACCTCTAAGTTGAGAAGGTGATCTTTGTTCAAGAAAGGAGCTAGGCATGGAACAACCAGACCTTATAAGATTGGGATTATTGCTGTTTTGACCTTATTATCTTCCCTAGGTATGAGCTTCATAACCCCCTTCCCATATATTTCTTATTACATGCTTAAAACTCATGATCTTATGTTAAAAATTGATGATGTGTCGATTTCTACTTGGTCAATTTTCAATAATTCATAACTTTTGATTCGTTGGTCCAAAAATTAAATTAAAATATGTTATGAACTCATAAAAACATGTTCTTTTTAATAAAAATATTTCCAAGTATTGAATTTCAGTTTTGTCGAAAAGAGTTTTTAGAAAATGAATTAAATACCTAAAAATCACCAAAAATACACTTTAACCTTCATAACTCCAATATATGCAAAATTATATGTTTTCTTAATCAGAAAAACCTAACTAATTCAGTGGTGATATTTTTGAGGTATGAATCGAGGTTTTGTGTAAAAATTTCATATATTAGGGTTTCAACTCTTTAATGTATATATGTTATTCTAATACATGAATATGAAATTGGAAATAGGACAAGTGGACCTTGATTTCAACTAAAGGTTCAGAAAAGAGGTTAATAGGACTCTAAGTATCTATGTATGTGCTATCCCTATCTATGTTTGTGCTATCCCTGTCTATTTATGTGCTATAAATCCCTATTTGTGTATGTTGTATCCCCTATTCCTCTATAATGAGCAATTCACCTATCTTTTCATTCTCTTGAATTTGACCTACATAATATGTCTTATCTCTTGTTATCATGGTTCGTGTGAACTATCTTGCTTGTTATGAACTTAGATATTTTCTTGATATCTTTTCTTGTGCCTTGGTGCATGTTGGTCTCTTATATTGGTATGTGACACTCTGAAGTAGATGTTATATGTTTGTGTTGTCCATTTTGTGATGGCAACCTTTGTATCATCTTCTGACTAAACTATTTACTTGCCTCTACATTAAACATGCTATGTGATTCAGTAGCACTAGAGTAGTGTAATTACATTGGTTTTGGGGCAGTATTCCCCTATTGTTTATTTGGAGGGTGGCAGTATACCATTCCTCTGTAATCGAGTGTGGCAGTAATCCATACTCAACTTTATATATTTGGAAGATTGGCAGTATTCCTTTCTCTATCAGGTTTCAAGTTTGTGAGGCTTGGCCGCCTTTGTCTTTATAATATTCTAGTGTTATGCTTATCTCACATGCATGCAGGATGATGGTTATGATATGTGCTTATGTGGCACCACTCTTTTATTTAATAATGGCAAGTATACTTTTGTCATCATATTATTTCAATTCCTTTTCTCTTGATACCTATTTGGGGTGGTCCTTATCGTTTATATGGGAAGACTTTTATATTTGATGTCCTTTATTCCATATATTGCTCAATTTCCTATTTAGTATGCACATACCAGCTTTTGCTGATGTCTCCTGTTGTTTCTTTCTTTTGTGGGGATGCTTCCAACCCCAGGTTAGATCAAGGAGTATATAGCTTTTGGCTTGGACCTAGCTCTTGGAGATTTTGCTTTGGAGACAAGATTTGAAGTAGTTTGGACTTCCCTCTATCTAGATCCTATTTTGTATGTTGATGTAACCCTAAATGGGAGAATCTGATGTATTTTTGTAAACCTTTACGAAATTGAATACAGTCAGTTATTATTTTTATTCCGCTGCTTTCCAATGAGTTTTGATTATCATATTTTAGTAAGGGGGTGATCTCACACCTCCTTATACTATCACTATCTCATATGACTGAACCAGAAAGAATTGGAAGCTTGCCTTTGATGTTTATCAAATCAATCTTAATGTATCCCACCAATCATCCCATGATTAGCTCTTAGGGCATACATACCAACACCAGCAGGAAGAGGCAACACACTAGGGGTAGATCTACCAGTAGCAGAGGGTGTAGCAATGGAAGATGTAGGTGGAGGGGCAGGGTAAAAGTGATCATATGAAAAGGATGTATAGTCACCTCTCGGGTATGGCTGGTAGGCTAGGTAGGGATGTGCACATGACATGTTCATGTTGGACATGATGGAACATAGGTCCTGATACAGGTGCTCCTGAACCTGAAGGTTGTATGCATGTTGATGTATCATGTAGCTTATAAGGGTTTCGTTTGACACATGGAGTGAGACACAGGCAGGTCGGGAAGGCTGAGGTGGTGGAGGTTCTCGGGTAGAGGCAGAGGTAAAGGCACCAGGCGTGGTAGAGGATAGGATAGGCACAAACTTCTGAAGAGTGGTCTCACTGATACAAACTCTGTTCCGGGTAGGTTTGATGAATGTTGTGGAAAAGAGATTTTCCAGTGGCAAGCTGGAATAGACCACAAATCAGGGTTGGGTGTGGAGGGTGGGTGCCACATGTGTTCTTACCTGAGTCAAAGCATATTATATGCTGGAGAATATATATTGACCACTTGACTCCAATGTTCTTCAAGAGATAATATATAGTTACCACAGTGTTTTCTACAATCTTAGTTTGATTCTTCTTGGGATGGATATTATAGTTAACAACTAGGACGAGGATGCATCTCTTGAGGTCCAAGATAGAGGAGGGAAGGGTGCGCTTCTTCCTATAAGGGAATTGAGGCTTTTTCAAGAACATATGAATATCAGGGAGAGTAAGATCATATTGCTTGTAGAAGGCCTCAGGCTCAACTAGGTCAAATACTCTGGGTAGTCTTTACGCCAGGTGTTAGTTTCATCAGTACCCAAAAAGAAGATATTTAGGGTATCCTCAGAAACTTAAAATTTCTTCCCAGCTATCATGGATGTGAGGACTACTTGAGTATTAGGTGGGGGTATGAGGGTGTCGTAATTCCAACGCAAGTTAGCGTAGAATTCATGAACCGCCTTTGTGCTAGTGATGAAATTGTTGTAGCACGCATGTTCAACACCCAAGGCAGAGAGATGGTGATCAATGAGAAACTCCGCTAATTGATCTATGACCTCTTGTCTTCTAGGTCTGGGCTCAAATAGGGCACAAAAAGGGAAAGGATTTCGGGAAAGGAGCTCCTTATACCTATTTACAACCTCATTTGAGACAAAAAGAGTGTCATAAAATGGAATCAAGCGGGAGTTGGACGGAGATGAAGGTGTATTAGTTGGGGTGGCCCTCTTCCTCCTATTGGATGCCATAGAGACAAAACAGAGAGAAATGAGAGAGAAAAAGCTAAAGAGTCACCACCAAAACTCATCCTCAGACCTAGGTTAGCAAGGGGAAGATCAAGGGAGGTCAAGTTAGAGCTAGGTTACGGAAGGTTAGGGCAAGGGTAGAGAGCTTAGGGGAAATGGAGGTGGAATCAGTCAACTTTTCTCTAGTTGAGAGGGAGAGTAGTCAGCCGAACCCTTCTTAAAATTGCTCCAGCCCGGCCATCGGTCGAGTTCTGTGAACTCAGAAACTCGACCAATAGGCTCTTTTAAAACACTCTCTGCCTCCGATCGGTCAAGTTAGCAACTCGACCGATGGTCAACCTGACCTAAACATAAGAAATTTAGTTTATGGCCATTAGAGTGCTAATTAAATTTATTTTTTAATTCCATTATGTATTTTGAACATACTTAGGCACATATCACTCATCATTGGGTACTATTTTATGGTAAAACATACGTTTGCAAAAATTACCCAAAAATAAGAGAAAAATAAGGCAAAAGGAACATGAAAAATGAATTTTTTGCATATTAGCAAACAAAGATGATCAAAATAGACACTAAGTATATAGGATAGATGACAACTAGCTAGAGGGAATATCAGATTCATTCAAAGCGGTTATAAGCAATTTTGATCTAATAAAGTTAAATTTCTCTCTAGATAGAGGTTTAGTCAAAATGTCCGCCAACTGATTTTCTGTGTCCACATGCGTGATATAGATATCCTTCTTGGCAATGTGATCACAGAGAAAATAATGAAGAACCTCTATATGTTTAGCCCTACTATACAAGATAAGATTATATGACAAGTTAATTACACTAGTATTATCACAGTAGATAGGAGAAACATCAAAATGAATGTTAAATTCTTGGAGCATTTGCTTCATCCATAGGACCGGGCACAACAACTCCCTGCTGTAATGTATTCAACCTCAGTGGTTGATAATTCTACTGTGCTCTGTTTCTTGGAGAACTAAGAAACCAAGCATGGTCCTAGGAGGAAACAAGAGCCACTTGTGCACTTTTTATCAATCAAGCACTCTACATAATCCCCATCACTATAAGCAGTAAGAGTAAAGTCCCTTACCATAGTCCAAAATTTCAGGTTTTGGCTAAGTACCTTAAAATCCTCTTAACAGTTATAAGATGTGATTTATGAGGATTTGATTGAAAGCGAGCACACAAGCCAACACTAAACATTATATCAGGTCTAGATGTAGTTAAGTAAAGTAAACTTCCAATCACACCTCTATAGAGCTTCTCATCTACCTTCTCACTTTCTTCATCTTTGTCAAGTTTGGTGGTGTTAGACATGGGTGTGTCCATTGGCTTGATGTTCTCCATCCCAAAGTGTTTGAGTAGTTCACTTATATACTTACTTTGGCTGATGAAGTTCCCATCTTTTGTTTGCTTGATTTGAAAGCCGAGGAAGAACATGAGTTCACCCATCATACTCATCTCGAATTCACTCTGCATAAGATAACTGAATTCTTTGCAAAGATCAAGGTTAGTTCCGCCAAAGATGATATCATCAACATATATTTGTATGATAGGAAAATTGTTGGAGGTGTGCTTTAGAAATAAGGTAGAATCCACTTTGCCCATGATATACTCACGATCTAACAAAAAGTTCTTTAATTTCTCATACCAAGCTCTAGGTGCCTGTTTGAGTCCATAGAGAGCTTTTTGCAACAAATAAACATGGTTAGGTAAACTATCATGTTCAAAGCCCGAAGGATGTGCAACATACACTTCCTCCTCAATTGTACCATTCAAAAATAAACTTTTAACATCCATTTGATACAGAAGAAAGTTTTTATAACTTGCAAAGGCAAGCAACATACAAATGGACTCATGTCTAGCTACAAGTGCATATGTTTCATCAAAATCTATATGTTCTTATTGATTGTAGCCTTGAACCATTAATCTTGCTTTGTTCCTTACAACTTTGCTGCTTTCATCAAGCTTATTGTGGTAGACCCATTTTGTGCCAATGATCTTTCTATCACTTGATCTTGACACTAGGGTCCAAACTTTGTTCTTTTCATATTTCTCCAACTCTTCTTGCATAGCTAGGATCTACTCATCATCCCCAAGAGCTTTCTTGACATTCTTTGGTTCGAGTTGTGAGATGAAGGCGCTATTGGCTTTTTCTTTGTTGAATGCAGCCCGCGTCTTCACTCTTTCAAAAGGATCACCTAAAATCAGCTCCTTTGGATGATTCTTTGCAAACTGGGGGGTTGGATCCTTCTTCTCATAATCTTTCTCTTCTTCTTGAGTGGCTACCTCTTTTCCCTTTTGGGTGATGTAGAGCTCTTTTAGAATAGGAATTACTTCACCTGCAACATCATCATTTGGAATAATATCTTTTGTAATAGAAGGGTTAGTCTCAATAAACTTAATATTTATGGTTTCTTCTACTTTAGCAAGATCAACATTAGAAACTCTATAAGCCTTGCTAGTAGTGCTATAGCCAATAAAGAAAGCCTTATAAGATTTCAAATCAAACTTGTGAGCAAATCTTTCATATTCAAAACAAAACAAGGACATCCGAAAATATGGAAATACTCGATAGAAGGCTTCCTGCCACACCATATATCATAGGGGGTTTTCTTCAAAGAAGGATGAGTAAAAACCCAGTTTTGCACAAAACATGAGGTACTAACAGCTTCAGCCCAAAACTTCTTTGGAGTATCATACTTTAGAAGCATGGTCCTTGCCATCTCTTATAAAGACCTATTCTTCCTCTCTATAACTCCATTTTGTTGAGGTGTTCAAGGTGAAGAGAAGTTGTGTGCATAACCAGATTCTTGACAAAAATGTTCAAAAAAGCTCATTTTCAAATTCTCCCCCATGGTCACTACGAATGGAAACAATCCAGAAAGAAGCTTCATTCTCAACTCGTTTACAAAAGCTCGAGAAAACATTAAGCGTATCACTTTTAGAAACGAGAAAGAAGGTCCAAGTATATCTAGAGAAATCATCGACAATAATAAGAAAATACTTGGAACCACGAAGCGATTGAGTTCTCATTGGTCCAAATTGATCAATGTCAAGAAGCTCAAGAGCTCTCTTGGTACTAAGGACTCCTTTGGATTTGAAGGAGGACTTGGTTTGCTTTCCTTTGGTAAAAAGTTAGCATTCCTCTTTTTTTTTTTAAATCCAATTTGGAAAGTCCCTTGACCAAGTCCTTTTTGCTCAACTTGTTCAACTGATGCATATTTACATGACCAGACCGACGGTGCCAAAGAGAATAATCATTTGAGTTGACTACTAGACATCTACCAACAACAAGATTAATAGAGTCAAGAACAATAACTAAAATATTACCACTTCTAGTTTCCTTATATATAACTTGGTAGGTGAGGGAGTCTAGAATCAAGCACTCAAAGGAAGTAAATAGCACAAGATAACCATTGTCACATAATTGACTAACACTAATTAAATTGTGATGTAGGCCATCTACAAAGAGAACATTCTTGATGCACAAGGATTCACCTACATCACCCTCACCTTTGACTTTGCCTTTCTTGTTGTCCCCAAAGGTGACCAAACCTCCTTTCATTTTGGTAAAATTGTTGAAATGGCTTGTATCACCTATCATATGCTTAGTGCAACCACTATCAACAATCCATCTTCCTTTTTTCTACAAGAAAGGAGAATGTCAGTTCCCAACTCAAACTATGAGATCTGGAGTTAGTTTAGGGACCCATTTCATCTTTGGGTTGGTCCCCTTAGGCTTGTAAGGATAATAGGTAGAGTAATGATCACATTTGCAATAAGAACAAATTATATGATTCTTAGTGTCGGAAGACTCCCCTACAAAGAAACAGATCTCCTTACTCTTCTTCTTACCTTTGGCTTTGCTCTTGCCTTTTGATGCTACCCCTACAAATCCCAAACCACTAGTACCACTTTGCTTGGTAGAATGGTCAAAGATTTCATTTACAGAGTTCTTCCCTTTGAGGAACATCTGTAGGGATGCTCTCAATCTATGGTTATCATCATTTAAAGAAATTATGGTAGAAGATAAGGTAGGTATGTCATCCCTAGCATGAACAAGATCAACCTCAAGACATAAATCTTTAGTTAAATATGAATCCTTTTCAAGAGAAATGGAAGAAACATTAGCACTAGGCAATAAAGGTCTAGAAGATAGATCATTTACTTGACCAAGCGACCTAGCATTTTTAGATTTAAGTATTTAGATTTCTTTAAGATAGACATCTATTTCTTCTGTAGGAGCATCAATAAGGAGCTTAAATTCAACATTTATAGTTTTAATTATTTCAAGCTCGTTAAGGAAATTTTGGTTTTCTTCCTTAAGATTTTCAATATTCTTAAGGTAGATACCATTCTAAACTTCAACTCCATTGTATTGGATCTCAAGATCAAGGTATTTCCCTTGCAAATTATCAATACTCTCAAGATTAGATTTCTCATTCAACTCTAGGATTTCAAGTTTAGCATATAGATCATCAATGATTTTTCCTAACCATTTTCTTTTAGATTTACATTTAGCAAAAGATGAATGGGTAGAGATAAGCATGTCAATAACAACTTCCTTAGATAACTCATGCAAACATACCTCACTTACCTCACTTACCTCATGAATTTCTTCACTAATAGAGGCCATGAGTGCAAGGTGTCACTCTCCATCTTCTTCGAAGTTTGATCTACTTGAAGATGAAGCTTCCCAAGCTAAATGAGATGCATTATTGTGTCTCTTCTCCTTCTTGTCCTTCCTCTTGTACTTGCTCTCCTTATTTTACTCTTCTTCCTTCTTTGATCTACCCTTGTGGTGTGACTTTCTTGACTTGGGACATTCACTCTTGTGGTGTCCCTTTTGTCTGCACTTGTAGCATCTGGGAGTAGAGGAGGAGGAGGCTGGCTTTCCCTTGAAGTGTTTGCCCTTGATGTAGTTGGCTTCATGCTCACTTGGGCCATCATCTTCACTAGAGGAGGAAGGAGAAGTCTGGAAAGCAAGTTGTTGCTGAAGGATGACTGCCTCCACTTGTGCCTTGAAAGTACTATCTTTTATCTTCCTGGCTTCCTTCTCTTCTTGCTTGGCTTCTTATTCTTATTTTTCAAGCCTTGGCTCATGGGCTTGGAGGTTTCCAATGAGCTCTTCAGTTGGGATGTCGCCAATGCTCCTCACTTCTTCAATGGAGGTGACCTTTGATTCCCATCTCTTTGGTAGAGTCCTCAAGATCTTAGAGTTGATTATACCTTTATCCAAAGTGTTTCCCAATGCATCAAACCCATTGATGATGATATTTAGTCTTGAGTACATATCGCAATCCCTTCTTTCTTGCCCATCTTGAAGTTATCTAGAAGGCTGTTCAACATGTAGATCTTGGCCTCCTTGACTTGCTTTGTGCCTTCATAGGTGATGCACAATTTGTCTCAAATCTCATAGGTAATGTCCCAAGATAAGATCTGGTTGAACTCCATTGGGGTAAGGGCTGCATAGAGGATGCTTATGGATTTGGCGTTGAGTTGGGTTTCTTTGAGAGCAACTTCACTCCATGTTGCAACAAATCTGGTTGGCTCCTTGTAAGGTGTGATCATCACCTTCCACATGTCAAAATTCTTGCCTTGAATGTAAAATAGCATACGCTTCTTCCAATAGAGGAAGATGGTCCCATCAAAGACTAGAGGACTCATGGAGAAGCCTCCCTTTAGGTTGAGAGAACCAAACAGGTTGTCGCCCATATTCTAATCTCGTGGGAGATTGTTGGAGAAGATCTTTAGCTCTGATACTACTTGTTGGATCTAGGGCTCTAGAGGGGGGTGAATATATCTTCAAAAATCTCACAAGATAGATTAGACCTTCAAATTATATAAAATTAAAACCAATAGCTTAAGTGCAATTTGAAGTCCTAACTAACAAGCATATAAAGGATGCGAGGAATTGATAGCAAGCACTTGACAAGGTCATGTAGAGTGGTTTCACTCTCTAAACTAGAAGAGAGTCAGTCCACTACCTCGATAGGTCAGCCTCTAGGACTTTGTAAGTGATTTTCTCTATATATTCACCAAAGAGAGTTACAACACAAGACTACTAAAGGACTTACCCATCCAAGCACCAAGAGTACTCCACCTTATCAAAGACTTACCCACTTTGTCAAGAGTCTTCAACCTTCTCCAAGGTCTTACCCACTCTAGCACAAGTCTTCCGCCTTCAAGGACTTTTCTACTCTTCTTGGATCTTCATCCTTTGTCTTCTGCTTCACCTGGAGTAGATCTTCACCTCTTTTTCAAAGTTGAAGCTAGAAGACCAGCAACAACTCCACCTTCACTTGGAGTACCTTGCTTCACCTTTTCTTCATGGAGGAAAGGGGTAGAGAAGATGGAGTAGATGAGAGCTTTACAAGAACAAGGAAGTAGCTAGCTCTCTTACAACATGCCTATCTCACTCATAATCACGAAGTAAAGTATAAACTAAAGAGAGAAAGGGGCTCAAGGGGTTGCAACACACTCAACTATAGAAAGGACTTAGAATAGCATGAATGAACAAACTTGGAATGAACTCCAAGGGGTCCTATTTATAGCTGGGGGTGTTCCCTTGAGTGTGGGATCACTTAGGGTCAAAACATAACTATTTTTTAAGAAGCAACAGATCTATTTTCACCCAAAATATTTCTCCAACAGTTATAATCACTTTTTCTACGTTTTCTGTACAGTACATTCGGTCGAGTTTCAATAAAGGTAACTTGATCGATCAACTAAAAGGCAAAGCCACATTTTAAACTACCGGTCGAGTTTGTTCTGGGAAACTCGACCGATGAGCTAAAATTAGATTTTCTTAGTGAGTCCGTCGGTCGAGTTCCGTGAGTGTGCAACTCGACTGATGGGACATCTTCAGAAAATCCATCATAGGATCGATCGAGTTTCAACTCGACTGATAAATAGCCTGTGACAATTTTTTTAAATTGACATTTGAGTAATTAAACCTTAGAATTAAGTGTCCCTGATTTTTTATCATCTTAGTTACAAGTCATCATCAATACAAGTTATTATAAAAATCATCTAAGGTCATTTGGAGTGATTTTTCAAAACCCACACTTGCATTGCATTTGACTTAAACTTGAACAAGATAGGGCTTGTGTAATTTGATCCTTTTCATGTACCTAAAGCCTGAAACCAATCTTGAACAAACATATTAGATACATAGGAATGAAATGGTTAAGTCATTATCAAAATATGGGCAATGTATAACTCTCAAGTCAACAAGTCATGTGTCCACAATGAACCACCGCTAATCTCAGTTGGATAGTCGCATTTGAGTGAAAAGTATGTAAAAATTTATTGGTTGTCGATCTGGTGTTTCAGGACACTTACTTTTAGTTGGACGCAGTTGGCCTTTGATATTTCACTGCCACTCTATCTGAACTAATCATGTTACCAAACACTTCCTTAAGCTGGTTGATTGTCTTCTTGACTTGGTTCAATGGGATAATCACGAGACCAGAGGGTGGTAAGTAAATATCTCTTACTTTTTAAAGAGTTTGTTTCAAATAAATTTTTTTGTCTATTTTGGTAAGTGTTGAGGGGATGATTTTAATTTTTTAAGGTTGCTATTTGAGCTATTTATAAATTATTTTGAGGGAAATGAGCACATGTTAGAATGTGCAACTTCTATACGAGAAACTTCTTTAAATTAGTTTTTATAAAAGTAGTAACAAGAAACAGTTTGTGTTATGTAACACAATAATCTCTAGGGACCAAACATGGTGCCTCACATTGTCCAGTACATATGTTGTTTGATCGATTTTTAAATGATTTTTTATTAGAATAGAAAAAAAAACTTTGACAATAGCTATTGGGTCAATTGTCTTCCAAAATTTTCTACTAGCTGTTATTTGAGTAGTTTGCTTATGTGGATTTTTTCTATACTTGCTTTTCCTAACAGGTGCAATCAGTATACTTATTTCTTTTTTTTTTCTATTTTTTGTATCTTCTCAACAAATTAAGTATATTTGTTGTCTTCATCACTTAGTCCAGTAAAGTATCACGTGACTAGACATGTGATGGTAATCACCATATCTTAGAGTTTGTAATTGTTTTTCCAATGGTAGGTGGTAATAACAACTATTAGAGCAGTTGTCTTTAGTTTTTTTCACCTGCTAAGCACATGGTGACACAGCCATGTCTCAGATTGTACAACTACTATTCGAGAAAAAAAAATTTAATTTCTTTTATGATAACATCTATCCCAAGTTAATATATTTGCATTTTTCTTCATTATAACACTGAAGTAGATTTGTGTGTATGCCAACCACTTCTGTAATATTTTCATACTACTTGCAAGCTAACACATAATCTAAAGTTCGTATCTGTTATGTTGATATGTTAACTCAAATAAAGTCCATGCGCTTAACACACACTTCTTGCTAGTTCTCTTGGATTTACGCCGAATATGAATAAGGCATCTATATTTTATTTACTTTGTATTATTATTTTTAACTATATCAACTTACAAGGCTTGCCTATTTATTTGATTTTTTTCAAGTCATACTTTAAGCTATTTTTCTATTCTTGCGCCAATCAAAGTGGGATAATGTATTATAGAAGCATTATGTTTGAGGTGTGTGTTGTAAGTGTTGTCACTGGTTTAGTCTGTGTCTTTCCGGTATGGTTGTGAATTTATTCAGTCCAATCAGTCTGTGTATTTCAACATTACTGGCTAATCAATCTAGATTATCTGTGTGCTTATGGGTGGGAGGAAGTTAAATTTATTTTAATTGAGCAGCTCTTTTTTGGTTAGTTGTATAGAAATTCTTTTCTATGACAATATGGTACAAATTATGGCGTAAAAAAATTAGTTTAGAGGGAGTTTTGGCAATGTGTTTGTGTGCACGATGGTCCAACTTGTTAAATGCAGTTTGCTATAATTCTTTTGCCATTTCATTTTCGAGTTAACTTTTTACTTCCACACCAAATAAGGAGGGTGGAGGTGTCATACAAGTGTAATTACAGCTTTGAGTGGTCCTCGATTCAACACATGTCTGCGTTCGAACAATCTGTATTCATATTAACCGGTGCAGATTTATGTGTGAGCTTTTTCATACTGCAGCAACCTATATGCGCTTGCCTGGTTTTGAGCTTTTCTTATCATTCTGCCAAACAAAAAGGGCAGAGGTGTTACAGAAGTACCAAGTTACGAGTCTGTATTTTCACAGGTTCAGTCCGCGTTGCAGCAATCTAGTTGCGTGTTTTATTTTTTCAATCAGTTTGTGTATTTTTCAACATTATGTTTGTGTGCTAAGTCTAGATTAGTAGTGTGCATATGGGTAAGAGGGAGTTAAACTTACTTTTAATCGACTCGCACTCTCTTAGTGGGACTGGAGTTGATACACAATCGAGTTGTGAGGAAGGTAGGCGGTAAGGAAAAGAAGTCGGTGAAATTTGGTTGAAATGCAAGCGGTTGGGACTTCGATAAAATTATCTGGTTGAAGTAGGTAGGCAAGCATCGGTTCACATAATAATGGAAGGGGACCACTTCATTTATAGAAAATTTGTCTGCTTGTGTTTGAGTCTATTGCCTTGACTTGACAAGATTGGACTAGCTGACTTGTTTTGGAGAACGAAAACTCTTTGTAACCCTTTGTCTGGTTATTGTTTTAAATATTTTTGACAATTTATTTTGAGTTACATTTTTTTTGCCACACCAAATAAGGAGGATGGAGGTGTTATACAAGCGCCACATTCCAAGTTTGTGTGTTTCTCGCTCCAACACGTGTCTACGTTCTAGCAGTTTATAGGCGTATTAATCGATCCAAATTTAATGTGTACGTATAAGTTGGAGGGAGTTAGTTCACTTTAAATCGAGCTTCTCTCACAGTGGAATTTTATATAAATTATTATGTTTGGTAGTGTAGTACAAATTCTACCTATAAACATCAATTTTAGACTTGGAGAAAGTTTCAACAATGTGTTTGTGTGTTCATTGCTCCAACATGTTAACTGGACACCATGTGATGGAGAGAGCCGGGTGGATGCTAATTAAAGTGAACTCTTTCCTCACAGATAAGCAAACTTGGGTTTAAATTTAGTCAATTTGGGTCAACAATCAATTCATCACTATACTTAATCACTTTATTTTTATCACATTAAGTTTCACGTTGCTCATTTTCTGTTCATAATATTATTTATGTTATTTAGCAATAAAAATTGTACATGATGGAGAAGAGGAGTGGGATTACTATGGCAATGAGATGTTATAAGTTGGAGGGAGTCGATTGATTGTTAATACAATTGTTCTCTTTTAGTAGATCGTAGGAGGGAGTTTCAAAAACATGTCTGTGCTCATTGATCCAACATGTTAGTCGGGAGTTAGTTGGATGTTAATTGAATTGTTCTCTTTTAGCTGGTTGTAAGATATCTGTTGAATACTAAATATGACTCTGATATATAAGTAAAAAATGTATTTCAAATAAAATGACTAAAAAATATATTTTGTGGTTATGTATTTAATAATGTATCGAACATGCTTAACACATCTTCTACTAGTATACTTATAAATGGACTATATTAATATTACATCGAGCAAAACTAAGATATTAATTTGGTGTCCATGAGTCCTTTTCAAGCAAGGCCACATTGGATCAACTTAGTGTAAATCTGGGATCATATATGTGGTGTTGAGCCAACGACCAGTAGTTTGGAATGTCATAGCAAGGTTGACGCGTGTTCCCCACCTATATATGGTATAATTCATTTTTCATACTTGTATCCAAACATCAAACGATGGTTGTTCGATATATGCAGGTAAATATTTATTATTGATTTTCTTTCTATTTTGGTCACCAATATCAAATTGTATAGTTGAGAATTTTCTGCCACCTATATGTATACATAAGTGTGCTAGATTCATATTTGCCTCAATATTATGGGGTTAACATGGTATTGGATAAAGACGGACCTTACCCTAGCCTTAGGCCATGGTGTATGTGGTTTTGGGTGCCAAAGTGGAATGGAAACCGTGGGTAGATGCTGGTAGATGGGTCACTTTTGAAAATATATGGAGTCGCCACCACACTTACGTGGGAAAATGGGGAAAATTAATGAAGACGCACTTGGAAAAATCGGGTTGATAAGGCAAACAAAGATAATAAAAGAAATAGGTAAGACGTCAAGTGACACATGGGGAAGGTGTTAGGTACCCCATGATGCCCTTATAGAATCATAAATCTCAACATGTTACGGCGTTTTGTTTTTTTAAAGTGGACTTCTATGTGTAAGATATAAGAAAAAAAGGAATAGACTATATGAAAATCATGTGTTGGTAACAATTGATGATTATCAATTTTGGGTGCTCATATCCTCACACCACTTGGGGGTTTGGTAAAAGGCGGAGGTGAGAAGGGAGGTGGAATAGTTATGGGAATAAACAACGACATATAGGAATGGTGTTAGAAATAACAAAATAATATTGGTGATCTATCAACCCCAAGTGCTCATATCCTCACACCGTTGGGGGTTAGTAAAAGAATAGGGGAGAGGAGATTACATTGTAGCCGATCCATATGGTTTCCTTGCTTGATCGTTGTTTGGAAAAGGAGGTTGTTATCTTTGGAGGGATGGATCAACTCCAATGGTCTAAGGACATCGTATTAGATCTTGATGTTGTAAACTCTTGCCAGAGACCACAAAAGACTAGCCTCTCAAATTTCTATTTTAAATGTTCTAGCCTAGGAGCGTGCAATCTTCAAGCATTAGGACATTCAATCAAATGTTGGATTGGATTTTCAATAAGCTACACTACTACAGAAACGGCCTTTGGTGTCGGTCGTTTAACCCCATTTGGCGTCGGTTTCCGACCGACGCCTATGTGGGCGCCGCTAAAGGTCGAACACTTCGGCGTCGGTTTTTTAACCGACGCCTATTTAATCTATAGGCGTCGGTCTTTTAGTAGATAACCGACGCCAAAAGGGTTCGCGCCACAGAAAATGACGTCATCTAGGGCACTTTCTGCGTCGGTTATTTACTAAACGACCGACGCTTATATGGAATATAGCGTCGGTTTGATACGCATATCCGACGCCATTTCCAGGACTGCTTTGGCCACATCAGGCGTCGGTTTTTTAAAAAAAACCGATGCCATACTTCAAGACGACACGGCCGTGCTTCCCTGCACGACCGTGTTTAGTACTATAGGCGTCGGTTTTATATGAATAACCGACGCCTTTTCCACCACGACCGTGCTTTCCTGCACGGTCGGGTTGTTTGTACTATTAGGCGTCGGTTTTTATCCAATAACCGACGCTGTAGGTCTTTGCTGACGGTTTTCTGTAAATAACCAACGCCTATATCTATTTTTTTTTTCATATCAGTTTGCAGGCCTGCTGTGGCTGGTCAGTAGGATGAGAACCTGCAGTTCAGTTTTCTGAACTGCAGGTTTACGACATCCATTGATATCAGCCTACAAACAGGCCGCAAACCTGCAAAAGTCACAAGGAAAATTTCACACAAGTACATACATTCAGACATCAATTCAATTCTCACATTCACACATATAGAAACATTCAAATACATGTATTAACATTCAGAAATATTCATTTACAAAGTATCATTCATTATCGCTATCAACATCCCAATTATATCTTACAGTTGCCACTGCTTGTATGGCTTTTGCCCATTCTTCTCTTATTTCATTTAATGCTTCCATCGTATATGGAGCATGTATATTTTTTAAGCGTTTACCTATAGTGTGGTCAGTTTTAAACACCTGCAAAGAGAATGATGTATATATATAAGTAATAATATAAAAATAAGATTGATATATTTCATACTAACTAATGAGACTATATATAATACCTCATGTATGCTATCGATGTCCAATGCGGCATGTTTGATAATCATCTGCATAAATCGCATCACATAGTATGTGCATGCCCAGCCATTATCTTGTGTAGCACACTATAAATTGAAACATACAAAATAATACAACTAAGCACAATTCACATCAATAATATATATATTCGAGTCGGGAACTTACTTGTACGTTCTTCCAATTTATTGGCTGATTCTTTTTCCTTGGGACCGTTCCTCCAGCCTTTTTGAATGCATCTAAACCCCTACATGTTAATATAACACAATAAATTGCATAAGTAAATAGTAATGTAATAAAAGATGTTAACGGATATAAAATTGAAATATTTCTCACCAGAATAATGGCATTCTCATTACGTGTCCAATTTTAGTGTTCAATGTACTCCCCACAGGATCTAGATAATAAACAGTGAATGTCCCGGGGACAATAACTAGTAACTCCCAATGTCTACCGCTAGAGGTAAGAAGTTAACAATTAATAACTCAAAATGCAAAATAAAAATGGAATTTTCTTAAGTCTAAATTATAAATAAAGTAAACTTACTTGACATTGAATGGAGCTATTATTATCGTCTTCTTTTGCTGACCAAAAATTGTAAAACCATCTATACAGTATTGTTGAACATTATCAGGGTCTTTAGCTACCAAACTAATCAATGATGGAATCAAAAATCCCAAATGATCAAATACAAATTGTTTGCAATGATCTTCGACTAAGTAGCTGCAAAACATATAGGCGTATGCATTAATATATAAGAAACCAGATCACCGGATCTTACATAAGGTATATGGATGTATAAACAAGATCTCACCTTATCCATGTCTCTATCATTGATGTATTCAACCAATTATACATAAATAGCTCAATAATATCTTGTATAAATAAAGAGCTATCGTATGATTGACCTGCATAATCTGCATCTAAAGAAACTATTATAGGGCAATGTATATTATGTGCCCGTAGCCAACATGCCATTCCCCTACAAGCAGGACCTAACGGGTATGTTAGGTCAGTTGGAACCCAAGTTGGTAATGCGGAAAGTGGAGGTGGAGGCCTAGGTGCTCATGGTGTCTTCTTTTTAACCTGTATATATAATTTCAGATCAGTTGACATCATATATACACATTAACAGTCTAAATCAATGTAAATTTATCTTACAATTTCAGTCGTGTAGACGACATCTGCTTTGGGCCACAATATGACCCCGCCTTCTGCCTCACCAAGTGTATCAATATCTGGGTGGGCATATGGCAATGCAACTTCCCTCCAATCGGGTAATACATGTAGCGGGCTCACACGAATGTAGCCCTGCGACATTGGAGTCCCATGAAACGTTGCCCCAGGAAGGGACTGGTAAGCCTGCGCCTCTGCAACAACATAGTCTTGTATTCTTAAGCGGCATGGCTTCAATGCCTACAAATTTACGTAAAGAATGTTATACATATATACATATAATCTTGAAAACATATCATCTTGAAAATACTAGCTACAATGTCATAAACAATACTTACAACAGACGTGCTAGGCGATGGGTCTCCAAGATTACTCACAGTCTGTGCATCAGGAGAAGAGTGGGTCGCCATAGGCTGATTGGAAGCCTGAGATGCCTGCCACCGCAACAATTCTTCCTTGACCTTCTCAACAACTGCATCGTTGACCTTCTTAGCAACTAAATCCTCAACTCTCTTATTCTCCTATACATGGATAAAAGAAACATTAGCTTCTTATTAATGAATTTCCTTTTGTAGTAACATTCTAAAAAAAGAATAGGTTACCTCTTCTTGAGAAAGTCCCGCTCTGGGTTTGCGCTAAGATGGCCCAAAGAATGTTTTGATGCCAACACCAGCGTCGACACCTCTAACACGTCCAAGATGCTCTGGGTTACCCAGAGCAATTGTCAATTCATCCCTTGTGCCCTGAGGGATGAACGTGCCTTGTTTCCTCTGCTCGTGCAACTTCCACTAATCACCATAAACAGAAATTGGTAAGTTAACACCACAAATAATCAATATTCAAACGATTTCTCTAAGAGTTGTATTGTACCATTTTTGCAGCCGCCTCAGCAGTTACAGGCTTCTTTATTTCACCCTTCTTGTTTTTCCTGCCAGCTATCCAGATATCATGGCGAGGCATGGGTGTGGCAGACTCCTGAGTAGGAGCAGACTCCTGAGTAGCAGCAAACTGCTGAGTAGCCACAGACTCCACCTGTAGTCTTTGGCGAACGCTTGCATAGCCTTTTGGACCCATAGTATGGTCATGCACATTCAGTGCACGCCTTGCTTTTTGTGCGTCACTGAGGGCCTAGTTAGTATGTACATTAATGATTTGGTTAGTAGCACTAAATGTTAATCTTGAATAGGTGAATACAATGTATATTAATTAAATTGGGAGTGACGCCTAATACCTTGAATTCTTCAGATTTTCTTGAAGTAACAAAATTGTCCCAATCTTCTTTGTCCAAGAAGTTCCATTGTTCAAGGGCTGACTTCTTCTTCTTATCACCCTCTTTTATGTATTCTCTGTTCAGATTTGTCCTATAATTCCTAAGCATCTTTCCAGCGCGTTGCATCACACTTTTACGATGCAACTTCTCATCCAATGCAAACAGATTCTGTAAAATAGAAATGTTATTAACTAGTATCCAAAATAGAATTGCAAATAATAGAATTTGTAATCTAAAAAATAGAATTGCAAATAATAATAACTCACGCATAAATCCTTCCATATCAAGTCTTTTTTCCCTTGAGGAACTTTATGCCAATTATCATACTTAACACCACAATGGCTCCGAGTGGTACACCCAAGATAGTTTACAAAATTATTGCGGTTCACTCCAATTGCATTTCCTCCATTATCAAACTCCACCACCAATTTGGATCCACTACCACTTAGCGCTAATAACTTCTTCAACAGAGTGATGCCCCTTTTCTTGTTAAGTGTTTGGTGTTGCGCATCAAGTTGCTCCAGTGCTTCAGTGGGTACAGGTACATCATCAACCTAAAATTTGACAAAAATAAACACACTAAATTAGCCCAATATAGAAATATAAGATATATGACATAACTAGAAGATAATGAATTTTATAGAAATACAGGATATGTTTTTAGAACTTACATTGGTATCCTCGCCATGCTCGTCATGGACAGCATGCTCATCATGGACTTCATGCTCATCATGGACATCATGCTCATCATGGTCAGCCATCCAAAAATGTCATTAAAAAGGAAAACATTTAGCATTTGTATTAACTAGAAAAAGGCAAACATTTAGCATTTGTATTAACTAGAAAAAGGCAAACATTTAGCATTTGTATAAACATACATGTCTCTAAAATTGTGATCTTTTATCAATTAACAATCCTTCATTGTGATCTCCGCGCACATATAAGTCATCATTAGCTTCAATATTTTGTGGAGTTGGCAACCCAACTGAGAATGGACTGGAGTCATCATACTTATCATAGTACTCTTCTTCATCTATAGGATCTTCAATGAATTGTCTTTTACCATGAAGAACAACCGACCATTTATCATTCGCAGGATCATCGATATAGAATATTTGTTTCTCCTGTGATGCCAATATGAATGGTTCACCCTTCTCGCCAATCTTTTCAAAGTTCACCAAAGTGAAACCCAATTCATCCACTATAACTCCTTTGGTGTTATCAACCCAATTACATTTAAAGAGTGGAATTTTGAAATCTATGTAGTCAAACTCCCAAATGTCCTCAATGACACCGTAATATGACATTTTAGCTTCACGTGGACTCTTATCCTTTGCACTTGCAAAGTACATAGTCGACGCTTGAAGAGTGACCCCACTATTTTGGACGACACTCTTATCATCTTGGCGCTTTGTGTAATATGTGAATCCATTAATGTCAAACCCTTCATAAGACATAACGTTCGGTTTTGGTTTAAAGGCGATGCATTTGATAGTTTCTGTAATATCATTTAGTGTTTGAGATAGTTGATGTAAGACTTTATCTTCAAACCACTTAGTAAAAATCTTATTATGCTCTCTAGCAAGCCACATTGAACTTGCTCGAGGATGTTGTCTCTTTATGAAATTGGTATGTTCCTCGATATAAACACTCACTTCGTCCATATTGTGTAAAATATACAAGTGAGCTTGTTCCAACTGCTCACGGCTGATTACTTTCACCCGTGATCCCAAAATTCCTTTGCCCTCCTCAAAATTCTTGTCATTATCAGGAGTGTCATTACCACTGAGAAAGTCATTGCAAAAATCCATAACCTCTCTCGCCACATAACCTTCAATAATACTCCCTTCAGGCCGATAACGGTTTCGAACATCACCTTTAAAACGCTCATGTATCGTTCAAAGGGATACATCCAATGCAAGAAAACTGGTCCCACCATTTTCACTTCCCTAGTCAAGTGGACAACAAGATGTACCATGATATCAAAGAACGAAGGAGGGAAATACATCTCAAGCTGACATAGGGTAACAACCACTTCTCTTTGCAAATTATCGAGAGTATCAGGGTCAATAACTTTACTGCATAGACTGTTGAAAAAGAAACAAAGTCTGGTAATTGCAAACCTTACATGCTTCGGCAATATAGATCGAATTGCCACGGGTAATATTTGTTGCATTAGAGTGTGACAATCATGAGATTTAAGACCTATCAACTTCAGATCTTTCATTGATACCAATCTACGGATGTTGGATGAGTAACCATGTGGCACCTTAACATTTATCAAGAATTCACAAAAAAGTTTTTTTCTCCTTTCTAGACAACGTGTAACAAGCGGGAGGTAAGTATGTTCTTTTACTACCCATTTCACGTAATTCTGTTAATTCTGACCTTATTCCCATTTCACGTAGGTCCAGTCTGGATTTTATCCCATCTTTAGTCTTACCTGGTATATTTAACAGAGTACCAATGATGCTATCACAGACATTTTTCTCAACGTGCATTACATCGATACAATGCCTGACTGTCAAAGAACTCCAATAAGGAAGATCCCAAAATATTGACTTCTTCTTGAATGAAGAATTGTCACTCCGTGTGGCCATACTACATTGTGATTTCTTACCAAATTCATTGACAATGTCTTGTACTCTTTCATAAACAACATCCCCTGGTATAGGTTTAGGTGCACTCCGTTCATCAGTCCATCCATTGAATGCTTTGCGCTTCCTACGATACGGATGGAATTTTGAAAGAAACCTTCGATGACCAAGATATACAGTCTTGCCGCCATATTTTAGTCTTATTGAATCAGTGTTTTCTTCACATATAGGACACGCTTGAGATCCTTTGACACTATATCCAGACAAATTCCCATATGCTAGAAAGTCATTAATAGTGCAAAACAACATAGCGTGCAAACGAACTGTCTCTCTTGCTGAAGCATCATAGGTCATCACACCTTCAGCCCAAAGTTTCTTTAAGTCATCAATCAAAGGTTCAAGATAAACATCGATATCATTTCCGGGTTGTTTAGGGCCCGATATCAACAATGACAACATAACGTACTTATTCTTCATACACATCCAGGGAGGAAGATTGTATATAACAAGCATGACTGGCCAAGTGCTATGTTGGCTACTCAATGTCCCGTACGGATTCATCCCATCTGTACAAAGCCCAAGTCTTAGATTCCTATCTTCTTCACCAAATTTGGGGTACAATAGATCAATCTTCTTCCACTGTGGGGAATCAGACGCATGTCGCAGGATCCCATCATTATTTTTCTTAACATCTGCATGCCACCTCAAATTCTTCGCATCTTTCGGATTTGCAAACAAGCGTTGAAACTGTGATATTATAGGTAGATACCACAACACCTTGGCAGGAGAACCAGTTTTGGACTCCCCCGAAGTCGTCAATTTATACCGTGACACACCACATTTTGGACAATCTTTCAAATCTACATAGTCCTTTTGAAATAATACACAATCATTCGGGCATGCGTGTATCTTCTTGGCCTCCATTCCCATTGGGCACAACATTTTCTTTACCTGGTATGTTGAGATTGGAAGCTCGTTTCCTTCAGGAAGCATTTCTTTCAACAAAGTCAACAATGAAGTGAAGCTTTTGTCGCTCCATCTATTGTTAGCTTTCAACTTATACAATCTCAACACAGCGCTAAGCTTCGTAAACTTAGCACAGCCTGTGTATAACGGTATCTCAGCATCATGCACAATGTTTGTAAAGATAGGAGGTGGATCAGTGTGCTCTACTCTACAACTATCCAGCATCGCATCAACGATGTCTGCTGGAACTGGTTCGTTCACATTTACGTCATCGGAGGCAATTTCTTCTTCCACCCAAGCACTGCTATCGACATCTACTGGTTTCGATTTTGAAATCTCTCCATGCCAGTGCCATTTTGTATAGCCTTGTACAATCCCGTTGCACATGACATGACTTTTGATTTCCTCACCAGTGTTGACTTTCAAGTTGTTACCGCAATGCCTACATGGACAGTAGAACCTATCTATAGGTTTTTTCCTATGTTCCTCGGCAAATCTAATAAACTGATCAAGACTAGATATAAACTCTGGGGTGCAACGATTACGAATGGACATCCATGATCTATCCATTCTATGATCAGAGAAAACAAGTATATATTAGGAAAAGATTAGGGTATACACTTACAACCTAAGCGTATAATGTGATGTCATTCTTATATATAATAAATATGTACCACCTATCCCATCCTTGAACACCTAATCTCACTAGTAAGTGTATAATGTGTATTGGGTTTTCAAGAAAATTTCGGCAGCATTTCCCCGCTGTTCTCTAAGTACATATGTACTTAGAGAACAAACGGGGAAATGCTACCAAAATTTTCTCGAAAACCCAATACACATTATACACTTACATCCTAAGTGAGATTAGGTGTTCAAGAACAGTCCCAAACCGGGGACTATCCAAGATTTACTCCTAATGAGTCAATCTTGGACGGGTTTCTAGGCCAACAAACACATTTGATGTCATTCTTATATATAATAAATGTGTACCACCTATCCCATCCTTGAACACCTAATCTCACTAGTAAGTGTATAATGTGTATTTGGTTTTCAAGAAAATTTCGGCAGCATTTCCCCGCTGTTCTCTAAGTACATATGTACTTAGAGAACAAACGGGGAAATGCTACCGAAATTTTCTCGAAAACCCAATACACATTATACACTTACATCCTAAGTGAGATTAGGTGTTCAAGAACAGTCCCAAACCGGGGACTATCCAAGATTTACTCCTAATGAGTAAATCTCGGACGGGTTTCTAGGCCAACAAATACATGTGTTATCATTCTTATATATAATAAATGTCTATAAAGTACAGGCAACATGGTTAATCCTAATCAACAGAGCATTATTAAATAATAAATCAAGAAATCAATAGTTTCAAACAAAAGGTCTAGGAATCTTTACTAGACATTATATGTATCCCTAATCATCATATTTAACATACTACATTATTATGAACATCCAGATCGGATTAAGATCATACTATGTTATAACCATTGGTTTAATAACCCTATTTCCGCATGTACATGTTTATCAACTTTAAAACCCTATAATTCATGAAATCATTCTAATTCAATTTAATATGTTGGGATCACATAATTATATAATGACATCAGAATATATAGAAGAATCATAATTAACATGATTAACAACATGCTCATCAAACTAGGGTTTTCTTGAATATCATCTAATATTTTTGTACTAGACATTATATTTATCCCTAATCATCATATTTAACATACCATTATTATGAACATCCAGATTAGATTAACTCTAATCAAATACATTACATGCATTTTTATCACAACAATTTGATCGATGCATAAAAAAGCAGAGCAACTAGCAGCGGGAAGACCAACCTTGTCAGAGGGAAGAAGGCAGAGGCTCCGGTGGCTCTGGCTGGAGAAGTAGCTAGCAGCGACGGCGGTGGAGGAGCAGCTAGCAGCTCCGGTGGCTCTGGCGGTGGTTGCGGCGGCGTGACGACGGTGGAAAAGCACCAGGCGGTGCCTAATCTCAGGCGTGGCGGCGGCACCGGTTCTCAGGCGCTTGGAGCAGTAGGGGCGGGCAGCAGGGGCGGCGGAGAAGGGGGCACGGAGAAGGCGGAGTGGTGGCGGAGAAAGGGGCGCCGGAGAAGGGGGCGCCGGAGAAGAAATAGCCGGAGAAATGGCGCTGGAGAAGAAATCACCGGAGAGAAATCGCCGGCAGCAGAGAAGGTAATTGCTCGCAATGAAACAGAAGAAAGGGGAAGAGTTGGGCAATCGCGGGTTATAAGTTCCCAAATAGCGTTGGTTGTTTACAACAACCGACGCCTAAACATCTTTAGCGTCGGTTGTTTGCAACAACCGACGTCCAATTGGACGATATTTTCATGAAATTGTTTGGCGGGAACCACCTTCAGCGTCGGTTATAAAAGGATAACCGACGCTGAAAGTGACACTTTTCGCGCAAATTTTCATCGCACATAGGCGTCGGTTTATACCTACATAACCGACGCTGAAAATGACACTATTTTTTTTGATCAAAATTTGGATTTCGTGGCCGACTTTCAGCGTCGGTTTGTTATAAACAACCGATGCTGAATACAAAGCGGTACCCGTGTCTGGCTGGTCTTCGAATATAGACGTCAATTTGCTTAAACAACCGACGCCTAACATATAAGGCGTCGGTTTTCCTTAATAACTGACGCCCAGAAAAGTGACACTGAATGCTATTTCTGTAGTAGTGCTAGCCCTTGTAAATGGTGTTTGGGGTGCTATATTCATATTGTTAGGGAGGTTGTAATGCCTGGGCCCACTGCTCCAGGCTCTAGCAAGGTTTCAGGAATGCCCACTGGCCCCGTAGACCACCATTAATCTTAATTGCATGCTTTGGCCTCACTCACGTGCAAGCCAGTATAAACTTCTTGACTGGTCACCCATCCTACTACTACTTTGGGATGAGAGCACGCTTAACCACAAAGTTCTTTAGTGATGGAATAACTAAAAAGGAGGTGCACCTTGGTGATATGGGTAGTCCAAACATTCATTTAAAGATCATTTTATTAGAGGCCTCAAATCTGACAATGTTACAATCTCTACCACTGAGACTCTTGACGTTCTTGTCAAGACTCAGTTATATGACCTCATAATATTTCCCCATTTCAGTGCAGACCCAACACGGCCATGTCACCCATCTCCAGAACACGACTACTAGCACAAGGATGACTCCATCACCATGGATAATCCTTTCCAACATGCCTGGACTGCACGACTCAAAGACTGACATGCCACCGGCCCATGTGGGCCCCTCATATTGGGGGGGTTATGGCTCTAATACCATTTGTAATAGTAGTGCAAATTTGGGTTAAAGTGGAGATTAATGCATATATACGCTAGTTTTTGATAAATAGGTTGTTATTCGTGTTAAATATATTTTTTTGAAATGTAAATTAATAATTTGAAATATAATGGTGATTTAACATGATTATGACCATAACGATGATAATTACAGTTGCTAATGTGGATAACCACATATGAGAATCACTACAATTATGAAACCAAGGTTTGTAACTTACAATGTTGTTAATGAAACTAATTGAATCCAGGTAATCATAATGAAGGGATATGTTGAATATAATAATTAGGATTACACGTGATGTCTAATGTGGATTAATAACTATAATAAAGAATTGTGTGACGGAAATAGGATGTGAGCCCTTATTTCATATCCTAAACCTGAGACAACCTTAGATTAGGATCGAATAGGTTTTAATGTAATTAATGTGATGGTGGCACTTTAGGATTTACTTACATCTAGATTCAATGATGATTGCTTGATTTAATAATATGCTTGAAGTATGACTATAAGATTTATATGGCTCTACAAAAGGTACGTGGTTACACTTATGACTACCCACAATTAAGGTTTTTGGTGTTTTTTTGAAGATTTCTCGAGGATTGAAACAAGTAAATTGTTGGATTTTATTTACATTCTTTGCAATTATAAATCCATTATGAGTATCACATAAAGATGAGAATATGTGAAGAAAATGTCAGTTCTTATTTGCAAGTAATTATTTGATAATATGTTGTTGTGAACTTGCACACTTTTGCATGCATCTCACGTACACAGTATAGCAATATATTGATTCATGCTTTTGGTTTCACGATATTCTAGGTACATGCTAAATATGAAGATATCAAGATATGATGGACATATGTAATCACTTGAAGACATTGAAGTAAACTTGTAAGGAGGATTAGACATTTACTTCTTCTCATATGTATAATTATAATGAACAAAATTCATGTAACTCTATAGACGAGCATCTTGTAAACAATATTTGAATTAATAAAAATTATTTAAAACTTGGTAAAATCTGGATCCTTAAGAATTTTAGGTTATGACCCTCAACTTTTTGGGTCTTTCTTTAATTAGGGGATGTTGAAATGTGAGGTCGGTACATTTGGTATCAGAGCTCAAAATTTTCAAATAATATTTAATAGTTTATAGTTTCAAGTATTTTGTAGAAATGTAAGGAAAATTATCAAGGAATGACCCGATGGTAATGGTGTCTAGAAGGAGTCATGCCTTTGGGGGCTGGAAATATTTTCTTCCTCACCATTAAGTTGGCTTACGAGGATTCCCTTAGCCACAATGATACTTGCCTAGCCAGAACCTAGGGTTTGCTTCAAGTAATGTTTCCTCTAAGTCTTCTCATCCCAAATTTCATCCACTTCTCATCCTCTTTCTTAATAAACCCTAAAATGATAATTTCCCTCCTCATCTCAAGTTAGGGTTTTTGAGAAGAAGTAGGGTTAAGGCATCATCCTTCAATTAACATACATGTAATAATAACAATAATAATGTACATGTAATGTGGATATAATGATGAGAAAAGAAAAATGTTTTTCCTTGTGAGGGTAACCCTAGATGGAACTAGGGTTGGTTAGGAAAAACGGAGTGGGTCAAGGGACATGGAAACCTTAAGGGGCACAATGTACTCTCTAACATGTTGCCAAAACCCTAATCCTGGGAGATGGGAGTAGTAAGGGTAAGATAGAGCCCCTACACATAAGAACCCTAATTAGGGTAAAAGGAAAGAGAAAAAAATGCAAATGATTTTAGGTGACCCAACCTCCCATGTATGTGGAGCAAGGATTTCATGTAAAGAGTTTGAGAAGACAATGCTTACATAATATGAAACTTTTAGGATTGGTGTCCTGTCCTGGGTTGGGTCAACTGAAGTGTGGGAAATGACCTATGGGGGAGGCAAAGCCCTAGGACCTTGGGGTTAGATCGTGGCTAGAGAGCCTAACCTCCTCCCGTGAGCCAAGAAGACACCCTAGGTTAGGACCTGGCCTTGAAGGGTGAGATCATAAATCAGTTTAAAGTTTGAGGTAACCTTGAATGTCACCTAAAGTGTTAATGATTCAGTATACAAAATATGAAAGAACATACAACCTAAGTATGTCATCTCTGAGGGACACAAGGAAATTCACTAAGGAAGTGGTTGAAAGTATGTGACCAAGCCGGGATAAGAAGTTCACTAATCAGCCAAGCCGGGTTAGGAAGGTCGATACAAAGGGAAAGTTAGTGTAATGACTGGTGATCAAACCGAGATAGGAAGATCACCAATAGGACAAGCCTAGATAGGAAGGCCAACATAAGAGAGTGTCATAACCACAACTGGTGATCAAGTTGAGATACAAAGTTCACCAATAGGCCAAGACGAAAAAGGAAGGTTTATGTAAGAGGAAGTCATTGCAATGACCTATGATCAGGCCAGGATAGAAAGGTCACTGATAGGCCAAACTATGAAAGGAAGGACAATATAGGAGGAAGTCATTACAATGGCTAGTGACCAAGTCGGGAAAGGACGGTCAATAATAGGGCAAGTCAAGAAAGGAAGACCTCTATGAAAGACTAAGCCCAGGAAAAAGGTAACCATGAGCCTAATGTAGGGGCATAAAGTGAAAAATGTGTACCCCAACAGAGATGACGAAAATTTAGGTTAAATAACTATATAGAAAATAATGTGCTAAAAATGGTAAAGTTGTGATATCTTAATAAACCCTTAATAAGGGCAGAGCCCTAAGTCAATCCTAAGGTCAAGTAGGAAGGATTAAAGGTACATAAGACCGATGAGACTAGGAGGTGATTGTGCCCTAAATTCATAAGACCATAGGGTCAGGAGGTAACAACTGTGTTTGCTCGAGGCCCATGAATCAGGGATTGGCCACCTTCATGAGTTCACGAGGCACATTATATGCATGTTTAAAAAAATGTGTGGTGTTTTAGATAATTAAAAGCATAATTATCTAGCCAGTTTGGCAACACAAGTTTTGAGACATACATTAGTATCATTTTGATCCAATCTTTTGGTATATTAGAAAATAATAAGAAAAAGAAAGAAAATTCTAGAAATTGGGAGAAACACCATATTCCATGAGATAGTGGTATTGTTTTAGATGATGTTTAAAGGGATCAAGTTTTGTGTGCAAAAGATTTTTCTTACGATCGCACTCATTGAATATACACTTGAAAGGTATTAGTGAATTTCCTTGAAATAAGAATAATTGATTGGCGGAATATATCAAAGAGAAAGAAAGGAATAATCTAGTTTTCAAGCCACAAGGAATTGAGAAACATTTTAAATATCAAATTATCCAATGTGTACCAAATAGGTATATGCTTTCTCTTATGGCTTTCTTTTTTTGGAATCTGGGAGATTAATTATTCATTTTGTACCCCTATGAAATCCAACTATGTTTGAGTTAGAATCTTCCTCTTCATACAAAAGTCTTGGTTCAATATTTCTGACACTAATAATCACATCTAAGATATGCTCTCTTAATATGCTACTTGCACTACAGTCATTAAGGAAAACGACAGTGAAATATGTGTCCTGTATGATAGATTTTATGATAACCATGTGTGAAAAAACTTTGTGCGGGTCAAAGTTCTATGGCATCTCAATGACATCAAGATGTTATGAGATTTGATGATATGATGCACGAATGACAATTGTCTTCCTTCATCTGGGATTTCGAGGACGAAATCCTTATTAGGGGTTTATAACTTGTAACATCCCAGACCTGATTTAGGGATAACCTTGTTTTTTTATCCTAAATATATTGCTTATAACTTTAATATAATCCTCTAAAGTGTTTTGTTATGAGGTAACAAACTTATGTTTCAAATTTGGTCATGTTTGAATAATGTTTGAGCAATGTTCTCATATTTTGGACCAAAATGCAATTTACCCTAGATGAGGGGACATATTGCAATTTCTTACATGTTGAATGTGCCATAAGTGATTTAGAATCATAAGAAATAGAATTATTCTAGGTGGTGGCTTGTGGAAAGCCTAAATTCCAAGTTTGAACTTGTTTGAATAATGCTAGTGCCTTGTGTACCAATTTTGGTACAAGTTGTAATTTACCCAAAATGTAGGGTTGATATGCAATTTACCACCTATATAGGGTTCCTAATCCCTCTTAGTATCATATATAGGATAGATAAAGAATGAGACACCATGATTGAATCATATTTGAGTATGATACTCTTGGTGATGAAAAGACCAAGAAAGTGTTGTATGTGAAACCCTAATTTGAGCTTGTATCGGGTTGTAGAGTCCATATGGGAGTGCCTATTGGCCAAGGAGCCATAGATGGGATCCCATATCGGTTTTTAAACTCTTTTCCTTGTCCATGACGAGCTAAGAACCTCAAGGAGGTGATCCATGATGAGTTATATGCTCCTTGCAAAAGTTGTATCAGTTTGCATAATTTATGAAGATAAAGATAATATATCTTATCAAACAAGATAGCTAATGTCCGAAATATCATATCTATATTATCCTCAAGTGTTTTTAATGTCAATTTAAATATTATTTCATTCAAGGACAAGTGTCAAACATTCATGGACACGTGTGACCTAGTAGCTTAAAAAGATGACACCCCTCATATACACACTTTTTCATGAACCTCAAGTATGTATACCCTTCCTTTCACCCATAAGTGGATTTGTTCGAAATATATCACCCACTTTATCTTAGATATCATTCATAGAGTCTTGGTATCGTGCAAGGGTGAAGGAGTATCGTGCATAGAGCCTTGGCATCACCCATAGCAAAGTGATATCACCCATTGTAAAGTGATATCGGCCAAGTGAGGGATATCGACCATATGTGAGGGATATCAGCCACAAATGGTGAAGTATCATGCATAGGTCTGAGGAGCTCAAGTCTTGGACCTTTGAGAAGCTCACCTTCAACCTTGGGAACGTGAAACTTTAGAGCTTGGAACTTTGTAGTTGCTCTTGAGGTGGGTTATATAACTTGAACTCAATTATGTTATTATTTATCATCAATCTTTCCTTAGTTAAATGATTTACTTTCAAATAGAATTTTCTAGCATAATTAATGAATCTAAAAGCTCTAGTAGTAGATGAGGATTGTTGTCCATGAACTAGAACATGTAGAATGAAGGTCTAGATCTTGAAGATGATGGTATCACCTTATAAAATGATATCAGGTTCAAGCACATAAGCAAGCACCTCTTTGCCCGATATGGTGTGAAGCATACACACACCTCTTTTCCTGATATGGTGTGAAGCATACACACACCTCTTTGCCCGATATGGTGTGAAGCATGCACAAACCTGTATGCCTGATATGGTGTGAAGCACGCACACACCTCCTTGCCCGATATGGTGTGGAGCACACACACACCTTTTTCCTGATATGGAAGCAAGCACACACCTCTTTGCCCGATAGGGTGGAAGCACCTCAATTCAATATACTTGATTGAGTGACACATGAAGTGTGTTATGTCAAATGATACATTAGGACATAAAGAGTTTAATGCATTTTGATAAATATGGGCCAATGTACCTTGAGAGAAGGATTGAGCCAACCTAATGGAGTATGATGTAATCAATATCCTAGTAAGGATGAAAGAGAAACTTATACTTGTTTAATACTCATGTAATGAGTCTACATTAATACTCCTAATATGTGTGGAGTCTGAATTAGGGTTGTGATTTTGATGAATGTACTTGAAAACCCAAGTTGGCTTATGAAAGGAAACCTTAACCCTAGTGAAGGGTAATGATATGATTTGAAACTACCATTGGTTAATAAAGGGAAACCCTAACCATATTGAACCCATGCTAATAGCATGAGATAATGAGCATAGCTAAGGATGAGCTATGATGTTTCATATAATACCAATTATCTAGGTCTTATGACCTAGAGATATTTGTTGCCTAGTGAGAGGTAACAAGATGTAGATGGGCCTTGTAAGCCATGTGAATATTTGTTGCCTAGTGAGAGGTAACAAGATGTTAATGGGCCTTGTGAGCCATGTGATTAGTTGTTTCCTAGTGAGAGGTAACAAGATGTTTAATGGGCCTTGTGAGCCATAAGAATAGTTGTTGCCTAGTGAAAGGTAACAAGATGTTCAATGGGCCTGGTGAGCCATAAGAATAGTTGTTGCCTAGTGAAGTGTAACAAAATGTTTATAAAGTCTCATATAAGAGATGATAATGTTCAAAATAAACTAGGAAATAGAAACTTAGTAACATAATAATAATAATAAATAGATACAATATTAATAATGAAATCTTGATCATACATGTTTTATGCTTATAGCCAAATAAGGGCTATAGTGTTTTGAATATGCTTAAAGGAGATAAGAGGAATACCTGTATTACATAAAGGATGTGAATAAGTATGATGTCTTGGCCAAGGTATAATGCCTAGTAAAGGTGATTTGTTATTCAGTAATAGTTGCACATGATTGGCAAAATCCAATACCTAGAATAATTGCACATGATTGGCATAGTCTAATACCTGGAATAGATGCACATGATTGTCATAGTCCAATACCTGGAATAGTTGCATATGATTGGCATAGTCCAATACCTTGAATAGTTGCACATGATTGGCATAGTCCAATACATGGAATAGTTGCACAGGATTGGCATAGTCCAATACTTGGAATAGTTGCACAAGATTGGCATAACCCAATACCTGGAATAATCTCACAGGACTGGTAATAACCCAATACTTGGAATAATAACACATTATTGGTAATAACCCAATACTTGGAATAATTTCACAGGATTGGTAATAACCCAATACCTGGAATAATCTCACAGGACTGATAATAACACAATGCCTGGAATAATTGCACATGATTGGTATAACCCAATACCTAGAATAATGCCATAGGATTGGTAATAACCCAATACCTAGAATAATTGCACATGATTGGTAATAACCCAATACCTGGAATAATGTCACAGGATTGGTAATAACCTAATACCTGGAAAAATCTCACATGATTGGTAATAACCCAATGCCTAAAATAATTGCATATGATTGGCATAATCCAATACCTAGAATAATGTCATAGGATTGGTAATAACCCAATACCTAGAATAATTGCACATGATTGGTAATAACCCAATACCTGGAATAATATCATAGGATTCATAATAACCCAATACCTGGAATAATCTCACATGATTGGTAATAACCCAATGCTTGGAATAATTGCACAAGATTGGCATAGTCCAATACCTAGAATAATGTCACATGATTGGTAATAACCCAATACTTAGAATAGTTGCACAGGATTGGAATAACCCAATGCCTGGAATAATCTCACATGATTAGCATACTCTAATACCTGGAATAACCTCATAAGGATTGGCAAAGCCAAATACCTGGACTGAAATATGATGATTATATTCACATGACTGGTACGATCCAATATCTGGCTAGCAGATTGGATGTGGCCAGTAGATAAAAATGAGAATGATTCATGGATTCCATACCATGATAATGAGTATCACAAGATAAGCTTGAGATGTTGAAATAGTATGATGAGTAAATGATATACATGTTCTTCATATTCCTTATAAAGTGAATAGATGATTTACTGCTCTATCATAGATAGTTGCAATGCTTTAAAAGATGAGAGTGTTCTAAAATGCTTATCCTCTTCTCAGTTTAATACTATTTACTTGTGATAATAACATTGTTGACGAAGAGTTATATCTCTCGCTGGGACAATTGTCTCACCCCATGGGATCCACAATTTTTTTAGGTAGACGTACACGAGGAGGTAGAGATCGTTCTATAGAGGAAGGACAACAACAATAGGGACAATAGTAACAACTCAGGTTGAGTGTACTATCTATCATGTCTTATAGATAGAATTCCTATGTGTCGTCTCTGTACTCTCAAGTCCTCGGATTTAGTACGTGATGATTTTATGAACAATCTGAGGTTTTGGCTAGTATGCCTTGAGGTTTTATGTTGCTTCAGTATATGTTTTGACAAAGCAACAGTTATATGTTATCCTTGAGAAGAGATTGTACAATGTGAACAATGATGTATATAAGGTTTTGGTTCTTCCCTAAAAGGTTTTCCTGGAAATAGATCTCTTTGCAAAATGATTTTAATTTTTAGTGATTTTTGTTAATCCACTTCTTATGATTATTCCGCATAATTAGTAACACTTTGGCTGTTAGTTTGGTGGTGGTCGTTACAAAGAAACTATGGAACTTCATTATAAGGGTATTCATTAAGATTTCTTAATGATCTATAATCATATTTACCTACTCATTTGGTTAATAATGCATGCTAGAATGATAACATAGGATAATTTGCAAAGACTACCTCAATTTTTTTAATTTCCCTTGATTTGTCGCGTTGGACCTTTTTTTTGTTAAACTTTTATCTACTTAAACAAGAAATAAGTAATAATTTATTTCCTTTTATAATTTTGTTTTGATGTGTGGCTTTTTTGCGTTATTTAGGGTTTGATAGATACAAACACTAATTATAGAAGATTTGGTTGATTTCTAGGGATTCATGATTGTTGATATGTTTTATAATTGTTATTAGATGGGAAGTTTGCCTTATCAGTTATAGGTCATCCTATGGGTAGATTAATCCAAGTTAAGTTTATCTATGTGTAGGATAGATTTTGGAACATTCTTTTGTGCTTAGTTTGGCCTAGAACATAGTGTGACAAATGCAATGATTATTTTTTTCATATGTTTTTTCTTATATAGACCAATTGTTTTATGACAGACCCATTAGTCTTGTGAGTTATGGTTTTTTGTAGAGTAAGTTTGAGAGAGGGGTTTTTCGGTCTTTTAAACATTTTCCATGGGTTCCTTCCCATAAGGTCATAACGACATCTATCTTGTTTATTGTTTTTCTTGCTGAAGCTTGCTGTGGAAATTGGGAATGTTATCATCTAGCGTCTTTTCTCCTTGGACCTACTTTGGGGTTGTTCTAGGTGGTTGACTGAGATTAAGATAGTAGTTTTTTCTTTCCTAGTTCTTTATTATCATGTCTCTACTTTTTGGAACCATGGATACCTAAAGATGCTATGAAACGCAGATGGCCAATTTATCTAACTTTTGCTCTCTTTGTTGCTTCTTTTTTGGGATTCAGCAAGGAGAATTCCCTTTGTGCTTGTTACTAATATCTTGGAAGTTTGGTAGCTTGGGGTGTTCCTCGTGTGTAGTGTTCCATGATTACATGGTTTTGGTGAGTGGCTACTTCCTCCTTTGCAGTTCAACTTGAAATAAAGTAACTCCATGCCCTAATTTCTAGTTAATAGCAGTAAATGCTTGTATCAATTAATGTGAACTTTATTGGATAATTAGTTCAGTCCTCTCCTTTGGTATTTATATATAAACCATTGATAAACATCAAACAAACACTATACAGTCATTTTTATTTGTCATTTTCCATTCATCCTTTTTTATGATGAATAGATCAAGCAATTTTGTAAGATATGTTTTGGTTTCTCTGTTCATAAAACATTGGCTTGTTGTTTATCATAAGACCATAATATTTTGAAGGTGGAAATTTCAAACTTAGATGGATAAGGAACCAGATATACATTTACAATTTGATAAAAAATGATCTAAGTTATTCTTCAACATTGAGGGGAATTTGGTTAGGCTTTAGTTAATTAGCATGTGTTCTGAGCAAAATGATTTTGTTTAATAGTATGAATATTGTTTTAAAAATGAAAAAGGATTTCCTTTAAGATCATTATTATGATTTTAAAGTATAAAAACTAATACAAGAAAGTAATCAATAAAGAAATATGTAACTAATGTTTTCTTACGATGTTTCTAGATCATAATTGTGATCACGAGTGGTGTAGAGGAATACCTAACTCGAGATGGCCTTCCAGACTTCTAGATTGGGTAGGACTAGTGGCAAGTCTAGATGATATATATTTTATGTGGGAACAAAAGTATATGTGGATAAAATTTGATCAATAGCATATTGAATGTAACTCCTTCCACGCCATAGAAACACAAATTTAAAAAGTAAGTAAATACAAAATATTGAAACTAAAGTTGAGGAAATGATATGTTTGTATAAAAAAGAGATATCATTTTCTAAATCAACGAAGTATCTAATAACATAGTTAGTACTACATGACTTATAAAATTATCTCTTTTGATATAAATAATCATATAAGTGATGCTTTATGAGCAAAAACTAGAAGAAATAGAACAAAATAGTGAATACATTACATATTTCGTTAGAAATAATATACAATTTGTGGGTATCAGATTGTTTTTTGCGAATAGATCATGATATATTATGCTAATATCATTTTCATTATTAAAAAAATGAAAAGAAACATAAATACATCAATTGTATTAACATGATTATAGTAAAAAATGTTCGAAGGTAATCTTTTAGAAGGAGACATGTAAAAATGCAAGTTCAACAAAAACAAACTAGAGTGGGATCTTGAATATTGGCTCTTTGATGGGAGAACCTTTATAGATATTGGATACCATGATTCAAATAAAAGTTAACATTGTTTGCCTATTGGAAACCAATTGCAAAACGGAATAGTGCAGAGAGATTAGAGACACATGGTACAAGACTAGGTATACGAGTATATACAAAAATTGAAATTGCACTAGAACTATTGTTGATAACATGTTGAAGAATGATATTGTGATGACCCTGACATGGGTTATGAGTTAACCCAATTTGTTTTGGCTAAGTAAGTTGTGTATAACTTTAATATAATCCTCTAAGGTGTTTTGTTATCATGTCACACACTTATGTTTCAAGTTTGGTCCTGATTGAATGTTGTTTGAGCAATGTTCCTTTATTTTGGACCGAAGTACAATTTACCCAAGATGAGGGGTTTTATTGCAAAATGTCACACATTGAATTCGACTTAAGTTTTTTACCATCATAATAAAGAGAATGATGCTAAGTGGTGGCTTGTGGAAAGCCTAAATGCCAACTTTGAACTTGTTTGAATAATGCTAGTACCTTGTGCACCAATTTTGTTACAAATGGTAAATAACCCAAAATGTAGGGTTCATATGAAAATTAACACCTATAGAGTGTTTGTAATTCATTTATGTATCATTTAGATGATAGAGATTGAATGATACACCATGTTTGAATCATTTATGAGTGATAGTATTCGTGGTGATGAAAAGACCAAGAAATGGGTTGAATACAAACCCTAATTTGAGCTTGTATTGAGTGTATCAGGTTGTAGTGTTAAATGGGAGTCCCTATCAACCAAGGCGCCAAAGAGGAGAACCCCATATCATGTTTTTAACTCTTTGCCTTTGCAAAAACGAGCTAAGCACCTCAATAAATCAATGGATATTGGCTTGCAACTTTCCTTGGGAAAGGTTGCATTGAATTATGAATATAATAATAATGTGAGTGGAAATGGCTTGCCCTAGAAGATATCCAAAGGGGGCCGACCCTTATCCCTTTCATTATCCTCAAGTTTTTATTTTTCATGGAAATATAAAGATTGAATGAATGCAAGTACATGTGTCAATCCATGCATGGCCATGTGGCACCTACTAGTAGTAAGGTGATGACACCTCTTACTCTCTCTCCCATGAACCTCAAGGATATATACCCTTCCTTTCACCTACTAGTGAACCTTTTCGACCCCTATCACTCTATTACTCTTAGATATCGTGCATAGTAGCTCAAGGAGCAAGGGGAGCTCGAGCCCCAATCTTAAGGTGAGGCCATGGTCATCTTCAACCTTGGTTCAAGCATGGATCTCGGTTGTAATTCTTTCCTTTCTTTTCTTCTTCACCAAGTTCTTAACTATGGTGATTCCTTGTATATGGAGGAGTGGTAAAAGAGCCTTAGGCTTTTTATAAGTCATCTTCAACCATTAGGAACGTGGATATTTGGATCTTGGAGCTTTGAAGATGTTCTGAAGGTGGGTTATATAACATGAACCCAAACATGTTATGATTCACCATCTTTCTTGCTATACATTATGATCTACTTTCAATTTTGACATTTTCTTGAATACTTGATATATATATGAGTTATATTAGTTGCTTAGACCTGTTATCCTTGTACTAGAACAAGTATAATGAAGGTCTAGATCTTGAAGATGATGGTATCACCTTACAAAGTGATATCGGGTTCAAGTACATAATCAAGCACCTCTAACCTGATATGGTGATGCACCTACACCACTAAAATGATATGGAAATGATTTTATACTTCCTTGCACGATATGGTGATGTAGTACACACCTCTTTCATGATATGAGGTCAAGTATACCCCTTTGGCACAATATGATGTCAAGCACATACACATCTCTAACTCGATATGGTGTTGAAGGATATACCTCTTGCACGATATGATGTTCAAACCCTAGATGGTGATGGTTATACACCTCTAGAATGATATGGTGATGAATATTCACTTCATGCACGATATAGTGATGTGGTATACACCCGTTGAACTATATGAGGTCAAGCATACACCTCTTTTCCCGATATGGTGTGAAGCACACACACACCTCTTTGCCCGATATGGTAAGGACACATACACCTCTAAAGTGATATGGTAAGCAAGCATACACCTCTTACCTGATATGGTAAGAACACATACACCTCTAAAGTGATATGGTAAGCAAGAATACACCTCTTGCCCGATATGGTAAGAACACATACACCTCTAAAGTGATATGGTAAGCAAGCATACACCTCTTGCCTGATATGGTAAGCACACATACACCTCTAAGGTGATACAGGTAGCAAGCATACACTTCTAAAACTATATTGGGTTAAGCATACACCTCTTGGATGATATGGTGTTGAGAACACATCTCTAAATTGATATGGTGGGTAACCCAATACACTAGATGACAAAAGTGGTAAGGTGGTTAATACCCTAGAACATGTGATGGCCAATACACTAAAGTATGGTGTGGCCAATATCTTCAAGTGAGGTAAGTATGTTATACCCATGTATGGTGAAGGTGATACATCATATGATTGGTAATGTTTTTACCTTGATGGGTAAGGGTATGAGGGTTATGATGATGCCTAGCTCGTTATACACCTAATCCAATACATGTGTTCAACTTGACATACATGATTCAACCCGATACACCTTGTAAAGGTGAGGGCAAGACACTCTTAGGAGTGATGAGCGTAACAATAAGTAATGGTATGATTAATATCTTGATAGGTGAAATACCTAAAGTGGTTGATAATGGTCAACCCTATATCAACAATGCCTTAACCCAAGATGAGTCCATATCATTTGATGATAGTTGGGTAATTCAAGTGTGCGACTTATGGCCAATACACTATAGGATAAATGTGATGAGTTAGTGCATAAAGTATTAGGATGGGAAATACCCTAATACAAAATTAGTTGATAAATTTAAGTTAAAAGTGATGAGGGAAGTGATATACCAAGGCATGATAAATATCACATCCAACACTTCAATGTTGATACACCTTGATGCACCTCAAATCCAATATACTTGAATGAGTAACACATGAAGCGTATCATGTCAATTGTTACATTATGATGTAATGAGTTTAATGCACTTTGATAAGTGTAGGTTAACATACCTTGAGAAAGGGTTAAGCCAAGTTAATAAAGTATGATGTAATCAATATCCTAGTGAGGATGAGAGAGAAACTCATACTTTGTGTTGATAATCATTTAATGATAAATGATGAGAATAAATAAGTATGATTGAATACTTATGATATCAATGTATGCTCCTAGATATTTAGAGCAATGAATTAGGGTTAGAATTGATAATACAAACTTGAAACCCTATTCGGCTATAAAGGGGAAACCCTAACCCTAATAATGGGAAGGTTGTATTTCTCTTATTGCATAAGCCTTGTGAGACATGTTAAATACTTATATAAAAAGTATAATGTTTATGTGGTATGATGACCTAAAAGATATTTGTTTCCTAGTGAGAGGTGACAAGATGTTTAATGGGCCTTGTGAGCCATATGAATAGTTGTTTCCTAGTGAAAGGTGACGATGTTTAATGGGCCTTGTGAGCCATGTGAATAGTTGTTGCCTAGTGAGAGGTGACAAGATGTTTAATGAGCCTTGTGAGCCATGTGAATAGTTGTTGCCTAGTGAGAGATGATAGACATTTAAATGGGCCTTGTGAGCCATGTGAGATGCTTGTGCAAAAAGTATCATGTATACCTTGGTCTGAAGACTTAGAGGTAATAGTTACCTGATAAGTGGTAATAATGTTCAGTAATGAACTAAGGGTTTGCATACCCAAATCTAGTAATTATAATGATGATATCGTTAAGGGATGATAATTCCCAGTAATGTGATATGGGATTGAGATCCTGAGTGTTATGCATTCAAAGTGTTCCAAAGGTTATAAAAGTACTTGATAAATGTATTACACCTTTCTTTGTAGCATCCATTATAATTCATGTTTGAAACTTGTTTGATGCTAAAAGATATTGTAATGCACCTAATTAATCAAGTAGAATTTCAGCATGTAGTGCCTTGACCATAGATCCATCAGCGTCAGTAGCTGCTGAATGGTGAAACATGTCTTCCCACAGGATTTCTTGAAGCACATATTTTTGAATATGTGGGGGCGATGGGCGCCAATATCTAGACGTCCTAATGAGGGATTGATGTGATATCTCCTTCATTATAATTTCAGGATGGATGTATCATAATCCCTCGATGATGATGAATGCCAGGTATGGATAACTGAAATCTTCCAGAAGAGAGTGCATGTTGCGGATGTAGCTCTATAGTGAAGATACCAGTACATACCCTGGTAAGCTAATTGCAGATGACATGAGATGTCCTGGTATTGGTCTCGCACTGACCGAGATGACAGAGGTCATGGCAGTCGGCTCTTCCGTTGACCTTGTATTGTACCGATGCTTTACGTAGTCATGGTCGGTTGGAGCATGAGCGGTAGACCTCATCTCCTCATGGCATAAATGTGATTGTAAATATGTAATCATCCGTGTAGCATATTTGCTTAAGGATTGAATACAGAAAATACTGGTTGATGTTACATTTCTTTTATGCATCTTAAATGGATAGATGTTATACATGTTCTTCATATTCCTTATAAATTGAATAGATGATTTACTTCTTTATCATATATAGTTGTAATGCTTCAGAAGATGATATTACTCGGTTATGCTTATAACAATGATTAATCCTTATTATTAATGTAAAAGAATCCTCTGCTCAGTTTTATATTGTTTATCTCTGATAATAATATTGTTGGTAGAGAGTTATATCTCTCACTGGGACACGGGTCTCACCCCGTTGGTCACCAACATTTTTAGGTGGACGCAGACGAGGAGGTAGAGACCATACTATAGAGGTACATCAACAACACCAGGGACATCAGTATTAGCTCAGGTTGAGTGTACTGTCTGTCATGTCTTGTAGATAGAAGTCCTATGTGTCGTCTCTATACTCTCAGGTCCTTGGAGTTAGAACGTGACAGTTTTATAAACAATCTAAGATTTTGGCTTGTATGCCTCAAGGTTTTATGTTGCTTCAGTATATATTTTGACAAGCAACTGTTTTATGTTATCCTCGAGATGAGATGGTACAATGTATGTACAATGTTCCCTGATGTATATAAAGTTTTGGTCCTTTCATTAAGAGTTTCCTAGAAGAGGATCTATTTGCAAGATGGTTTTAATTTTTAGTGATTTTGTTAATCCACTGCTTATCGGTATTCTGCAATTATATCACTCGTGACGGTTTGATTTCTGTCGAATCATCACAAATATCATCAAGATCACATGGATGGGTGATAGAATCATAGATATCAAGGTTGTACTTGGGTGAAAGATTTTTACTATTATTAGTGCTTTTGCCCCCCATATTGGCCTAGTGTGGAGGCAAATAAGGGTTTTTATTGGGATAAAAGGGATGAACTGATGCAAGGTATATCACTAGAGGAGAACGTCATTATTGAGAGTGACTTAAATGCCATGTCGGGAGTAGTAATATTAGATATGAGAGAGTTCATGGAGGTTTTGGATATGGAACAAGAAATAGAGAAAGGTAGAAAATTTTAGATTTTGTTGTTGCTTAAGATATGATGTTGCGAATATACATTTCAATAAAAGAGATACACATATAATTACTTTCAATAGTGGGTGAAACTGTAGACAAATTTATATTTTCTCACAAGACGACTGCATAAAAAAGTATGCAAAGATTGAAAAGTGCTCCCTGGAGAATAACTCATCACTCCATTGTGGTGCAACAGTGGATGCCATTATATTGGGTGCGCCATGGTGTGCACCCGTGATACGGTTGGTCCTGGAGTGTACTCTTGGCATGGTTAGGTCCAATAGTGTCCTTTCCTAGGAGGGGTTCCTCGTTAACAAAAAATCCCACCACCCAATATAGATTGCTGGTTTTGGATGTAAATATGAAGATCAACAAAATAAGCATAAACGAAGCCAATATAGAAAAATCAAGTGGTAGAATCTTAAAGGAGAAAAGAAATTGACATTATATGATCACCTTATCAAGGAGAGAACTTGGAACTTAGAGTCTGATGTTAACTCCATGTGGCAAACATATGAGCTCCTGCATAATAAACATTGCCAAAGAGGTTTAGGGATAGTCTAAAGGGTGTGAGCCTCGACAGACAGAGAGTTAGTGGTGGAATGATGAAGTATAGAAGGATATCAAACTAAAAATGGATATCTATAGAAACTTACCCAAATCTAGAGGTGATGCAATTTTTCAGAGATACTAATAAGCAAAGAAAGATGCTAAGAAGGTCGTTCAATAGGAAAGGTCCAAATACTTTGATGAGATATATACGAAGTTGGACACTAGAGAAGGGGTGACAAATATTTTAAAAATGGCTCAAATAGGAGAAAGGAAGGAAGAGGCTTGAGTAAAGTAAAGTGCATCATGAATGAAGATGGCAAAATATTGGTGAAGGCTGATGATATAAAGAACAAATGGAGAAACTACCTTTACAACAAAATTATTGTGAATAATGTAAGAGACTTGAGTGACATGAATGCAAGAGATATCACTTACACATTGTGGTCAAGTATGCTTTAAAAAAATATTAAAATAAAAAAGACATGTGGTCGAGACAATATTCCCATTCATGTATGCAAGAATGTAGGGGATGAAGGAGCTATGTGGTTAAAGAATTCTTCTAACAAGATTGTAAAGACAAAGATGGTGGATAAATGGAGAAATAGTGCCATCTCCTGATCTATAAGAACAAATGAGATGTTTAGAGTTGCACAAACAACAAAGGTATCATGTTGATGAGTCACACTATAAAGCTTTGGGAGAGGATGATTGAGCAAAGACTATGATAGATAATATATATATATATATATATATATATATATATATATATATATATATATATATATATATATATATATATATATATATATGAGACAACCAATTTGGTTTTATGTTAGGAAGATCTACACTGTGTGCTATTTTATTAATAAGGATGCTTTTGGAGAAATGTAAAGAAAATAGAATATATTTTCATATGGTGTTTATTGATCTGGAAAAGGCTTATGATCTAGTACCTAAGAAAGTAATATGGAGAGTGTTGCATAAAAAGGGTGTACCTTTTGAATAAATAATCTAATTAAAGACATGCATGATGGCTCAACTACAAGTGTTGAGAATCATTGGAGAGTGATGCAAACTTTTATTATCACTGTTGGGGGTACATCAAGAATCATCACCTCAACCAATACCTATTTATTCTTGCTATGAATGAGTTGACAGAGCATGTTCAAGATAACATCCATTGGTGCATCCTATTTGTTGATGATATAGTGTTTATCAATGATAGAAAAGAAATATTGAATGATAAAGCTGAAATTTGGAGGAAGATATTGGAATCTAATGAATTTATGTTCTAATCGAAGCAAACCTGCAAATATGAATTGTAATTTTATCCAATCTAGAATTTGGAATTGTGGGTTCAAGTGGGATGAAATGGATGTACCTATATGTGATAAGTTTGGTTACTTGGGTTCTATTATTAAAATGGAGGGTGGGGTTCAAGATGATTTTTGTCATAAGATTACAATATGATGGTCAAAGTGAAGGAGTGAAACTAGAGTAGCATGTGACTAAAATCTCCCTCTCAGATTAAACAATAAATTTCATAGAGTATCTATATGACCAACCATTCTATATGGAAGTGAATGTTGGACAAAAAAGAAACATGGTCTCAACAAGATGAATTTGGCCGAAAAGTGTATGATGAGATGAATGTGTGGGAAAAAGATAAAAAATTGTTTGATAAATGACTATATCAGGAGCATATTAGATCCATTTGTCCAAAAAGGAAGGAGGGAATGACCCAACTGCTGAGGCAAAGTTAGCAAGAATCTCAAAGGAAATGGTTTAGTAGTGGCATACGAGGATGTAGATAGACGTCCCGAGCAGGTCCATCTGCACCGAACAATAAAGCATGACGTTGGAATCAGGCAACGATGAGATTCTATGAAAAGAATCAGCCTGAGGTAGTAAACAATATACATATTGAGACAGGTCAGATGAAATGGTGTCATTCTTTTTTTTGAAACCATAGAGATTAGTTATTATTCATCCCGATCTCTAGTTCGGGCCAAATTACAAATAGCCGGATATTAATATCCATGGGGAGCCAGACATGTTTGATATGAGAAAAGATATACTGAGAAGAAGAGTACAAGGAGTGTTTTTCTATACTATCTTCCACAGAGTTGTGCTTCCGGCTGATGAAGGAAAGCTTGAGATTGGGTAATAAGGAGAGAATGTGGCAGTATTTTCTCCTCAAGGGTTGGAACTTGCATGCAGGCCTTTCCCCATGTAAGAGGATATCAATGGCCGTCGAGGAATCGGAAAGGATAACTAGAGAGCTCCAATTGTTTTGGACACAAACGGTCATAGCTAGAATGATGCCCTTGATTTCAGCCTCCAGAGCTGAGGTGCAATATCCAAAAGTGCCTTGACCCCATAAGCAAGCCCCATCGCCCTGAGTGACGTGGACTCCGATGCCCATCTTTAATGTGTGAAATTGGAATGCAGCGTCAATGAAGACCACCTATTGGTGCGGGAGCGGCCGACAGGGATGACTACATTGAGCTGCAGCTATGAGCGAGACGTGCTTCGGGATATTGAGTACTGCAGTGGTGCTACCACGAATCCTGGAGGCAAGAACCTTAGGAGGTGTGCGCTTGCCACCATGAATGAAATCGTTACGTGCATACCAGATGGTCCAACACCCTACACAACATAGAGTCTTGTCCCCGATGCTTGTGGACCCATGGATGATGTTAGTAATCCACGCCTCCTCTGATAAAGTGAAGAAATTTGGGCCCATACCCAACAGCCGCCATACCTCCAGGCTAGTGGGGCAGTCACGTAGGCAATGAAGGAGCGAGTCGACATCCTGTAAGCAAGCTGGGCATACATCATCCATGCAGACATGGCGACGTACCTTATCCTTATTTGTAAGAATGGCGCGGTGTCCCAACAACCAAAGGAAGGTTTTGTTCTTTGGTGGCAGGGGAAGCGCCCACAACGCCTTCCAAAACGTGGATGTAGGAGGGGCCATCCCTCCCTACAACCATGCATAGGCCGTGCTGGCCGATAATTCTCCATTAGGCTCCCAAGGCCATGACCAAGAATCCATGCCTGCATCGGGGTCAGGTGGTGCAATATGTTGAACGAAAGGCCAAACTTCAGGAGGAAGGTATGCATGAATGAAATCCCAATCCCACTGGCCCACACCCGGGGACATACATTGCACAGTAAGATCAAGGAGATCCTCGGGGATAGATATATTAGGAGAAATGTCAAGTATAGACTTGCCCATTAGCCACTTGTCTCGCCAGACATTCATGTTCTGGCCTACGTTGATGGTTTTATGACAGACAACTTCAAGTTTTGGAATGTGACCCTTGACGAAGGTCCATGCCGAGGATCCAGACTTTTTGGAGTACACGCCATTGCACACGTATTTGTTTCTCATTACCTCCACCCATAGCGATGGGGAATTGTTCAGGAACTGCCAAACATTCTTCATCATGAGTGCCTCGTTCTGGGTCCTAGCATCCATGAGACCAAGCCCACCTGACGATTTTCTTTTGGTAAGCTTGTCCCATGAGACCAACGCCATCTTCTTCTGTTCATGACCACCTGACCATATAAAATCCCTGATGTGTTTATTGATGTCATCACAGAGCGAAGGCGAAAGCTTGACGGATTGCATGGTGTATGAGGGAATAGACTGTAGAGAGGACTTTGCCAACGTGATACGACCCGCCAAGGAAAGTGTTCGGGAAGCCCAACTGTCCATGCGACCCCTGATGGAGCTGATAATATGCGAGTGCGTCTGCTTGTTGAGGCGATGGTGCAAGATACGGACTCCCAAGTAGCGACCCAGGTCATCAGTTCTTGGTATGCCCATGCGACGACAGAAAGCACGCTGTTCAGATATGGATGTGTTAGAAGAGAAATAGCAGCAAGATTTCTCCTTAGATATAATTTTTCCAGAAACGAGTGCGAACTGCTTTAGAATCTTGTTGATGTTGGAGTCTTGGGAAGTGGACACCTCAGCCATAAGGAGGATGTCGTCTGCAAAAATAACATGAGAGAGGGAGGGACCAGTCTTAGACAGCATAATCGACTTCCAAGGACTGTGAGTTACTAACTTTGAGATAGCTTGACTGAGGCGTTCCATACATAGCACAAAAATGTAGGGGCTGATAGGGTCGCCTTATCTCACTCCTTGGGTGGATTTTATGGGGTCCAAGGGTACACCTTCCCAGAGGATCGAGGTGCTACCTTGAGAAATAATCTGCATAATCAACTTGGAGAGGCTTTCAGGGATCCCCGTTCTAGAGAGAGTGTCAGCAATGAAGGGCCAGCTCATACGATCAAAGGCCTTTGAGAGGTCAAGCTTAATGGCCACCCGTTTTTTCTTGCCTTTTTTATTTCTCATAGAGTGCACAACCTCCTGAACTAGAAGGATGTTGTCACATATACGGCGAACAGGAATGAAGCTAGACTGGTGCACAGAAATCCAATCATTCAGAAAGGGTTTGAGACTCTCCACAATAATCTTAGATATTAGTTTGAAACAAAGGTTGTTTAGCGAGATGGGATGAAGATCCGAGCAGCGTTGAGGGCTTGCCACCTTTGGAATGAGAACCAATAAGGAGTCTGCAATACGTGTATCCACACGACTGTAGGAAAAAGCAGTCTGGACAGTAGTGACAAAAGAGCTGCCCACATGAGACCAATTATTCTGCACGAAGCCGTTGTGAATGCCATCTGGGCCCGACGCTTTAACTGGGGCCATGAGGAAGATGGTACGCCTGATCTCCTCAGCCTCGGGGACATGGCCAAGGAGGTGAGCATTGGCAATGGGCCGAAATTGCCCCACATATTGACAGATGGCCGCCCGATCCAAGGACCTAGAAGTGGGAGGGAAGAACAGGTTGCTGAAGAAATCCCAGACATGCTACTTGATGAGTTCCGGGGAGGTGATCCAGTCTCTATTGGCATCGCGGAGTCTGGATATCTTATTATGCTATCGTCTAGACTTAACATAGGCGTGGAAAAATTTGTTTTTGCCATCACCAAATTGAAGCCAGTTGATGTTCGCGCGTTGTTGCCAATCCGCTTCCTCTCTCAGGAGGATATTACTTAGTTGTTCCTGGAGATAAATAGCACGTAGTTGGTTTGAAATAGTAGAAGGAGATGAGTAGGATGGTACCTGGCATCTATCAATCTTGCGCAAAAGAGTGTCCTTCCGTTTGTGCTGTTGCTTTAAACGACGAGCTTCCCATTTGATGGCAGCTATTTGGAAGGCAGGCATGGCCTCTAAATATGGGTGTGTGCTGTCCCACGTAGGCAGGAGGTCAACTTTGAAATCCGGAATAAGGTTACAGCTCATCTTTGTTTCAAAAAAATGGCCACGCCGATGACTTTGATGCCCAGACAATAAGATAGGATTATGGTCACTATACAAGCATGAAAGGACTTGAACGTCCATGCCCCCCTCTATAGATAACCATTCCTCATTGTCAATGGTTCTATCAAGTTTCTCAAGAAGCCCACCTTTCTTATAGGTAAAGCGGTGTCTCAAAGAAGCCATATCTTTCAGACCAGATGAAGTAAGGAATGAGTGAAATTTAAGGCTTGAACGTCTATCAAATCCATGCCTACCTCTTTTCTCAGAAATGTCCAACATGGTGTTGAAATCCCCCACCAATGCCCATGCATCATTGATATGCGATGACAGAGCTGTAAGCCTGTGCCACAGGAGGTCTCATTTTTGTGGATTTGGGCTACCATATACAAAGGTTAGCAACCAAGAGTTATTGATACAACAATGCATGTACTGATGATGACTCTGCAAGATGTCGAGAGTGCAACGATGACTATCCCAGAGGACCCATATGCCCCTAGAGAAACCCAACGCTTCAACTCTATGAGAGCATGAATACCCAAGTTTCTTAATGATGCCATTAGCTTTAATACCTCTATAGCGGGGTTCAATAATAACTAGATTTTGGAGATTATATCACCTTTTATATTCCTTTAGAAGGGTTAGTTTGTCCTTGGAGCAAGCTCCTTGGATGTTCCAGCAGATGATGTTCGTCATACAAAAAACACAAAGAGAGAATTGGATGGTAGCCAGAGTGGGATTAGCTGATGGCGTCTAGCAGTCCTGGTGCATCGGTGACTACCTCCATCGACGCATCAGTGTCTATAGCCTCCTCAATTAGGTTAAGAGACCGCTTAGTATTGTTGGTGAAGTCGACGTTACCCACTAGAAGGGCAAGTTTTCCTTTTTTGCGCTCCCACCCGGGGCTTATAGCTTGATAGATAACACGCCAGTTGCACAGGATGACCCCGCTGCCAGCACTTTGTGAACCAAGAGAGAATCTCCGTGGGTCTGCTACCTGGGACCTGTGATCCGCTGATGCTTGAAACCTGAAGGAGTCCACGGAGGTGTTGCTGACTCGACCTTCACTGATCTCGTCGTCAATCAGAGTAATCACCAAATTGTCTCCCCCTCCCAGTGCTACCATCTTGGATGACGTAGGGGCAGGTGGCGGCCGACCCCCCCACCTGGGGTGCAGGGTCTTGGTTCGGCTTCCCAACCTTCTTTTTTTGTTTACTAGAAACCACAGTTTCCCATCCGCGGTTGTCAGCGTCTTGAACCTCGGGCGCGATAGGCGCTGCCTTAGGGTATTCAGCCGCCACTTCCTTGGCTTTGCTAGGCGCGCTCACATCGGCAGCCAGAGGGGGTTTCTTTCCCTTGGGGGCCTTACGTTCCGGCATCTTGGCATGGATCTTGGTTGAGTACGGCGTGGACAAGGCCAACATTGCAGTGGAGGAGGAGGGCGCCGTGGTGCTAGGGAAGATGGGGACAAACTTACAGTCACCCTCCGCGTGGCCAAGATGGCCGCACTTCAAGCAGAGGGTCGACAGGTTCTCATACTCCAGCCGGAAACACTCGCCATTGAGCATGATCACGGACAGGAGCGGCGTCGACGTGTCGACTTCAACAGCTATGCGGGTGAATTTGCCCCAGTGGCCGGACTGAGTCGTGGTGTCTATCTTGATTGTCTTACCAATCAGATCCCCGACGCTGGACATGAGTTGGTTCTGGAAGAGGTGTATCAGGAGGTCGGGGATCCTTTCCCACACGACGTGCTTCCGGGGGGTCAGATCGGAGGGACGGAAGTCCTTAGACCACGATTGCACTGAGATGTAATGGTTGAAGATCATCCACGGTCCTCCCGTAAGAGCACAGACAAAATCTTCATTGTTGGCGAGTTGAATGATGTAGTAGCCCTTGTCCAGATCAATGGCGCGGAATTCATCCGTTAGTTGCCACAATATTGGGATGCGGTTCATGAGGGCATGGAAACTCACTGAAGTACCGATCACCTTGATGATGACGGTGAACTTCCATGGCTCGACCAGCGGCGGCAGTGTGGCGGGGTTGATGGAGATGGCATGTATCGCGCCCACGGTGTCTATCCGGATATCCGTAGAGGTTAGCAGGTCCAGGGATACCTGTGTGAGCGAAGCAGGCACCTTTTCCGAGCGTCCGGTCGTCGCGTCTCTGTAAGACCGAGCGTGTTGTTGCGGCGGGGGTGTGTCCATCTGGACGTCAGCATCATCAGAAGATGGGGGAGGGAGGCTGGGATCCACCGGCGATGCTAGAGCATCAGAGGCAGAGTGCTCGCGGGGAGTTCCCCGTCCAGAGCCACTGCCTCCACAGCCGCCGCGGCGGCCAGGAAACCCTAACGTCATATAACAGAGAGGAAGTTATTGTTCTTCATATTTCTTCTAAAATCATAAGATGTTATACTGCTCAGTTTTAACTTCTTAATTTGCTCCAACAGTAATACATGCTCTATTTAACAACTCTATTATATTATGATGAAATAGTGTCATTCTGATATGTCATTCCATGATTCTATTTGTTAAATATAATAAAAGTAGTTGTTATTGATCTTCCTTTGACTAGTCCTATGAGGACACAAGGAAGATGAGGACTTACATTTTTTTCAGTAATCTTTTAAATGCTTTATAATTTCTCTTATGTGTGTGAAAGAGGATGAGGTGCAGAGGTGATGCCTGGAGAAAATCCAGGGATGCTAAGTCCTATGTTTTAATGATATGAAAAGTAAGGAATATAATAGTAAACAAAGTGCATACCACCTAATCTCAGTACTTGTTTACCCTGTCCAGGTATTCAACTATTGAAGATAAGGAAGGTATGGAACTCTTAGATTGTTATCTTTCTGATTACTCTGATCAAGTAGTCATTTTGAGACAATCTAGTGAGCATAACGAAACTAGAAATATGGAATGCATATTTTTATCACATCCTAAGTTCAATAAAATGGAAGCTGAGATGATCTCAGATCAATATGTGTGTATGAGGAAGTAAAACGTATAATCCTCATGATAAGAGAATGAGAACAGGTGAGATGATCCCTATTTGATAAAGTCTGTGTGATTAGTAAAGATCTTTTCCCATAATGTGGAAATGGGAAATGTGATAAAACCATGAAATGTTCATGAACATGATTGGAAATAATAAAGAAAGGAATGATGATATGCAATCATCCATATAATTCTTATACAGATGGAAAGGAACCTAGATGAAACAAGTGTAAATGACTCAAGAATAGTAAAAGCTCATGTAATAATCTTAGGAGATGATGATGTCTCCTCTTTGATGAACAACCCTGGGTAATGATGGGGTGATGAAAGGGATGTGTTTCTTTGTATTCTTTCCTTTCAAGAATATGGCAATCAAGTGAGCCTAAGGAAACTTAATGTGCATGAGATAGAAAGTGACCTGTTGATGGATACTTACAAAAGTATTAGTTTGTCGTGGACTTTGGTTCCAAGATAAAGATATGGGTAATATATTATGTCCAAAAATAAAAGAAAGATCCTTTTGTATGTTTGACTCTGGTATTAACAATAGAGAGATGGATATGATGAATATGTGATGTGTTTCCAACACATGTGAAGGATACCAAGGTAAGAAATTCTGGTATCTAGGATGTGCCAGGTGGTATAGGAAAGTAAGGATATGACTCCTGATAAGATGAATAATGTTTGATTATCTGGAAGGGTCAACCTTGAGATAACTCTAGTATGGAGATCACATGTTAGGGGTTTATGCTCTGCATAAACATAACATCAATAAGGATGTATAAATTGAAGGAACAATTGCATAATCACTTTGAGAAAAAGCTTATCAAGCTAAAAATGATTTCTTAGAGTATCCCTATCTAGATCTGTTGAGGTCGTTTATTCATAACATCTAGAGATATCTCTGAGATAAGTTTTTCTTTAGTAAGTGACCTTTCCTTTTGATAAGAAAATGTACAACTAGGAAGATAGTTGGTGCGAGTCATAAGAAAGTTTTGTGTTGTGTCAACGGATTGGAGTAGTACGAAAGATGTAGGATAAGACTTGTAGTCCCAAGTGGGTGACAAAACATAACCCTGATCTCTCCTTGAAGGTCAAATGCTAAACTAAGTGAGGAGTATGGAAGACTCCCTAGAATCTTGTCACATAAAATATGTGAGGCAATTAGGTTTGACACCTAAATTATTCATAGTACTTCACTAACTTTGAAAGTGTTACTTGACACAGAATTGACTCCGTAGTCAGTAATGGATAGGACATCTGAGTATGTGTCATGTGTGATAGATCTTATGATAATCCTTTATGAAAGGACTTTGTGCTGGTTAAAGTTCTTTAACATCTCCATGACATCAAGATGTTATGTGGAGACTTGATGACATGATGCATGAACGACAATTGTCTTCCTTCATTTGGGATTTCGGGGACGAAAGCCTTGTTAGGGGTTTGCAATTATAATACACCTGACTTGGGTTATGAGGTAACCCTGTTTGTTTTGGCTAAGTAAGTTCCTTAGAAACTTAATATAAGCCTCTAAGGAGTTTCATTATCATGTGATACACTTATGTTTCAAATTTGGTTCTGATTGAATGTTGTTTGAGCAATGTTCCTTTATTTTAGACCAAAGTGCAATTTGCCCAAGATGAGGGGTTACATTGCAATATGCCACATGTTGAATGTGTTATAAGTATTTTAGTATCATAAGAGAGAGAATGATGCTAAGTGGTGGCTTGTGGAAATCCTAAATCCCAAGATATAACCTGTTTGAACAATATTAGTACTGTGTGCACCAATTTTGGTACAATTTGTAATTTATCCAATATGTGGGGTTGAAATTCAAAATTAACAATCTAGAGTGTCCCTACTTCCACTATGCATCATTTAGCAGAGAGAGAAATAAGGGGGCACCATGTTTGAGTCATCTTTGAATGATGATGCTCTTGGTGAAGAATAGACCAATAAAGAATTGAAGGTAAATCTTTTTATGTGTTGTATCGAGTTGTGGACTTGATATAGGAGTCCTATCGGACAAGGAGCCATAGTAGAAGTCTCCTATCAATTTGTTGAGCCCTGTAAAAGGCCATTATGGGTAGAGAATCTCAAGGAGGTGGTCCATGATGGGTTGCAAAGCCCCTTGCATAAAGTATATCAGATTACCTTGTTGATGAGATAAAGATGAGGAAACTTATCCAAAAAGATAAAGGATGGCTGAGATATTGTCTCTATCTTATCCTCAAGACTCTTGAATGGCATGATATATATGTGTTCATGCATGGCCACATGTCATCTAGTAGCATGAGGTGAAGACACCTCTTATACACTTTATCTCATGAGACCAAGTATATATACTTCACCTTTCACCAACTTATGAAAGTTTATGATCCTCAAAAACCATATCCCTTGGAGATATCATGCAAAGCCTCTTAGTTATCTTGAAAAGTAGCTCAAGGAGCAAGGAGAGATTGAGCAACAATATTTTGGTAAGACTTTGGTCATCTTCAACCTTGGTTGGAGTAGGATATCGAGTTATGAATATTCCTTTCTTTCCTTCTTCACCAAGTGCTTAACTATGATGATTTCTTGGCTATGAAATAGTTTTGAACGAGCCCTAGACCTTGGAGAAGTTCATCTTCAAACTTAGGACGTGAAGCTTTGGAGCTTGGAGCTTTGAAGCGTTCATAAGGCGGGTTATATAACTTGAACCCAAACATGTTATTACTCACCATCTTTCTTGCTATATTGATGATCTACTTTGAATTCTGATTTTTTCTTGAATACTTGATATATCTCTGAGTTCTAGTAGTTTCTTAGACCTATTATCCTTGTACTAGAAGAAGTAGAATGAAGGTCTAGAGTTTGAAGATGATTGTATCACCTTATAAAGTGATATTGGGTTCAAGCATACAAATAAGTAGCTCATACCTGATATGGTGATATACATGTGTCACTTGCATGATATTCTTGTGAGATTATATCTCCTTGCATGATATGGAGATGAAGTTCATACCTTGGAAAATGATATGGTGTTAACCATGATACCTATTACACGATATATACTCCATGCACGATATAGGAACAAGGACATACTTGTAAGTCGATATGAAACACTAGTTTGGGTAACCCGATATGAATGGGAATAGCAAGTGCTCCTTGCATGATATGATCATGTAATACACCTCTTGTACATGATATCATGAAGCACACATCTGGTGCACGATATGGTTGATGAAGTATGCACTTATGCATAATATAAGACATAGAATGAAATACAAGGTGTAACCCAACATGGTTGAAATATCTCAACCCGATATGAAACCCAAGATGGGGTTAACCCTACCTTGTGAGCCATGTGTATAGTTGTTACCTAGTGAGAGGTGAAAAGATGTTTAATGGGCCTTGTGAGCCATGTGTATAGTTGTTTCCTAGTGAGAGGTGACAAGTTACTTTATCAAACCATGTGAACTATGTGAAATACTTGTACAACAAGTTAAATGAATACCTTCGTCTGAGGACCTAGAGGTAATGGTTACCTATTACAGAGGTAACAATGCTGTGTGGTGATCTAAGGGTTTGAATAACTAGATCCAGTAATCATGATGATAATGATGTGAAGGGATGAGAATTCCCATTAATGTGATAAGGGACTCAGATCCCAAGTGCTATGTATCTAAATGTGTTTTAAAGATTCGAAAAATATGTGATAGATGTATTACACCCTTCTTTGTAGAATTTGTTGTGATCAATAATGATAACTTTTTTGATGCTAAAAGAATGTTGTAATGCATGTAATATATCATTAGAAAACATAAAATGTTGCCCTGACCATAGATCCATCAGTGTCATAATTTCCTGAATGGTGTTTCCTCACGACATAACCCGGAATGCATATTTTTGAATATGTGGGGGCGTAAGCTTGGACGGCCATGTGTGAGACGATCCCCTTATGAACTCGAAATAAATGGGGATTTGGCTGTGTGCAGCCATATCCTGGCTCGAGTGTGACTTCAGTCATAGACTCTATGTTGAGAACGGTGAACTGTCATGTGGCTCAGAGTATGGCCATACACCATGACTCAGTAATTTTGTAATTGGGGACGGTTGTTAGTAGATGTTCCCCTAAGAGAGTACATGCTAACATAGTAACTCTGAGCGAGGATGTCTAGTACCCTAGCATGCACTTTTTGCAGCGACACGAGGTGTCCTGTCAGTAGATGGCACAAGATGTCCTGTTGAATCTTGTGTGGTCTCATACTGACCGTCAAGGAAATCATCTCTCCTATTGACCTTGTATGGTACCAACTTGTCATAAATTTGTGGTCGGTTGGGGTATACTTCATCTCCTCAGGGCATAAGTGTGATTGTAAAATATGTTCAACTGTGTAGCATATTTTCTTAAGGATCGAATACAGAAAACATTATTTGATGCGCAATTCATGTATAATTTAGTTATACATCTTAGCTTGATAGATGTTATTTATGTTTCTTTACATTCCTTGTAAAGTAGATAGATGGCTTATTACTCTACCATGGGTAGATGCATCATTCTCCTTAAGTAAAGTGATTACTTTGTTCTATTCATACAATGATTAATCCTGCCTGTTAATATAAAAGAACATCTACTCAGTTTTATAATGTTTATCTATGATAATAATATGGTCGACAGAGAGTTATATCTCTCGCTGGGACAATTGTCTCACCCCATGGGATCCACAATTTTTAGGTGGACATACACGAGGCGGTGGAGACCTTCCTGCAGAGGAGAAACAACAGCTGAGGCAGCAGTGACAACTTAGGTTGAGTGTACTATCTATCGTGTCTTGTAGATAGAAGTCCTATGTGTCATCTCTATACTCTCAAGTCCTTGGAGTCGGTTCGTAATGTTTCATGAATGATATGAGATTTTGTCTTGTAAGAGTCGAGGTTTTATGTTTCTCTAGTATGTGTTTTAATAGAGCAACTATTATATATTGTCCTCGAGATAAGATGAAACAATGTATGTACAATATGAATCATGATATGTATGAGCATTGTATCTTATGGTAAGAGTTTTCTGGAGGTGGATCTCTTTGCAAAATGGTTTGAAATTTTAGTGATTTTTGTTAATCCACTGTTTATGATAATTATGCATAATTAGTAATGATTTGGTTATTGTTTAGATGACGGCCATTACAGGTTTGATATCAGAGCTTAAGGTTCGCTGAGTCTACAAAGACATAGAACTAAGGTGTTGGGTCTGTTCTAGTGTCCTCCAGTATATCTTATGGTGACTTCTGCTTATGTAAAAGATAGAGTAAAGCCTAAATATGTCTTGAGAAAATAAGGAACACATTGTTGAAAGCAATGTTGCTACACTAAGAGAGGGTGCAAAGGATCAGGCAAGAGGAGAATGACTGCCTGAGAATCCCCAAGTTGATCCAGCTATGATAAGGGATCCTTCTTTTGATACCATTGCTGGGAAGGTTAGGTCAGAAGTGATGCACATAGTGGTGTGGATATTAGTAACACAACCCAGATTACCAGCCCCCAATGATGAAATTTTGGACTCTAGCAGGATTCCTGATCAACATCAATCTGTTGGAGTAATGGAAAATGACGAAAGAAATAGGTTACGACCTAAAATCAGGGTTTGCTACAGGTGTAGGCAACCAGGACATATCATACAGACTGTCCAGAAGAGGATAATGATATAGGAATTAAGAAAAGACCTATCCAAACTCGGGAACATATGCTTAGTAGTTTTAAAAAGAGGAAGTTTTTGGTACCACCAGTGCAACCAATGTCTAATGCACCAGGGCAGTGGCTACCAAGAAAGGGCAAAGGACCTGATGTTCCACTAGTTAGAACTCGTGATTTAGCCTCTACATCGGTTATAAGGTCAACAAGACCAGGGAATGCTAATAAGATGTGTTATGAGTGTAAGCAGATTGGGCATATTAGATCCATTTGTTCAAGAAGGAAGGAGGGAATGACCCAACCGCCGAGGTAGAGTTACTAAGAATCTCAAAGGCAATGGTTTAGTAGTGGCACATGAGGATGTAGACAGACATCCCGAGTAGGTCCATTTGCACCGAACAATAAATTACAACGTTGGAATCAGACAATGACAAGATTCTATGAAAAGAATCAGCCTAAGGCGGTAAACAATCCACATATTGAGACATGTCAGAAGATATAGTGTCATTTTGATATGTCATTTCATGATTCTATTTGTTAAATATAAGAAAAGTAGTTGTTATTGAGCTTCCTTTGACTAGTCCTATGAGAACACAAGGAAGATGATGACTTACATTTTGCTTAGTAATCTTTTAAATGCTTTATAATTGCTCTTATCCATGTGAAAGAGGATGAGGTGCAGAGGTGATGCCTGGAGAAAATCCAGGGATGCTAAGTCCTATGTTTTAATGATATGAAAAGTAAGGAATATAATAGTAAACAAAGTGCATACCACCTAATCTCAGTACTTGTTTACCCTGGCTAGGTATTGAACTATTGAGGATAAGGAAGGTATGGAACTCTTAGATTCTTATCTTTCTGATTACTCTGATCAAGTAGTCATTTTGAGACAATCTAGTGAGCATAACGAAACTGGAAATATGGCATGGATATTTTTATCACATCCTAAGTGCAATAAAATGGAATTTGATATGATCTCAGATCAATATGTGTGTATGAGAAAGTAAAAACTATAATTCTCATGATAAGAGAATGAGAACATGGGAGATGATCCCTATTTGATAATGTCTATGTGAATAGTAAAGATCTTTTCCCTTAATGTGGAAATGGGAAATGTGATAAAACCATGAAATTTTCATGAACATGATAGGCAATAATAAAGAAAGGAATGATGATATGCAATCATCCATATAATATTTGTGCAAATGGCAAGGAACCTAAGATGAAACAATTGTAAATGACTCAAGAACAGTAAAAGCTCATGTAATAATCTTAGGAGATGATGATGTCTCCTCTTTGATGAACAACCCTGGGTAATTATGGGGTGATGAAAGGGATGTGTTTCTTTGTATTCTTTCCTTTCAGGAACATGGCAATCAAGTGAATCCAAGGACACTTGATGTGCATGAGTTAGAAAGTGACATGTTGATTGATACTTAGAAAAGTATAAGTTTGTCGTGGACTTTGGTTCCAAGATAAAGACATGGGTTATATATTATGTCCCAAAATAAAAGAAAGATCATTTTCTATGTTTGAATCTAGTATTAACAATAGAGAGATGGATATGATGAAGATGTGATGTGTTTCCAATACATGTGAAGGATACCAAGGTATGAAATTCTGGTATCCAAGATGTGCCAGGTGGTATAGGAAAGTAAGGATATGACTCCTGATAAGATGAAAAATGTTTGATTATCTAGAAGGGTCAACCTTGAGAAAACTCTAGTATGGAGATCATATGTTAGGGGTTTATGCATAGAATAAATATAACATCAATAAGGATGTATTAATTGAAGGAACAATTGCAGAATTGCTTTGAGAAAAATCTTAACAAGCTAAAAATGATTTCTTAGAGTATCCCTATCTAGATATGTTGAGGTAGTTTATTCATAACATCTAGAGATATCTCTGAGATAATTTCTTCTTTAGTAAGCGACCTTTCCTTATGACAAGAAAATGTACAACTAGGAAGATAGTTGGTACAAGTCATAAGAAAGTTTTCTATTATGTCAATAGATTGGAGCGGTACTAAAGATGTAGGATAAGACTTGTACTCCCAAGTAGGTGACAAAACGTAACCCTGATCTCTCCTTGAAGGTAAAATGCTAAACCAAGTGAGGAGTATGGAAGACTCCCTAGAATCTTGTCACATAAAAGATGTGAGTCAATAAGGTTTGACACTTGAATTATTCATTGTACTTCTCTGACTTAGAAAGTGTTACTTGACACAAAATTGACTCCACAGTTAGGAATGGATAGGACAACTGAGTATGTGTCATGTGTGACAAATCTTATGATAATCCTTTATGAAAGGACTTTGTGCTGATTAAAGTTCTTTGACATCTCCATGACATCAAGATGTTATGTGGAGACTTGATGATATGATGCATGAACAACAATTGTCTTCCTTCATCTGGGATTTCGGGGATGAAATCCTTGTTAGGGGTTTATAATTGTAACACCCCTAACCTTGGTTATGAGGTAAGCCTATTTGTTTTGGCTAAGTAAGTTGCTTAGAAACTTAATACAATCCTCTAAGGAGTTTCATTATCATGTGACACACTTATGTTTCAAATTTGGTCCTGATTGAATGGTGTTTGAGCAATGTTCCTTTATTTTAGACCAAAGTGCAATTTGCCCAAGATGAGGGGTTACATTGCAATATGTCACATGTTGAATGTGTTATAAGTATTTTAGTATCAAAAGAGATAGAATGATTCTATGTGGTGGCTTGTGGAAAGCCAAAATACCAAGGTATAACTTGTTTGAACAATGCTAGTACTGTGTGCACCAATTTTGGTACAATTTGTAATTTATCCAATATGTGGGGTTGAAATGCAAAATTATCACCTCGAGCATGTCCCGACTTCCTCTATGCATCATGTATAGGAGAGAGAAATAAGGGGGTGCCATGTTTGAGTCATATTTTAATGATGATGCTCTTATTGAAGAATAGAACAAGAAAGAATTGAAGGTAAAGCTTTTTATGTGTTGTATCGAGTTGTGGACTTGATATAGGAGTCCTATCGGCTAAGGAGCCATAGTAGAAGTCTCCTATCAATTTTTTGAGTCTAGGAAAAGGCCATGACAGGCATATCACCTCAAGGAGGTGGTCTATGACGAGTTGCAAAGACCCTTGCATAAAGTAGATCGGGTTGTCTTGTTGATGAGATAAAGATGAGGAAACTTATCCAAAAAGATAAAGGATGGCCGAGATGTTGTCTCTAGATTATCCTCAAGAATCTTTCATGCAAGATATATATGTGTGCCTGTATGGCCATGTGTCAACCATGCATGGCCACATGTCATCTAGTAGCATGAGGTGAAGACACCTCTTATACACTTTATCTCATGAAACCAAGTATGTATACTTCACCTTTCACCAACTTATGAAAGTTTACGATCCTCACAAATATTATCCCTTGGAGATATCATGCAAAGACTCTTAGGTATCATGAAAAGTAGATCAAGGAGAAAGGAGAGCTCAAGTACCAAGCTTTAGGTAAGGCTTTGATCATCTTCAACCTTGGTTGGAGTAGGATATGATGTTATGAATATTCCTTTCTTTCCTTTTTCATCAAGTGCTTAACTATGGTGGTTTCTTATCTATGAAAGAGTTGTGAATGAGCCCTAGAACTTGGAGAAGTTCATATTCAACCTTAGGACATGAAGCGTTGGAGCTTGGAGCTTTGAAGTGTTCATAAGGCGGGTTATATAACTTGAACCCAAACATGTTATTACTCACCATCTTTCTAGATATATTGATGATCTATGTTCAATTCTGAAATTTTCTTGAATACTTAATATATATATGAGCTCTAGTAGTTCCTTAGACTTGTTATCCTTGTACTAGAACAAGTATAACGAAGGTCTAGAGCTTGAAGATGATGGTATCACCTTATAAAGTTAAATTGGGTTCAAGCATACAAACAACTAGCTCATATGGTGATATACATGTAACACTTGCACAATATGCTTGTGAGATTATATCTCCTTTCATGATATGGAGATGAAGTTCATACCTTGGAACATGATATGGTGTTAACCATATACCTATTGCATGATATAGACTCCATGCACCATATAGGAACAAGGACATACTTGTAAGTTGATATGAAACCCTAGTTTGGGTAACCCAATATGAATGAGAATAGCAAGTGCTCCTTGCACGATATGATCATGTAATATAGTACATGATATCATGAAACACACATCTGGTGCACAATATGGTTGATGAAGTATACACTTATGCATAATATAAGACATAGAATCAAATACAAGGTGTAACCCAACATGGTTGAAATATCTCAACCCGATATGAAACCCAAGATGGGGTTAACCCGATGTGGAAATAGATGATAGCTTACACACGATATGAGCTAGCCCTTTGCATGATATGGGAGATACGATCTTACCTCTTATAAAAAATACAAGTCTAAAACTACACCTCTTGCATGATACAGAGATAGTGAACACTCTACACAATATAGAGTTGGATAACCCCAGGTGATGGGTAGGCCAATACAAGTGGTGAGTGATACCACATGGCATAATTTACCCAATCTGATGGAAAACCCTAGATGATGGGTTGAAACCCGATATACCCTACCCTTTGTGTAATGGATTGGGGCATGAGAATTCAATAAGACACCAAGTTGGTAAAGTAACTATATGATAAGGTTGATCATTGAAGGAATGAAGGGGATATGAGTCTAAGGGTCTACCTAACATGGTCACCCGATATGTTACCCAAAATGGATACCTGATATGATAATCTGGATGGGAAACCGATATGATATCTTGTATATATGCCACTTAAACGATACATAATGAACCATACATTCTATGTCCAATATGGTGCACATGTTATGCATGATCTGGAATCAAGCACATAGCTTATACCCGATATGGGGTCAAGCACCTAGCTTATACCCGATATGAAGTTATCTTGAGTTGATAAGAACTATGTGATAGTCAATATAAAAGATGATGTGAATTGTTAATGATGAACAAATATTCCTCAAAAGGAGGATTGAACTAGAAGTATGATGTAATCAATATCCTAGTAAAGATGAGAGAGAAACTCATACTCCGTGTTGATAATCATTTAATGATAAATGACGAGAATAAATAAGGATGATTGAATACTTATGATTTCAATGTATGCTCTTAGATGTGTGGAGCAATGAATTAGGGTTTGGATTAATAATATGAACTTGAAATGCTATTCGGCTACAAAGGGAAACCCTAACCTTAATAATGGCCTTGTGAGCCATGTGTATAGTTGTTACCTAGTGAGAGGTGACAAGATGTTTAATGGCCTTGTAAGCCATGTGTATCGTTGTTACCTAGTGAGAGGTGACAAGATGTTTAATGACCTTGTGAGCCATGTGTATAGTTGTTACCTAGTGAGAGGTGGCAAGAGTTTAATGGCCTTGTGAGCCATGTGTATAGTTGTTACCTAGTGAGAGGTGACAAGATGTTTAATGGGCCTTGTGAGCCATGTGTATAGTTGTTGCCTAGTGTGAGGTGACAAGTTACTTTATCAAACCATGTGAACTATGTGAAATACTTGTACAACAAGTGAAATGAATACCTTGGTCTGAGGACCTAGAGGTAATGGTTACCAATTACAAAGGTAACAATATTGTGTGGTGATCTAAGGGTTTGAATACGTAGATCTAGTAATCTTGATGATAATTATGTGTAGGGATGAGGATTCCCAGTAATGTGATAAGGGACTGAGATCCCAAGTGCTAAATATCTAAATGTGTTTTAAAGATTTGAAAAGTATGTGATAGATGTATTACACCCTTCTTTGTAGCATTTGTTGTGATCAATAATGATAACTTGTTTGATGCTAAAAGAATGATGTAATGCACGTTATATATCATTAGAAACCATAAAATGTTGCCCTGACCATAGATCCATCAACGTCAGAATTTGCTGAAAGGTGAAACAGGTTCCCCACTGCATAACCCGAAATGCATATTTTTGAATATGTCGGGGGCGTAAGCTTGGACGGCCATGTATGAGTCGATCCCCTTACGAACTCAAAATAAATGGGGATTTGGCTATGTGAAACCATATCCTTGCTCGAGTGTGACTTTGGTCGTAGACTCTATGTTGAGAACGGTGAACTGGCCCGTGGCTCAGAGTATGGCTATACGCCATGACTCAGTAATTTCATAACTGGGGACAGATGTTAGTACATTTTCCCCTAAGAGAGTACATGTTGACGCAGTAACTCTGAGTGAGGATGCCTAATACCCTGACACACTCTTTTTGCAGCAACATGAGATGTCATATCAGTAGATGACACAAGATGTCCTATTGAATCTTGTGTGGTCTCATACTGATCGAGACAGCTGAGGTCGTGGAAACTGACTCTCCTATTGACCTTTTATGGTACCGACTTGTGATAAGTTTGTGGTCGATTGGATATGAATGGGGTATACTTCATCTCCTTAGGGCATAAGTGTTATTGTAAAATATGTTCAGCCGTGTAGCATGTTTTCTTAAGGATCGAATACAGAAAACATTGTTTGATGTGCAATTCCATTATACATCTTAGCTTGATAGATGCTATTTATGTTTCTTTACATTCCTTGTAAAGTAGATAGATGGATTATTACTCTACCATGGGTATATGCATCATTCTCCTTAAGTAAAGAGATTACTTTGTTCTATTCATATAGTGATTAATCCTTCCTATTAATATAAAAGAACCTTTGCTTAGTTTCATAATGTTTATTTGTGATAATAATATGATCGGCGGAGAGTTATATCTCTCGTTGGGACAATTGTCTCACCCCGTGGGATCCAATTTTTTAGATGGACGTGCATGAGGTGGTGGAGACCTTCTTATAGAGGAGAAACAACAACTGAGGCAGCAGTGATAGCTCAGGTTGAGTGTACTGTCTGTTGTGTCTTGTAGATAGAAGTCCTATGTGTCGTCTCTGTACTCTCAGGTCCTTGGAGTCGGTTTGTAATGTTTCATGAATGATCTAAGATTTTGGCTTGTAAGCCTCGAGGTTTTATGTTGCTCTAGTATGTGTTTTGATAGAGCAACTGTGATATATTGTCCTCGAGATAAGATGAAACAATGTATGTACATTATGAATCATGATATGCATGAGCTTTGGATCGTTTGGTAAGAGTTTCTTGGAGGTGGATCTCTTTGCAAAATGGTTTTAAATATTAGTGATTTTTGTTAATCCATTGTTTATGATAATTCTGCATAATTAGTAACGATTTGGTTATCGGTTTGATGACGGTCGTTAACAATAACATTGTTGGCAAAGAGTTATATCTCTCGTTGGGACAATTGTCTCACCCCGTGGGATCCACAATTTTTAGGTGGATGTACACGAGGAGGTAGAGACCGTTTTGTAGAGGAAGGATAGAAACAGTAGGGACAACAGTAATAGCTCAGGTTGAGTGTACTGTCTATCATGTCTTGTAGATAGAAGTCCTATGTGTCGTCTCTGTACTCTCAGGTCCTTGGATTTAGTGCGAGATGGTTTTATGAACAAACTGAGATTTTGGCTTGTATGCGTCGAGGTTTTATGTTGATGTAGTACATGTTTTGACAAAGCAACTGTTATATGTTAACCTCAAGATGAGATGGTACAGTGTATGTACAATGTGAACCCTGATGTATATAAAGTTTTGGTTCTTTCATTAGGAGTTTTCCACGAAATGGATCTCTTTGCGAAAATGGTTTTAATTTGTAGTGATTTTTGTTAATCCACTGTTTATGGTTATTCCACATTATTAGTGACGATTTAGATATCGGTTTGGTGGTGGTCTTTTGAAGTTTGGTATCAGAGCTTAAGGTTTTCTGAGTCTACAGAGATATAAGACTAAGATGTCGAGTCTGTTCTAAGTGTACCCTAGTATATCTTATAGTGACTTCTGCTTTTGCAGAAGAATGGATATAACTCAAAGATGTCTAGAAAACATGAGGGACACGTTGCTAAAAGCAATGTTCCTGCACCAGTAGGCAGTGCAAGGGATCAGGCAAGAAAGGAATCAATGCCTGAGAATCCCCATTTTTATGAAGCCATGATAGAAAACCCAGCCTTTCATGCTCTTTTTGGGCAAGTCATGACCACAATAATGCATATGGCATACCAGATGTTAGTACTAGAACCAAGGGAACCCTTTCCCAATGAGGGAAATGGGTCTGGAAAGACTTTTGAATGACTATGCCGTGTAGGAGATATAGAATATGCTGGAACAACTGATCCAGCAGATGCTGATTTGTGGCTCACTGAGTTAGAAAAGGCTTTTAAGATCTTTAGTATCCCAGATACTGATAAAGTTAAACATGTTGTATATCTTTTGAAGGGTAGTGTTGGCCATTGGTGGGCCATAGAAGAGGTAAAAGGAATGATGATGAGGTTGGGTGGGAGGAATTTTGTCAATAATTTGTCAATAAGTATTTTCCACGAACATACTTAGACGAAAAGATCTCACATTTTGAGAAGGTTCGGAAGGGAACCATGTCAATTAATGAAATGAAACTAGGTTCATGGAACTTTTGCGGTTTTGTCCTCAAATGGCTCCTACTGAATAAGAGAAGATCCGATGTTTTGAGAAAGGATTGAATGCTGAGGTGCCTATCTCGACATCTACATTAGAAAGTAGAGAGAGATTCACCACATTTGTGGAATCTGTCTGGAGGATAGAAAGGTCTGTGACAAAGAAACATGAGACAAACCTCAAAAGAAAGTTTACACAGTCAAATGAACAGTTGATTAGTGGTACTAAACAACCAAAATCTTCAATATCACCGATTCAACCACAATATGGTACACCAATGCAGCATTCACTAAGTGGGGACCGAGCTTGCCACAAATGTGGACAAATAGGACATCTGAGGTGGTAGTGTCTAAGAAGAAATAATAAGGTGACCCGATAGCTAAGACACTAGATAACCCACAAAAGGTAATATGTCAGATAGAACTTTTCATTCTGAATTATCTTTCCTTTTTCTCCTTTTTGCCTACTGATTATAAGAAAGGTAGTTGTTGTTGATCTTTCTTCAATTAGTCCTATGAGGACATGAGGAAGAGATAAAAAGGATGAGAACCTATATTCATTCCAATATTCTCTTATATGTTTTGAAATGAAGAGATGTAAAAGAAACACCCAAAGAAAATTTGAGATACAAAGTATTAAAATTTAAAGAGATGAAACATAATGTAAAACAAATGCATACTACCTAATTTTAGTTCTTGAATACCCTATCCAGGTACTCATTTATTGAAAGCAAGGTAAGTATGGAACTCTTAGATTGCTATCTTTCTGATTACTCTGATCAAGTAGTCATTTTGAGACAATCTAAAGACCATAATGAAGTAGGAGATGTGGCGCGAATATTACTACCACATCCTAATTGATATATGAAGGAATATAAGTTAATCATAGAGAAATATATAAACAAAAGGAAATGTTTAGTATAATAAATACCTTGGTTTGAGGACCTTGAGGTAACAGTCACCTGATAAGAGGTAACAATGTTCCGTGATGAACTAAGGGTTTGAATACCCAGATTTAGTAATCATGATGATGATAATGCTAAAGGATGATGACATGTAATCATCCTTATAATTCTTATGCTAATGGCAAGGAACCTAAGAGGAAACAAGATTGAATGACACATGAACAATTGAAAGTTCATGCAATACTCAAAGAAGGTGATAATCTCTTTTCTTTAATAAACAACTCTGAATAATGATGGGGTGATAAGGACTATGTTCCCTTATGATATTTCTTTTCAGGAACATGACAATCAAGTAAGTCTTATGACACTTGATATGCATTAATAAGAAGTAATCTTTAGATAGATACTTTGAAAAGTATCAGCTAGTCCTGGATTTTAGTTCCAAGACAAAGTATGCATGTTAAGTAATGTTTCAAGATGAAAGAAAGGTCCTATCATGTGTCTGGTTTTGGTAATAACAATAGAGGATGGAAACGATAAGGATGTGATGTGTTTTTAATACATGTAACTAATACCAAGGTAAAGAATTCTAGTGTCCAAGAGGTTTTAAAGGTATGAGATGCTAAGAACATGACTCGTAGTAAGATGATTAATGTTTGGTTATCTAGAAAGGGCAACTTTGAGATTAATTCGGTTACATATGATGATATGGACATCATATGTTAGGCATTTATGCTCTACATAAACATAACATCAATAAGGATGTATTAATTGAAGGAAAAATTATAGAATCATTTTGGGAGAAGTTCATCAAGCAAAGATGACTTCATAGAATATCGCTATCTAGATATGTTAGGGTAGCCTATACATATAACATTTAGAGATACCTTTGAGATAATTTTACTTTGGATGAGAAAATGAAACTCTAGTCTTTACTTAGAGATGAAATTCTATACTAGTGAGGGATATGGTAAAACTCCCTAGAATCAAGAATCTTATCACATAAAAGATGTGAGTCAATAAGGTTTGACACCTGAATTATTCAATGTATGAATAGTTCTTCTCTAACTTAGAAAGTGTTACTTGATACAGAGTTGACTCTGTAGTCAGTAATGGAAGGACTTTGTGTTGATTAAAGTTCTTTGTCATGTCCATGACATCAAGATGTTATGTGGAGACTTGATGATATAATTCATGAATGACAATTGTCTTCCTTCATCTGGGATTTTGGGGATGAAATCCTTGTTAGGGGTTTATAATTGTAATACCCCTGACCTGGGTTATGTATTAACCCTAGAAGTTTTGATCAAGTAAGTTACTTACAAACTGATTCTAATCTTTTGAAAAGTAAGTAAGGCTTCTTGTGAAGTTTATTGTCAATTTTGAGCTTAATTGAAACTATTTGTGCATTAATTTGATAGTCTGAGTGAAATGTGTAATTTACCCAAGATGACGGGTTACATTGCAAAATGTCACATGTTGAATGTGTTCTAAGTGTTTTAGTATCATAAGAGAGAGTATGATGCTAAGTGGTGGCTTGTAGAAAGCCTAAATCCCAAGTTATAACTTTTTTGAACAATGCTAGTACTATGTGCACCAATTTTGGTACAATTTGTAATTTATCCAATATATGGGGTTGAAATGCAAAATTATCACCTCTAGAGTGTCCCTACTTCCACTATGTGTCATTTATAAGAGAGATAAAGAAGGGGGTGTCATGTTTGAATTCATATTTGAATGATGATACTCTTGGTAATAAATAGACCAAGGAAGAATTAAAGGAAAAACATTATATGTGTTGTATCGAGTTGTAGACTTGGTATAGGAGCCCTATCGGCCCAGGAGCCATAATAGAAGTCTCCTATTGATATGTTGATCCTTTTCAAAGTCCATGATGGGAAAGGCACCTCAACGGGGTGGCCCATGATGAGTTTTAAAGTTCCTTGCAAAAAGTATATCGGATTGACTTAATGATGATATAAAGATTAGAAAACTTATCCAATAAGATAAAGGAGGACCGAAATATAACCCCTAGCTTATCCTCAAGACTCTTGCATAGCTAGATATGTATGTGTTCATGCATGGACACATTTCAACCATGCATGGCCACGTGTCATCTTGTAGCATGAGGTAAAGGCACCTCTTATACACTTTATCTCATGAACTCAAGTATATATACTTCACCCTCCACCAACTTAAGGAAGTTAACAAGCCCCATAACAATCCTCCTTAGAGATATCATGCATAGATCATTAGATATTGTGCAAAGTATCTCAAGGAGCAAGGAAAGATCGCGCACCAAGCTTAAGGTAAGGCTTTGGTCATCTTCAACCTTGGTTGAAGTAGGATATCGGGTTATGGATATTTCTCTCTTTCCTTCTTCACCAAGTTCTTAACTATGGTGATTTCTTGTATATGGAGGATTGTGAATGAGCCTTGGACCTTGTAGAAGTTCATCTTCAGCCTTAGGAATGTGATTCTTAGGAGCTTGGATCTTTGAAGTCATTTACAAGGCAAGTTATATAACTTGAACCCAATCATGTTATTATTTACCACCTAACTTGCTATACTAGATGATCTACTTTAAATTCCAAGTTTTTATTGAATACTTGATGAATCCATGAGTTCTAAGAATTGCCTAGACCTGTTATTTATAAATTAGAACAGTTAGAATGAAGGTCTAGATCTTGAATAATATGGTATAACAATATAAAGTGATATCGGGTTCAAGCACACAAACCAGTACCTCTAACCCGATATGGTAATATACATGCATCACTTGCACGATATGCTTGTGAGATTACATCTCCTTGCAGGATATGGAGATGTAGTTCACACCTTGGAACATGATATGGTGTTAACCATATACCTTTTTCACGATAAGAAGTCAAGAGAAGACTCCATGCACGATATAGGATCAAGTATATACTTGTAAGTCGATATGTCAAAACCCTAGTTTGGGTAACCCGATATGAGAAAGAATAAAAAGTACTCCTTGCATGATATGATCATGTAGTACACACCTGGTACACAATATCTTGAAGCACACATCTGGTGCATGATATTATTGATTGAGTATACACTTATGCATAATATAAGGTATGGATTCAAATACACGATATAACCCAATGTGGTTGAAATACCTCAACTAAATATGAAACCCAAGATGGGGGTTAACCCAATATGGGGATAGATGTTATCTCATACATGATATGAGTCATGCCTTTTGCACGATATGGGAGATACCCACTTACCCCTTATACACGATACAAGTCTAAGATTACAACTTTTGCACAATATAGAGATAGTGAACACTCTAAACAATATAGAGTTGCAAACCTAAGGTGATGGGTAAGCCGATACAAGTGGTGAGTGATACCAGATGAATGATATGAATGATATCCTTTGGATTCTAGGAATGGCACTTACTTCTACCTTGTAAATGATATGAGGTCCAATTCATACCTCATGCACGATATGGCTCATATTACCCAATATGGTGGCAAACCCTGGTTGAGGGATTGAAATATGATATACACTATCCTTTGTGTAATGGATTGTGATAAAAGAATTTAAATAGACACCTAGCTTGTCATGAAACTATATGATAGGGTTGATCCTTGAAGTTATAAAGAGGTTATGAGCCTAAGGGTCTACCTAACATGGTAACCCAATATGTTACCCAACATGAAGACCCGATATGATAATCCTGGATGGGATATAGATATGGTATCATGTATATATACCACTTAAACGATACATGATGAGGCATGCACTCTATGCCTGATATGGTGCACACCTTGTGAACGATATGGCACCAAGCATATAACTTATACCGATATAGGGTTAATCACCTAACTCATACATGATATGAAGTTATCTTGAGATGATAAGAACTAAGTGATAGTCCATCTTCTATGGGTACACGATATGATGCTAAGGGACACTTCAATCATATGTAGGTGATGGAGTGACATATGTTGTGTAATGAGTTAATTGCAATATAAAGGAATATGAATATTATTAATGGTGAACTAATGTTCCTCAGAAGGAGGATTGAGCCAACTTAGTTTAAAGTAATGAGGGAAGTGATATACCAAGACATGATAAATATCACATCCAACACCTCAAGGTTGGTACACCTTGATGCACCTTAAATCCAATATACTTGGATGAGTAACACATGAAATGCGTCATGACAATTGTTACATTACGATGTAATGAGTTTAATGCACTTTGATAAGTGTAGGCCAACATACCTTCAGAAAGGGTTAAGCCGAGTTAATAAAGTATGGTGTAATCAATATCCTAGTGAGGATGAGAGAGAAACTCATACTTTTTGTTGATAATCTTTTAATGATAAATGATGAGAATAAATAAATATGATTGAATACTTATGATATCAATGTATGCTCCTAGATGTGTGGAGCAATGAATTAGGGTTTGGATTGATAATATGAATTTGAAACCCTATTCGGCTATAAAGGGAAACCCTAACCCTAATAATGGCCTTGTGAGCCATGTGAATAGTTGTTGCCTAGTGAGAGGTGACAAGATGTTTAATGGCCTTGTGAGCCATTTGAATAGTTTTTTCCTAGTGAGAGGTGACAAGATGTTTAATGGCCTTGTAAAACATGTGAATAGTTGTTTCCTAGTGAGAGGTGACAAGATGTTTAATGGCCTTGTGAACCATGTGAATAGTTGTTGCCTAGTGAGAGGTGACAAGATGTTGATCCAAAAATTGATGTCCCATAATGAAAGTGAAAGGGAAACATAAAGGTATTTTAACTACTATGGAATGCTTAGAAATATGGCCATGATCTCACATGATTGGTACAACCCAATGCTTGGCTGAACTCTCACAGGATTGGTACAATCCAATGCCTGGCTGAACTCTCATAGGAGTGGTGCAACCCAATGCCTGGCTGAACTCTCACATGATTGGTACAAGCCAATGCCTGGCTATGCTATGATCTCACATGATTGGTACAATCCAATACTTGGCTATAATATCACATGATTGGTACAATCCAATACCTGGTTGTAATATCACATGATTGGTACAATCCAATACATGGCTGTAATATCACAAGATTGGTACAATCCAATACCTGGCTATAAAATCATAGGATTGGTACAATCCAATACCTAGCTGTACTCTTGCAAGATTGGTATAAAGATATAACAAGATGATATTATCCTAGGATAAACTTGAGATGTTGGTATAATATGATGGGTAAATGATACACATGTTCTTCATATTCCATATAAAGTGAATATATGATTTTATTGCTCAATCATAGACAATTGTAATGTTTTAAAAGATGAGAATGTTCTAATCTAATCTTCTTATCCACAGTGATTAACCTTGCTTATTAATATAAAAGAACCCCTGCTCAGTTTTATATTATTTACCTGTGATAATAACATTGTTGGCAGAGAGTTATATCTCTCACTGGGACAATTGTCTCGCCCCGTGGGATCCATAATTTTAAGGTGGACGTGCACGAGGAGGTAGAGACCGTTCTATAGAGGAAGGATAGCAGAAGCATGGACACTAGTAATAGCTCAGGTTGAGTGTACTGTCTCTCGTGTCTTGTAGATAGAAGTCCTATGTGTCGTCTCTGTACTCTCAGGTCCTTGGATTTAGTGTGTGATGGTTTTATGAACAAACTGAGATTTTGGCTTGTATGCCTCGAGGTTTTATGTTGCTTCAGTACATGTTTTGACAAAGGAACTGTTATATGTTAACCTCGAGATGAGATGGTTCAGTGTATGTACAATGTGAACCCTAATGTATATAAAATTTTGGTTCTTTCATTAAGAGCTTTTCAAGAAATGGATCTCTATGCAAAAATGGTTTTAATTTTTAGTGATTTTTGTTAATCCATTGTTTATGGTTATTCCGCATTATTAGTGATGATTTAGCTATCGGTTTGGTGACGGTCTTTTCACTAAGTATTAAAATTTAATGAGATGAAACATAATATAAAACAAATGCATACTACTAATTTCAGTTCTTGAATACCCTGGCCAGGTATTCATCTATTGAAGGCAAGGTAAGTATGGAACTCTTAGATTTCTATCTTTCTGATTATTCTGATCAAGTAGTCATTTTGAGGCAATCTAAAGAGCATAATGAAGTAGGATATGTGGCACGGATATTTCTACCACATCCTAATTGATTTATGGAGGAATCTGAGTTAATCATAGATCAACTTATAAACAAAAGAAGATGTTTAGTAGAATGTATACCTTGGTCTGAGGACTTAGAGGTAACAGTTACCTGATGAGAGGTAACAATGTTCAGTGATGAACTGAGGGTTTGAATACCCATGTCTAGTAATCATGATGATGATAATTCAGAGAGGTGGTGACATAATCATCTCAATAATTCCTATGCTGAAGGCAAAGAACCTAAGAGGAAATAAGATTGAATGACACATGAATAATTGAAAGTTCATGTAATAGTTGAAGAAGGTGATAATCTTGTTTCTTTTATAAGCAACCCTGAATAATGATGGGGTGATAAAAAGGACTATGTTTCCTTGTGCTCTTTCCATTTCAGGACATGACAATCAAGTGTTATGACAATTGATGCACATGGATTAGAAAGTAATCTTTTAGATGGATACTTTGAAAAAGTATCATCTAGACTTGGATTTTAGTTCCAAGACAAAGTATGTGCTAAGTAATGTCCTGAGATGAGAGAAAGGTCCGATTATATGTTTGGTTTTGGTAATAACAACATAGGATGGAAATAATGAGGATGTGATGTGATTTAACCCATGTAACTAATATCAAGTTAAGGAATTCTAGTGCCCAAGAAATTTTAAAGGTACGGAATAGTGAGGACATGACTCTTGATAAGATGAATACTATTTGGTTATCTAGAAAGGGTAACTTTGAGATTAATTCAATTACATAAGATGATATGGACACCATATGTTAGGGGTTTATGCTCCACATAAACATGACATCAACAAGGATGTATGAGTTGAAGGAACAATTGTAGAATCATCTTGGGGAAAAGCTTATCAAACTAAAGATAACTTCTTAGAATATCCCTATCTAAATATGTTAAGGGAACTTATGCAAATAACATCTAGAGATACCTTTGAGATAATTCTTCTTTGGATAATAGAATGTAACTCTAGCCTTTCCTTAGAGGAGAAATGCCAAACTAACTGAGGGGTATGGAAAACTCCCAAGATCAAGGATATTATTACATAAAGATGTAAGATGAAAGGGTGACAAAGCAATAAGGTTTGATAGCGAGTTATACAAAGTATGTTTAGTACTTCTTTGATTTAGAAAGTATTACCTGACATAGGATTGACATTACAATCATTAAGGAAAGGACAGTTGAATATGTGTCTTGTATGATAGATTCTATGATAACCCTGTGTGAAAGGACTTTGTGCTGGTCAAAGTTTTATGGAATCTCCATGACATCAAGATGTTATGAGATTTGATGATATGATACACGAATGACAATTGTCTTCCTTCATCTGGGATTTTGTGGATGAAATCCTTGTTAGGCGTTTATAACTTGTAACATCTTGGACTAGATTTAGGGCTAACCTTGTTTTTTTAGCCTAAATATGTTGCTTAGAACTTTTATATAATCCTCTAAAGTGTTTTGTTATCAGGTAACAAACTTATGTTTCAAATTTGGTCTTATTTGAATAATGTTTGAGCAATGTTCTCATATTTTGGACCAAAATGCAATTTACCCAAGATGAGGGGATATATTGCAATTTGTCACATGTTGAATGTGCCCTAAGTGATTTAGCATCATAAGAACGAGAATTATTTTAGGTGGTGGCTTGTGGAAAGCCTAAATTCCAAGTTTGAACTTGTTTGAATAATGTTAGTGCCTTGTGTACCAATTTTGGTACAAGTTGTAATTTACCCAAAATGTAGGGTTGATATGCAATTTACCACCTACAGAGTGTTCCTACTCCCTCCTAGTATCATATAGAGGATAGATAAAGAAGTATACACCATGATTGAATCAAATTTGAGTATGATACTCTTGGTGATGAAAAGACCAAGAAAGTGTTGTATGTGAAACCCTAATTTGAGCTTGTATCGGGTTGTAGAGTCCATATGGGAGTGCCTATCAGCCAAGGAGCCATAGAGGGGATCCCATATCAGTTTTTGAACTCTTGGACTTGTCCATGACGAGCTAAGCACCTCAAGGAGGTGATCCATGAAGAGTTATATGCTCCTTGCAAAAGTTGTATGGGTTTACATAATTTATGAAGATAAAGATATCTTATCAAACAAGATAACTAATGGCCGAAATATCATCTCTAAATTATCCTCAAGTGTTTTTCATGTCAATACAAATATTATTTAATGAAAGGAAAAGTGTCAACCATGCATGGACTCGCGGCACCTAGTAGCTTAAAAAGATGACACCTCATATACACACTTTTTCATGAACCTCAAGTATATATACCCTTCCTTTCACCCATAAGTGGAATTTTTCGAAATCTATCAACCCCTTTCTCTTAGATATTGTGCACAAAGTCTTGGTATCATGAAAGGGTGAAGGAGTATAGTGCATAGAGCCTTGTTATCACCCCTAGAAAAGTGATATCACCCATTGCAAAGTGATATCGGCCAAGTGAGGGATATCAGCCATAAGTGAGGGATATCAGCCACAAATGGCGAGGTATCATGCATACGACTGAGGAGCTCAAGTATTGGATCTTTGAGAAGCTCACCTTCAACCTTTTCAACATGAAGCTTTGGATCTTGGAACTTTGAAGTTGCTCTTGAGGTGGGTTATATAACTTGACCTCAATTATATTATTATTTATCATCCATCTTGCCTTAGTTAAATGATTTACTTTCAAATAGAATTTTCTTACATAATTGATGAATCCATGAGCTCTAGTAGTAACCTAGGACTGTTGTCCATGAAATATAACAAGTATATCGAAGGTCTAGAGCTTGAAGATGATGGTATCACCTTATAAAGTGATATCAGGTTCAAGCACATAAGCAAGCACCTCTTTCCCCGATATGGTGTGAAGCATACACACACCTCTTTTCCCAATATGGTGTGAATCATACACACACCTCTTTGCCCTATATGGTGTGAAGAATACACACACCTCTTTTCCCAATATGGCGTGAAGCATACACACACCTCTTTGCCCGATATGGTGTGAAGCACACACAAACCTCTTTGCCATATATGGTGTGGAGAACACACACACCTTTTTACCCAATATGGAAGCAAGCACACACCTCTTTGCCTGATAGGGTGGAAACACCTCAATTCAATATACTTGATTGAGTGACACATGAAGTGTGTTATGTCAAATGATACATTAAGACAAAGAGTTTAATGCATTTTGATAAATATGGGCCAATGTACCTTGAGAGAAGGATTGAGCCAACCTAATGGAGTATGATGTAATCAATATCCAAGTGAGGATGAAAGAGAAACCTATACTTGTTTAGTACTCATGTAATGAGTATACAGTAATACTCCTAATATGTGTGAAGTATAAATTAGGGTTTTGATTTTTGATGAATGTACTTCAAAACCCTAGTTGGGTTATGAAGGCAAACCTTAACCCTAGTGAAGGGTAATGATATGATTTAAAACTACCATTGGTTCATAAATGGAAACCCTAACCATATTGAACCCATGCTGATAGCATGAGATAATGAGCATAGCTAAGCATGAGCTATGATGTTTCATATAATACCAATTATCTAGGTCTTATGACCTAGAGATATTTGTTGCCTAGTGAGAGGTAACACGGTGTTAATAGGCCTTGTGAGCCATGTGAATATTTGTCACCCAGTGAGAGGTAACAAGATGTTAATGGGCCTTGTGAGCCATGTGATTAGTTGTTGCCTAGTGAGAGGTAACAAGATGTTTAATGGGCCTTGTGAGACATCAGAATAGTTGTTGCCTAGTGAAAGGTAACAAGATGTTTAATGGGCCTGGTGAGCCATAAGAATAGTTGCTTCCTAGTGAAGGGTAAAAAAGTTTATAAAGTCTCATATAAGACATGATAATGTTCAAAATAAACCAAGAAATGGAAACTTAGTAACATAATAATAACAATAATAAATGGATACAATATTAATAATGAAATATTGATCATACATGTTTTTATTTTTATAGACAAATAAGGGCTATAGTGTTTTGAATATGCTTAAAGGAGATAAGAGGAATACATGTATTACATAAAGGGTGTGAATAAGTATGATGGCTTGGCCAAGGTATAATTCCTAGTAAAGGTGATGTGGTATTCAATAATAGTTGGACAGGATTGGCATAATCCAATACCTGGAATAATTGCATAGGATTGGAATAGTCCAATACCTAGAGTAGATGCACATGATTGGCATAGTCCAATCCCTGGAATAGTTGCACAAGATTTGCATAGTCCAATTCCGGGAATAGTTGCACAGGATTGGCATAGTCCAATACCTAGAATAGTTACATAGGATTGGCATAGTCCAATACCTGGAATAGTTGCACATGATTGGCATGACCCATTACCTGGAATAATGTCACAGGATTGGTAATAACCCAATACTTAGAATAATTGCACAAGATTGGTAATAACCCAATACCTGGAATAATGTCATAGGATTGATAATAACCCAATACCTAGAATAATCCTAAAGGATTAGTAATAACCCAATGCTTGGAATAATTTCACATGATTGGCATAACCCAATACCTAGAATAATGTCACATGATTGTTAATAACCCAATACCTGGAATAATTGCACATGATTGGTAATAACCTAATACCTGGAATAATGTCACATGATTGGTAATAACCCAATACCTGGAATAATCTCACAGGATTGGTAATAACCCAATGCCTGGAATAATTGCACATGATTGGCATAATCCAATACATATAATAATGTCACATGATTGGTAATAACCCAATACCTGGAATAATTGTACAGTATTGGTAATAACCCAATACCTGGAATAATGTCACAGGATTGGTAATAACCCAATACATGGAATAATGTCATAGGATTGGTAATAACCCAATTCCTAGAATAATTGCAAAGGATTGGCATAGTCCATTACCTAGAATAATGTCACATGATTGGTAATAACCCAATACCTAGAATAATTGCACATGATTTGAATAACCCAATGCCTGGAATAATCTCACATGATGGGAATAGTCCAATACCTGGAATAACCTCATAAGGATTGACAAAGCCCAATACTTGGACATAATATGATGATGTATATTCACATGACTGGTACAATCCAATATCTGGCTAGCAGATTGGCTGAGCCCAAAAGATAGAAATGAGAATGATTCATAGATGGCATACCATGATAATGAGTATCACAAGATAAGCTTGAGATGTTGATATAGTATGATGAATAAATGATATGCATGTTCTACATATTTCTTATAAAGTCAATAGATGATTTACTACTCTATCATAGATAAATGCAATGCTTTAAAAGATGAGAATGTTCTAAACTACTTATCCTATACTCAATTTAATACTATTTACTTGTGATAATAATATTGTTGGAGGAGAGTTATATCTCTCGCTGGGACAATTGTCTCACCGCGTGGGATCCACAAATTTTTTTAGGTGGACGTGTACGAGGAGGTAGAGATCGTTCTGTAGAGGAAGGACAACAACAACAGGGACACTAGTAACAACTCAGGTTGAGTGTACTATCTGTCGTGTGTTGCAGATAGAAGTCATATGTATTGTCTCTGTACTCTCAGGTCCTCAGATTTAGTACGTGATGGTTTTAAGAACAATCCGAGGTTTTAGCTATTATTCCTCGAGGTTTTATGTTGCTTCAGTATATGTTTTGACAAAGCAACAGTTATATGTTATCCTCGAGAAAAGATGGTACAGTGTATGTACAATGTGAACAATGATGTATATAAGGTTTTGGTTCTTCCTTAAAAAGTTTTCCTGGAAATAGATCTCTTTACAAAATGGTTTTAATTTTTAGTGATTTTTGTTAATCCACTTCTTATGATTATTCTGCATAATTAGTAAAGATTTGGATGTCGGTTTGGTGGCGGTCGTTACAAAGAAACTATGGAACTTCATTATAAGGGTATTCTTTAAGATTTCTGAATGATCTATAATCATATTTACCTACTCATTTAGTTAATAATGCATGCTATAATGATACCACAGGATAATTTGCAAATATTACCTCAATTTTTTAATTTCCCTTGATTTTTCACGTTGGACCTAATTTTTTTGTTAAAATTTTATCTACTTAAACACAATCTTTTGAATTAAACTAGAAATAAGTAATAATTTATTTCCTTTTAGAATTTTGTTTTCATGTGTGGCTTTTTTGCATTATTTAGGGTTTGATAGATGCAAACACTAATTATACAAGATTTGGTTGATTTCTAGGGATTCATGATTGTTGATAGGTTTTTATAATTCTTATTAGATGGGAAGTGTGCCTTATTAGTTATAGGCCATCGTGTGGGTAGATTAAACCAAGTTATGTTTATCTATGTGTAGGATAGATTTTGGAACATTCTTTTGTTCTTAGTTTGACCTAGAACTGAGTGTGACAAATGCAATGATTATTTTTTTCATATCTTTTTTCTTATACAGACCAATTATTTTATGACAGACCCATTAGTCTTGTGAGTGATGGTTTTTTGTAGAATAAGTTTAAGAGAGGGTTTTTTTGGTCTTTTAAACATTTTCCATGGGTTCCTTCCCATAAGGTCATAACGACATCTATCTTGTTTGTTGTTTTTCTTGTTGTGGAAACTCGGAATGTTGTCATCTAGGGTCTTTTCTCCTTGGACCTACTTTGGGGTTGCTCTAGGTGGTTGACTGAGATTAAGAGAGTAGTTTTTTCTTTCCTAGTTCTTTATTATCATGTCTCTACTTTTTGGAACCATGGATACCTAAAGATGCCTATGAAACACAGATGGCCAATTTATCTAACTTCTGCTCTCTTTGTTGCTTCTTTTTTGGGGTTTAGCAAGGAGAATTTCCCTTTGTGTTTGTTACTAATATCTTGCAAGTTTGGTAGCTGGGGGTGTTCCTCATGTTTAGTGTTATGTGATTACATGTTTTTGGCGAGTGGCTACTTCCTCCTTTGTAGTTCAACTTGAAATAAAGTAACTCTATGCCCTAATTTCTAGTTAATAGCATTAAATGCTCATATCAATTAATGTGAACTTTAATGGATAATTAGTTCAGTCCTCTACTTCATTATTTCTATAGAAACCATTGATAAACATCAAAAAAACACTATACAATCATTTTTATTTGTCATTTTCCATTCATCCTTTATTATGATGAATAGATCAAGCATTTTTGTAAGATATGTTCTAGTTTCTTTGTTCATAAAACATTGGCTTGATGTTTATCATAAGACCATAATATTTTGAAGGTGGAAATTTCAAACTTAGATGGATAAGGAACCAGATATACATTTACAATTTGATAAAAAATGATCTTAGTTATTCTTCAACATTGAGGGGAATTTGGTTAGACTTTAGTGAATTAGCATGTGTTCTGAGAAAAATGATTTTGGGTGGGAACAAAAGTATATGTGGATAAAATTTGATCAATAGCAGATTGAATGTAACTCCTTCCACACCATAGAAACACAAATTTAAAAAGTAAGTAAATATAAAATTGAAACTAAAGATGAGGAAATGATATGTTTGTATAAAAAAGAGATTTCATTTTCTAAATAAATGAAGTATCTAATAACATAGTTAGTACTACATGACTTATCAATCTATCTCTTTTGATATAAATAATCATATAAGTGATGCTATATGAGCGAAAACTAGAAGAAATAGAACAAATAGTGAATACATTACATATTTCATTAGAAATAATATACAATTTGTGGTTATCATATTGTTCTTTGCGAATAGCTCATGATATATTATACTAATATCCTTTTCATTCTTTAATAAATGAAAAGAAAAATAAATACATCAATTGTATTAATGTGATTATATTAAAAAATGTTCGAAGGTAATCTTTTAGAAGGAGACATGTAAAAAATGCAAGTTCAACAAAAACAAACTGGAGTGGGATCTTGAATATTGGCTCTTTGATGGGAGAACCTTTATAGAGATTGTTAGATAAATTGGACATCATTATAATCCCTTTGTTTTGATGATGACAAACATTTCATTCTAGTGAATCTAACTTTCTATTTGAGTGTTTTAGGGAAAAGTACATAAGGTGGTGGATAGCAAAACTTGGAAGATCAATTTGTTAAAATTGCTTTATATTCATGAGTGTACTCAAATGTAAATACTTGTATAAGTATATAATGTACAAGTACTTAGATATCATGTAAATCAAGCATTTATATCTTCCCTATCCGTACACAACACTTAGACAGGTCATCTCCTATGATAGCATCACAATGGCACTTTGATACATAAACTTAGTACATGTCTAGATACACTAAAGAAGGGACTTTCTTGATCAAACTACTTCTCGACTGAGACACACTCGGTCAACATCTTCTCGACTGAGAATATTCCAAGTCTAATGCACGAGCACTCATGCATAATCTGAACAAAGTTATCACTGATGACTTTTTGGTCGAACTTTAATTCGACCGAAAATAACCTTCGAGCAGGTTCTATAGGCGTTAGACTTGGTGGGAAAAAGTGGTTGGGAATTGAGTTGAACGTTGCTTCAATCTTCCGATCGGTCGAAGTATAGTTCGACCAAGACCAATTCGGTCGAATAAAAATTCGACCAAGCCACTCTCTGACAACACTTTTTTAGGTCAAAACAATTAGCCATTGCATCATCATTAGTGGATTCCTAACAACTAATTGAGCACTAAGAACCCTCTAGAAAGTGTATATAACGTCCCTAAGCATTAGCAAAACACTCCTATAAATAGAATAAGCCTCAGGACACCCTTAAGCATCACTTGTTCATACAATTACACTTGAGATTCATTCATAGTGAGCAATTAGCAAAAGCCATACTTGCAATCTGTTCTATAGTAGCATCCTATAGATTAGTATCTCCTAGCCACCACATACCACGTTCATCCACAGTGGATAGGAGATCAATATGCTTGATATAGGATCAAAGCAATGTACTCAATTGGTAACATTGTTTCTTTCTTCCAATCTTGTTCCTTCTATTGTATTTTGTTCTCCTTTGCTACTCCTAGGGTGGAGGCTGCGGAAAGGAGGTTGTTGGAGCTTCTTCAGCTGGTGGAGGTAGATCGGTGGACTTAGGATTACTTCAAGAAGGCTGTCTCAACGGGAAGCTACTTCAAGAGGAAGGCTACTTCAAGGGGGAGCTTGGAGTTACTTCGAGGAAGGCTGCTTCAATGTTGGTGGAACTACTTCTAGGTGAAGGCTATCCTAAGGGTTGTGAAGGTAGTTGTATCTTATGTAACATCCTTACAAGGTAATAAAATACAATTACTTTCAAAATCACAGTTGGGAACAACCGGGTAGTGGACTGACTCCCTTAGTATTTGCTAAGGGTGGAACCACTCTAAACACCTTGCCTCTTTCTCCAATCTTTTTGTGGTTGTTTGCTTAAATAATTTTTAAAATTATCATAAAACCCTATTCACCCCCCTCTAGTGTTTTTCAATTGGTATTAGAGAAGGCTTCAAGGAGCTCTAATCGAGTCTTAATAATGGAGGGTGGTGATCTCTACAACCTCTACAAAGAAAGGAGAAATGTGAGTCAACCTTTAACAAGCAACATGTGGTGCTTTGAATGTGAAGAAATGGGGCACACAACACTTAGCTGTCCAAAGATGATAAAGAAAGAAAAGCTCCGTTAAGCTAGCTTTCACCAAAAGGAGGTATGTTGTTTTATTGCTACAACAAGTGAAGAAGAAAACAAGGAAAGGCTATTTGATTTATCAAAAGAAGACTTAATCGCTAGCCTTCAAGAAACACATGATAAGTATATTGATTGTAAGAAGAAATTAAAGATATCTACTAAAGTAAATGATGATCTACATTCTAAACTTCTTACTCTTACATCTGAAAATGAAGATCTTAAAAACACATTGAACTTAACCATCAAAGACCATGATATTAAGCTAAAATCAATAGAAGCAAGTTGCAATCTTCTTTCTCAAGAAAAGATAAACTTGCAAGCCCAAGTAAATGATCTTAAAAAACAACCAATTTTGTGTAACCATGAAAACTATGATGAGATTGCAAAAGAAAGAGATATTATATCATCCAATCTAAAACAAGCTGACCTAAACATTAAAAAGAGAATGGATGAAATCACAAAACTGCAAAAGGAAATTAGTAATCTTAAAAATAAATATATTCTTGATAAAATATTAAATAAATCAATTGGACAAATTGGAAGAAGAGGTTTAGGCTATGTTCCCAAAGGAAAATCTCAAACACCTAAACCTAGAAGAAAAAATGTACCTAAAGGCAAGTATAGATATGTACTGAAGAACAATCTAAATCAAACTCATAAAAAGAGAAATGAGATAGATTCAATCTCTTGTAACTATTGCTTAATGCTTGGACATTATTCATTCTCATGTACTTACAAGAAAAAGGATGTTAAGTTGGTATGGATTCCAAAACCCCCAAACTAAATTAATATGAATAAAATTAAATTGAGATATGACCAAAGACTCTGATTTGACTATCTTTATGTCCTATCTCAACTAAACATAAAGGAACAACAAAATAATCAAATTAACCCATAACTTGAGCAAACAAATTGCTGAATATATCTGCAGGAGACACTCTCACTCAAAAAATACTTCGACCAAAAGTAAGTCGGTCGAGAAAATATTCGACCAATGAAGGCTCTGTATTTGGCCTGGTTTTATTGGAAAAATAGTTAAAATTTTGGTCAAACTATACTTCGACTGATTCATTCTTCAATCGAACTTTATTGGACCAAATCTAACACTGCTACAACCTGTAACAATCTGGAAAAATAGTGATTTACTCGATCGAACAAGACTTCGACCGAATAAATCTTTGATCGAAGATTAGTGGACCAAATCTGACATTGTTTTAACATAAGAAATAGCAGCTTATTCGATCGAAAAGAATTTTGACTGAAATATTTTTGGTCGAGAAAAAGTTTGACTGACTGAGGTTCTATAAAACCTGCTTAATTTATTTCAGTTTGTAATCAATTTGCTATTAATGTTGATTTAAATCTGCAAATCAAGAATGAATCTTGGAGATAATTTTTTTAAAAACATATTGATAAGCTTGCATCATGACTTATTAAATGAAAGTATACTTTGATTATAGCATTCTTATTGAACTTGTTACAAAACATGTTGATTGAAAACCTATATACTTTTTGCAAACTCAAATTGGTCATGCTTTCTTGCAAAAATGAATCAATAAAAATATAGCATAGATTGCAAGTTCATATATTTTCAATCGCTATTTAAAAGGATATGATCTTATACATTGTTTGTCTAAAGTATTCCTTAGCCAATCTGAAAATTATGAACCATGTTGTTTTGAGAAAATTTCATCAATAGAACTTATGGACTTGTTTCTATTGATTGAGAAATATATTGTTTTTGTCAACAAGTTGTTTATGATGGCTCACAGTCTTGCAAATTGAGATGATGTTATAATCATACAATTTTGCTCCAAGATTGAAAATTAAATACTCTACTTGAAATTTTGTGAAATAAAACTTTACATGATAAATTGTTCTAAGTATTTAAATTATATAGGAATTTCAAAGCTATATTCCTTGCAAACTCTTAAAAAGAATTTTCCTTTATATATGAAGAAAAGACATACTTTATGATCATAATTGAGAAAAGTTTAAATGGGAAGACTAGTGGAATAAGACAACTTGCTTAGAATAAAATTATTCTATCTAAAGCCTATTCTAAGCAAATCAAGAGTAAGAAACCATTTCAAAATCAAATATTGCTCACATGAATTAAGTTCTATACAAACTTGAACCTAAGCTATAATATTTCAAATTGATATAAACTCTTTCAAATTGGTATCCACCTATTACATAAAGGCTTTATATTCAATCAAGTGGATCATTGTGAATGCTTAAACTGGAAATCTATAGAAATGCCTCTCGATCAAAAAAGAGTTCGACCGAGGGGCACCCCGGTTGAAGTCAAGGTCGACCTAAAATAAGCCTGGAAGAATGCTTATTTTTGATATTAAATCATTTCTTTGCACTCAATCTTAGTATACTGATCCGAAACTTGTTCATCATGTAGAAAATAAGATTTTAGTGCAAATCTCTCATAAAAGGTTTGACTTATTGTAATGAAACTTTAATGCTTGTTATTCTTAAACTATCTTGATTATAAGATTAAGGGGGAGCTCACAAAAATTTGTAAACATTTCTTGATCAAATCAAAACTTCAAAAACTAGCTATGACCTTAGGATTATTGAATTATCCTGATCTAAAATGGACTCTCTATATCAATATGGGCTTAACATCCCTCATTATTGATTAGAGATATACTTCTTGATCCGACTATGCCATAAAGAAAATTTCATATCATTTTTAGGGCTTAACATCACTTGTAAGATGGATGAGAAATTAATACATGTATCCATCATGAGCCTAAATGGATCTCATATCATTTTCAGGGCTTAACATACCTTGTAAAATGGATGAGAAATCAATACATATATCCATCATGAGCCTAAATGGATCTCATATCATTTCAGGGATTAACATCCCTTGTAAATGATTGAGAAATCAAAACACATATGCCATGAACATAAAAGGATATCAAGGCTTAACATCCTTTGCAGATGATTGAGAAATAAATTGTGGCTAAATTTGACATAAAAATAAGTGGTTTGCATTAAATTGTGTTGATTACCCTTGCTTTAAAAATTGAGCATCAAATTATCAAATTAAGGGGGAGAAATTAAAGTCATACTTAATGTTTATCTTAGTTATCTTTTTGAAATGAAAAAGGGGGAGAAACAATCTAAATCATTAACATAAAGTAAAATGAGTTTCATAATCTCTTGGCTATCACACACTTTAAGAGAATGGCTGCAAAAGGTAAACTTTAGGTATGAAACTCATATGATTTATATTTCCTTGATTTATATTTTGAATATATGATTTATATTTTGGAAATGTTTGTCATCTTCAAAAGGGGGGAGATTGTTAGATAAATTGGACATTATTATAATCCCTTTGTTTTGATGATGGCAAAGACTTCATTCTTGTGAATCTAACTTGTATTTGAGTGTTTCAAGGAAAATCACATAAGGTGGTGGATAGCAAAACTTGGAAGATTAATTTGTTTACATTGCTTTATTTTCATGAGTGTACTCAAATGTTAAAGCTTGTACAAGTATATAATGTACAAGTAGTTAGATATCATGTAAATCAATCATTTAGATCTTCCCTATCCACGCACAACACTTAGATAGGTCGTCCCCTATGATAGCATCATAATGGCACTTTGATACATACACTTAGTACATGTCTAGATACACTAAAACATGGACTTTCTTAGTCGAACTACTTCTCGAGCGAGACACACCCAGTCGAACATCTTCTCGATAGAGAATATTCCTAGTCTAATGCACGAGCACTCATGCATAATCTAAACAAAGTTATCATTGATGAATTTTTTGGTCGAACTTTAATTCAACCGAAAATGACCTTCGAGCAGGTTCTATAGCCTTTACACTTGGTGGGAAAAAGTGGTTGGGAGTTGAGTTGAACGTTTCTCTAGTCTCCCGATTGGTCGAAGTATAGTTCGACTGAGACCAATTCAGTCAAATAAAACTTTGACTGAGCCACTCTCTGACAACACTTTTTTAGGTCGAAACAATTTGCCATTGCATCATCATTAGTGGATTCCTAACGGCTAATTGAGCACTAAGAACCCTCTAGAAAGTGTCTAGAACGTCCGTAAGCATTAGAAAACCACTCCTATAAATAGAATAAGTCTTAGGACAGCCTTAAGCATCACTTGTGCATACAATTACACTTGAGATTCATTCATATTGAGCAATTAGCAAAAGCCATACTTGCAATATGTTCTACACTAGCATCCTATAGCTTAATATCTCCTAGCCACCACACTACCACATTCATCCACAGTGGATAGGAGATCAATACACTTGATATAGGATCAAACCGCTGTACTCAATTGGTAACATTATTTCTTTCTTCCAATCTTGTTCCTTCTATTGTGTTGTTCTCCATTGCTACTCCTAGGTTGGAGGCTGCGGAAAGGAGGTTGTTGTAGCTTCTTCAGGTGGTGAAGGTAGCTAAGTGGACTTAAGATTACTTCAAGAAGGCTATCTCAATGGGAAGCTACTTCAAGAGGAAGGCTACTTCAAGTGGGAGCTTGGAGTTACTTTGAGGAAGGTTGTTTCAAGGTTGGTGGAACTACTTCTAGGTGAAGGAAATCCTAAGTGTTGTGAAGGTAGTTGTATCTTATGTAACATCCTTGAGAGGTAATAAAATACAATTGCTTTCAAAATCCCGGTTGGGAACAACCGGGTAGTGGACTGACTCCCTTAGTATTTGCTAAGGGTGGAACCACTCTAAACACCTTGCCTCCTTCTCCAATCTTTTTGTGGTTGTTTGCTTAAATAATTTTTAAAATTATTATAAAACCCTATTCACCCCCCTCTAGTGTTTTTTAGATATTGGATGCCATGATTCAAATAAAAGTTAACATTGTTTTCCTATAGGAAACCAATTGCAAAAAGGAATAGTGCAGAGAGATTAGAGACACATGGTACAAGACTTGGTATACGAGTATATACGAAAATAGAAATTGCACTAGAACTATTGTTGATAACATGTTGAAGAATGATATTGTGATGACCCTGACTTGCGTTATGAGTTAGCCCAATTTGTTTTAGCTAAGTAAGTTGCATAGAACTTTAATATAATCCTCTACGGTGTTTTTTTATCATGTGACACACTTATGTTTCAAGTTTGGTCCCGATTGAATGTTGTTTGAGCAATGTTCCTTTGTTTTGGACCAAAGTGCAAATTACCCAAGATGAGGGGTTATATTGCAAAATTTCACATGCTGAATGTGACTTAAGTGAGAATTATGCTAAGTGGTGGCTTTTGGAAAGCCTAAATGCCATGTTTGAACTTGTTTGAATAATGCCAGTACCTTGTGCACCAATTTTGGTACAAATTGTAAATTACCCAAAATGTACAGTTGATATGCAAATTACCACCTCTAGAGTATTACTACTTCCTATATGTATCATTTATACTAGAGAGAACGAATGAGACACCATGTTTGAATCATTTATGAGTGGTAGTATTGTTGGTGATGAAAAGACCAAGAAAGGGGTTGAATGGAAACCCTAATTTGAGCTGGTATTGAGTGTATCAGGTTATAGTGTTGAATGGGAATCCCTATCGGCCAAGGAGACAAAGAGGAGAAACCCATATCATGTTGTTAAATCTTTTCCTTTGCAAAAACAAGCTAAGAATCTCAATAAAGCAATTGATATCCGCTTGTAACTTTCCTTGGGAAAGGTTGCATTGAATTGTGAATATAATAATAATGGGAGTGGAAGTGGCTTGCCCTAGAAGATAACCAAAGGGGGCCGACCCTTATCCCTTTCATTATCCTCAAGTTTTTATTTTGCATGGAAAGATAAAGATGGAATTCATGCAAGTACATGTGTCGATCCATGCATGGCCATGTGGAACCTACTAGTAGTATGGTGATGACACCTCTTACTCTCTCTCCCATGAACCTCAAGGATATACTCCCTTCCTTTCACCTACTAATGAATCTTTTCAATCCCTATCACTCCCTTACTCTTAGATATCGTGCATAGTAGCTCAAGGATCAAGGGGAGCTTGAGAACCAAGCTTAAGGTGAGGCCATGGTCATCTTCAACCTTGGTTCAAGCATGGATCTTGGTTGTAATTCTTTCCTTTCTTTTCTTCTTCACCGAGTTCTTAACTATGGTGATTCCTTGTATATGGAGGAGTGGTAAAAGATCCTTGGGCTTTTGATAAGTCATCTTAAACCATTAGTAATGTGGAGCTTTGTATCTTGGAGCTTTGAAGATGTTATGAAGGTGGGTTATATAACTTGAACCCAAACATGTTATTATTCACCATCTTTCTTGCTATACATTATGATCTACTTTCAATTCCGAATTTTTCTTGAATACTTGATATATATATGAGTTCTAGTATTTTCTTAGACCTGTTATCCTTGTATAGAAAAATTAGAATGAAGGTCTAGGTCTTGAAGATGATGGTATCACCTTACAAAGTGATATCGGGTTCAAGCACATAAGCAAGCACCTCTAACCCGATATGGTGACGCACCTACACCACTAAAATGATATGGATATGAGTTTATACTTCCTTGACCGATATAGTGATGTAGTACACACCTCTTTCGTGATATGAGGTCAAATATACCCCTTAGGCACAATAAGATGTCAAGCACATACACATCTCTAACCCGATATGGTGTTGAAGGATATACCTCTTGCACGATATGATGTTGAAACCCTAGAGAGTGATGGTTATACACCACTAGAACGATATGGTGATGAATATTCACTTCATGCACGATATAGTGATGTGGTATACACCCCTTGTACTATATGAGGTCAAGCATACACCTCTTTGCCCGATATGGTGTGAAGCACACACACACCTCTTTGCCCGATATGGTGTGAAGCGCACACACACCTCTTTGCCAGATATGGTGTGAAGCATACACACACCTCTTGCCCGATGTGGTAAGAACACATACACCTCTAAAGTGATATGGTAAGAAACCATACACCTCTTTCCCGATATGGTAAGCACACATACACCTGTAAAGTGATATGGTAAGCAAGCATACACCTCTTGCCTAATATGGTAAGCACACATACACCTCTAAAGTGATATGGTAAGCAAGCATACACCTCTTGCCTGATATGGTAAGAACACATACACCTCTAAGGTGATATGGGTAGAAAGCATACACCTCTAAAACTATATTGGGTTAAGCATACGCCTCTTGGATGATATGGTGTTGAGCACACATCTCTAAAATGATATGGTGGGTAACCCAATACACTATATGACAAAAGTGGTAAGATGGTTAATACCCTAGAACATGTGATGGCCAATACACTAAAGTATGGTGTGGCCAATATCTTCAAGTGAGGTAATTATGTTATACCCATGTATGGTGAAGGTGATACATCATATGATTGGTAAGGTTGATACCTTGATGGGTAAGGGTATGAGGGATATGATGATGCCTAGCCCGGTATACACCTAATCCAATACATGTGTTCAACTTGACATACATGATTTAACCTGATACACCTTGTAAAGGTGAGGGCAAGACACTCTTAGGAGTGATGAATGTAACAATAAGTAATGGTACAATTAATACCTTGATAGGTGAAATACCTAAAGTGGTTGATAATGGTCGACCCCATATCAACAATGCCTTAACCCAAGATGAGACCATATAACTTGATGATAGTTGGGTAATTCAAGTGTGTGAATTATGGACAATACACTACAAGATAAATGTGATGAGTTAGTGCATAAAGTATTAGGATTGGAAATACCCTAATACAAGATAAGTTGATAAACTTAAGTAAGTTAAAAGTGATGAGTGAAGTGATATACCAAGGCATGATAAATATCACATCCAACACTTCAAGGTTGATACACCTTGATGAACCTCAAATCCAACATACTTGAATGAGTAACACATGAAGTGTGTCATGTCAATTGTTACATTAAGATGTAATGAGCTTAATGCACTTTGATAAGGGTAGGCTAACATACCTTAAGAAAGGGTTAAACCAAGTTAATAAAGTATGATGTAATCAATATCCTAGTGAGGATGAGAGAGAAACTCATTGTTTGTGTTGATAATCATTTAATGATAAATGATGAGAATAAATAAGTACTATTGAATACTTATGATATCAATGTATGCTCCTAGATGTTTGGAGCAATGAATTAGGGTTTTAATTGATAATATGAACTTGAAATCCTATTCGGCTATAAAGGGGAAACCCTAACCCTAAGAATGGGAAGGTTGTATTTCTCTTATTGCATAAGACTTGTGAGACATGTTACATACTTATATAAAAGGTATATGTGGGGGCAATGGGCGCCAATATCCAGACGTCCTAATGAGGGATTGATGTGAGATCTCCTTCATTATAATTCTGGGATGGATGTATCATAATCTCCCAGTGATGATGAATGTCGGGGATGGATAACTGAAATCTCCTGGAAGAGAGTACATGTTGTGGCTGTAGCTCTATAGCAAAGATACCAATATACCCTGGTAAGCTAATTGCAGATGATACGAGATGTCCTGCTAGTGGTCTCGCACTGAGGTCATGGCAGTCAGCTCTTCCATTGAGCTTGTATGGTACCGATCCTTTACGTAGCCATGGTCAGTTGGAGCATGAGCGGTATACCTCATCTCCTCAGGGCATATGTGTGATTGTAAATATGTAATCATCCGTGTAGCATATTTGATTAAGGATAGAATAAAGAAAACACTACTTGATGTTACATTTCTTTTATACATATGAAATGGATAGATGTTATACATGTTCTTCATATTACTTACAAAGTGAATAGATGATTTACTGCTTTATCATATATAGCTGTAATGCTTTAGAAGATGATATTACTCGGTTTTACTTATAACAGTGATTAATCCTGCTTATTAATGTAAAAGAATCCTCTGATGAATTTTATATTGTTTATCTGTGATAAATAATATTGTTGGTGGAGAGTTATATCTCTCATTGGGACATGGGTCTCACCCCATTGGTCACCAAAATTTTTAGGTGGACGCAAACGAGGTGGTAGAGACCATATTGCAGAGGTGCATCAACAGTAGCAGGGACAGTAGTAATAGCTCATGTTGAGTATACTGTCTGTCATGTCTTGTAGATAGAAGTCTTATGTGTCTTCTCTGTACTCTCAGGTCCTTGGAGTTAGAACATGATGATTTTATAAACAATCTGAGATTTTGGCTTGTATGCCTCAAGGTTTTATGTTTCTTCAGTATATGTTTTGACAAGCAACTGTTATATGTTATCCTCGAGATGAGATGGTACAATGTATGTACAATGTGAACCCTAATGTATATAAAGTTTTGGTCCTTTCATTAAGAGTTTCCTGGAAGAGGATCTATTTGCAATATGGTTTTAATTTTTAGTGATTTTATTAATCCACTTCTTATGGTTATTCCACAATTATATCACTCGTGACAGTTTGATTTGTTGTCAAATCATCACAGATATCATCAAGATCACATGGATGGGTGATAGAATCATAGATATCAAGGTTGTACTTGGGTGAAAGATTTTTACTATTATTAGTGCTTATGCCCCCCATATTGGCCTAGTGAGGAGGCAAATAAGGGTTTTTATTGGGATAAAATGGATGAAATGATGCAAGGTATATCACTAGAGGAGAACATCATTATTGAGAGTGACTTAAATGCCATGTCGAGAGTAGTAATATCAGATATGAGTGAGTTCATGGAGGTTTCGGATATTGAACAAGAAATAGAGAAAGATAGAGGATTTTAGATTTTGTTGTTGCTTAAGATATGATGTTGGCAAATATACATTTCAATAAAAGAGATACACATATAATTACTTTCAATAGTGGGTGAAACTATAGACAAATTTATATTTTCTCACAAGATGACTGCATAAAAAAGTACGCAAAGATTGAAAAGTGCTCCGTGGAGAATAACTCATTACTCCATTTTTATGGAACATGGATGAAATTTGATTGGGTGCACCATGGTGTGCCCCCGTGATACGGTTGGTCCTGGAGTGTACTCTTGGCGTGGTCGGGTCCAATAGTGTCCTTGCCTGGGAGGGGTTCCTCATTAACAAAAAAACTCACCACCCAATATAGATTGCTTGCTTTGGATGTTAACATGAAGATCAACAAAATAAGAATAAATGAAGCCAAGATAGAAAGATCAAGTGGTAGAATCTTAAAGGAGAAAAGAAATTGACATTCTATGATCATCTTATCAAGGAGAGAACTTGGAACTTAGAGTCTAATTTTAACTCTATGTGGCAAACGTAGGAGCTCCTACATAATAAACATTGCCAAAGAGGTTTAGGGAGAGTCCAAAGGGTGTGGGCCTCGACAGACTGAGAGTTAGTGGTGGAATGATGAAGTATAGAAGGATATCAAACTAAAAGTGGATATCTATAGAAACTTACCCAAATCTAGAGGTGTTGTAATTTTTCAGAGATAGTAACAAGCAAAGAAAGATGCTAAGAAGGCCATTCAATAGGAAAGGTTCAAATACTTTGATGAGATATATACAAAGTTGGACACTAGAGAAGGGGTGACAAATATTAAAAAAATGGCACATATAGGAGAAAGGAAGGAAGAGGCTTGAGTAAAGTAAAGTGCATCATGAATGAAGATGGAAAAATATTGGTGAAGGGTGATGATATAAATAACCAATGGAGAAACTACTTTCATAACCTTTACAACAAAATTATTGTGAATAGTGTAAGAGACTCAAGTGACATGAATGAAAGAGATATAACTTACACGTTGTGGTCAATAATGCTTTAAAATAGATTAAACTAAAATAGACATGTTGTAACGCCTGGGCCCACTGCCCAAGGCTCTAGTAGAGTTTCAAGAATGACGACTGGCCCCACAGACCACCACTAGCCTTAACTGTGCACTTTGTCCACACTGACGCGCAAGCCAGGATCAACTTCCTGACTGGTCACCCATCCTAGTACTACTCCAAGCTGAGCATGCTTAACTATGGAGTTCTTTAGAGATGGGGTCCCAGAAAAGGAGGTGCACCTTGGTGATATGGGTAGTCCAATCATTCCTTTTAGGAGTGTTTTATCTGAGGCCTCAAATCCAGGGATGTTACAATCTCCCCCACATAGAATCTTGACGTCCTCGTCAAGGCTCAACTATATGGGCCTCATAACATCGCCCCATTTCAGTGCAGACCCAGAATGACCCATGGACACCCAGCTCCCGATCACGGAATACCAACACAAGGGTGGCTACATCAACCATGGACAACCCTGTCCTACATGCCTGGACCACACGACTCAAGATTGGCATTCCATGCCCATGTGGGCCCCACCTACTGGAGGGGAATTGGCTCTGATACCATTTGTAACGCCTGGGCCCACTGCCCAAGGCTCTAGTAGAGTTTCAGGAATGACGATTGGCCCCACAGACCACCACTAGCCTTAACTGAGCACTTTGTCCACACTGACGTGCAAGCCAAGATCAACTTCCCGACTGGTCACCCATCCTAGTACTACTCCAAGCTGAGCACACTTAACTATGGAGTTCTTTAGAGATGGGGTCCCAGAAAAGGAGGTGCACCTTGGTGATATGGGTAGTCCAATCATTCCTTTTAGGAGTGTTTTATCTGAGGCCTCAAATCCTGGGATGTTACACATGTGGTCGAGCCAATATTCCCATTCATGTATGCAAGAGTTTAGGGGATGAAGGAGCTATGTGGTTAAAGAATTCTTCTAACAAGATTGTAAAGACAAAGATGGTGGATAAATGGAGAAATAGTGCCATCTCCTGATCTATAAGAACAAATGAGATGTTTAGAGTTGCACAAACAACAGAGGTATCATGTTGATGAGTCACACTATGAATCTTTGGGAGAGGATGATTAAGAAAAGATTATGATCGATAATATATATATGAGACAACCAATTTGGTTTTATGTTAGGAAGATCTACACTGTGTGCTATTTTTTTTAATAAGGATGCTTTTGGAGAAATGTAAAGAAAATAGAATATATCTTCATATGGTGTTTATTGATCTGGAAAAGGCTTATGATCTAGTACCTGAGAAAGTGATATGGAGAGTGTTGCATAAAAAGGGTGTACCTTTTGAATAAATAATCTAATTAAAGACATGCATGATGGCTCAACTACAAGTGTTGAGAATCATGGAGGAGTGACGCAAACTTTTCTTATCACTGTTGGGGGTACATCAAGAATTATCACCTCAACCCATACCTATTTATTCTTGTTATGAATGAGTTGACAGAGCATGTTCAAGACAACATTCATTGGTGCATCCTATTTGTTGATGATATAGTGTTTATCAATGATAGAAAAGAAATATTGAATGTTAAAGCTGAACTTTGGAGGAAGATATTGGAATCTAATGAATTTATGATCTAATAGAAGCAAATCTGCAAGTATGAATTGTAATTTTATCCAATCTAGAATTGTGAATGGTGGGTTCATGTGGGATGAAATGGATGTACCTATATGTGATAAGTTTGGTTACTTGGGTTTCTATCATTAAAAGGGAGGGTGAGGTTAAAAAATAAATTTCATAGAGTATCTATATGACCAACCATTCTATGATGGTCGAAGTGCATGAGTGAAACTGGAGTAGCATGTGACTAAAAGCTCCCTCTCAGGTTAAAAAATAAATTTCATAGAGTATCTATATGACCAACCATTCTATATGGAAGTGAATGTTGGACAAAAAAGAAACAATGTCTCAACAAGATGAATTTGGTCGAAAAGTGTACGATGAGATGAATGTGTGGGAAAAAGACAAAAAATTGTTTGATAAATGACTATATCAGGAGCAAGTTATGGGTTATGAGCATCAATGACAAGTTGTGTGAAGGTTGCCAAAGATGGTATTGACATGTGCAAGAAGATAGATAAATGCACATATTCGAAACAAGGCTATTGAGTCAAACACAATTAAAGGAAGAAGAGGCTGACCAAAATCAGGGGATGAGCTTACAAAGAGAAATTTTGAATCTTTACATCATGATCAGAGTATGACTCATAACAAAGCTGATTGGAAAAGAAGAATCCATGAATCTGACCTCAACATGGTTGGGATCGAGGAAGATGATGACGATGACGATGACGATGACAACGATGACGATGACGATGACGATGACGATGATGATGACGACGATGATGATGATGATAGTAAAGAAATTAGTGATAAAACTAATAAAACATTTCAGCTTAAATAATGTTGTCCTAGATCAATGATGACTTGGGGAATATCAAAGTATTCCATAATAAGTGAATCAGTGATGTCTTTTCAAGAAGATCATTTTTGAAAAAGGTGATTTATGCTCATGACTCTGAAATTTGTTGAAAACACTATTGTTGTTCACATCTCTTGCAGCTATCTAAATTTCATTTCTTCATATATAATGACTTTGATTGTGAGAGTTGGAAAGCAATTATCTTTGTGTATATTTGTCTAAGATGAGACATCCTAGTGATCAGATCTTTGATTTTTTATCAAGAGATCTTAGGCTTAATCCCGACGACAACATGTATAGAATCGTCAATTTTAAAAAAGAAATCTTTGCATATTTGGTATACCCGGAAAGTAGTAGGGAGGGTAATTCCAGGGAAAATAAAGTATAGTAGAGGCGGGATGACAGTATAATTGATATGCAACGTTTGTTATACTTGGGCCTCACTCACCCAGATTTCTGCATTGCGACAACATTCAAAAGGTTCACGTCTTCCTTTCTGATACACATCGGACACCCTTATTATATATGTATTGTTTAAAAGATAAATTTGGTTACTACAGGGGCTTGAAATGCATCGCACAAACAGTAACGACGACGTAAATGGAGTACATATATTAACTAGTAGGTGTATGTGCTTTGCACATGATATTTAATAATAATATATTTTTAATGTTATGGAAACTTTTTAGAAATGTGATTATAATATAGATATTTTATTGTAAGAAAGGTTTCATTACCAAATGTCTTATGGAAACGATTGGTTTTATATATTTACTATGTGGTTGATCGACGGGACATATCCTACATCTCAATTTTTTAAGAGATATATGTGTATTTTGATCATGAAGTTTAGTTTTTTATTAATTATATTTGTTGTTTTCCTGATGGAGTTTGATTCCTTGAAGTTTATTAAATAAATTATAAACAATATCTTCCATAACTACTTTTCAATGGTTTGAGGTTTCATAATGATCTATTTTTGTAAATTAACATAACTTGTATGATTATTCTAAAAAAAAATCACTATAAAAGTCATTATCACCTAGTGCATAAACCAACTATAAATTTGTTATATTCTAGTTCTAGAATGATCAACTAACCTCTCTTAAAAACAATAAATATAGATAAACCAAGGAAATCTTTCATGTATATGTAGTTAGCATGCAGAAGTTTTTTGTCTACTACAATGTTTCTTGAATTGAACTTTGACATGTTGAATAGGTAAATTGTTAATGATTCTGATTCCTATTCTAATGTTGTAAAGAGAGCATGACAAGATGAAATTATCTTGCATTTTGCCAACCACATTCATGTTTTCTTTGATGTTATGGAAGTAAATTGTGTGTAAGTATGAATATATATATATATATATATATATATATATATATATATATATATATATATATATATGATTATATATGTGCAAATGAAGACATTTATGATGTTAGATAATGAAAATATGTTTGTTTTTATCAAAGGAAAGCCCTATCAATGGATCCAATTTGGATCTCTTTGTCATCATGATATTGAAATATAAGGAGTATTTCTCACATCCTTGTCACATCTTACTCATTTTTACAATGTAAAAAACTAATTGATTTTTTCAAACTTGGAAAGAAGTAGATTCCCATACATATATCCATATATGTTGACCATAAATTCCAGATTCTCTATTTCTTTATCTGAAGAGTAGTTATCAAAGAAAATAACATTTGAACTTGTTGATCAAACATATTAACAATAATGATAACAAAAAATAAGACACACTTTCCTTCAAGAGATTAATTTTGTATTCTAGTCATATTTGAACTTGTGACTAAATACCTTATATTCTAATGATGTATCCTAAAGTTTCAGACACATTAACATAAGAGTAATCAATTATAAATGTAAAATAAAGTTATGTGGGAGAAATATAACAAACAATTGCAACCTGATGTTGGATCAATGGCTAAAAAAATATTGTCTTAAGTAGGAGTCTCTTAGTTTGAATCCCCTCACGAATTAATAGAGGAACACAAAACCTCCTAGAAAAGACATAGTTGATGGATTGGGTTTGAAGTGGCCCTACCCGGGTGTGGTTTTATTGGAAAGTTAAAACACACCATATTCATAATGAATAATAATTGAACTAATCATTCTCTCTTATAAAGTACCCACACTTTTACATAAAAGATTTGTCACATATTTCTCAAATGAACACAAATAAATATACCATCTGTATTGAGAGTTGTACTAACAAAATTCTATGCTTGTTGTCTCACAACTTTATAACTATCATTAAAGGAAAATTTTGCATAGATATATCTTGTCTATTTTGAATAAAGTATATATTTTATCTTTCTTTTAAATTTATATATAATTAACTTTAACATGAACACATTGTTATTCCTTATTAGATAAGAATTCTATATTTTTCTAGTAAGATTGACTATTTTGAAATGTAGACTGCATCAATAAATATTTGTAAGCTAATTTATGAAAGATATTTAAATAGAAATTTACAATTAAATAAATCTAGAGTCACTGTAATAATAATGTAATTAAATTATTGGATAACATCGCTTCATAAGCCAAAAGTATCCATCATTTTGACCAACTTATTGCAATGATAGAAAAATAAGAAGTAATAATACAAGACTATACATATTTTTTACATTTGACATATATCATATTGAATAAGTTTGTATGCTAATTATGTATAGTAATAACATATTTATATCGACATAGATATCTTGTCCGATAAAAAAATACTTATTCAAATTTCGCAGCAAGAAGTGTAAACAATAGACATAAATTCATCATTTTTTAACAAATCATCTGTTATAAAGAATAGCATAAATGTGACATGGAATTTATCCTTCCTTTTCATTAGATATAACATAATTTGCTAGAATTTACGTATATCTAGAAATCAACATTATTAGACATTATGACCATTTGTTGTCAGTAATATACATCACTAATACTCGTGTAATGTGATAGAAACTTTAAAAATAAATCACTCTGACATGTATGTTCCATATTTAAATATCATGTCTAATTTGACTATCTTAAAATACCTAATGCATTCTTCTTTAGAATAAAAAATCAAACTAGAAATTTCTATCCCCATTATTTTTGAAGAATGAGTATAATATAATTCTCTAGTTAAAATTTATCAACTATAAATGGTTGACTTATTTGTGGTTTCATTTTTTACGTATAAAATTTCAGTTTATCAGCTATACTCTGGGTGCAACTGCATATACATCCTCAAACTTTAGGTGTCATAGTTTTAGATTATGAATAATCTAAATTGAAATATATTTAATTATAGTAGTAAATATACTGTATGTCACTCAAAAAAGGATCAAAATGTAATTGTTAACTAAAACCATTCATGAGATAGTAGACATGGTCTAATTTATGCCCCATATGCATCCTAACTGTTATTGTTCTTGTAAAATTAAATGTGTATTTCTTGTTGTGATTAGATATAAATAGTAGCATTAGATCTTTATGAATACTCAAAGATGGTTAGTTTATTATGCTCACTATATATTTTCTGAATTTCCAATGGTAGCTAAAAATCTAATAAGAAGTGAAAACATACTTTTTTAGATTTTATGTCGAGACAAAATGCTTGGAATTTAATTTTTTAAAGTTTTTCTTACTTCTCGAGAATCTAAGAGACCAATTCAAAGCTAAGATTACCTTTTGTTATAAAGGATAAATAAATTCCTATCTCTTTTTCTAGCTTGAACTTTTGTACTCTAAATATTTTTTTTTATATGAGATGATCTAATGTTTGATAAAAATGTATCCAAATATATGGCACGGATCTTTCCTTCTCTTTTGATCAAGTTTCATCTGAGACCCAAAATTGTTAATGTGACTTTCATGCTCCACATAATAGCTTTGTTCTTATAGTTGTATATGTAATAAAGTGTCCATCTTATGTTCTCTCCCAAAGTTAAATTAACTTGTTTGTTAGAATGTTACAATCGTGGTGGTACATTATTGCAAGGTGATATTGAAATATGACTTAGATAATGACAACACATAATTCTTACTTTATAAAATCTTTTTCATTGTAAATGAATTCATGCGGAACATGCTATAAAATCCTAAAGTGCATCTCCTCTGTTCATATACCATTTAATTTCATGGATTCCACACTCTATGTGTACATAGAATTTTTCTATTCTTAATTTTTTCTATTCTTAATGGTTACGTGCTCGTAGTTGACATGCTAAGATTCGTGTATACTTGTTTTCCACATAGATTTATGTATGTTTACTTTTGAGTGATTGGTTAGTGAAAGAAAGGTAGCACAATCTTGCTCTTGTAAGACAACTTGTTTATAGAATTACTTAGATTTCATAGTTACTGGTTACCATACATACTCCATTTGAATGAACATATAATAGTTTCAAGAGTTTATAAAGCTAATAATATTTTTTTCACATTGAAATTTAGCAATGAAATACTTTGAACAAGATAGGCATCAAACTAATATTGTAGGGATTTCCAATCATATATACTGCTAAATCTAAAGCTAAATGAATGTTAAAAATATCACCATTTTCTAATTTTCAAGTGAAAATATAATGTCATGTAGTGTAAGTTTAACATTACATAATATTTCTGGATATTTTCTAATATGGAAGTAAGTGAATCACAACACCTATCAATTGTCTCAACTGGTATGTTTGGTCAGTTTGTTAGACATAGGTTATTGGCTCAATTTCCAATTGGAGTACCCAAGAAAAAGAAGGGAGTTTTATAGAAATATCTAAAGGATCCACTTCACATTTGTGGTGATAGAGCTAGACCTTTCCCTCATGATCTGATAATAACAATTATCAAAAAACAATAAGAAAATTATAACATATAAGGCTTAACATCAAAGGTGACAAATTTATCATTCACGTCATCTTGTTACATAGTCATAATAATATTATGCGTCAGATTTAATATCCATGTATTGATTATTGTCTTGCGGATGCAAGGACAATAAGTGGAAGTCCTTCTCACCTTTTCAGCTAGCTAGCCAATAATATCCATGCATGCATTTATTCAAATAAATCATACAACCACAAATGTTTTCATAAACATATCTCATATAAATATTTTTTAGCAAATAGAATGACTATATTAATATGGAGTCCCTTTTTGGACCAATTAAATATTGTGAGAACTTGAAAAAACCTTGATATTGTTTCACACCACTACCATTTAAATTGTTAAATATGGAAGATTCTTCATTAACATCACTTTCGACAAAGGTTGCTTTCAATAACATCCTTTTGATGATATTCAGGGCAATAGTCGAATCTAACTCTATGTAGCAATGTTAGAATCAATACGCTCTACAGGAGCCAACCAATATCAACAAGATTGTTTACATAGTAACCCATTTCAAAATCAACTCTTTTTAGCAAGTAGCCTATTGAGTTGGGGTCTTTTTACTTAATTACATGGTTGTTATGATCTCTTGGCAGAAGACATAATACCCTTCATGTACATGGTAGATTTACCGACAATGAGTTCTAGAATTGTCATTGATCATCAACTATTTTGTGGTAGATCTACCGACAACATGAATTCGGCACTGGATAGAAATTGTATGATTAAAAATAACGCTTAAATGTAGTCGAGTTTTCAAGTTTTTATATTTTCTTTGAAGCTTCATACATTTTTTCATATACCAGTCCACGTCATCTGCAAGAATCCAGTGCGGTTTCTTATTCAACTGTTATGATGGAAGCTAGTGAGTCGATCACATGATCATGTAGGAATTGCAGCGCCCATCATAATTTCCCACATGTACTGTTTGGTTTAATAGGATGTGATTTCTTCATACTCGTAATACTGGTAAATCAATAGTAGAAAAGCCAACACTGACTCAGGCCATGACTACTGCAACTGACCTCCTAATCCTGGTTGTGACTGTTCCTGTGGTAGTGCAGTGGATGATCAAAGTGTACGATAGTCCAGTCTTCTTCTGGTTCCTTAGCGTTAGCCTCTTTGTAAGCCTTCACCGTTGACTATCATTCATATTCACCCTACCCAGAATGCACTGCAAAGTCTCTAGGATGCATGTCGTTCCGCCGTTCTGGATTTCTGACAACAATATTGTGCCATTGCGGGTTTGTTGGCTCTGAGAGCCATACGTATTCTAGTAGTTAACATGACGTTGATTGAATTACGAATAAGATGGCAATGCCCTTCCGTAGACTCCCTTTCTAGCCAAAACCCAGATGTTGAAAGTCATGCATGGTCATGCTCGCTCTACATCTTTGATAGAAAATATAAAGAATCAATGCTGTGAATCGTCTTCATGTTATTCATCTAAATCCAAAAGATGACTTACATATGTAGGGGAATCACATGGATAAGAGTAAAAACAACAGTCGTACGAACCATGAGGAATATTCAATAGGGAATAACTGAGGATATCTGCCAGGACTCTATCAGCTGGAAATATATCTGGATGGGAACTTTAATTTTTTCTACGAATCGGAGGAAGGGAGAGTGAGCAGGGAAGTGAGATGATGCATGTCGTTGATGCTAAAAGCCCTTTATACATGATGCCCGCATCTTGAAAGCAGAGATGTTGCTTGATCGATGAGCATACAGACTCTAGGTCCCGATGCGGCAAGAATTTCAGATTAGTTCTTTATAACGGACAATGCATACAAAAAAAGGCAGAAACTACAACTGCTGGGGAAGATGTACCCGTTGATGTCTTTGTTCGCTAATGCAACATGCAACGACCAAGGTGAAGGAGCGGCCGCCACCCGGAAAAGGTAACAGGAAACAAGTAGCCTGACGGCTAACGTGGTTTTCATAAATATTTAAAAGAAAAACCCTACCGATTTACATGTTTATCGGGGTAATCAGAGAATCGGTCGTCAAAACAAGAAAGTCAAAAGAAACGCGAGATCGTAAGGTTCACATATAAGAGCCCGTGCCTTGTTGGTAATGCAAAGGACGGAGAAGAGTAAGAGCCCGTGTCTTGTTGGTAATGCTAAGGACGGAGACGAGTAGTGTCATTTAGATTGATAGAATAGTAGATTAGAATTGGATGCCGTGCCTTGCGTCCCCGGCAGACAGCTATCGAACGGAGTCCGTATTTGTTGTTACTCATATTGTTTATTGTTAAGAGTAGGCTATCGAACGCTGCTGGCTGCCGAGGGGTTAGTCGTTGAGAACGAGCTCAGTCCGACGGATATACGTCGGACAATATTTTATCTTTACCTGCCAACAACTTGTGGGGCTCCCATAGATCCACCTGTGAGTCTCAAGACTGTGCATAAAGTATATAATTTCTGCAGGCTGGGTATATATGAATAAATATGATCTCCTCTTCTCAACCAACAAGATTAATCGAGAAAATCCAACTGCACGGTGTGCACGACGGCGGTCCGTCTTTGCTGAGATAGAGCACCAGCAGAGACGAAGATATGTGGAGAACAATGAAGGGCAGCCTGCCATCGCCGTCCGGGGCAGTGGTATCAGCATAGTGTCCGTCATCGGGCCGCAGTTCTGCGTCCCCAACCTGGAGCACCTCGTGATTACCAAATCTAGTCGCCATAGAGATGCGTTCAGGGGTTTCATCGTCTCCAATACTGATGGCGCTATGCTCCTTCGGTTAAAGATGGAGCACGGCAGCTTCTTGTCCATGCCAAAGCAGCTGGTGGAAGACATGTCCGGAAACACCCTACTAACTCTCAGGACCAAGGTGCGTCTCTACATGCTAAGCAAAATATGGCCATGAGTACTGGCGTACTAAAAATTTGATCAGACCAAGAAAACCGTGTTCGGAATTTACGATGTATGTTATGCTAAAGTTGTGGAGCTTGAAATACAGACAGAGCTCCTATAAGGGTAGCAGCAAAGATCCCAACGATATAGTGTTCACCAAGGTCTCGCCTATTGGGAGGATGACCATCGAATTGAATGTGTTCTTGGAGGGAAACACTAACGAAAGGGTTCCTGACTTCCAGGTGGAAAGAAGATATGGTGTAAAAGAATGCACTTTCTTCTCTGCGACCGGTGGATATGGTCTCGCACCTATTGCTAATGTACGTTAACATGCATGTAGGATTACTTGCTCCACGTATATCACATATTCATCCATATATATGCCTGCTAAGGTACAATAACTATGCTGCAGATCACCAAGGATAAACAGCCGCAACAGCTTTGTGGCAGTGTGAAGAACAGTTGGCAAGTTGATTTGGTGCAGGACGTCGACTATGCATTCATAGTTACGTAACTATTTGTCATGCTGTTTAGGATTGAGGAATATCGACAGTAGTCTTGATGGGCAACTTCCATGATCACAACTTGTGGCGGCGTAAGTCATCAATGGAATGGGATGAATTAATTTCTGTACATCCTCATGCAGAAAGCTTCTCACCTGGTTTTTAATTTTGGTCATGGGAATGGGATGAATTACTATAAACATAAAGTCATGAGACTTATATAGTTATAGTTATCCCAAAAATGATTCGCTCATGTTACGGGCATTAATTGGTGAGAGTGATTTTAGGAGTTTCAATGGAGGAGATGGTGGCCAATGTGATGGAAGCATGGGGTTTGGATAGGTGGGGTTGGAGAGAGAATTAGTAAGACTGAGAAAGAGATGCGAAGAGAGTGAATGGACCCCTTTTTGGGGGGAGATAAAATAAAAGGCGAGGGAAGTGCGCAAGAAAGAGGAGGGAAGTGATATTTTTTATTCGAGATGTATTGGGGTTAGAGGAGGGAGTTGAAGAACAAATAACGGGTATACTACTCCAGAAAGGGATTATAGCGTCAGTTATTTTTTGCTATCTGCGTTGGTTCCGAAATGACGACAACGGTAAAACTTAAATATTTTTCATCGGTTGAGAGAGCCGACGAAGTAACATTTATCTCGGCGGTTCTTTATTAGAGAAGAACCGACGACGTCGCTCGTGGCAGGGACGGTATTGTGTTCTTCTCACACCTTTCTCATAGATTTTTTTGTAAAACAACCAACATTATTGTGTTCTGCTCTAAGATTTTCTCATCGCTAATATGATGACAAAAATCGAGGCTAAATTACCTGATGTTGATTTTATTAGCGAATGAACAATGAAATTTTGGGTGTATATCGTCGATTTTTTATACATAACCGACGAAGAATATATATAGTCGATTATTCACAAATCACCGATGATAAATTTGTATGTTTTTTTATATAACAGACCTACAGACCTGCTATAACAGTTGACAATACATTTGTATATTTTTTATATAACAGACCCACTATCAGGAGCTTGCTGTTTTTCAGAACCGAAAGATCTAAAGAACAGCAGGCTTTCTGCAAGTATCGCAGCTTAACAACAGGACGATACACCAACAAGAAAAAGATAAAATTATACAAGCCACATTATATCATTTTTTCAGTTCAAATTGTACACAAAACCACAAACTCACAACTCAATTATTTTCATCTCAGCCACACTTCAAATTCATACATATATGTACGAACAAACATCATTCTTTTTCTCATATATCACATTCTAATTCACACACACATATGCACTTAACATTCAATTCACACTCACCAAATACACATCTACATCAGTTGCCATCTCATATTTTAAGTCACAATATTGTCTAACATTCAATTCACACTCACAAAATACATATAAAAAATCTGACATAAAGTTCAAACTACTAAAAAATATCAATCAACCATCAAATTTTTCGTTCAAATCCACATTTCTGATGAAGCAGGCTTCCCACTGCTCACGTAGGTCATTCAACTGCTCCAATTTATATGGATTATTCTTCTCAAAAAAATACAAAGAGAATGAGACTTGTAATTAGAATTGATTGTTTGTAATGAGACTACTTCATTAAAATATGATCCAAGACTACTAACTTACATTCTCTATACATTTAATTTGTTTCATTTGATTGGCAATCACCTACATATACAACATCACATAATATGTGCATGTCCAACCATTGTCTTGTATAGGGGCCTGTAGATTTACAAATTACATTAATAAATGTAATCAAGTAGAGATGGTAATATATTATGCAATTAGAATGAGAAGACTACACATCAACACTTGCCCAAGTTAGTAATTTCATTTTCTTATCTATCTTCCTTTCGGTATCACAGAATGCTTTCACACCCCTATAAGTTAAATTAACATATATTTTATATTATTAAATTGTCATTAGCGATACAAACATTAACAAAGAGAATGAGCGCCGAGACACTATACTTACGTATGAATCGCCAATTTCATTGGGTGTCCCTCTTTGATTATGTTTTTCACTCGAAGGATCAACGACATACACCCTCCTAGTCTCGAGAACAATCACTAACAATTTCCAATGCATACCTCTGAGTGAATAGAAGGAAAATAAAAAACAAAATTAAATCTCACAATAAAATTGTATTCATATATAGGTTATACATAAAAACAACAAAGCCAAAAACTTACTTAACGTTGAAGGGAGATACGATCACGTTCTTAGAAGCACAAAAATATTGCATCACAGTAGTCATGTATTCTTTGACGCCATTTGGATCTCTTTCTACATCGCTAATCAATGATTGCATTAGAAATCTCACATTTGCTATTCTGAAGTCTTGAGATGCATAATACTAATGACTTAAATATATTATATAACCAATACTCAGTTTATATGTACGAAACAATTAAACAAATTTTGCATATGATGCGGTATTCTCAATGTATCTAAAGTTCAATCATTGTTGTGTTCATCCAATCATACTTAAATACCTCAGAAATATTTGTCAAAACTATAGAAGTGTCCCATTGTACACCTACCATATCCTCTCCAAAGTTGATCACAATGGTATCTGTTTGGTCTATAGTGTATAACCATCGTGTCAACATCTGGCAATGAGGGCCTAAGGAGTCAAACACCTCCTACATAATATAATGAGCGGTTGGAGGCTTCAAAACTTTTGCAGGGCTTCTTAGTTGTTGTAGGTTGCATGCATGTGTTCTATATATTAGCTATCAATTATTTTCTATAAGATTCAATATACATTTGTCATACCTAAAGAAATATAACGAGTCATTTGGGCCATACAGTAAAGTCGCCTTCTACCTCTTCAAATGTGGTGGCATCTAGGTGCTCGTATGGGAGAGGTATCTCGTTCATTCCTAGAAAGACATGTATGACTCTCACATGATAGTGATCAACGGGAAGAGGAATACCATGAACCAAATTGACATTATTAGCATCGACATTTGCCACAACGTTGCATGCTGGAACATCAACGATAAGACGACATCTTCTGGCCTTCAACATTTTTATGACACAAAAAAATTAATTTGACAAACATAAATATCAACTTGAAGGATTATATTATCACAAGGTAATATAAATTGACTTGAATTGAATAGTATCCCGATTGTGCAATGTGGGTCTGAAGGACTACTCACAATACACTCTGTAGGCGAGTGATGAACTGATACTATGACTGCTAAAGAAGTCAATTTCTACGTCACCTAAAGAGCTACTGTGTCTCCTAAAAAGTTATATATTTCTTCAAGATTGCATATACAATTCTATGCACGTACTCTACATCCACTTCCCCTTTCTTGGATTATGTGTTCATATATTGGGATGCACCAAAAAAGATTTTATCTGATACCATCTCCAGTGCCCCTAACACATCCATGATGCTCTTCTATCCCTAAAGCAACTGTCAATTCATCGTGTGTTCCTTGAGGGGTGAATTTTCTATCTTTTGTTTGGGCAGCCAACTCCAACTAATTATCATAAAAAACAGACTAATAGTTAAACAATTCGGTGTAATAACATGGTCAAATATTGTGAAATCAAGAAATTTACCATTTTATTTGTCACCTTCTGTGTTACTTGGAAAGGAATTTCTCCGACTTTGTTTCTCCTTGCATCTATCCACTGAATATAGCGAGGCACCTGTCCAGAAGCACTAGAAGACTCGGTAGTAGAAACAGTATAAGTAGAAGACAATTGTCAGTTTCCTTTCTCTTGCTCTTTCTCTCCATCTTCCCCTTACTCTTGTTGTCTCTATAGCTCTCCTCTTTTTTTAGCAGATCTCTCAACATTTAACATTTCCAATAACCACCTAAACCCAACTAGTGGTTGTGTACATTCTTGTCAGGCCTCTCTTTTTGAGCGACGTGAAGGGCATGATTAATTGATACAAGTGATATAGTTAAGTACCCATAAGAAATCATAAAAATGTAACTAATTCAATACCTAGAATGCATATGTTTCTCTCCGTCGAACAAATTCCTTCCAATCATATTGATTAACATAGTTCCATTTAAGCCATGGTTCTTTCTTGTCTCCAAAGGCATAGTCTTTTGTGAGGATTGGCTGCCAATATCTATGTTTTGTCCCGAAGAGCTGCATAACAGATGTGCGATGTATCTTTTCATCAAGTTCATACTGACCTTGAAAAGGTTCAACATTCAATATTTTTTAGAAATGTTAAAATAAAAGAATAGGAAAAAGACTATAAAGTTATAACTTCATTTATATCACCTCAACTCCCTCTACATGAGATCTTTCTGGGATCATACTCACTTGTCTCCAATCCTCAACAAGGATACTAACTTCACCTTTGAGTAAGGACCCCACAATAGATGACAAACTCTATAGTAAGTGGTGTGCCTGCTTCATTGAATTCAACAATGCCCTTCCTCCCTTGCCTATTTGCAACATCTTTCATCATAATTATCCCTCTAACTCCCTTACATTTTGGAGGGAGAGCACCATCAAGACCTTGGTCAGGATGCTCAGCATACATACGCCCGTGACCACTGTGCTCCTGGTCAGATGTCATCTATAAAATCAAAAGTAAACAAATAAACAAAGTCAGGTCACATAAAAAAGTTGGATCACATATAAAAGTTGAGACTGAAAGAAGTCATATCACATATGAACAAATAATAATGTTACATAATGCAAAAAAAAGTTAGATTACAAATGATAAGTATACCTTAAACTAATATCTCTTCTGTGTAATCTTCATGTGTACAATCATCAGTGTTAGATTCAACATGAACACATGGTAAGCTAATAGAAAATGGACTAGAGTCATCATAGTTGTCATAGTACTATTCTTCATCAATAGGATCTAAAATGAACTATCTTTTCTCATGAAGAATGACATACCACTTTTCTTTTGCAGGATTGTTGATATAGAATACTTATTTTTCCTATGATGCCATGATGAAGGGTTCATCTTTCTCACCTGTCCACTAAAATTCCCTATTTTGAAAATGAGTTTGTAAACTACAACTCCTTTATTGTTATCAACCCATTTACACCTAAATAATGGAACTCTAAACTATGTGTAGTAAATTTCCCATATGTCTTCAATGACATCGTAATAATGCATTATTCCTTCAAATGGACTCTTATCCTTGGCACTAGAAAAATACAATGAACACGCCTGAAGGGTGACTCCACTATTTTGGACAAAACTTTTATCATTTAACATTTTGTGTAGTATGAAAATTCATTTATGTCAAACACTCTGTAAGATATAATGTGGATCTTTGGCTTATACACAAACCATTTGATAGTTTTTGTAACATTATTTGGTATTTGAGATAGTTGATTGAATACTTCCTTTTCAAACCACCTAATAAATGTTCAATTATACTCTCTAGCAAGCCACATTGAACTGGATTGGGGATAACTTTTCTTGAGATCATTGGTTTGTTTTTGGTGATATAAATATCCACATCATCAATGTTGTTTAAAATATACAAGTGTTCTTGTTCCTACTATTCATGACTGATATTTATCTATCGTTCTCCCAAAATACCTTTACCAGAATAAACATCAGGGTTCACGACATTAGCATTAGTTTCGTTACAACTCATGAAATCATTGTAAAAGTCCATAACTTTCCTAGCAATATAGCCCTCAATGATACTCCCTCTGGGAAGACAATTGTTCCGAACATCACCTTTAAAAACACTCATGTACCACTCAAAAATATACATCTAATGCAAGAAAACTAGACCCAACATTTTCACTTTTCTAGTCAAATGGACAACTAGATGTACCATGATATCAAAGAATGAAGGGGGGAAATATTGCTCAAGTTGACAGAGGGTAACAATGACTTCTCTTTGCAACTTATCTAGAATCTCATAATCAATTACTTTTCTACATAGAGTGTTGAATATGAAGAAAAGCTTAGTGATTGCAAATCTTACATGCTTAGGAAGGATAGATTGAATAGACATGGGAAATATATGTTGCATTAGAGTGTGATAATCATGAGATTTAAGACCTATCAGCTTCATATCCTAAATTGATACAAATCTACATATATTGGATGTGTATCCCTATGGTACATTAACATTACGCAAGCATTCACAAAAATTTCTCTTCTCCTTTACAGACAAGGTGTAACAAGCAGGAGGTAGATATGTGTGCCAACCTTTGGTAACTTCTTTTACTAATTATTTCCTTATACCCATTTCACATAGGTCCATTTTGGATTTGATGCCAGCTTTAGTCTTATCGGGAATATTCAACGGAGTGTCAATAATGCTATCACAAATATATTTTTCAACACAAATGACATCGATACAATGTCATATTGTCAAAGAACTCCAATAAGAAAGTTCCCAGAATATTGACCTCTTTTTGAAAAAAGACTTTTCACCTATGGGGGTAGTACATGATTTCTTACCAAAATGATTTACAATGATGTTTACTCTTGCATAAATATCCTCCCCTAACATAGGTTTAGGGGCACTACATTCCTCAATTGACCCATTGAATGTTTTGCTCAACATTCGGTAAGGATGCACCTTTGGCAGAAACATTTGATGACCAAGATTTACAGTCTTACCACCATGTTTCAGTCTGATAGAATCTATATTTGCCTCACATATATGACATGCCTTGGATCATTTGACGTTGTACCCAAACAAGATCCTATAAGCGAGAAAGTCATTAATAGTGCAAAATAGCATAGCATGTAAATTAAACATCTCTCAGTGCAAAACATCATAAGTCATCACATCTTCTCCCCATAGTTTCTTTAGGTCATCAATCAGAGGTTCAAGTTAAAAATCAATACCATTGTCAGGTTGTTTAAGGCTCGATATCATCAACGACAGCATGAAATAATTATTCTTCATACACAACCATGGAAGAAGATTTTATACAACTAGCATGATAGGCCAAGTACTGTGTTGGATGATTAATGTTCCATATGGATTCATCCTGCTAGTACAAAGTCCAAGTCTTAAATTTCTAGCTTCTTTGCCAAATTCAGGATACAATAAATCAACATTCTTCCATTGCGAGGAATCAGATCCATGTCGTCACATACCATCGTTGTTTTTTTTACCTATGCATGCGAAGAAAAATTGTGTGCATCTATAACATTTGCAGACGAGCATTGGAACTGGGGTATTATAGGCAGATACCACATCACCATTGCAGGAGACTCAGTTTTGGTCTTAACCAATGTCATTCTTTTGTACCTAGATGCTCCACATTTTGGACATTCTTTCACATCAATATAGTTCATTTGAAACATCACACAATCATTTGGGCATGCGTGTATCCTTTTAGCCTTCATTCCCATTGGTCACAACATCTTTTTCATTGTGTATGCTAAGATTGGTAGCTTGTTGCCATTAGGGAGAATATCTTTCAACAAAGACAACATAGAAGTGAAGCTTTGTCCCTTCATCTATTATTAGCCTTCAGAGTATATAATCTCAACACAATGCTAAACTTCATAAACTTAGTACAACCTAAGTATAACGACTTCTCAACATTGTGCAGAATGTTTATAAATAAGGGAGGTGGGTATGTACCATTTACCACACAAGTGTCTAGCATCACATCAACCATGTCTGTCTGGATTGGTTTGTTTTCATCAACACCGTCAGCCATTTCTTCTTGGATACAACTAGAACTACCCACATCTGCCGATCTCATAAAATAAATCTCTCCATGCCAGTACCATTTTGTATAGCCCTATACAATCCCATTACACATGACATGATCTTTTATCATGTCAACAATGTCAACTTTCAAGTTGTTTCTATAATTCCTACACGGGAAATAGAACCTATCTCAAGGTTGTTTTCTATGTTCCTCTACAAATCTTACAAACTCATTGAGACCATTAATAAACTCCAGAGTGTAGTGATTTGGTATTGATGTCCATGATTGATCCATTTCTACATGATCATACAAGTAGCTCATTAATTTCTAGTTAGTAAGTTAATTTTATGAAAAAAGTATATTTGAATAATAGAGCCCTAATCATCTAGTAGCATTCAGATTCATGAATGTGTACAACCTATCCCATTCTTGAGCACTTCATCTCACTAGTTAGTGTATAATATGTGTTCAATTTCAATAAATTTCGACAATATTTCCCCACAATTTTCTAAGTACACCTATGTAGATGGAAAATACCCACCTATATATGTGCCCAAAGAACAAAGTGAAAATGTTGTTGAAATTTATTGAAATCAAACACACATTATATACTTGCATCCTAAGTGAGATGAAGTACTCAAGAATAATTCAAAATCAGGGACTATCTAAGGTTTACTCCTAATGAGTAAATCTCAGACGAGTTTCTAGGCCAATGAAACAATTTAAAAATATTAGAGTCTATTAACAAATTAGGATTTATTCAATATCTCAAACTAGGTCATGTATGTTCGAGCAAGATAGTGAAATTATTTGAGGAAGATATGCAACATAAACATCAATATTGTCAATTGAAGTTAATTTAGAGCAATTCATATCCAATTTTAGTGTATTAATTCCTATATGCCAACATTTTGTCCATACTAACATTTAATTGCTAGCATGGAAAAATGCACTTAAAACATATATAAAATTAGGGTTATAGTTCCAAATTAGCAATGCAATTATAATAATTTATTAGTGAGCCCTAGAATTTGATTCTCTCATCATTTAAGTTAGAGTTTCATTATGAGAATGTTATAATCCAAATAAAACTAAATAATTAATAATGAGCATGTAACATTTCATCACGATCAACATATATTAATCAAAATTTTGACACACTTTATACGATTTATTCTCAACTTCATCACAATTCACTAAAAATTAAAATCATAAAATGTTTCTCCTCATTCACTTATCTCCATCAACTTCCCTCTTTCCACATTCCTCATCTCTCCTCCTTCCCCTTCCCTACACAGTTTATTCTCAATACTGAGAAGAAATCATAGGGCTGGGAAAGGAGGAGAGAGGATCAGGGAGGAGAGGGAAAAGGGAGATGAGTAGGATAGGGAAAGGAAGAGAAGAAAAAGGAAGAGAGGCAACATGTGGCTGTGGTTGGTGACGACAGAAGTAAGCAATGTCAACGACGAGTAGAAGAGCAGCGGTAGTGAGCTTTGGTCAATCAACATCGAGCTTTAGCCAATCAACAGTGAGTAGTAGAGTAGCAACATCGGCTAGCAACGAAGACAGTGAGTAGCGGCACCAGTGACGAGCAATGGTGGTTGTGAGCAGGAGTAATGGTAGAGGTGAGGAGAAATCACAACTAGAATCTCTGGAGCAGAAATAACAGAGGAAAAATGGGTAGGAAAGAGGAAAGAAAGGGTTTTGTCAGGGGGTTAAGACATATACCATTGGTTATATGTAGAACTGACAATGAAAGATATTTCTTGATATATGGTAACTAAAATCTATTGACAAATCAAGTGCATTTGTCGTCATTTGTCAGCAAAAGACCACCTACAAATCTTGCAACCCAGTGATTCTTCACACAACCATTCTCGATAGTAATGGTTAGAGTAACCGATGTTAAATTTCAATTGGGGGTGTGAAAAATTCACGAGAAACAATGCATAGGGCTGTAAATGGGTACAAGTCGACCCGTGGACCCACAAATCAGTTCCTTAAAAAACCCATAATGAGTCTAATTTTTTATACCCGCATACCCTTGGACCCGTATACCCTTGAACCCGCATATAAGCGGGTCCAATAACGGGTATGCTTGGACGCCGAACCGCTAGACCCATGTACCTTCCTCTATACATAAGTAACTACTTAAATAACATGTTATATATATAATAATTTAGTAGTCTAATTAATATAATTCTTGAGATTATATCCTACTCTAACCATAATAAGGTTGAGACTAGTCATATCATAAAGAATTAACTATTCTAGTTTCAATAATGAACATTATATGTAAACTTAAAAAACAAAATGTCTACTAATTTACATTACTTTCTCCATAAGTTAAACGCTATGATGATGACTATAAATATATAAACAATTAACTAAATTAATGTTACTGTATAAAATATCGCATTGTCTAATATAACTATTGCATGTTAACATGCTATATAATAACAATATCTAGTTGTCTTAAAATATATAGAACACAGTCATTTCTCTTACATAAATAATATGATGTTTTATAGAACTGCTTACCCGCATACCTGCTATAATTGTGGGTATGGGTATGGTGTGGGTCTAGGTTTTGTATTATGTGGGTCCATGTTTTGTATTATGTGGGTCTAGAATTGGAACTGGACCCGCTAAATTAGATGGGTATGGATATGAGTATGGTCAGACCCGCACCGTACCCACACCGTTTACACCCCTAACAAGGCGCAAATATATTTGTCGTCAGTCTCTCAGGAATGAACTGGAAATAAAAGTCAATTCATTCACGTGGGTTAGATGGCACGTGCACATCTTTCTCTCATCGATTTTTAAGAAAAAAACTAACGATGTAGGTTTTTCAGAGGAAAATGAAATACTCCCAAAACATTTAGTGCGAAATTTTATTTTCATGGGAGATAAGTAGTGTTGGTTTCTTTGACCGCGATAGAAAAAATTTAGTGTGAAATTCTATATATATATATATATATATATATATATTGTGTGTGTGCACACACACACACACACACACACACACACACACACATATATATATATATATATATATATATATATATATATATATATATATATATGGGTCTATCTTTAATGCCCGTGCACGTAGCCTAGAATTCGCAACTCGTGCATCTAAAAAAGTAACTATTGGTCAGAAAAGTATTTCACTAGACAAAAAAGTAACTATATTCAGTAAAAAAGTTACTATTCGACTCCAAAAGTAAATCCACATAAAATAAACAACAAAATTTTTGGAATAAATATGTAATTGCATACATGTTATAGTTGGTACAAATGTAAGTACCTATGCATGAAAAGTAACACTTTGCAAGGTAAAGTAACCCTCTACATGTCAAAAGTAAGATATCCCAAAGAAAGTAACCAAAATAGGAACGGGTTGCTACCCGCATGGGAATCAAATGAACGCTATATATATATATATATATATATATATATATATATATATATATATATATATATATATATATATAGGAGGAATGCTTGCATTGAATGTTGAAAATTAACACTTTCAATGATGCTATTGATAAAGCATGTCACTTTGAACTTCCTATGGTTGGTGGTGATTTATTTTACATGGAATAATGAAAGAAAGCTAGAGGATAGAATTTCTAGCAAGCTGGACAGGGCCCTAGTAAATGAGGAGTGGCTAAAGAAATTTCCAAATGTGAAAGTCAAAGCTGAAGGTTCTGAGTTAAGTGATCACACCCCCATATCAATGCATATTATACAAAAGAAACAAAAAAGAAGACCGTTTAGATTCCTGAATTACTGGGCTGATTGGAATGGCTTCTATGACGTCATAAAGGAGAGCTGGAAGATTCAAGTGATGGGAAATCCTATGTATGTGTTTGCAAAGAAACTAACCAACACAAAGAGGGCACTTAAGAGCTGGGCAAAAGAGAAGCTGAACATCCCTAACATGCTAAAGGAGACGAATGAAGAGTGCAAGATGATCAATGAATTATTAATGAAGGATCCACTTAATGAAGAGCTGGTTTCTAAAGAAAGGAAACTGATAATCATGCTATAAGATCTAAAAAAGGAAGAGGAAAGGTTCTACTGGTAGATAAGTAGAGGGAAATGGCTGGAGGATGGTGATGGAAACACCAAGTTATATCATGCAACAGTTAAAAGAAGGGAGGCGAACAATATTATTTCTGAGTTGATAGACAAAAATGGGAATATTGTTGTTAACAATCAAGAGGACCTTGAAGAACAGGCAGTCCACTTCTACACATCTCTATATAATAAGGAACACAAGGCTGATTTGGAGGATGAGGATCTATAGTGGAAATTCAAATTGTCAAGTACCCATAATAATATTCTCACCAGGGATACAAATGAGCAGGAAATCAAGGAAGCACTTTGGAGCATAGGCAATAACAAATCTCCAGGTTCAGATGGGTTCAATGCATATTTCTATAAGAAGACGTGGGAGATCATTAAGGAAGACTTACTGGCATATGTGAGATGGTTCTTTGCTGGACGGAATATGGTTAGACAGGTCAATCATTCTTTTCTTGTGCTTATTCTAAAGAAGAAAGTGACAACCTCTCTAGGAGATTTCAGACCTATTGCATGATGTTCGGTTCAGTATAAATTTTTTGCAAAAATCCTGGCTGATAGATTAAAGACTGTTCTTCCATACTTAATTTCTATCAATCATGAAGCCTTTGTCTCTCGAAGAAGCATTAGTGATTGCGCACTACTGGCGGGAGAGTTTCTGCAAGACTACAAGGTGATGAGAGGAAGTAGGAAAGCTTGCTTAAAGCTAGATGTATCTAAAGCTTATGATAGTGTTAGATGGGAGAAAATCTGGTAGATTCTAAAACAGATGTGACTCAATGAGCAGTGGATAGGATGGATGAAACAATGTGTGTGCACTATTAGCTTTTCTATCCTGGTGAATGGTATGTTTGTAGGCATGATTAGAGGAGGTAACGACCTACGACAAGGTGACCCCCTCTCACCTCTTCTCTTTGTGA